>CM026198.1:12251051-12908551 GCA_014839995.1 Xenentodon cancila | reverse complement strand
AGAGTATGGGATTACTTCATTTATGACATAATCAAAGTCTTCCTGTATGTATATGTCATAACTATTGTTTTGTCTTTCCAGACATTTCAGACGGCCGACTGGTCGAGGCAGATGGCTGCACGCCCCGAGTCTGGTTCTGCTGGAGGTCTTTTAGCCCTTTTTATCAGGTTAGATTTCTCTGGACTGTTGCCTCATGCTTGCTCAGAATGGGCGATTGCGCTGAGGTGAAGATTCAGTTCAGTCTGCTGGTTTCCATACCCAGGCAGTTTTGTATGAGCTGGCATTACATGAAATTTGAAAATGTAACTAGAATTAATTGGATAATGGATGAATTACAATAAACTGGTCTGAATTGAGATATATATCTTGTACTTAATTGTATTGTATTTAACTATGTACATTTTTTGTGCTTTTCTGCGTTAATAGTCTTGAGATGACTTTATTGTGAAATGAAGCTATACAAGTAAAGTGAAATGAATTGAATCGAAGTAAACATAGTCGAGGGCTTTGCTGCAAAAAGGGCCGTGTCACTCCCTGAAGAGTTGGCAGACATGCAAAACAGAGCTAAATCTGAATGAATATTGGATTTACATTTGTCAGGAAGCCAGAAACCAGACTCTAAATGAATGATAATGGCATTTTGTAACTGCTGGATGACTAAATAAATAATATTTGCACAGAAGATAGATAGCGCTGGTGAGTTTTAGGCCACAATAAAAGTTATTTACTGGTACTGTACTTGTTCACTGTTGTTGGTTTTTTACCTGTTTTGATTCATAGCTCCTTCCATTCACGTATAGATGAAATACTGCACACAAATACTCCAGGTATGCGCCAATAGTGAGAAAAATTATCTTTTATAGACTCTTTTAAGCACTTCTTCTTGACCTTGTTAAAAGACATCAGCAGCATTATATTAATGTTCAATGTCAGTTCGCATCATAAACCTAGGGTTGCTTTAACGTTTTCTGTAAAATACACCAAAGATAGAAGCGAAAGATCCACGTGGGGCGCAGACGTGTCTGCTAATTTTATTCTTTTATGATACTGAACACTTTAGAGCACGTTAGACAGACTGCAGCCCCTAAAACATGAGTACCAACGCCTAAAATGAGGCTTGGAAGCATGACTGGACTTTGGCTTTTGACTGGGAATGTCTTCATTAATGACAGAAAACTACATGTATTTGCAGATCTGCTTACAGAAATAGGGCAGCACGGTGGGTTAGTGGTTAGCACTGTTGCCTCACAGCAAGAAGGTTCCCGGTTCAATTCCCGGCCCGGTGGGTCTTTCTGTGGAGTTTGCATGTTCTCCCCGTGCTTGCGTGGGTTTCCTCCGGGTACTCCGGCTTCCTCCCACAGTCCAAAAACATGCAGGGTAGGTTAATTGATCTTTCTAAATTCTCCCTAGGTGTGAATGTGAGTGTGATTGGTTGTTTGTATGTGGCCCTGGATAGACTGGCGACCTGTCCAGGGTGTACCCCTGCCTTTCGCCTGATATGCGTCGGGATAGGCTCCGGCAGACCCCCGTGACCCGGAAACGGATAAAGCGGGTATAGATAATGGATGGATGGATGGATGCTTACAGAAATAACATTATTTTCTGGTGAGCGCCCAGTCCTTCTTGATCCAGATGGCATTTGTATAGTTACAGGTCAAAGTTACAGAATTTACAAAAGAGTTGATCCGTTTGAGGGTTGCAGCAAAAACACATCAAACAAGTAAAGTTGTGGCTTGGCTCCAGAGAGTTGAACATTGATGTAAAATGTTAAATTCTGCCCTACAAATGATGACAATTACAGCAACGCTGGCCGGAGCACAATAATTTACCATTAACACAAGATCAGGTTATAAAACTGAAGGACAATTGTAGACTCTTAAGCTTGCTTTTTGGTATGATATCATGGAAGCAAGGATTTCAGTCCCACAGATAAGATATATGAGGGGTTTGAAGGGGTCACATCCATCGTTGATGACATTTTGATAAACGGAAACGGAAAGTAAAGGTTTGCGTGACAGAAACTGCTGTGCTATGTTGAAATGCCCCAGAAAGTGAGGCGTTAAGGTAAATCCAGAAAAAAGCTCTGAATTCAGCTACATGACACACCTAGTGTTAAGCAAATATTTAAGCCATTAAGGAGACGGTACCACTTTAAGACAAAGGTGAGCTCAAGAGCATCTGTTGATAGCTTCACTACTTCTGTGTGCCCTGCTTTTTCAGTGTAAAAATGTATGTTTGCACCAACTCTTAAACAAGTTTATATAGGAGTCACAGCAAGCTGTCAGAAAAACGCAGGCGCTCAGTATACAGGGACCAGGTTCTGTCCTGATTCTGACTCTGCAAATCAGTTAAAACTACAAGTTGCAGCTATATATGCGTTAGGCACAGGCTCACTGCAGGATGACAATCCAGTTGGTGATGCTTCAATATTATTAAACGTCAGCAAAGTATGCTTAGATTGAAACGGAGCTGTGTTTGAGCATCCTGTTTGGCTGCAAGTGAGTGCTGTCATCATTGCATGTATAATGAACATTTCATCAAGGAATCACAACCCATCTGAATCCATCATATGGTTAACACTTGCAGCGACACGTCAAAGCAAATGGATACGTCCACAACAAAGTATATTACTGCGTAGTCAGAGGTACAGTTTCATTACATTACATTCATTTAGCAGACACTTTTATCCAAAGGCAAACACAAACTCAACCTTCCAGCTGAAGGATGACCTCTCTACTATATTGTCAATATATCACTAGACTGATTAGAATAGTATCTTTAGTGAAGAAATGAAACTTCAGGTTCCCCAGTGTGCAACAATGCGCTGATGGATATCTGAGAGGAGACAAATACAATCAGCTGTGTGCCAAAGCAGGCTGTACAAGAGCCCCGAGGGAAGGAGAAGCTGCTCTCATACTCTAACAGAATTTTGGAATCACAGAGATAAAATTCACACATTACTCGAGGATGAATTGACGTGGAAAAAGAGAGCAAGCGGTCTATCCTTGTGACGCAGGACAACCAAAGACTTTTGACAATAAGGTCAGACTGCACATAACTTGCCTGGAGAACTGAACTTCAAGCTAAAGATTCATTGTGTCAGATTTTATTTTATTTCACTTATATAATATCATGAAAGCTGTTTACTACTACTGTAGGTAGTTTAAAGGCTGACAAATGTAAACGCAGTGACAAACATTTAAGGCTACTATCATCCAAAGACAGGGGGAGGCTTTTACCAGACATACTGTAGGACGTCTTCACACAAAGCAAAAGGCAACGTTTTCAAATATATATGACTTCACCTACACACAAGCTCACGTCTTCCAGAATGTAATAAAGTTTGTTGAGAAATATATTTTAAAAAAAGCAGAAGTGCTCCTTGAAAACAGCATGGATGACAATACAGAAAGACATCTGTTGACAACTTCATATCCCGAGTATGTCTGCGTATGAGTCCCAGATGATGCACCACAATAGGATTTCACAGCAGCCACGCCAGTAGAAGTATCAAACAGCTCCATGCAGGACAGAAGCAAGGCTTCATCAGCCTGACTATAGGAATCCTGCTGTGGTTATGAGCTCTGCTGTCACAGAGAGGTCATCCTGTGTGTAAAAACAAGAATAATATCATTATCTCCTCAAGAGACACAATCTATTTCATAATACGCCATAACACGCCACTCACACACCAACACACAGAAGTAAACCCCTGCACCTTATTTCTAGTCCCGAATGTCTTCTCGCATGTCTGCACAAGACAACACATGTCCATAAACTGTTATAGACCGCATATCACACAATAACAACGGCACTCACTCAGCAACAGGACAATATTCCACCCCTGGTGCAGAAAACTGCTCGGGAACATCTCAAATAAGTCGCGTTTCAGCCATCAACCTCAATCTGACTGAGCAACCACGGCGTGTCCATGCACAGGACCAATGCACCCTGCAACTCATCGAGCTCGAGAGATCTACTTGATGCTGTTGCACATTTATAATGGAGGGTTTAAAACCAATGAATACATCTTATTGTTTACAGCTGCGCTGTACTTTCTGGTGTCTATCACTCATCGGACTGACGTATCTCTTCAGTGATGTAGAGGATTGTTTTAAAGGCATGCTGAACAAATGTGTTTAAAATGTTTACATTCGACAATCTATATCTACAGACCTGCAGAAAACTGCTAATTTCAGGCGCATTACTTACACACATCGCCTTGAGCAAAAGGGTAAAATAAGACTCTAAAATCTATAAGTGTCTTTAGTTCTTTAGACTGATAATTGGCTTGCTGCAGGGCTGCTGCAAGCCTAGTGAATCAAAACATGACAACGGTGCAAGTCAGTTCTACTCTCTAAAGTGAATACAGAAGCAAAATAAATAACAGTTGATGAAATTTGACAAATCAGACATGAGGGAAATCAAATTTGAGGTATTGTTGTGTAACAAGATGAGATTTCACCGCATTAGTTTAATTTTATCTGTTCCTTTTTCCTACAACGTCTCGCTTAGTACAGGGACCCTCTGTGACTCTGAGACGACAACATTTGAACGTCTACAGTCTGCTCATCTCAGAGCTAATCTCAATGAACCTCCCGTGTGCTTCTCATCTGAAGGGTTTCTAAACTGGCACAACCCTGAAAGTAAAAAACCCCACAAGGCTGCAACACGCTGCACGGCATTAGTGCACCCAAAGTTGTCGCTCAGACTGGAGTGGCAATTCCCACTTTGGTATGTGCTCTCTCTCTCTTTCTCTCATTTGATGGATTGAACATACTCGCGTGGTGAATCCGGCCAACTGTGAGGTCTTTGGAGTAGGTGGAGATGAGTCTCATCCATTGCATCTTTCCATGGCAGTAGATTTCTAATGTTTCCACTGAGGGGAGTAATTGCAGAAGAGCATAGCCAGACTGGCAGCACACATCTCAACACACACATGCACACAGGTTTTTCCTCTTTCAGATGTGCCATAATATCAAAGCTAACAGCAGTTTCATCAAAGGCAGGGGGATTAGACATTAATGACAACACATTTCAACATCACAGCCACATGTTTGTTGAGTGAGATGTTTTTTTTATAAGCTGACTAAACAAGCTAACCACTAACGATGATGCCAGTGAGGCACAAAGGGGATTGTTGTAATGATGCGCCGTAAATGAGGAAGAGTACCTATGTAAGTTTCACACAAAAAAAAACAAAAAAAAACAGAAATAGGCGGAAAAGTAAACAGATTTTCAGTCATGTCTGTTTCATTAAAACTGATCGATGTGTTGACATTTTCCCAGCAATATACAAGCCGTAATTAGTTGTGCTGCAGTGATATCATAAGTTGCCCTTTTGCGTTCAGGAGTTGTGAACGCACAGGTTTTATTTCTGGTCATTGTTATAAACAGCAGCAGAATAAAGTTCACATCTGAGGTAAAATACTAACTAAAGTTGTCTTTTCTCTGCGCTCCTACATTCTAGTTCAGCTAAGGCTGCCTCGTATGATGATGCGTTTGATCACCAGATTCCCTCTGCGCCCGAGATTATTTCTGTCAAGTATCTAGTAAGAGCAATGTAATCAGGGAAGTTTCAAGAGTTGCATCTGAGGATTAAATCAGGCCTTGAGAAAGCGAGGGTTAAAACTGCTCAAACTGAAAGGCGAGAACTTTGATCATCACTTACCAGAGTTACACAAAAGTTTCCAGAGATAATTGCATTTGCCTTACACTGCTGCAGTTACGAAAGAAAGTGAAACACTTCTCTACCTGTCCTTTGGGAGGAGGTCAGAGGCAGAACTTTGCCAGAGGTAATGTTGTCTTTGGAGGAGGCAGGGGAGATCATGTTTTATTCATCGCATCTGGTCAACTTCAAAGGGGAGATGAGAGCAGCTGTAAGGTATCACCGCTTGAGTGTTATCACCACCCTACATGGGTTTTTCTTCTGTAGAAGCATCTTAAAAAGATGTTCTCGCATCAGATCACGGATCAGAGCAGGCATCGAGAAAGGAGACTCCTAATTTGTGTTGTTTTCTATTTCAAGGCTTGAAAATATAATAATCAAAATCTGGCTCTTCATTTATACAGGAGCATATGCAGGAGGGGTGTGAAGCGCCCTCTAAAAGTGAACGGATGCCAAACAGGTGGAAACTGTGTACAGCAGCAAATAATCAGATTTGCAAAAACACTCACCTGCAGGAAATCTTCGCTTTTATAAGCTACATCCTGCCATTGAAAATGATCTTTCACCACCGTTTACAAAGACAACTTCAGGCATAAATAGCTAAAAGCCATTTTCCACTGTTGAGGGAGGCTGGGCTAAGGGTTAAATGCCACCCCAGGCAAACATAGATCACATCAGCAGACTTGAACAAACTCCCTGTGACGTCACCCACAGGTTCTTTCTGGAGAGTGTTTCTGCAGCCTAAGTCCTCCGCGTGCTGTGTTTGTAAATGGGATGGAACAAGCAGGACACAAAGCCTAGTTGCCTTACAGCAAAATAGCTATTTTGCAGTATAAAAGGGCCTCTTTCATTAACAAGTCATGAACGGACATACAAGCTTTAGAAAATGGCTTGTGTTGCCTTTTTAGAAAAGAAACATAAAAAGAAGGACAGTGTTAGACCTAGTCAAAAACAGACCACAGCGTGATCTAAGAAAATATAAAATACCTTCATATACCCTGAACACCTGCCCTTTCTCCTGCCATAATTACGATGTACTTGTGCAATAAAAGGAGAAAGCCTGATTTGCACTAGAAGATCATTTGGAGCCATTACCAATCAGGTTCTATGTAGATAAGGACCTGTTTAAAATAAGAAATAAAAAAAAAATGCCCTGCAGTAAAGAAAAGATGGTGAACTGTCAGGGCCATGAGCAGAGAGAAGCAAGGAGTAAAGGAAGCTGATAGGAGCGGTTTGTTTGAACGTACAGACAACCATCTAATTAGTTTTTTACCTAAACTGAAGATGACTTTCATGACAGCAGGTGCACAACAAATATCTTACAGCACCAGCGTTCCTGCCAGCACCTGAGGCGCACCCATACATCACCAAGCTACCACCAGAGCATAACATTTACTGCTTTGTTTCCCAGGCCACTGGGTACATCATAAAACAAAATATGCACCGCAGATGAAGAAATCCAGAGGTGCATTGTGTTATATGTGAATTTGAGAAGGGGGATAGCAAGGAAAGCAGTGAAACAAATGGACAAAAAATATATGGCTATATGTTGAATTTAATTTCACAGGACATAAAGCTGGCCTTTATTAGTTTTTCACTCACACAGCAAAGCCCGTGCAAAACTCATAGCCCATGGAATACGCTGTGTCACAGAAATATTGAAAATCACACCATAAACAATAACGGTGCATCCTTCTTCCCTCGCTCACCATAAATTACTCTCTTTGAGCTGCTCTGTCAATTTGTTTACATCTTAATGCATCGCAAAACCAGCCACAAGAGTATTTTTCCTGTTTTAAAAGAACAAAAATCATCTCAACATATCATTAGATGACCGTGAAGGTTTGAAGACGGACCATCAGGGAGGGACTGTAAACTTTTTAGATGTTTGATGCAGACAGTGTAGATAAGGATTCAGCTTCATTAGAACAAGGTCCCCTAACTGGGTTGTCTGCCATAATAGTCACGGCTGAATAAAACATTTAATGAGAGTGCCCCGGAGAACAGAAGTGACAAATAATATATTTATAGGCTTTCCTGCTTGCATTAATTACTGAGAAGTTTATGTGTCCCTGTCTCGCAGAGTCACTGTAGTCCGATTACCAGCAAGAAATATACTTTCTGTGTCTGTTTCTACCACTAATGGTCAGTGCTTAATGAGGATTACTTCTATTTATGATTTAGAATCCATATCGTACATGTGATTGATTACACACAGTAAACAGCACTATAGGCTGCCTGAAGCTAAATGACTATGAGTGGCACCACATCCATCCATTTGCTTTGTAAAGGGGATACAAATCGGTCCTACAGCGCTCCTGAACATCAATCTTTCCCGCCTCATTGAATTCCTAAACAGAAGGAGGCAGAGATGACTTAGTTTTCTTATAATTCAGGTAAAGTCGACAACATATCTATTCACCAACGTCAGATTAACTCACTCTGAATTTTGCGAAGTAGGGCGTGATCAAACCGAGACAGCGTTCAACTGATTCATTGTTCCTACCTTCAAAGCGGAGGCGGGATGTTACAGGATCACAAGCAGGAGAAAATATGGTGAGAGAAATTTGGAAACTGCCCTACTGCAATTACTCTGCACAAATTGCTACAGCAAGACCTGATACATCATTCGGATGGCAGGACATTTTTTAAACCCCCTTGGTATGTCCTGCATTTAAATAGTGAAATGATTGTTCGTGAACATGAGGGTTGGCTGTGGCAGTTGCGCCATGATTGAGTGTGTTAATTAAGATCTCATTGGGAATGACGTCTCCATGTGCGCTCTCCCTCTACAGAATGATGAAGTCCGATTGGCTTGCCTGGCAGTAACATTAGATGACAGTAAAACACAACAGAGTTTGTGGAGTCAGATATTTCTATGTGATTGTGCACATCTCTGTTTCATGTGAAGTACGAATGCCTTTACATTTAAATACATGATGATTAACTTCCTATAGCTGGTCAATATTATCTATAACAGTTTATTCTTTAACGGTTAGCTGCAACACTGATCCCATATTAATACTTCGGAGTTATTCACTGCTGCCACCCGTTGCTCTTCTGTTATCACTTTTCTCACTAAACGTACCACTGGATTTCATTTGTTCTCCACATGATCTTTTGTTACCTGTGTCACTTTTGATCTTTTTCTGTGAGATTGGGGACTATTAGTCCATTACTTTGATTGTCTGCTGTCTCCTGCCAACTGTCAGGTTTCAGGTCCAAAGCTGATTCCTGGTAACAGACTGATTATAGCGAGGTGAGCACACAGCATAGCGAGCACCTGGGATTGTATCCTCTTGAAAGGCTGCTTGGTGGGCACACATCATGCATACAAAGAAGTCATAGCCTATTCTGGACATGCACACTAAGAACAATGCCCAGACAATCACAGTTGTTTTAGAATGACCTGCACATAGTTATCCACCCAGAGCCCTGGCAGCACCATTCGGTGGAAACATTTATGTGACCCACATACTACCAGACTCTTAACATACTCGCAGACATGGAAAGTTTAACACCCACCAAGTATTTATTCAGACAAATCATTATATTACTTTTACAGCTGAAATCCTGTAAGATTCATATTATTTTTAATGGGGCATTAATGTACTTTCTGACCCTGAACCAAAATAATCACTACCACAACAACAAGTACAGCTGGCAGAGATGTGAACTGTCGCAGTGGTAATCAACGCACTGATTTGGGTTTCCCGTGTCCTGGTGCATGTCAGTGTATAATGATGCAGCTCTGGACATGTTCGTGTAGTTTATAAATCAGTTTGCTCTAATGGCGGATAGTTGTACAAAACAAAACTCCCTAGTCGCACATCTCTGTTGGCCTGCTTAGGCCAACCCAGTGCCTCCGCACTGAAGAAGCAGAAACACCAAGAATACCAGCAGCGACTGCAAAAGTAAGCTGTGTGCACCGTCGGAGCAGGTTTGTACACACTTATTCAGGTCCGTAAGCTCTGTTGGGCCGGTTGTGGAATGTTTGCCATCACGTGTTTGTTGAGGCAGTTCGCTCGAGCCATCCTTGCCTCAGACATAATAGCAGCTTGAAGCAAAGCAAATAGCTGTTCAACCAAACTCGGGTATTTAGGAGCTTGAAAAATGTTACTCAAGGTAAATGTGGGTCTCAACAATGTTTAGGCATTGTGCTGAGGTTGTAAATAAATTTCAAACAAGACTGTACAGACACACAGGCTGTTCTGTGGAGATGACTTAAGGGACAACTGTGAACAAGCTGCAAACGATCAATATGAAAGGCTCAAATACATGAAAAAAATATTTGATATTTACCATATTCATTAACCCTTTAAAGCCTGACATGAACTATCAAAAAAATATTTAAAAAATCCAAAATATCTTTTTTATTTTAAGTGTTAATTATGTAGTGGAATCAAAAACACTTCAATTTTTTTATTATAACAATTTCTAAGTAATAATTGTCCTTATCAATATAAATACATTAGGTAAATTTATATGTATATTGTTCCTTTTTTATTAAGGGGATGCTACAGAGGTCTCAAAAATTCATGCACCAAGTATGATAAATGTGTCAATACAATAACAGTGTGATATTTTGATACAAAATGATGATATTTCATTATTTGAATTTTTTTTTCCAAAAGTAGATACCACAGTGAAGATCTTGCTGTGTCAGACACATCGGGAACCAACATCTCGCTTAGGAGTCTAACTTTTTGTTTTTGCTGTATTCAGAAGTTCCAAATGTGTTTATTTTATTGTATTTCAATAAATAGTCATTTCAGCAGACAAAGTCACCTAAAGGTGGAAAAAAATTTAAATTGCTCTCACAACTTTACATCATTCATTCATTTTCCATACATGTTTTTTTTAAATTAATAAATCATTTTTATTTATTTGTTTTATTCTATTTGACACTTTTCTTTAAAATTAAATTACTTTCCATTCCATTCCAGCACAGGGTCACAGGAGGTGCTGGAGCCTGTCAAGTCAGCAGTTAAACACAGAACACAGGACAACACTTGAACAGGTATCTTATGTGAAGCAACAGTGTTAACTAATATGTTACGCCACCATAACATCAACTTAAATTTTTGGGGGTTTTTGAACGAAGTGTTCTTGTAACAAACCACACAAATTGAAAATCTGTTTACAGTGTAATGTTTTATCATTTTGGATATACGCCTGCCTTTAAAGAAAGTCATGCATTAGGAGGCGGGGCTTCCCCCTCGCCGCAATGATCAGCACAAGTCAAGCTGTCATCTAAGTGTCTGTATTTATATATGGACATATTCTGTCTATTGTCAACATTGGCACCTTTATTCAAGGGCAATTATTTATATACATCTCTTTTTTTTTTACATTATTCTAACTTTTTTGTATCTAGCTGTAGGTTTAACAGGAATGCAACATAAATATATTACAAAATGAAAAGCTGGATTGACACCTGCATTACGAGGTGCGATCCTGAATCCTGTTTTACTTGGCGGTGCCATGATTGACACCTCTGCTGTTCAGAATTAATGCCTAAGATGAAATAAGTTGTCCATGTGGGGACATGCCAAACAGGAGATGGCTGCTATTAAGATGAGAGGGCAGGAAGGGAGAACATCAGTCCGACATCGTAATATGTTCTGACACGTTTATAGCCATGTCCCATCCTTGAACGGCCGGCAATTATCGTGCTAAGCGCTGATAGTCAGTTGAGCCATGCCAAAGGAAGTTTATCATATGAGAGATGGGATTTGAATGAGTCAGTTAATTGCTTCATGTGTGAATCATTCAACAGGAAATATATTGGTGCATCATCCATCAATCCATCCGTCTGTCCATCCATTCATTCATTTCCATACCCGCTTCCCCCTTTAAGGGTCAGGGGCCGCGCCAGCTGTCATCATGTCAGAGAACGGGAAAATTCAAGGATGACTTATATGAATAAGTCATGACACCGTACGGCATACACTAGAATTTTTTATCATGTTTGCACAGGAAACGGATTCATTGCAAATAAAGTTAAGACAAACACCCGTAGAAGTGAGGAGGGCAGCAGAAAATACCAAGCTTTTTTTTTCTTTATGTTAAATAACCATTTTTTTATTATAATTATTATTTTGAAATAGCAAAAAGGACATATTGCTCATAGTGAGGGAAAAGAAAAAGTTCTCTCAAAAAAATATAGTGTGAACAGAAACAACCCAGAACTTTATATCCACCGTGGTTATAATGTTAGACTTTACAGTGATTATGTGTTTGTGACCAAGGCAGGTTGTTTCAGATGAATCAGCACTCCTTGTTGGCAGCTACGAGTGGGTTTTAGGTGTGATGAGTCACAATGGTTGCACCCACGGAGGTTAGACTAAATAGTAGCTCCTACAAAGGTTCGAGAAGATGCTTACACCATCTGTCATATCAGACCTGAAGACTGTTTGGATTCTCAGTGGGAAAGATGTTTTCCTCTTCTTTTTACTGGCCTTGGCAAGAGTGCAATTTACCAAGTGGCTCCATAATGTTTATGCGACTGGCTGAAACTAGTCTGTTTTAACATTGTTTAACAGATGAAGCTGCATGCTTTTTCCCCGACCCTGTCTCTGACTCACAAACCATCTGGTGTGGCAGGTTTCTTTTCTTTTCTCATTTATTTAAAAAGAGATTACTTCCCTTTAAAATTAGACTAAAGAGACAAAACAAAAATGTGGTAAATCACTTTTACCACTGAGGAAATGATGAAGTATCACTGTCCTTCTGTCCTAAACAGTCTTTTAAATGAAATGGTCATCTAACTGAGTAATTAAAATCCGTTCACAACTTGAACCCCTACGACCATACCTGTCCTTATCTTCCATTACTCATACATATTTAAAAACTATAAAATGACAAAATCTGATATTTCTTTCTGATATGTAATGTAAGGATTGTAACAAGAGTCCCATACTGTGTGTTCACCGGTAAACCAAACTAAACTAAAGTAAATGAATCGTGATCGGATCTTATTTTAACTGATATTAAATCGTCATCGAAACTTAAAAATGCACACAGTCCTAAATGCAACATAAGTAAACTGAACCCGCGTTGAGTTGAGGAAGAGAAAGAAAGGATAGAGAGTGGGACGTGATGCAAACACTAGAGTCCTACTTTATCCAGTCCAGTCACACCTCCCTGCAAATTATACTGCTTATTATCCCTCAGCACTCTATCGTAGCCCTAAATCAGACTGAATTATGGGTGCAGAGTCTCGGCTGATGACTGAGCAACTCTGTCTCGCTGTGACAGCCACGGAGAACATAATCCCCCCCCCCAGTCTGACTCTCTTTCATCCTCTTTGTTTCTCGTTACTCACTGTGTGCTTGTGCATCTCCCCAAGACAATCTGACTTCAAAACCACTCTCTCTGATGATTTTCTTTATCTCTTATTTCAATTTTCTCCTTCTCTGAGCTCACTCATTTGCCTTATCTAGTTTAGAAAGAGACCACTGAATTCACATGCTGTCTCCTCCTGTGTTTCCCACGTGAAACAGTTTTCACTCAACACTGTCGTGTTCACGTACGCAGGGCGAAATCCACAAATAATCATGCTATTGCGTGCATCAGATTTAACACGGCGCGTGAGAGTTTTTCATTAGTACATTAACAGTGGACGTGGCATGCTTTTGCGCATTTTTAAACTATCTCAAGCGTTGCAACAATGAATTCCAGGCTTTCGTGAGATTTTATTTGGTGACTTGAACTACCTGCATCATAAGGTTGAGGTTGTCTTCCCTGGTCAGAGTCTACACAGCAGAATATGTTACAGAATACAGACAGCTGAGCTCAGAGATGCTGGCATGCAGTCTCTGTTGTAACAGTTGTGCGGTTGATATCTCTCAGTCTCCGGATCTAATTCCGGCTCCAACGTGCACTGATGGCTTTCTTGATTTGTCGGTGCTGAAAACGTACGGAATCTGACAAAGCTTTGTTTCTGTAGCTTGATTTGGACCTTGATTTGATAAAGTTCCACTTTAAAGGTGGAGAAGTTGATCCCCTACATATTTGCAAGAAAAATTTTAATTTTAAAAGTATACATAAAATGCTCAGGCTATTTCTTAAAACACCCATAAAAAAAAAAAAAAAAGTCATGTTAATATGAGACATAGGAAACCAGGCAAACTCCAAGCCAGGGACAAACACGGTTATTTTTCTTGCTGTCTCCATGTGACAAGGCATCACATCACCTGGACCAAATGTAATATGTGAGAAGATAAAAGGACAATTACCTGTCCAAGAGAAATACAGCCGCAACGGCATTGCTGTTCCCTGAGTAGTCGCCACTGCGGAAACGCCACACTAAAATCAAATGCTTAGGTCTGTTTTAAATTCAGACCTTTGTTTTCGGACCTACACCTATTTTTTGGTGCATTCCCGTTCATTTAGCTTATTGAATATGTAACTCGTTGGAAGTCACACTGACAACTACCTCTGACTTGCAAGACTGGACACAAACATCGAGACGAGACGAATGCACCTTGGCAGAAAGGGTGACAAACAGTTCTCCTTGACCTGAGCAAAAAAAAAACAAAGTTTTTTTTTTTTTTTTGTGTTTTGTTGTTGATGTTTTTTCATATTTACCACAGAACTCCTATTAATTTATTTCTTATCAAGACACAAAAACTTCAATTAACCAAATGGAAAAAAAGCTTGAAATGATCATATACTCAATATTTAACTGAAAGAAAAAAACAACATTAATGATGAATTAATTGGATTTAATATTTCAAATTGTGCTTCAGAACTGGTTCTTTGTGATTAACACTTCTTTTTGTTTAGTTCAGTTGTTAATAACAATTCTACAAATGGTAATAAATGATTCCACTGAAAAGACAAAAGACAGCTACAAGTGGGTACAAATGTAAACGGCTGCGAATTTCGAATGTTTTTGTTTTTACAGACCTGAGTGCACACATAGCTTCTGTTCCACTTGCTGGTTCTATCTCAAATTTGACAAAGAAATCACTAGTAGTTCAAATATCGCATACGTGGCGATCTGCAGTTTTCCTAAACTAATGTGTTGATTATTTCCTTTTATCCATCTGATAGAAGAAATATATAAAAGAGACAAGTGACTGGAGCGCAGTTTGACCTCTGAGGCTGCAAAGACACGATGGAAAACCAAAACAAGCAGAGGCAGCGATGGATGTAAAGCCAGTGAGGCATGTGTCATTGATTAGAATCAGTGTGAGGATCAAGGTTCACATAAATCATTTAACACTGTTTTTTGTTTTTTGTTTTTTACACATTCAGTTCAATGCCAGGAGTGTGCAGTAACACATTTACCATCCATATTACTTATTCACTCATTAGCAGCAGCATTTCCCGCTCTTAGAAAACAGCACAGATCCACCCTGTCATGGTAGGCAGCAAAAAACACAGTACAGCATTTATACTCAACAGCATGTCAACACAAACTAATGGCAAGTCGTGAGGTAGGCACAAACGGAAAACAACGTTACTTGTCATTCATGCAAACAGACATGAATTGTGTATTTGTTTTCCGCATGACCATCAGAGTAATGCACTCTATTTTTCAGTTTAGGGAAGGACTTTAAACTAACAAAGCTAAAAAAAAAAAAAAAAAAAGGGAGGGGGGGCGATTTCTAACATGTAGTAGTTTTTCTGAGAGAATCTATTTTAAAACAAGCCATAGGGTTTTCCTAATGCCAGCCAAATGCCTGTGGTGTCTAAATCTAACCAGGAAACTGAGCTGCCCAGCACTAAACAAGTAGAAGCAATGCTGAACTTTAGGGAATATTCCAGAGTTAAAACGATGCCATAGGTCTATTATTATAAAAGTGTCGACCTTTGTTAGGAGTCAAAACAATGTGAATCAGACGAGTATATGTTTGCAGCAAAATGGGAATTAATGTTAGAGAGCCAAGAAAAAAGGACAAAAATGATTGTTTGTGCAGACACCTTCATCCACCCACTGCTACTTGGCGTAAATTCCTACAAGTTGACTGCTAATGTCACAAAAAACAATAGTCAATACATGCAAAAAGGAGAAAGTTCAAACTTTAAATCCGTACCATCTAATAATAAACCAAGCGTTTTCTACCTCCAAAATGTTCCTTCAAGGAAAAACGAATATAGGAAAAAAGAGATAATAATAATAAACATCTCTTGGAACATGGTCTATCCTACATGTCATGTTTGTTTTCAGCATCTGCTTTGAGGCTTTGCAAATGACCATATGTGTTATAGTTCTACGTATTCACGAGGTGACCATCTGGGAGTGGGCTCAGGCAGGCACACTGGAGATCTGCAGTTTTACGTTCACTTTTTACTCTTCTGCATGGTTGATTCCACTTAGTCAATCTCATTCGTAGGTTTATTTAAGGAGAAAAAGGTACTTATCTCTCACATGCAGGGCCAGACTGATAATCTGGAATTTTCCCAGTGCGCTGACCAACCTTGGGGCCAACCTTGTGGTACATATGATTTGATTTTTTTTTATTTTTTTTAACACTGTCCATGCAATATCAGTAGGGAAGTGGTTCAATGGTTCATTTAATTTCTGATGACAGCAGACAGACCTCCTGTCCTCCTTCTGTGTTAGCTGTCTAGATTGTATGGATATTTTGCACTCCAAACCACATGACTGGGAACTAGTCGTGAGTGAGCAAGAACACTAATACTTTCTGATTACCAGGCGGGTTACTAAACAACCGCTGCACTGGTTCATGACTGCAGGGGACTGCAGAGGTGGTGTGTTGGGGTCTACTGAGATTGGACCACGCACGGACAAAATTGTCAATGTTGACTGACTGGCGCAAACTGTTAGAACCGCTGATCCAAGAGACAATCCCAAAAGAGCCATACATGGCAGTTTGAACAAACAAAGGTGGTCCCAGACTCAACTCACAATCTGTGTTTGTGGGTCTGTTAATAAATAAACAGTTCAGCTTGTCAGCGTGACGTTTGGTGTGTCTGCAGTATATTGTTGCTGTAACTGTCGTGACAGCGTGCCATGCATCGCAGAAGTGCACCTTATATGTCCCACATAGAAGCCTGGAGCTTTGAAAAACCAGGAGTATCTGAAACCTTGGGAATGAGATCAGGCTGGGGTTTTTTTTTTTCCCAGATTAAGCACTAATTACATCTATTTTGGATTGAGCAAATCCTTTTAATAATGCTGAGAATATGAGGGTGTATGAGAAGAAGATAATTTAGAGCAGCAAACCCTCTAGAGTTCCCTCATAATAAGGCAAAAGAAAGATTTCAAAATACATTCATTTGGCTAATTTGGAATAATAGAAATAATAATGACTGAGTGTTAATGGGGTGTTTCCTGGAAGAGGAACCAGATATGGTGATGCTTTTCTGTGAGAATTTGATTCAGTTCTTTATCATGCATGATTTTTTGATTTTGTTAGGAAATGTCATGTATGTCCCTGAAAATGATTCAACAGAATTTTAAGGGACATTCAGAACGACTATTCCTTGAAGTATCTTGGTGCCGTATGTTGGATTTTAAATGATAGCTATTTGTACTCTATCCACAGAGATAAACATAATTCATAGTTTGATAAATGCAAAGTTGTTTTGGAATAAAGAGGCAAAATATTTTGGCAACATAAAGCGGAAAAGAGGAAAGTTGAATTAATTATGTTGTCTCAAAAGGCCAAAACCTCGCTAATAGTTTTGCACATTTTATGTAGATGTTTGACTTGCAGAAACATATTCCCCAGCTGCGTGGAACCTGTTACATCAGGATGAATCACTAATGAAGGGTGAGAATTTTTCAAACAGCAGTAGTCCCTGTTGATCAGCTATAAATTTACAACTACTTATGCTGATTGCAGTTCCATTACCACAAATTTCACTTATTTTTTACACTGTGTAAAGCATGCAGTCTTGGGTAATTCTGCAGTTTTTATTTTCTTTTTTTATTATTATTATTTGTAATGAAGCACATTCAGGACTACTGTCTCAAGCTATGCAGCAATATAACATATAACATATAAGCTCCCGCGCACGTTTATAATGTCCCTGAATCTATTTAGAAATGTTATTTTATATTGGAGGAGGCACATTAAAATAAACATCCTCCTATATCACCACACAACACTAAAACATACTTCTTTTTTGATCGAGGGCATAATTGTAAGTGTGTAACATAAAACAACAGTAGCACTACATTCAGCTATTACATCTAGTATAAAAGCCATTATTCTTTGGCTATTATTTCTTCACAGACAATATGAACCCAACACAGTTCATGTTTTTTTCTGGTTTATTTCTTTCACAGTTTTGTCATCCATCCATTCTTGCATTTTGGGACATAAACGCACTCAAACTGTATTGAGAAAATAATAAATCTTTTACCACTTAATGATGCTGTTAGTTTTTCTCACTATGCTCAGAAGGCGTTCTGTCATTGAAAATATCAGGAAATGAAGGATTTCAGTTTTTATTTTGTCCCATTCTTCTTTCAAACACATCATATGGTATGCTACACTACAGGGTCATCCTTATTGCTTTATTTCTCTTCTTCTTTTTTTTTTCCTAAATTATATTTTCTCCTGGTGAAAGCCCAGAACTACAAGCAGGAAAGTCCAGTACTTGTACCCTGTTCCTCTTCAGCTATGCTTTTGTAATAGTGCAGTATCTGGTTTGGAATTGTGTTGTTCAAAAATGCATGGATGTCCCTGGAAAAGTTTTCATCTTGACGATAGCATGTGTTGCTCCGAAGTCTCAGGGTACTTTCACAATATTACTGCCTCGTACCATCACAGAGCATGGCTTTTGTATTGTTGCTGATGAATCTGGCTGTCCTTTTTGTGTTTAAATAAAGAACAGAGACCAAAATGAGCCCAGAGACGACGTCGCCTGGTATTAACGATGGTAACTCTCTATTGTATATTGCTTGATAAAGGTTTCTCAATGCATATTGGTTATTGATGAATGACGAGTCTCGAAGCAGTGTCATCTGATGACTCACAGATCCATCGTAGGGTTCCACCCATGTTATTCTTGTATTTAAATATCTCAAGATTCCTTGAAATGTTTAATGTTATAACGCGCTGTGGAGGCATAAAGATACAAATCTTTTTCATTCCTTCTTTGAGGACTTAAGCTGTTGTGGATGAAGCTTTTCTCCTAAATCAGCATAGACATCACCTTTTTATATAATTTATTTAACATCCCACCCCACCCTTTTTTTTTTCTTTTTCGCTTTTACTTCTTTTTATGGTCCTTATTGGTATTCGTTTGTGCGTGTGTGTGTGTGTTTGGGAATGCAAATCAGCAGTGGATGCAAAATGCAAATAGATTCACATTTGAAATGAAGTTGGTGAGAGTAAATACACACATTTTTATACATAAAATTCATGAGCAGCTGCATGTAGAGCCCTCTGACACATGAAATTTAGCTGGAATTCAGAAATGCAAGAGAGACAGAGTGAGAGAGAAAGAAGAGAGAGAGAGAGAGAGAGAGAGAGAGAGAGAGAGCGAGCGAGAAAGAGAAAGAGAGCAACTCAAAATGTAAAGCACTGGAAATTACATGCATGTGAATAAGAGGAAAGAGATTGTTGCTTTTTTTTCCCAGTGCATTGATTGTGTCATATAGTGTTTACCTTGACATCCATACAACTTAAAGAAACATTAAAATAAGGTAAAATAAACAAAAGGAGAAAAAAAAACAGACACTAAGGCAAGTCAGGACAGTGTGGAAAAAAAACATCTTATCTTTAGCAACCACCTTTGAGCAACAATTGGGAATATATAATAGTGTGCACAAGTCTTTGCACTCACTTTCATCACACTGCATGTCTCTCTGAGTGAGTCACACAAAGAGTTGATGTGAATACATGTTTTGAGTGAGTGAATTTGGCTTCTTCCAATGGAAAACCTTTTCCCCACCAGGCCTGAAAGTCTTTGAAGGAGAAACTTCAACACAGGAAAGAAAAGAGAGAGCTGCACCTCAAAATCCAGCTGAAAGCTTTGAAAATAGAATGTGGCGGGAGTTGCACAAAAGTCACAGTGAATGGCATGCAATTTCTGTCCTATCTTTATTTATTAGACGGATGCATCATTCCTGAATGAGGGTGTTTGGGAGTGTTTCTGGGTTAAATTAGTCACTAGGATTAGTGCCACTCCTGTGGCAGGTCCATATGGCACAGAGCTGAGCTCTTAGGCTGCTCCACTCACTAACATTTGCCTGCCATAGCTGCTGAAGGAATGTACAAACACTGCTGTCTGTCTGCCCTCATCTTCTTCATAAGTAAGGTGGCGCTGCACTTGTAAAACTGTACCCACACTTAAACACAGCACTGACTTCTGCATATTTTGTCACAGTGCAAGTCAATAAATGCTAAATGAAAGCAGCGTGAGAGGGGAAGGAAAGTTAGGGAGGTGGGAGTGATCCTCATGTCACTGTGTAACTTACAAAAAAGGGTGTCGGCCATGTGCTCGCTGCTGAAGGGAGAACTGCCCTCAAGGCCTCAGATTCCATGTTTCGGTGGTTCTGTGTTTTTCCACTGATTCTGGATCAAATTCTGGATCAAAGGGCAAAAGATGAAGGATGCACAGAAATTGAGAAAAAAAAATAAAAATAAAGAAATTGAGTAGAAGCAGAAACATAGAAAAGGCAAAATGCAACAAAGAAGATGAAAATCCACATGGGAAAATGAAATTCTTACCACAAAAATGTTGAAATCATCTGCTGCAGACTTTAACAGGTTTCCTGTTATGAAAATAGCCTATTCGTTATTTCTGTTCAGATCACCTCCTGATCTGTTCCACTGGGAAATCTGTGGCCATGTTTTTCAAAACCAGTCATCGCCAGTAAAATGTGTGGGTGGAATTTTGACGTCTCTATTTTATCCTTTATGTCTCTCCTTAATGACTAGTCCATGCTTTGATATGGCAAGTTTGTGCAGCAAGTGCAGCTGTCGCCCTAATGGTCAGAGATATGTAGCAGCGGTGGGCGCGACACGTACACAGGTGCTAGTTTGGTGTTTTGGTCAGCTGTTTAGAAATCTGACAGATCCCATTATTAGATAACACTGCTGTGCAAACCTTCCTCCTCCATGGTTTCAATTACAATAATCAGCTGTAGCAACTAGTTGTGTTGATAAGATGATGCCGTGCTGCAAATGAAGATTCGGGGTTTTTCATCTGCTCCCGTCCACTCTGAGTTGCGTCACTTCGTCATTATAGGTTCTTGAGACTGAATTGATGGGAACTTGTTTTTGCTCTTGCTCATGTTTAAAGACATTTCCCAGCTGCCTCTGGATAATAGACAGACCCCCTGGACATATTGCCAGCCCAAAACACACAGAAATGTATCTTAACAACAGTCTTGTTTGCTTTTCTATACATTTACTATACATTTACAATACATTTTACTGTACATTTTATGTCACATCCATGCTTTCAGCATAGATGTGACATAAAACAATCAAGATGTGATCAAAGTGTACACGTTCAGCTTTAATTCAAGAGCTTTCTTCAAAAGTATCGTATTTACCATTCATTCATTACAGGCATTTTAAGCAAAGTGCCTCCACTTTCAGGGGTTCAAAGGTATTTGGACAATCAACCATAAATAAGTCAATTAGCCAGGTCTGGTCCATTCCCTCGTTACTTCAAGACAGATGAAGCAGATAAAAAGCCTGGAGTTCCTCAGGTGTTGAGTTGGCATTTGGCAGCAGTTTGACTGGAGTTACCAATGTAAAGTCCAAAGACGTCTAAGTGCAAGTAAAGGAAGTCATCAATAGCCTGAAAAAAAGCAGCATAAATACATCAGAGAAGGTAAAAATCCGATAGTTGGCGAAATCAGCAGCGTGGTACGTTCTTGCATAGAAAACACCGGTGAGGACTGGATGACCACGAAAGTCAACTTGAATGGTTGACTGCAGAAACCTTCCCTTCACAACATCAGCAGTAGTCAAGGATACTGAAGGTAACGGTATCATTGTCAAACACTACAAACAAGAGATGCCACATGAATAAAAATACAAAGGTTTAACAGCAAGCTGCAAACTACTGGTAACATTAAAGATCAGGAAAATCTGATTAGACTTTCACAGAAAAACCTCCTGGGTTATGGAGTCAGATTCTTTAGACAGATAAAACCAAAATCAACTTCATCAGAATGATGAAGTTGATTTTGGTTCCTAGATGGACCCCCATCTTCATCAAATGTTATAAATAATTATGATTATATTTAGACTCGTGCCACTTTGTCCAGATGCTTTGAAGCCCACTGAAAATGCAGATGTTTTACTTGAAATGACTGTAATTCCTAAATGGAAAATGCCATATTTTATGTAAAACCTTATTGCAAAACTCTTCTTAAGCAAAAGATTATAAGTTACATTGAGTATTTGGTGTGACTAGTTTAAATTTTTTTAAAGGCTGGAGGTTAGATTATGATGCAACACTGACTACATACAAGTACAGTTTTTGGTTGATGCATGCTGGTGTCTTGCATTTGTTGTCAGTCACTTTGATAAAATTGCAGGTGGTGAGTTATTTAATACAAAAATGTTAGATAGCAATCCCAGACCTCTGTGCACCATGTGGTCTAGATGTAGCAGAGAGACTGTATCTGCCACAAAGCATTTCTTTACTTGAAACACTGAGAAAATCTGAAGGAGTCCCGATGTTCCCACGTTGTTTCTATAGTGGTCGTTCACCAACAACTACTGGAGGATACTCCTCACCTCTTCCCGCTGCTTCAATCTCTTTCCATTCCATTTACGCCCCTTTGAAAAACATGAAACCCACCATGACATCTTGACAAGCACTAACAGTCAGTATCAGAGCACAGAGTTCAATCTGTCATCAGGGCTCGCCCGTGGGTCAAAATCATCTGCTTCTCATCAGCAGCCGCCCAGTGGGATCCTCGGTTAAAAACATGAAGGACACTCCTCTCTTCTCTCTGGTAAATAGAAACGTTACAACCGTGTTGGTAACAGCGAGGCTCATGGAGCCCATATTTCATGCATGTAGAGGAAATGCTTTAATGTGAACCTTCAGTTAACACTTTCTGTGATGCACATGTATAAAATCAACTGGTTAAATTCTTGGTCCATCTAGGTCCGTGATCTCGAAATGACTGTTTTCAAGCAGCTTATTTGATTGGAGACTATATTTAAGACTAAGATGCACTGTTTTTATCTCCCTCGGTATCACACCAAAACCACAGGCAATCTAAAAGCTGATTTCTCTCATTTCTCCATCTGTTATATTAGTAAACTTTGCCTTGATTCCTTTTTCTTTGACTGCCTGAGAAAATAGCATTTGCTCTTGACAACAGAGATGTGATACAACTGTCGAATCCATGTACGCAAAAGTCAGAACAACGCAGAGCTAATATTATTTACCCTGCTTCATCGCTGTGTTTTGTTGATCTTTGGAGATGCCTGCAGTGTCAAGAAAATGCAAACAAGACCGAAATCTCTTGGAGCTTATGAATAAAAGGTTTGATACGGGATTCAATTTCTCTGGAGCTTGACTTATATTTAGATTTTTCCTAACTTGAAACTGTTAACATAACACAGCCCTATTTGTAAACACTGTCATTTCATTACATTTACACACACACACACACACACACATATATATATATATATATATATATATATATATATATATATATATATATATATATATATATGAAGACACTCAGATCAGCTGTGAGACCCTAATCAATCGACGCAAATGACCCCCGTGAGATTGTAGAACTGGGTAGATATGTGAGGGCAGGGACCTTTGAAGATGATCCATGACGTTCCATAATTAGTTATACTTAAAAAGAAAACAGGCTTGATGTGTTTAAGATGTTCTATGACGTATCAAGAAGGAAATGAATTGTACGGTAAAAGAAGACGCAGAGCTGGTTCTGTCCCCAGCAGTTTCCCAAGAAAAACTCTACCCGTGGACCATTTTTTTATAAATAGTCTGAAACAAACTATGGGTGACTTCTACAAAAAAAACTTTAAAAAAAACCCTGGTGTCCTTAAGAGAAAATGGATTGTCTGCCCCATTAAATTGAAAATTGATTTTGGTAAAATTGCATCATTATGTTTCATTATTATGTTTTTGCAACATTATGTTTTTATTACCTTAGAACCAACCATTTATATCTATTTGTGCAGACGCTTTACACAGGAGACTAGTCATATTATCTCCATTAAAGGCAGGCTGGGAAGAATGAGTAATTTTTAAGATGTACATTTCAAAAATAGAAGATCTTATTACCTACTGCAAGAACGGATAATGGCATGTGAAGCAACCTTGTCAGAGAAGGAAAAAACCTAAAGTGATTAAGTAAATTTGTTACGTAGCAAACAAGAATAAACATATTTCCCTGAAGGATGTAGCTGATGAAGAGCATAGGTCTTCAGACTGACACCGAATGTGCTTGTTTTGACAGATAGCCTGAGACAGAGCTTAATATTGAATAGATGCAATATGTTGCTAGATAGAGCATGAAAGATGAAAGAGATGCTGGAACAGTCTCTTCAAACTCTGTTTTGAAAAAAGAGATAAAAAGGAAGAGTTTGCGAGAATCATTTAAATGTTAGAGAGTGAAAATGAGAGTGGATGGGGGAAAAAATAAAAAGATAAAGAGGTCCTCCTGCTCTTGAGGGCATTTGTTTTCAGCGAAATAAAGGGCTCCCCTCTTCTGCCTCAAAGGTGCCCCTGGCTGCGCGAGTATTTAGCTGTGGGAACACGCCGCTCCATGACACGTTCTGAATAGAGGGCCTTTGCCACTTGCCGCTCCCTAAGTGGGCCTGCCAGAAAACAAGTCTTCTTCTCTCTCATCTTGTTATTTTATTCTTTCACACACAAGCACACACACACACACACACACATACACACTTTTCACATGCATTCTTTCTTCATGTGTCTATTCACTTGCTGTTATTCACCTTTTTTGTCACTTATTTTCCCCTCTCACACAGCGGCTTTCCTCTCACACAGGCACAGAAAAGAAATCATCCGAGGACACGGAAGGTAAAGGACAAGGAAAACTCCCATGTTCAACTGTTTGTGTGGAGTGATTAGTCATGTCTCTAGCAGCTCTCCGGGGGGGCTGTCCTGCTGGCTGGGATGCCTACTGCTGAGGGCAATGCTTGGTCATTTGGAGCTGACCCAGTAGCCAGGCCCAGATTCCTTTCATTCTCCTCTTTAGACGGCTTACGAGCCCTGGTGGTCCAACATCTACTAACATAGACCAAGTCTATTAAACAATGGTGATTTAATGGCTTGATGTGGCTTGATTTATCCTCACCCATTAAGATGAGAGGCCCTTTTCTTTGGCCGACACACCACCCACTTGAGTGGGTTGAAAAGAAATGATGGAGGGAGGGAGGCGGGGTCTAAGCACCCATTAAGGAGCAACATAGGTCATGCACAGAGACTTGTAGAAAAATCTGAAGTAAAATTTGTTCTTGCAGTAGAAACACATACGCTGAGGTGTTTTAAGCAAGCATCTGAAGAAGCCCTTTGGATGAAAAGTTTATCAAGAGACAAGAAAAGAAATTCTGTTTCAGTATTTTGAATGTTACGCTCTTGATGTTAAAATCGGTGTGGATATACAGTATATTAAACACAGGCTGACAAAAGTCACTTTGAAATATCTTTGTTCAGTCAGAGCGCTGCATTTATCTTTTAAACGCTTTCTTTTAAAGCACAACTAATGAACCAGACTGCTCTTAGGTTAATGTAAAAATATACAGTTTTCAAGTTTCTCAAAATGTTTGACATGTCGAGGACTTTGATAAAACAATGTTATTAAGGACTTTAAAAATAAACCATACAAGCAAAAATTATATTTTTACACTTTTATGGTTTACATTCACCAAATTCATACAACTGATTTAAAGTGCTTCAAGTACCCACATACAGGGACATTAATAATGACTATGGTACATGTGTATCGATGTTACTCACGTGATCCATCGTGAGGATTCTTGCTCCCAATGATCTGTAAGACGTCTTATGTCTAACTACATAAAACATGTCATCTATTAGCTGCCGTGATTGGTTGTAAATAAAAGTGAGGAAGCAGCTCGGCGGCTCTGCTCTGCAGCCAACACCGCAGGACAATCGGGTGCTCTTAGAAACTCAGGTTGGGCTCAAGGGAAGTGCCTTACTGTTACTGCTTTATTAGTTTTTAAATGACAACGACATACAACTATACATTATTTAAAAAAATAGCTAATAAGCATTGCATTGCTTAAGTTTGGTAATTTTATTTGTTTTCCTTTTAATCCAACTTTGGAGCACTTATTTGCCAGTTTTGACCTGTTCTTGTTGTAAATTGTCTCACTTCTCTAATGTTGGCCCACTGAGCATTATGAAGAGTAGAAAACAAGTTGAATGAGCACAGTTTAATTGTTCCCAATTAAGAGTTATTAATGGAGGGGGGGGGGGGTCAAACATAATCATAAAACAACAAGAGAATCACAATAACAGCTTTCTTCTGGAGCAGCACACATGTCAACGATCAGCTGGCTAAGCTCTGGACCCTTGAGAACAATACAACAATCTGGACAGAAGGAGCATTATATTATATATATATATCTAAGTAGCGCTTAGTAGTCCAACATGAGTCATTTAAAGTGGGCATGTCCAGTTCAATGTTCGGTCCTTGAGTACAACTTCGAGCACCTGCATCGAGGTCTATTGTGTTGCTATTAGAGCAGTCAGTAGTAGTGGCTCTGTCAGAGTGAGCCAGTCAAAGTGAAGGGTGGGGGGGTGTACTGGAAGTGGGAAGAGGGCCAGACAGGTGGTTCTGTGCAACGATCATGGGTGAACAGTAGTCGAAGATTGAAGAATAAACTAAAAAGTCCATGGCAGGTGAAAAACATACGTTATCATCGACTAACAGGAAGCAGTGTGGGGTTGAGCAGGTATATCTGTATTCTGGTCATGCCTGATTTATACAAGGAGCATCAGCCGCAGCTGCTGCTCAGACGGTGATCAAGCATTCAAACCCTCGCACAGCAGCAGCTAACGGAAAACTTTAATGCTGACAGACCCCATATGTTAAGAGGAGTTGCAGCATAGAAAAAGGAAAAAAAAACAGTCTTACTCCATAGTGGGGAAAAAAAATTGGTTTTGCTGTTGTGTAACAGTAAATCAGGTATTGACAGTTTCAATTTATTTCACATTTTTGGATTATTTTGCTGATAATGAGTTCACTCTAGTAAGGTGCACCAGTATCTGAAACAGCTGGCACAGTTTAACACTGGCCTTTGTTGAAACAGGTGCCCCAGGTAAGTACTGAGAATATCCTTACAAACCTGATCTTAGAGCGCAGCAGAGACAAAGTGTCCCAGCAGGTTGTTTTCAGTGGGTTACAAATGTGATATTCTCTGATTTCAGATCTTCACAGAGGTTCATTGCCAGAATTCTTGCTGGATTTAGGTGTCTGAGGTCTGTCATTCTCCAGGAAGTCCTTCCCATTTCTACATGTGCTACAAAAACGTGTGATTTTTTTAAGCATTGCAGAAGCCAGATTTAAAGCAAATACTTCAAATACTTCTAATACCTCTTTTGGAAACTAGTCCATACATCAAACACAATCAAAACTCTCCCTTCTGAATCGTTCTTCCCTAAAACAGGTGATTTACCAGTGATTTGCAAAAGCGAATGCATTTGAGACAACTATAACACCACCTAGATTTTAGCCTTGCACTATAATTAGGAAACATTTTTAATAAAGACATCAGGTTCAGCAGCATAGTTACAGTTTTCTCTAGATAGTCTGCTAAAAGCAGCAAACATTTTCTGTGTTGTTTTTGAGATACCTACAACATATTATCACTTTTTTCCAGAAGGCAGACTGAGGCCATTTTCAAAACTGCAAACTACATACTATGCATAAAATATATCATTTAGTATGCACTGGAAACTGTCTGGGAAGCAGTAAGCCATCCAGGTACTTTTTTTTTTTTTTTTTTTTGCATACCACAATTTGTGCAATTGTTTTCACACAGCGATTTTTACTTTTATCCCTAAACAGTTAAATACACACACTGTATTGTACGTTTATCTGTGGCTGTCTGCCTGGACTGCCAAGCTGAGCCCGGACATGTCTAAGATGTGAAAATGTCTAGCAATTAAAAAACAAAAAAAACGTCCCAACCACTGTAGTTGATGTCTCCATCTGAGCTGAGCTGAGCTGCAGGTTGATGTAGATTCACAAGGACATTTACAATCATGATCATCTAACCTGTTCACAGTCATTCATAAACATCATCATTTCAGCTGTTGCTTCTAAAACAACATGTAAAACAAGGATTGTTGCATCTGAAACAGGGACTGCTGGATCTGGTCTGGCTGCCAGACCTGGAAGCTTCCAGGCCAACCTGAAAGAAGTGCTCTTTCTTTCCAACTTTCCAACTTCGCGTAGGTTTGCCCTCTGGACTCTTTCAAGCCAGACTAGATCTGGTTGCAGTCTGCTCCCGCAATTAAGAACTCAAGAAGCCATATTATCTTCAAAAAGACAATGATTATGCTCTGTTGGGTCTTTACTCACAACTCAGAGGCAAGCTTCACCAAAAGTCATATTGAGCTAAAATGATCAATCCAGCTGTCACTCAACAAACCAAGCCAATGCATACATTTGTCATTGAATAACTTTAACTAAAGAGTGTTTGTAAACCAAAACTTTTTTTATGTATCAGGCTGTAAGTGTGTTTATTTGTGCTGTAAGGTGGGGCTCTTTGACTTAGGGGTCGATGTGAATTCACTCACTTTTGGAATCAGGGCCTGAAGGCCATTTTAAGGAACTACACATTTCAGCACTCAGTTTAGCGCCTTGGTCCCAGCATAAGGTGCTGTGTGAGGTAAGACGTGGGACTACGGCATTCATTTGTCCTAATTACTGCACTGACCCATAACCAGAACTCCAGAAATACTGTTTTCCTCCTAAGCACTGGGCCGTGGCCCCTGAAAGGGCTCCTAGTCTCAGTAAGGTCAGTAGTTGTACAAAAGAAAAAGTCCCTCTCTTACACACACACGCACACACACACATTTTCCTGTACATGTAGTTCTAATTAAATGAATAATTGATCAATTTAATCTGGTCATGCAGGAATCCCATAGTGGTCCAAAGAAAATCTTAAGCACTTCATCCCATCTCTCTTGATACAATGAAGACGATAAGTAAAACAAAAATTCTCTTTAAAAAATTTTTTTTTAAAAGCATTTTGAAAGAAAACTAAATGTGTGAAGAAAGCTTTAAAAAAAAATATAAATCCATACCACTTGGTATTTAGTAACCTCCCCGATTGATTATTACATGTATCAGTCACTGAATAGTATTTTATTTTTAGCTGGACATCTTTGGTTTTTAAATAGCCATCCATCTATAAATGTAACTCTTTTTTTGCCATTTATATTGGGTTTATACATGCCTCTTTGTTTGTCATTTATTCATTCATTTATTTTCTATACCTGCTTTATTATTATTCAGGGATACGGGGTGGCCTGGAGCCCATCCCAGCCTTCATTGGACAAGAAGAATGGTACACCCTTGGACAGGCCGGCTGTCCATCACAGGGCCCCTGTAAGAATTTATTTTAAGGTAACTAATACTCGTTGCTTCGGGCTACCAAAAGGTTTGTTTTTTTTTCTTTTAAAGGGATTAATTATTTACAGCTTTTGTAACGTGATTATCTGCTGCACTGGTACTTACTTGTGCAGTTTTGTCCACTTGAATCTGGTCACTTTTCCTTCTGTCTAAGTGGAAGTGACTCATTGTTTTATTTTTATCACTATGAAGACGGAACCCCACTGACTTCCTGAGGCTGGACTCCTTGGGAAACATCACAGAGGAAGAGGAGAGAGAGAAAGGGCTCCTCCCTGTGGCAAGGCTCCAGCTGTCCATCTCAAGGAAAAGGTGAAAGACTTCTCCATAGCAACAGTCCAACATAGCAACAGTGTAGATGCTTCTGGATGTCATTCAGAAAATGCCTGGTGTCTTATTACTTCAGAAACAATATGTTCGCAGAAAAAAAAAGCTGTTTTAAGGTATTATTGTCACATATACAGTCAGCCTGTGTTGAGATAAAGGTCACTTTTTGTCTCTGATTTATGGAATTGACTGTAGGTCACTGTGGAGTAGAGCTGTGATGTCCTCTTCAGCAACAGGCAGTGAAATCAAATAGGACTGATGCTGACTTCTACGTTATTCCAAGTACAGGAAACAAGGAGGAAAAAAAAAAAATGAAATCTGCACACGACAGAAACAGCCAGCATAGATTGCTCAAAGAGTTGAGCTCTGCATTTGAATAAGAACACCTCTTATCCCCCTCTGGTAGAAATATCTCTACTAAGAATTTGTCACTCTCCATTTGAACTTTTCCTTCATCATTTCCATACCCTGTATGTTGATTCATTGAAGACGCTAAGCTTGAAATTACATCAGACAGGACAGAAACTTTTCTCATTTTGAGCTTGTCGCAGCCACTTGAAGTCCAATTTCACTCCAACAATGCAGTACTTTGATCAGTCTCTGCGGCTGATTTAGGATGTCACCACAAACTGTCTATCACTCCTACACTACCCCTGCAGGAGCAGTTGAACTGAGCATGCTGGGATTGTGAAATGCCAGGAAATCTGGAATAGGGTGATAGAGGATGATGGTAGACCACTGTTAAATCAAAGATGCACGTGAAGCCAAATCTGCCCTCGTGCTCCTGTAGAGGACACAAGATGTTGGGTAGTCCAATGAAAGGATTAGTCAACTGATATTTATGTCCTTTTAATTTTTTAATTTATCTATTTTGATTTCTTCTGTGGCCATGGCATGGAGTACAGTACCTTATCCCTGCAGGCTTTTAAGCTCCAATTTTTTGCCAAATTTAGTAACATGATATCGAGTGGCTCTAGTGATGGAATGGGTGAAGCATTACTTTATTATGACCAACTGATTTGTCAACATTTGAAGTGGATCATAACATCATCAAAGTTGTCCTAAGACAAGGACGGATATTGTTCAATATTCTGGCGCAACATGTAAGATTTTTCTTGATCCACTTCACATGTTGACTACTTTTCTTTGGTTTTTAGATACTCACTAGATTTGATTCACAGACTCTGCCCTCACAACTCCAAAAAACAAAAAAAAAACAACCTCTGCTTGCCTTCTGAAATGCTCTGCTCTGCCTTAAACCTCTGTTTCTCAGATTGAGCAGCCTGATGTCCTGCACTTCCTTTTAGAGTCCTTTTCCTTTCAATCAGGGTTCTTTTGTTCGCCTAGGAAACGTTCCTTGGATTTTCTCCGATAGCTGTGAAATTACCTCCATTTCCCCTCTCATTTTTTCTTTCTTTTTCTCCCCATTTACACAAGATATGATTCTAAGAATAAATGTTTTCAACGTTTTTGAAAACTGGGTTATAGATGAACTGGCTGCCGTAATCTTTAACTAACACTGACTATCTTGCACTCCACATGAAAAACTGCAAAGCTTAACTAGCACTGTGTAATGAATAAGTATGAGTCTTTTTTTTATGTTTCTAAGCTCAATCAAAAGACAGTCTTTGTGTCTCTCACTGTCACATTTCAGCTTTGTTGCTCAGATCCCTGTGGCCATTATGTAAATGAGACCTGTGCCTATTTGAATAGTTTGATCTCTCCTGCTATTACTCACTTCTCACGTGCATCTGTCATCTAACTTTCATACCATTTAGTAAATGGCACAGTTTGCACTTTCATATATCCGCAAGGGTTGGTCATAATGTCAGCAGTGCCTTTGCAACTCCTGTGCTGTCGCTCTGCAGCGAATGCTTCGGACCTTAATGATGCTCCTCGTTTTTCATACTCAAATTTATTACCAAGCAACTATTTGCTGATAAAACTAATGGTTCAAATGTAATAAACTTTGCTAAAAATGTCTCAACTGTGTCACAAGCAGACCGAAATAACACATGTATTAACATTTGAGAACAGTTAAAGCCACTTTATGTTATGATATGACTTTTGACCACATGGGGCAGCATATCACAAGCCAACATGTCGGTCCCTGGTGCAAGACACCACAAAGTCTATGTCTGGTGGCACAAAAGGGTATTACAAAATATACCAGGGTATCCCCACTCATTAGCACATAACTGTCAGTGCAGCAGCTCTATATGCCCCCATGTGGTCAGGCATTGTATTGCTACATACAGTAGCTTTAAGAACAATGATATTCAGTACTGGTTATTCTTGAGTCTTTAGCCCCATACACACGTTCAGGATGGGACATTTGCACTTTCATTTACAATGTTTGTGAGTGACACTGAACATGTTTGTGCCACCTCTGTCTGCCATGGGAGACAGTAACAAAGACATAAAAGGGGGGAGACAAGCTGTATGCAGTCGTGAGCCAGCATCATGGAACACACTGTTTTTACCAATAAAACTACTGTCAAACACTTACAAGATGCCAGCACGCTGTGCATAATTGCACACTGATGTGGAATTGGGCTGGCTCCATTGGGTCCATATTAATGTCCAAATAGGAAGAACAGCAGCTTAAAGAGGATAGTTTTTTTTTACAATAAACACGGTCAGACCATTGTGTGATGAGGGATTATTCTTTACTTACAGTGTACATGGGTCTTTTTTAGTTATACATACAATGTCAGTTACTTAATTGTAACATTTGGTCCTTTAATTATCTAAGGGGACGCAACCTCTAACCATCTGAAAACATGTTTACATATGTGGCATTTACATTTCTATCATTATCTTTTATTCTGAGAAAGGCAAAACCTTTAAGCTGAAATACAGATACAGGAAACAGGAAATTATGTCATTTTTATGGCTGGCAATATCTGGCAGAAAAGCACATCAAATACTTGCTTTTTCTATCCTACTGTAAGTCTATGCAATTACACATTGAAAAAAAAACAGCCAATCTCTTTCACGCCTCCAAAGTGGCTCAATTCAGCTACCTCTTATTGTTAAAGAGATTTCCTCTTATAATTATCCTCAGTATCATTGCAGTATATTGCACCAATTGATTGATGTCACCCTTTGCAGGGTCTTCATGTTGTCTCTGTGCCTGTGTGGGCTTTATGTGGGTCTGTTGGTAGGGCTTGAGCGTGCACTATTGTGTGTTTGTGTGTTTGTGTGTGATCAACTGGCACAAGTACATTGTCTCTTGTCCAATAGGCCACCAGCCCCAGTGATCCTGGACAGATAAAACCAGGTAAAAATAAAGAACCGTTGGATTAGTAATCGCTGTTGAGCCAAAACAGAAGACTTCCATTAACTGTGGTTATACAAAATCTTTAAAAAGCATTTTAGGGACTGACTTTACTCATTTAGTCTGCCTTTGATTTTTACATAACGTTACACATCTGGGATCTTAAAGTTATTGAAATTAAAAACAAGGCAAGTAATAAAACTTATGCATTACCTGAATATCATACAATAGTCCTCTGCAGATACGGAAAAATGATTTATTCACCCACCCCATCAGGCACTGATGTACTATAAAAGAGGTACAGCCTAATCAAAATGTATCTGGTGTATGTAACTGACCTCAGCAACCCGCAGCAAGCAAACATCACGTTTAGTATGCAGGAGAGTGAAGACTGACAATGAAACTCTTCAACATGGAAAAGGGACGTATAGATGTATTTGTAGGTAAAGAAAGGACTTGTGATAAAGTGACCAGATCGCAGCTCCAGAACGGACCGCTGGATGGGATCCGGGGGGTGTTGGCAATCAGACACAAGAGGAAGGACAAACGGGTGATTCACCTCAATTACTTTGGTTCTTATCAATACACAATTTAAAAAAAGAAATTCAGAGGCCATACAACGTGAAACGCTAAAAAAATTTTTAACAAAATAAAAGCCCTGTTGGCAGAGTATCAAGGCAACAAGTGGTGGAAAAGTGGATGTCCAGAAATGATCCAGTTACTTGGGATATTTAAGATGTGACTGTCTCTGGCAGAATCACGCAAGAAGGAAGAAAACGTGTTGATCCGTTAGCAACAGTCCAACAAGTAAAAAAAAAAACAGTGTTTCTGTGTGTGCGTACGGGGGCGTGTGGGATGGGATGCGATGTGAACCCCTGCTGCTGGATAACCCCTCTGTGTGAGATCTGACAGCTCCCACTGCTGCCTCTATTACCGGATAAAAGAGTGTCTGCTTGTGTGCACGGCGCAGATAGTGACAAGGGTGAGGAAGTGGCCCAGGAAAAAGAAAAAGAAATAGAGAAACCAAAGCTTTTCCAAACAAACAAGACAAAAATTCACTCAGTAAATGTTTTTGTTTGAGCATGAAAAGCCAGATATTGAGCATTCTTTTGAAACTCACAACAACCAACTACAGACCCAACAGTTTGTGCTTTATTGAACTTCATAAAGCAGAGCGAAATCTAAGATAGTGACTCATCAAAAGTCCTAAAGATAATTATGCCCTCAGCGCCGTCTTCAAATATGCAAAAGCAGCATGAGCACCATCTAAGTTCTCTCTCAAAACAAGAAGATGTGAAGGGACCAAAGTCATCTCCCCAGCTCACTTCCAGCAAACAATTATAAAGTTTTAAACTAGGGATTGGTGAAACAGATACACATTGAGAGAAAAGCGTACGCGAAAAGTACATTGTTTTCTCATTTTTAAGTAAAATAAATGTATAATACTGGAATATGCACTTGAAATGGATGCTGTTTGCTGGTAGTTTGCCTTCGAATTTGCACTTTAACTTGACTTTTTGATGTGTTTGTAATGTTTCCAAACTATTCGTCAAGCTGTGGTTTTGAAAGACACCTTCTGTCACATGACAGGTGGAGCAAACATGAAGTATACAACCAGTATCAAACGTCAGTAGAATCCAGCATCACGTCTTAGTTCCTTATGTCTTCCTAAAGACTTGGGAACTTGCAGGAATCCCCAGCGAAATCTTCCTCACATAAAAATCACACTGAAAAGTTACATTTTTCTCAAGTGTTCCCTATTCATTATCATGACAAAAGCTTGTAGCGGCAATCGGGACTCACATCCTGAAATAATAAACCTAAAAGAAGTTGGGAAGTGATGCCAACAAAGCTGATGAAGGATACAAGAAGGTGGCAAACCATTCTAATGGAGCCGTGTCATCACTTCATTCTGACATGATTCAATGACAGAAAAATGCCATAAAAGTAAAACAAGTCCTCTGTTTGACTCAGTGAGACCTTCGGAGAGGGAATTTGGCGTGGCGGAGATGAGGCATGGAAGAATGAACACATCTAAATACCAGCAGATTGTGAACATAAACATCAGGGTGGAAACTGAAATGTTTGCCGCGGCCTTCAACATCCCACATATGGACAGATCTAAAAAGGAGTAGCGTGATGGATAAAAGAGTTTCAAAATCTTTAACTTTGTCTCTGTACAATTATGGTACTCATGCCACACTCATGACACTCATCTGTTGGGAATCACTGCCGATGGAAAATGTACCTCGACAATATTGCAGCCTGAAACATGGATGGATGTTTTTCAGATTAAATTTTAAAAAAGTAATAATAAAAATTGACAGGTGTTCTCAGAGAAGCAGTGCAGCACAAAACTGGAGTGATGGAGGCTAAAAATGGTCGCATTTGACTTTCCTGGGAGGCTTTAGTTGTAGCCCTCCACCTGCCTGGCACAGCCTGATGGTAAATATTAAGACATTCCCTACAAAGCATCTTATTTTGGAATAATATTCACTGTGCAACAGAATTGCTACTGTAGGCTGTATCTTTTAAATTTTGCACGAACCGCTATCTTAGTGGATTACTTTAGTTGCCCTCTTTTGTTTTTAAGACTGCCTTCTTTTTTACGTCCCTAGCAGAGATACTTACCTATCCAAGTTTTTAAATACATGCCAATATAATGGACAAGGGCACATTTTTAATGTGAAAAGCTGCGTCACATCTTTTTGAATAAAAGGCTGTTTACTTTGAAGTTGAGCTTTGCTCATCCACTGCAGCATCTTAGAGATGCGTGATTGTTCTCCTTGACAGCTTGGGGATGACTCATGCTTCAGAGTGAATACGAAGACATCCCGCAGAGGCCATTGTTTGTGTCTCGAAAAAACATCAAATAAAAAAATAAAAAAAATAAAAAAATCTAATCAAACATTCTCTCTTCAGCCTCAGACCAAATCCCAGTCGCTTGAACACAGATGTGTTTTACATTTCAGATGTCTGCAGACATAAAAGTATCCATCCATCCATCCATTTTTTTTCATCCGCTTATCTGGAACCGGGTCGCGGGGGGGCAGCCGTCTAAACAAAGATACCCAGACCTCCCTCACCCCAGGCACTTCCTCCAGCTCTTCGGGGGGGATCCCGAAGCAATCCCAGGCCAGCCGAGAGACATAGTCTCTCCAGCATGTCCTGGGTCTTCCTGGGGGTCTCCTCCCAGTGGGACATCCCTGGAACACCTCTCTAGGGAGACGTCCAAGGGGGCATCCGATACAGATGCCCAAGCCACCTCAGCTGACTCCTCTCGATATAAAGGAGCGGCGGCTCTACCCCGAACTCCTTCCAAGTGACTGAGATTCTTACCCTGTCTCTAAGGGAGCGAGGAAACCCTGCGGCCTCATTTCGGCTGCTTGTATCCGTGATCTTGTCCTTTCAGTCATTACCCAAAGTCATAACCATAGGTGAGGTTGGGAGCATAGATTGAATGGTAAATCGAGAGCTTCGCCTTTCAACTCGGGTCTTTCTTCACCACGACGTTCCGGTACACCGACCACATAACTCTGGACGCTGCACCAATCTGTTTGTCAATCTCACGGTCCACCTTTCCCTCACTCGTGAACAAGACCCCAAAGATACTTAAACTTCTCCACTTGAGGCAGGACATCTCCACCTACCCGGAGAGGGCAGGTCACCCTTTTCCAGTTGAGATCTGGATCCCCTCTGGTCCCTGGCTACACCATAAAAATTATGAACAGAACCGGTGACAAAGGACAGCCCTGCTGGAGTCCAACATGCACTGGGAACAGGTCTGACCTACTGCCAGCAATGCGAACCAAGCTCCTGCTCCGGTCGTACAGAGACCGAACAGCACTTAGCAGAGGGCCCCGGACCCCATATTCACGGAGCGCCCCCCACAGAATACCACGAGGGAAACGGTCAAACGCCTTTTCCAGATCCACAAAGCACATGTGGACTGGTTGGGCATACTCCCATAAACCCTCCAGCACCCTCTGGAGGGTAGAGAGCTGGTCCAATGTTCTGAATTCTCCTCTCCAGTACCCTGGCATAGACTTTCCCACCACCGGGTTCGGGGATTGCCGCCACGACAGGCACCAGAGACCTTGCGTCCACAACTTTGTTGACAATGGAGGCAGAGAACATGGTCCACTTGGTGGACAAGTGGTTTATGCCTACGAGCCGAACAGCAGTACAGAGTACAGACATATAAGTAATGTTCAGCAAAACATTTGCATTTTATTGACTAACTCCCAGAACTACGGATTTCAGGCAGTTAACAGCTTTGGCTAACAGTTGACCTTATTGACGAATCACTAAACTCTTAGTTTGACTTTCTTGTTCCAGTCGAGGTGGTCTCTAGTAAGACAGTGAACCATAAAGGTGCTGGGGTTGCAAATGGGTGAAATGGGGACAAAATCTCTTCAGCCATTTAGGTAATAATAAATGCATCAACCCCTTAAGTTAAATAGTAAGAGATTTCTTATTAGGCTTTGCAATTCCATTTTCAGGGAACTGGCAGCTTCCAGTTTTCCCATGGGAGGGTATACGCAAACAGAGGGCTACAAGTCACAAACTCTGCAAGTGTTGAATTTCTAATATAAATATAAGATGTCCACAATGTATTACTGCCCGCACTGGGTGTTGTAATTATTCTGAGGCTTTACTTATGTAAAATACTATCCTATATAACAAAAATATTCAAATGGAAAGTTTTGGAATCAAAAGGCGAGACGGTGAAGTTACAGGTTCCCTCAAAACAGAATTCCTATTTTATTATGAGATGATATAATAGTATAATCTACTACAAACCCCATGACTCTTGGATCTCATTGCATTCATTTCTCTCAGAGACAAATACAAGACTTTGGTGTTGTAATTATTGCAAGCGGAGCTTAACTAAAGCTGTCGCGTTACAGAGTAATTGCCAAACTATTACATTAGTCCTTTATTTCATAGCAAAAACCATTTATTTTAAAAACCCACTGGGAAAAAAAACATTTTTTTTGCCTAGGGGTCAAAATCCAGAGCCACCATTTTTTTGTTCAGATGAAATGGGGGCTAAATGGGACAAAAACTCCGGTTGGGAAATTCAGCAAAAAAAAAAATAATTCAGCTCAATGCAGAAGTCTTTTCTACACCGGAGGCCTCAGTCTGCTCATAAGAAAGACATACACGTGTGTGTGTGTGTGTGTATATATATATATATATATACACACACACAGAGACATCTTTTAATAATATTTGACAGAATTACCACAGTTTTCCCCCTCTTTATGCTTGACCATCTCTCCTGGGCCAGAATTCCAGTCCATCTTCTCACCCTGTTGCTCAGCCCGTCACATCACAAGCACCTCCAAGAACTTGGTTGCACACAGTACACATTGCAGCACAAAGGAGTGTTTTGTTGTTTTTTCGCCCCTTCTCACAGCCTTTTTCGGTTTGGACTACCATGTGGCCAGTAAAGAGTTTTTATGCTCCCCTGTTTATGTTTAAGCAATAGGTAAATGAGTTAAACACAATGCACACTTGGAGCAAACTTTTACTTCAGCAAATGACATGCAAGGGCACTGATTACAACAAAAACATTTATACTTGGTAAATTATTAAAAAAAAAAAAAAAAAAAAAAAGTCTTTACACTTTGGTGTCTTTTGGGACATTTGTCAGAAACTCCAACTGCTCTCAATCCTCTTATCAACCTTAATAACTTAAAATTTTTGAGGAGAAATATTTTCTTCCTGTTTTTTCCACTTTGTACAACAGCAATAAAAATGATAGTTTAACAGTAACTCAAACTTACTCAAGACAAGTTTAAACTAAAAACGTGTTTCAAAAGTTAAGCTCAGTTAAAGCCAACATACATCCTGTAAATTAAAAGTTGATTTGCATATGTAAACGACAGCAGGACATTATTTGTAGTTTAAAATTTGTATTGTAAAAAAAAAACAAAACAAAAAAAAAAAACAAATGCGCATCAGCAGCAGATGTGATTCACTGCGGCTCAGCTGCCTCCTCAGCCTCAGTCCTGGTACTCCGTATACTTTTTGGCAGAGCCGTGCACTTTACTGGCGGGATACTTCAACCGGTTAAGAGTCATTTTACGGAGAACTGCTTGCGGGAGGTCCACGCGACACTTTTCCGCGAGCTCCACCAGGTAGATCAAGACGTCGCTCAGTTCGTGGGCCAGCTGCTCCCGCTCAGACTCGGTCCAGTCCGGCAGGCCCTCCGCCGCCTCTCCCCGCCACTGGAAGAGCTCCGCCACCTCGCCCACCTCCCCGACCATCGCCAGAAGCAGGTTGCGCGGCTGGTGGAACTTGTTCCAGTCCCGCTCGTCCGTGAACTCGGCCTGCTTCCTACGAATGTCCTCCAGGGTGGGTTCGGGGCTGAAGGCGAATCTCTGGGCCGTGTCTTTTACCGGACCTCCGTTTTGCAGCTTGGACGGGCCGTTCACCGCAACCGAGCAGAAGTGGGCCGACTCCTCACCGCCGCCGTGAGATGAAACACGTGACGCGTCGTCTTTAAACTCGCACGCTTCCTTTCCGTTTGTTGCCATCATGTTTGATGAATCTTCACCCGTCGCGTTTCCGTGAAATACAAGTGTTTAAGCTGCCTCTATAGCCTTCTTCTTTTCTGCAACTCCCGCCAAGCTCACAGAGCGGAAATCGCGTATGTCACACAGGAAACTCGACGATCACTAAAACCGGATCTTGTAGTTTTAAAAGTCCGAGGTCCGCTTTTGAAAACTACAACTCCCATGTTTGTGGCGGTGGTAGGAAGAACATGTCTGCCTCCCGGGTCGCTGCAAGAGACATGCTTCGTCGCATAAAACAAATGCCGATATTATACACAAAGACTTCGTGTGTAATCCGACACGTCAGTACGGCATGTCCACAATGCGGCAGCCAAGCCAAGACGAGAGCGAAGAGGTAGGAGAAGCCACTGAGTTGAGGCGTTCTTTGTTTTGACCTGACTTGTTTACCGTAAAGGTGTTTGTGGGCGTCAATCCTGTCCTCAGGTGAAGCGATGCTTACATACTGTTATTACAAGTGCTGCTGAGGCCCATCAGGACCCCACTATTTTGTCCAAATAGTCCCTTGTTTCCTGGTTCTGACAGTTAGGTCAGCTAAGACTAGGCCCATTTCAAAGATCACAACATGTAAACTTCTCTGTAAAACATACATGTTGATATTTTTTTGAAAAGTAGCCTCAAAGCTTTGGGAGTGAATAAATAAGAGCAGCTCCTCCAGTCTATCCCAGTTCTTTTTGGGCTCGAGGCAGGCATAGACCCAAGACGAGTTGTCGGTCCATTGCAGACACACACTCAAGTCGGTATCAAAAATGATCCGATTGTACAAAATGAATATATATATTTAGTAAAATCTCCTGAAATTATGTTTGTAGTTCACTTCTCTGTTTCCAAAGTCTACTGCAGTCATTTTTTAAAGTCTGTCTTGTAGTTTTTTTTTTTTAAAGATTTGTTTAATTTTTTTTAACTATTTGATTTATTTATTTATTTATTTTGGTCATAGGTGAGTGAAGTAAAAGTTGACGCTGTAGTATGTGGCCAAAAACATTTAAGGGATATTTTTGAACAGTTGTTTTTAGTTTATTGTAGACATTTGCAAAGTTGTGTGTTAAACTCAGCATGCAACAGGCTTCAAAGTCAGTAGATAATAGTTTTAAATAATCATGATTTCAGTGTTAACTAAAATAATTTAGATTGTAATTGTTTTGCTTAAACAAGCAGCCCCATTACAAGCCGTTTTGTAAGGCAGACCTTCCCAGTGGGAGTCTTAAACTGATTCAGGGGGGCTTTTTTTTTTTCCCCAAAAAATCAGAAACTAGCGATTAACTTAGAACAGACTATTGATGGATTTAATGTGGGTCGAGCAGGTGGTCTTGGCTCTGTTGCTTAGTGTGAATGGAATTCAACAGCATCATCATAGTTCTTTTGGCAAATAGGTCTTTACAAAGAGTGAAAAGATGGAAATAAAAGATGAGGTGTTTTTTTTTGTTTTTTTTATCCCCCTTTTTTCCAGTCCAAGCTCCACCTGAAGAGAGGATCGCCCTGAGCTACACTTAATACATTTTGCTGATGTCTGTAATCCAATTTCATAAAATTGTAATGAATATTTTCAGATATCCACAGAGACAGTCTTTATGTCCCCAAGTGTCATTTTACATTTCCACAGTGTTATTCTTCATTGGGCAAATTACATTCCTTTTGTTAATCTTACATAATAGACTAAGTAATTTTAACTTTTAATTTCCATCGTTGTGAGTGAATAAAAGCATATCTTGTTGGAGTGGATCCCCGTCAGCCAAACTGTAGCAAACGCTTTACTTTCTAATGCTCCATAGTTAGTTTTTTTGGCCTTTTTCCTGTCTTCAGGCTGCCTTTTATTATAGTTTTCTCTTTTTTATGTCTGCCTACCTCGTACCCCAGCGCTCCGCAGCAGCTGCTTGGAGTGGTTGGCTTGGAAATTCATGCCCAGATTAACTCCAAGAGCAAGCTCTTCTCCAGCTCTTCAGTTCAGTTCTCAGCTCCTCCAAACTCCCTGGTCTCATTCTTTGACGCGTCTTTACCCGGCACATTACCGGTACGTCTTGTTCGTCTTAATAACGGCAAAGAAAACTGTTTTCAAATGATGATACCATCAGACTGTTGGCTGATGTTTTGGTGTGTCCCCAGGTGCTGAACAGGCGGTGCGTTGAAGCGGCAGTGATGACAGGGCTGGCTCTCAAATGTACCATAAACAAGAAGTCATATTTTGACAGGAAACACTACTTTTACGCAGATCTTCCTGTAAGTCTTTCCCTCGCTGTTCTACATTTTCCATTTGTGTACAACATCTAGTTTTCAGTGTGTCAGAGGGCGATGTCTCAGGGGGGTCGCTGCACAGAGACGTTATCTGCATTTACTTAATGAAGCATCCGTGCTTTCACTTTTCCACGAGCTCTTCATATGTGCTTCTCCAGCGCTCCCAAGTGACCTTTCCCAGCCGTGAGCTCTAGTATAAGTAGTGCGCAAGGCTTGCTGAAGCAGCAAAACTGCCATTTGCCCAGACAAACTGCCAGTGCCTTTTACTTTACAGGCCCATTTTACTCAGTGCATGGCACGTTTTTACATGATCTGCAGGCTGTTTTCTTCTCCGTGTCTAAACCAACAGTTCGTGAGTTGTGTTTTGTTTTTTTCCCCCACATCATTTGAATCATTATTAGAGTTATAGAGACCTTACAGCAGTAACTACACGTTACTATGTGTATTTATGTTGGTCCGGATTATGACCTGTGGAGATGGTGAATGATGATGAACTGCCAGATGTTGTCTTCAGGGTGCTCCAGTCGTTACTGGTAACAGCTTCTCTTAGACACCAGCCACTTTCTTAAAGACCGTTTTGGTATTTTGTGATTGTGGCCATCTCATTCTTAATTGCAACTCCTCATAAAATCAGCATTTACCACTCTCTTGAAATGCAGCAGTAATTAACTCTCTGTTTTAATTTGTTTTCCCACTTATAAGGGAGAAGAACAAACCATAAACACGATGCTTCTGCACTGCGTAGTATCGCCCGTATGTGGTGAATATGTTTGCATTTGGCTCACAGTTGAGGATTACACATCCAACACACAGAGCAACTTTGTTTTGAGTCTTGTCGCTGCCCCCTAGTGAGCGTAAGTCTGCCGGTGACTCATCTGTGAGCTCCGTTTTTGTCTCAACCATCTGCGGAAAATGAGAAACTCGCAGGACGTGGCGCTCAACTTCAAAGGCAACCGTGGTTTAGAAGCCCGGACTGTGTAAAGAGAAGCGGACAAAGCGTGCTAATCAGAAATCTGAAACGAGGCCGAGCACAGCTCCGCCGGGGCCCTCTGTAGCCCCGCCTTCCCCCAGCCGGGTTAGAGCCATTGCAGTCATCTACGGGTCAGGCAAGCCGACTGCCGTAGGCCCATGAGCGGTGGGGTGATTGACCTCCACTTGGAAGGGTCCTGGAATTATCATCGTGGCTGTTTCACAGCACCAGACTTATCCAGAGTTGCTCCAAGGAGAGACGGGAATTACGAAGTAAACCACTGATAAGCGAATGCGCTCGGTGACAAACGTGAGATCTTTCTTTAGGAAATACAGCATCAAAACAATGAGTTATGAACCTGCAGACAAACGTCCAACTCAAGCACATGAATGTACATTAATCAAAATCCTGGTTTATTTTGTTTATTTATTTGAAGTACTTTGTCTTCTGTTTTGTTCACTCAAATGTTTGCTTGAGAGACCACCTCATCGAGGCCCGGGGTAATTTTACAGCCGTCATTAGTGTGTGAAAACACTAAACTTAGTGGGTGATTTTATAGTCACTTGCTCTTTCGAGACCTTTCTTAAAAAAAAAAAAAAAAAGTGTAAGAAGTCCTCTGACTGAATATTAAAGATTTTAACATTTGTAACTTTACACGGCTGCCTCCTTCTGATTAAATATTATGATCAGATCAGTGTGTTTACTGATATTTTAATGAAACTGTCGGAAGATGTGGCTTAAAATGAGAAAGCCGTGTGGTAGCAAGAAATTCACTGAATTGAAGCGGTAAAACAACAGGGAGCATGTTCTGCCAGGTTTAAGTCCCTATTTTTCTGCTTAATATTCAGAGGTCTATTGGTTACTGCAAAACATTTAAATACCATGAAGTGTCCTCTCCCCAGAATGTCAATGAGTTTGTGAACTTTCAGAAAAACCCCCCCTTGGAGGCTGTTGGGTCATTGTCGGGTTCCAATGTTCCTCTGTGTTTGCACACGTTTGCCTCATTTCTTTCGGATTCACTCTCAACAGTTGGCACAAACACCGGGGATGATGACTCCCGCTTAAAGTTGTTGTTTTTCTATGAGAGCTCCAGGATGACTCACGGCTGCCGCCTTGAACCTTCATTTGCGTTTGAAATTCACGTGCGCGCTGCAAACGGCATCGCGAATGCCCCGCTTTGCTTGATCCCCGTTTGAGGCCGGTACCCGTGCTATCGGACGCTGGGATGCGCCGTGTCGTTTTTTTTTTTCATATCGTTTCTGTTCCCGTTGAAAACAGTCCCTGCTGGCGCCTGCTTTAAAACTGTACGGCTTCCATTAGTCTCATTATCTGCTCAAGAAGAGTGATGCGTCTCAATAAAGTGTGAAACAGCTTGATAAACCCAAGCTGGAGTGGCTTTAATAATGCAGGGGAGGGGATATTTTCAGCGTGACGCTTTAGTGTCATCTACAGCCGTAACTAGGAGGAGCGGAAAAGGGGGAGAAAACATCGCACAGCCTTTTTAAAATGTAAAAATGTTTTTTATTATTCTAGTTTGGTCACAAGGCTCTGTACAGACTTACAAATTATAACAAAATCATAACAAAAAAAGGCAGAAAAAGTCACTGAAAAGGTGTAGGTTGAAGCAAAAGCTTATTTGACCCACAGCTGATTTATATTACAGGAAAATTAGACAGTCTCCACTTCTACTGTACACTCGCATACTTGTGCTGCAGCCGGCAGTGATATCGTCTACAGCCGAGACAGAACTCTACTAAAAGATGCACTAAGAAGTGGGATTCCTGTAAAGAGGAGTAACATGTTCTGTAAATCGGGAAGATTTCAGGGATCAAACCCACCGAGAATGGGAGAAATTAGGAGATGAGATGTGCAGCGGCCCATTTTTGGCTCCGTTGTGGGAGGAGGTGGTGTGGAGGTAGTTGACGGTGTCGCTCAGACACACTGTACAGAAAGCTGGTGACTAACAGCCACCTCCTATCTGTTCTCCCACGTCCTCGCGCTCTTTTAGCATAAGTATGAATAATGTTTAGTTCCTGTGATGTAGTTGCCATAGTAACATGTGAAATTAATACGTAAAGGCTGCAGGATCTTTTAGGAATTGAGGAGCGCATGAAATATTAATTTTGTGCTTTTGTGAGTAGCAACAGTGAGTGAGTGCTCGCTCTGCATTATTCTGACAGCCCGGCCAATCAGCCAGCCATTGATGCAGCCCTGCTCACCTCCACACAGCCGCGTGGCTCGGGATTGGGTTTTACTCACCAGCCCAGCATGGGAGTCATCCACAAGACCTCGCAACCCGGCTTCTTGCCTTCCATATAATGCCGTGTATTTGGTTTAAAAATGGGGTTTTCTTTGCTCAAATAAATAATAAATGTTGTTTTTTTTTTTTTATCTTTCCAGTAAAAAAAATGGCACAGCAGTGAAATAAGTTCAATGACATTTGCCTTTTAATTGAGCAAAATCCACCAATCTGGAACATTTCTGCTCGCGTACAGTCAGGGACAGCGAACAAAAAAAGAAAGAACAAAAAAAGCTTACATTTGACACGGGACAAAAGACTTGTCTTTTAACAGGGACATACAGTATTATACCACAGTGAGAGAAAAAAATAAAATCAGTTTGAGAGCATTTTGAGGGCATTTGAAGTGGCCACTAAATCAAAGATTCCAACTTTACAGGCCCCGCCGCTCAATGCGTTGAATTTGACCTTCAAACAGGGAAAAAAAAAGCAATCTTCAATTTGAGGTTGTTTTTTTTTTCTTTCAGTCTAATGTGGATAGACTGAACCATTATCAGTTGGAAACATTGACGTAGTTCCACCAACTTGCGTGATGATTTGCTCTTCTGGGTCACGTCATGTCCCTCCTTAACCCAACATGCCTGTAATGATCGGAACATCTCCCGCGTGAACAACAAGCAAGCGCTCCTGACGCTTCCGTCCTTTCCATCTGGCATCAGCTTTGCTGTAAAGACCTGGCTGAAAGGGGAACATTTGTACTTTCTTATCTGTGGTATTTTAGCCAAAAGCAAGTCGCAGACTTTTAATTTGTACCTCAAAGGAATTGTATCAATCTAAGAAACGGAAAAGAAAAAGTTAGAATACGTTTCGTTTAATCAGGATAGTGGGTTTCTTGCCTTTTTATAGTGAATTGATAAAGGGCTCGTTTTCTGGAAGAGCATCAAATATGCTTCGATGTTTTGTCACTTCTTTCCACCCAGAGTTAAATATTTTTGTAATTTCCCTTTTCAGGCTGGATACCAAATCACTCAGCAACGTCGGCCAATTGCTGTAGATGGCACGCTGACTTACAGCCTCCTCGGAGGAAAGAAGAAAAGCCAGGTGATCAGAAAAAACGTGCACATTAAACAGATTCAGCTGGAACAGGATAGTGGCAAGAGTCTGCATGACGACGTCCGGGGCCAGACACTCATCGATCTCAACAGAGCAGGTTAGAGACGAGCGTCGGAAAAATCCCACGTAAAATAGACCATCTCTCCCGGAACCAGGCTTGCATTGTCTGGGCAACAGAAACCCGTTGCCCAGAATCATCCACTCATTCGTCGTGGCTGTAGATAATTTTAGGTTGTTGCTGAAAACAACAGGTACTGTTTAGGCTTGTTGCAAAGCACCATGGGATAGAAACCTTGTCGATTTAAAGCACAGCTGTCTTCACGTGTGTCAGGTGTGGGCCTAATGGAGCTGGTGATGGAGCCAGACATGAACTGCGGAGAGGAGGCCGCTGCAGCTGTCAGAGAGCTTCAGCTCATCCTGCAAGCCCTGGGTACCTGTCAAGGCAACATGTCTGGTATGGAAACACTCCCGCAGAGGTTTTTTTTTTTTTAATTTATTTTTTTTTTTCTCCTCAAGCTGCTGCTGCACTTCTTAACCTAAACTAATCTTCTTGCATGCATCCCTTTTCTCGTTTTCTTTAGAGGGTCAGCTGAGAGTGGACGCCAACGTGTCTGTACACAGACCAGGTGAGCCACTGGGCATCAGGACTGAGGTGAAGAACATCAACAGCATCCGATACCTGGCCAGAGCCATAGGTAGGCACCAATCCAAGCTTTAACTCAGTACAACTTATAGATTTATTACTGGTTGCTCGTATATAGACCTTTTTTAGATGACATTTTCATCCTGCACCGTGCCTCTCATAGGAACACCGGTAATTACTGTTGTGTAGTTTAGTCAGATTTTGTAGAAAAACATTGTACGTTGTGTGCTGGTGGAAATAGCTGTGAATGGGAGTGATACCCGACCCATAAAGTTACACAAAAAGAAAACTTATTAGGCTAAAAGCAATGTTAAATGATTCTATGCGATTTCCATACCAGAGGTCATAAGATCAGGTCAGATGTGCCATCATCCAGAAATTCCTTACCCTGCCTTTAATTGCTCTAACAGGATGGATTTACAGAAGAGCATCAGACAGTGGTGCCAATTGAATGTGAATATATTTCAACACTGTAGGAATAATGTTTCCTAATGTAAAAGTTTAAAAGGGGGTGGGGGGGTTATCTGTGGTGCATGTCGGTAAAAAGGAAAGGTGGAAAGCTAATATTAAATTGGGCAGCTCTGCATCAGATGCACTATGCCATGGGTAGCATCATCACTTCTGAACAAAATGAACAGCTTTTCAAAGTTCACGTGCTCCCACGCAAAAAAATACAGCTGTCAGTTGTGGTTAAAGTGTCCATGGCTGCATTATGTGTATATTATTATTAAAATTTACAATATTAACCCTTAACTTTTCTTTGGAACAGGGTTTTATTTAAATGGATTTCTTGCTTTGTGTGGGTTTTTTTTTTTTTGTTTTTTATTTGTTTTTTATTTGAGAGTGAGAATAGATTACCATTGTACACACCAGTAACAAATGTAGGAATAAACCAGGTAACACTGGTTGTCACAAAGACATCTGGTTAAAACTGAATAGTTGTATACTGAAATCGTCATGCCAGCTCCTCTGAAACGAGTAATTAACATGCTGTCTGCCATTAGTTCATCATGCAGACAAGATGTTATGCAACATCTTATTTGTTGGCTGGGAAGACCAACTTCCTCGAGACCTATTCGTCTCCCAGCAACTGTTCCTGGCCAAGAAATAGTTTGTCAGATAACCTCACATTAGGCACACGGCAGGCTGCCGCCGCTTTACTTGGATGTTTCCTTCTCATTTTACTTTTCTTTTTCCTCTTTCATCCATTGCAATTTCTTCAAAGCAACAGAGCATCAAAGAAAAAACATTTTTATGATCTCAGAGCTGAAAAGTGTTGTTTTTTTTTTTTTGTTTCCTTTGGGATTGAAAACAAGATGGTTCGATTAATGAAAAGATTTTAAGACGGGAAGCGCAGTTGATGCTGACAGCATCTTATGGAGCCTGAGTTTGGGACTGACAGCCATTCGTTCAACAGTTAGCTGTGAAGGCAGTCCGTCATGGTTAACCGACTTCTCCCAGCTGCTCACTTAAAAAAAAAAAAAAAAAAAAAAGCATTGACTATGTGTCAGGTAGAACTTCACTGATTGCTGATTGAGCTTCTCTGTGGTGCTGAACTTAAATTATTCATCAATAAAGTACTATCTCATTCACGGTGCTGCTGGACTGGTATTTAAAAACCCCGAAAAAAGGCTTTTGTCAACCTGTGGCAGCAGTCGCAGGCGCGAGGACTGCCGGAGCGTGACAGCAGGTGCTCGGCATTTACCGCCAAATGACTTAACGTGAACTGCATCCGTGTCTGTTTCCCGTCTTATATCCACCAGACTACGAGATCCAGAGACAGATTGAGATCGTGCAGAGAGGGGGGACGGTGCAAAACGAGACCCGGGCATATGATTCCAAATCAGGGTAAGAGGATGGAAAAGCAGCATCGTGATGCCAAGGTTTAGCCACCACAGCACTCTCTGACTGGGATCTCTGCCTGGTTCATTAGTCCCCAGCTTTGAACGAACCGTCGTGGTAATGATGATGAATAGAGCCATTTGGATGCAGCCGTCAGCCTGTGTTGTCTGCGGGCTCGGTGAAACTCGAGGTTTATGAGCTCACAGAATGAGCCTGCTCCCACACAGCTGAGGTCTTGATCATCTTCTGAGGCCCGGGCCTCTTCCCCACGAGGCCCGGCGTGTCCGAGGTACACGGCGAAAGCGTGTTAAACAACATGTGGTATTGGCTCTTTCTCGTTGTGCCACTGACCACAGATCTGACGGCGCTGGTTTGGAAACAGCCTCGCTGACTGAAGGAAGCCCTGAAAATGTGTTAAAATGAATGTGCTTTTCAGTAGTTTCGTCATTTATTTCTACTAATCATCCTCTTAATTGATTTGTGAGCTATCAGAGAGGGGTTGATATATTCAGACCATTGATTCAAAACACAATGGAATCTATTTATATATTTTAGAAAACAAAGAAAATGGTTAAGACCAAAAGGGTTTTTTTTTTTTTTTTTTAAAATATGTTTATTTCTGCTCTAAAGTTGGACGTTTCAACACGGGAGTCAGTGGAGATTGACTCGCTTTCGGAGCCGGCGTCTATCGGTCAAAAAGTCAAATCCTGGTGATAAAACGGCGTCGTCACTTCTGGTGACGCAGCGGCAGTCATAAACTCATTTAAACCGCAGCTCAGTACAATCGGATCTATTATCAGACACGAAGCATGGATGCTGGTAATTTAATCTTATTTAATCTCAGGATTAATTATAATTATATCACGCAATCTCTTACGGTTTAATCACAGTGTCCTTATTAGTAAAAGGCACAGTTTAAACAGCCTAGTCAAGTAAAATTAATAAAGAAATAATACGCCGATTTATGCAAAAAGGTTAATTCATTGAAAAAGTGATTTAAAAAATTGCACCTGCAGTTGCCAGCTATTCATATCCAGTTCAATGAGAATGAACACGTTCGCTTAAAGACCAAAATCGAGACATTCGGGATGTTTATCCCGCTCGTCTGCATGTGGCTGCAAACTAAGGATCTCTATCACAAATGACTCATGATGCAATAAATCATTTCTACTGTACCACCAGACAGCCTCCATCATTTTCCCCTCACAAATGACAAATTAGATGATGGTTCGCACCTAAAACTGAATGGACATAACGATCAGGCAAAGAAGAAGCAGAGTTTTATTAAATGAGAAGCACTGATCAGTGGAGGAGGAAGGAACCCGGTGAACATGATGATATGATTTTAAAAACAAAATCAACCGAAAGCATCAGTAGCAGCGCAGTTATCTATTCAACTAAGGAATGGAGAGTCTTTATCGCATAGCTGTGGAGATCAGCAGGCAGACACGGATGCACCGCTGGAGCTTTGTTTTTTTTTTTTTTAAAGCAGACCTTGGAGGTTTTGAGCCAGCTATCATCTGGTGCCAGAAAAAAGACTAATCTGCAAAGCCCCATTCTCTCCTCAAGATCGATTAGTAATGGTTTTCCAAACCGCCATCCTAGTGCACGACCGCTACACAGCACTGTAATTAGTTTTAGCATCGGCAATCGTTCATTTTCTAGATCTTGTTCAGGGGTGTGGCTTAGGCCCGTCTCACCTGTCGGTGAGCAGGGTACACCCTGGATGGATCAGCGGCCCATCACAGGCGCCGCACGGATGCCGATGAGGCAAACGGCCACGGACCCTCACATTGTACTCCTGCAGGCAATTCAGGACAATCAGCCGTGTACATATGCTTATGTTAAATAAGTGTTTGATTTAAACTGTGACTCAAATGGAGTCTCAAAATAATCTCATAATACACCTTTAAAAGTAACTTCCATGTTGTCTTTTAGGCAGACTGTTTCCATGAGGGACAAAGAAGGTCTTCAGGACTACAGGTGAGGAGAGATTTTTAATCCTTCGTTTTTAAAATATGTACGTGCAGCTACGGCACGAGAAAATGATCCTGCCCACCACGGGAACTTTCTCTCGCTGGAGAGAAATAACCTCTCAAGGTCTGAACGGATGTGTGCGGGTTTCAGTGTAGTCGGGGGAATGATTGACAGACGGGTTTAAGGTTCGATTCAAGTGATTAGGGAAGCAAGTGAAATGTGGCGCACACGGAGTCGAGAGCATCGTTAGTTTTTCTACAAAAGCCAGACTTCTTCCCTCGGGGCTCATCTGTAAGGCTGATAAAGCACTCTCCCCTGTTTTTTTTTTTTTTCTGCAGGTTCATGCCGGAGCCCAACCTGCCTCCTCTGACTGTGTACGAGGATAACGCATCACTGCCCGCTGGCACTGATGCGTGCCTGGCGGTGGTGGTGCAGGAGATAAAGGAAGGGCTGCCAGAGTTACCCAGCGTCAAAAGAGACAGGCTGGTGAAGACGTACGGCATCCTGCCAGAGCACAGCTACACTCTGGTGGTGGGTTTTCCGAGTGGCTGAAACGGAGTCAGATAGAAGTTTGTGGCCTTATTAAATCTTGGAGTCTGAGTGAAGTGAGCGTGCGTGCAGTTCTGCTGGAGTTTAACGCCTGTGAACTCTGCTGGGATTAATAGAATAATTTTTCACGGTGTTGAGTTGCAGAATGAGGATGGGCTGACGGAGTACTTTGAGGCGGTGATGAAGGCGACTAAGAGGGATCCCAGGAAGGCGATCGGCTGGGTGACAAATGACTTGTTAGGCCACCTCAAACAAGAAGACATGCGCCTGAGTCGGAGGTTAGAAGAAAACGCAGACAAATCACTTCATTTCACTTGAGATTCTCTTGTTTGCACTGATTATTCTTGCATGGAAAGATGTTGTTGCTACCTTTAACCTGCATCATCACATCAACACATGTTATTTCATGTGTTTACTCTCCCTTGAATCGGGTGAGTTGGAGCAAAGGAAACATCTAAAACATGCAGAGCAGTGGCCTTAGATGCTGGTTTACATGTTTTTTTGGGGGTTTTTTTGTGTGTTTTAGTGACTTAATGTCCATGTACTTTCTTAAGGGTTTATTTTGTGTGGAAATCCTGGTTTCATTTGACGCGTTCGTCATCAGAAGTTCATATCTCGTGACTAACAGCTTCAAAGACGTCAGATTATAAAGGTTGGATCGCCGCCTTTTAAAAATACCATGGACAAAAGATGAACGTTGCATCTTGGATAACTTCCGTAATTAGGTTTGACAAGGAGAAGGCTGGGGTGACGGCGCTTATTTTCCTGGCAGTGAGCAGCGCTGGCGTTTTTGTATCAGCAGATTGAAGCTCCAGTCAGGCCAAAATTTGCCTCAGAATTTACTAGCGTGTGGGCAGGGTTGTAAATAACTGCAGATGAGCTATCAAAAGTAGTCCACAAGATTCAGAGTCCAACGCCGCAGTGCCATTATCCTCCGTCCTTGTCCCGACACGCGGCGCCGCCAAGACATCACCCCTCCTCATCCGATGGCCGGTGTTATCTTACCGCGCAATTATTTCTTTAGTGAAATGTCAGCTCCATCCTTTTTCTCAATCTACCTGAACATTACAGTTCATTTGATTTCATGTTTCAAAATGCACAATTGAAAATGAAAAGAGGGAGATGGATTACAGAGCGGAGGTAAATGTCTCCTCTGCCTCGTCAAACGGACGTAAATAGGATTATTTGGTATTCTCTAATTCTTTATGTCTGCTAATGAGAAAAGTCTTATCACTTTGGACGGGCTGTCAGAGAAAAGCCTCTTTAGGGCGTCGCGGTCACACTGGGAAAATCATTTAGTTTCTGACAAAGCTGGTATTCTTATCGCTCGTGTAAAGACGTTCCACTCCAACTGGAAAATCAAGTCTTTGCTTTTGTTTATTTGTAAAAGGAGTTGCCACCGTTGCCTGATTTCAGACTTGAAATAAAACTTGCACAGAAGATGCCTTCCCGGCCACCGACTTTGAAAACCGAAACCCGTGTTTCTCTCGCAGCCCCTGTGAAATGACACATTAATGCAGCTCCTCATCCATGTCAATTTTCCTTAAAACTGCAGGAAAAACAGGAACTCCAGCTCAGCGTGTATTTGAGGGCATTCTGGCGCTCCTGAGTCAGACTGAGATTAGCAAAAGAGCAGGTTATTTCTTCAGAATTAAAACCCTCGAGTCATTAGAGCGCACTTGAAATCGTAGCAACACACCAACATCAGTCCAGGTGCTGCAAGCATTATTTTATCTTCTGTTCCCAGACTGCAAGTAAAGCGTTGCTGGTGTTTTATTTATGAATAACGCTGCATTTTGCTTTGTTTAAAAGGAGGAAAGTTTAAAAAAAACAAACAGCCGGGAGGACTTTCAAAAGCCGTAGACTGGGACAAAATACGTTTTTATATAAGAATTTGAAGAAATATTTGTATTGATTACATGAAGGAGCAGGAAAATGAAAATGTACTGGAGATATATTAAGTTTTTTTTTTTTTTTTTTTGGAAATCTTTCAGAGGTCTCAGTAAAACATCTGTCAAAACCACACTGAGGCAGTGCACATAATCCTTCACAAGTTTATTTATTTAGCACGTTTTATGTAGAACACAATTCAAAGTGCTTTTACATAAAAAGATTAAAAGCAGAAATTTAAAGACAGACAGACATCAGTTAAAAAGAATGAAACAAATGAGATGCAAGAAATGAAGGTTGTAGTGCATCGTGGTGGATTATTGAAATGCAGAAGTAAATAAAAGGTTTTCAACCTTGACTTGAAGTAATTGAGTTGCAGCAGCTGTGATGCATGCTGGGAGGTTGCTCCACAGGTGAGGAGCATAAAAGCTGAACGCTGCCTCGCTGTTTGGTTCTGACTCTGGGTACAGAAAGTGGGCGTGACCCTGACGACCTGAGGGTTCATGATGGACCAGGAGGTCAGACATGTACTTTGGACCCAATCAGAGATTTATAATTCAGCAGCAGGGTTTTAACGTCTATGCTGTGACAGACAGGACGCCAGAGCAAAGATGTAAGAACTGGAGTTGTATGGTCCAGTCTCCTGGTCTTAGTGAGGACTCGGGCAGCAGCTGTTTGATGAATGTTTTAGGGGAGACCCGTGAGAACAGGGTTACAGTAGTCCAGTCTACTGAAGAAGAAAGTATGGACAAGTTCTTCTAAGTCCTGCTGAGACAACAGTCCTTTAATCCTCGATATGTTCTTTAGGTGATAGTAGACCGACTTCACTGTCTTAATGTGGCTGTTAAAATTCAGGTCCGAGTCCTGAACCAACCCCAGATTTCTGGCTCGGATGTTGGTTTTTTAGCTTCACAGCCTGAAGCTGAGTGCTGACTTTTAAACTTTCTTCCTTGGCTCCAAACACTATTATTTCTGTTTGTCTTCATTTAACTGAAGAAAAGTCTGGCTCATCCACTCTCTATAATTTGATCAATGCATGTTTGAGAATGAACATTTAAATGAAACTGTTAAATACCAGCACATCCTGGAAGAACATACCACGCCGTGTACAGTGAACCAAAGCTGCACCAGCAAATGATTTAAATACAGTTAAGTTGTTACTTTTGGTCATTACAAAAGTTTAGAATTTGGATCCTCATTGCTAAACCAGTTTTCATTCACTTTGTTGCTGCTTTTGTGATCTTGTATCTCCCCCCCCCCCCCCCCCCCCTTCCCCCCTCCCCCCAAACCATCCAGTAATCAAGATCAGGCATCATCCAGAAATCACTTACCCTACCTTTAAATTTAGCAGTTTCTTTATTTGACATTTCTACAACATAAAGCTTCAGAAATGCCCCTTGAGGGAGGTACAAATACCCTGGTTGGGGGGGTTGAAGCAGATATAAGACGCAAATATTACAATCATTTACTAAAGGATCACCTTTATGTCTTTTCAGTCCGGTACTCCCACTTTTCCGCTCTCCATTTCCCCTACCATTTACAACCATTAATTCATGTCCATCTATTAAAGTTTAATTCAATTAGCCTTTAATTTCATTTCAGCCCAATCTCTCCTTTATCTTTGGCTGAGCTGCTGGAGCTGCAGGAAACGGGACACATCTCCTCTTCGGTTGCCAAGCAGGTCAGTCGGCTGCAGGGAAATGGCAATTATCCCTCGTCCGCCTGTCGAAAGTAGACTCAACCCGTCACGCATGCATCACGCGGGTTTCTCCACGCTCTCAGGTGTTCCAGGAGATGTGTAGGTCATCAGGAAAAACCGCCCTGCAGATCGTCCAGGAGAAGGACTTGGGTCTCGTTAGTGATACTGCACAGCTGCATGACATCTGTCAGAAGGTGGTGGACTCGCATCCTGACGAGGTTAGTGCCGAGTTGCAAACTCTCACACGACTGCAGAAGACGAGAGAATTTCACGCACTTCTTTTTTTGGTAACGGTTTGGACTTTACGACGCTTGCTTGTAGGTTCACGCCATCAGAAGTGGAAACAAGAAAGTTCTGAACAAGCTGATGGGACTGGTGCAGAGCGAGACCAAAGGAAGGGCTGACCCAGTTCTGGTGAGGGAGATCCTGCAGGAGAAGACATCATGAAGGCCCCACTGCAAAAGCAGTAAGCGAGCACGAGCGCGAGCACTCAAGTGTCCTTGAGAAAACCAGACGGCGGTGTTTTATGCATCTGTATATAGAAGCTTATAATTACAGCCATATGGCAGCTTTGACGAGTTTGATGAAGCCATTTATGACCAAGCCATCATGCTTATTGTCTGTTGCTGACATTTTATAATACTGGGAAAGGTTTCAGTCATTAGGGTCTTTATTTATGAGTGGAAGATATGCGTTGTAAAAGTAATAAAACACTTTAAAATGACAAGTTACTGTGGCTGTGTTGTTTCACGGTTCAGATTATTAACCAGGTAACAGAAGGCAGAAAAATGCATGTATGTATCTTTGTTGTTCTCACAAAGCAGTTACGTTGGCAGTTGATTTAATGTGCAGTTTGTGTCTTCAAAAAGAGACTGCAAGGAAAGATTTCTCTTCTAAAAGCACTCAAATAATTGAAGGTGACGCTTTCCATATAACTTAAACCTCTGACTCATGCCAAAGTGCCATTAACAGTCATTTGTGAGGCAAAAAGCTGAAACTGCTGACCTGACTGATGGACATGAGCAGAAACCCTGCACCGTTCACACATCCGGACAGGAGTCTGAGCACTGAGCTCCCTCTAGTGGTTGAACAACGTCACAGGCGTGCTGCTTTTTTTTCTTTTTTGAACCACAAATGCAGTTGGTTTAAGCTTTTCTTCCTGCCATAGAAGTGCCAAGCCTTCTTCTCCTTTTGTGGGTTATATAGTCTTAATATGAATAGACTTAAACAGTTAATGATGCCGGCAACAATTTAGTGCCGATCTTTAAAAGTGTAGTTGCTACAGATCGCTGTGTTATGGCATCTGTTCCCTAAGTGGAGATCTTAGAATTAACTGATCTATTACCTCACATGATTGGCTGAAACTCAGGTAGTAGTGACTGAACAGCTTCTGGCCCATTTGTTTTGACCTATATACATATTTTTTTAAGGATTTATCGCACAAAGACTTATTTTCCACCCATCAAAAGACATTTGTCGCTAAGGGTTTTTTTTTTTTTTTTGCGTTTTGTTTTTATTTTGCATTAATAGTGTTATTAAAACAGCTGCAAACCACCTGAAATGATTTAAATCCTGTACAGCAAAGAAAATGAACTTTTAAAAGCTGAAAAAAGGGTGACGGTCGAGTCAGTAAATCCAGTTTCAACTCTTCCTTTATTAAAAAGAGCCATACCTTTTGCATTTCTGAAGTTGAAAACAAACAGCAACCTAGTGAAATGTTAAAAAAAAAAACAGACAGAAGTCATCTTTGGACACAAACTGGTCAGCGATCTTGCTCGGACTGACTGGATTCATTGCCACAGACACTGTGGCACTGAACTGGATGTGTCGACACAATCCGAGTGGCACTGCGAGATGCAAAAGGCCGATTAAAGTGCTCTGTAACATGTTTCATCTACAGAGAAACAAGACAAACAGTTCTGAAAAAGGCCTTGACTGATACAACTATACATTTGTAAGCCCTTGTAAGAACAAGATAGCCCGCGAAAAGATCCTGATACGTAATTCACAGTCCAAATAGAATCGAGTACACCTGTAAGATTGTAAAGTTCAAGCAAAAATGACTTTGTCTGCTGAACTTGTGAGATAACGATGTACTCAGTGAAGCTCATAAGGCTAAAAATGTGAGGATTAACTTTTATCAGAGTCAATTTCATTATTTTGTTACTGATTGTACACAACTACGCTTACTGAAAATCAATCCAATATACAAATGGACATTAATCTCTAAAAAAAAAAAAAGGTACTTGGTATCAAACTAGGTCAAGATTTTCTTGAGAAATGCTGTGATCTTAATAGAATGTATTTCCACTTTTTCCAGGACGCGTTAAACTGCTGCTTCCTTTGAGACTGTCAACGGACGCAAACTTCTCTCGTTCCTCGACAACTTCAGCTTTCTGTAGAAATCAGACGTTCCGGTAAACTCGGAAAACTGTCGGCATCAAGTGAAAATAAAAAAAAGCATTTCAACCCTGCACTGCAAAAATTCTGTTTAAAAAAAAAAAAAAAAAAAAAAAAAAAAGCAGGTCAACTTTGAAATCAAATCAAAGCGTTTAGGCACTAATTTGTAAGTATTTATATTTATATATATTTATATCCTGGTGAATTCATTTAAGAAATAAAAATTAGCTCTTTTCTTTTTTTTTTCCACTCGATGATGGCCATCTGGGTTTGGGGACGTAAACTTTTTTTCTTTATTTGTTGTTCTGCGCCAACGGCTCCAAATCGTCTCCTGACTCAGCCTGAAGGACACTGGGCCTGAAGAGGGAGAGTGTACAGCTGCAGCTCATCGACGAGCCTAAAACTCTTTGACTCTCGTCTGTATTCCAGAACCTCATCAACCAACACGTCCTCGTCTTCTTTGCCGCCCACTCCTCCTCATCGGTGCATCTAAAGCCAGTTTATTTTATTTTCTTTCAGCAACAAGCAGAACGACACAGCCTGCATCCATCTCCACAACTCCAAAAAGAAAACAAAAAAAACAAAAAACTATGAAACATCTCCCACCCACTTCCTGAAAAGCTTTTCAGTCGCTTAGCAACCGATGCCCTACGCGGATGCTTCTTGTGCCGGTGTTCCCTTCTCGCCGGTGCTGCGCCACAACCTCCACCACATCCTATCTGAAAGGCCTTTCACACCCTGATTTTCGTTTAAACACATGCAGAATCATGGCCATAAATGCAGTGAGATTTTAAAAGATTTTAAGTTCAAACGCCAGACGCCAACCTTTACAATCCTCAACCAGGTGAAAGTGATGACTAGAAAATCTAATAACAAAACTCAGATCAGCATAAATACCCCTTCCCAATATGAAAATATACTACACTTACTTATACCCCAAAGGATGCTTGCATAGTGTTCTATGTTTGCAACATTTTCTGGGTGATATGTACATTATAAAGCAAAGTAAGGCAAATGTAATACAGAGTTGATTAACCTGCTGTGATTTGTCAATCTGTACAGATAAGGAGAAGATGTGAGAAACTAGTGCATTAAAGAGAAAACAAATACAAGAAACAAGCCAACAAAACTGGGCATCAAAGACTCCTGAGGTACCATCACCGATAAGAGGAAAACCACTCAGACGATCTCCACCAACACAGATATTGTAAGAAGTTCACTTTGTGAAATTAAGACATTCAAAACTTGAAGAAAGTGAAAGTGTTAGTTTTTTTTTTGTTGTTTCCTGCTGCCAGTTGATTAAAAGGAGAGAAAATAATGACCAACATTCATTGTAATCCCACGACATAGCAGTCACCTGAGAACCACACCTGAGCAGCGTGTCGGGGTTGGAGGTGAAGAGCAGCTCAGGGATAAGATGAATGTTTCCTTTTAAATAGGAAAAATTTTTAAAAATTGTTTGGAAGCAGAGCACCTCTGTACAGTCTTTGGTCAGTGAGGCTGGTGGTCAGACAGGTTAAAGTAACCGGCTGGTGCAGAGTCCTGCAAACAGATTTTGTTTTAGCTCAAAGTTTGGACTTAATTTTGACTTTACACTTTACAATAGTAGGCTGTAAAAAAAAAAATTAAAAATCTGAAGTTGGTTACCTTGCTTGGAAAAAAATAAATATATATATTTCTAAAATCTGACATATAAAATTCATGGTACCACTTCATGAAGTTGTACCTAAAAAAAGTGTATAAAGAGTCAGGTGGGATTCATCCCAGAGAGATATTTGTTTTGGAAAGCGTTACTCTTCCATGGGAATGCAAGATAAGACGGAGTGCTCCTGCGCAATCGCAGCCAGTTCTTTGAGGAACTCGGTGAAGAGGACGGTGGCGAAGACTTCCGTCTGATCCACAGAGATGGTTTTAGGTTTCGGTGGTGGTGAACTTTTCAAGATCCTCCCCCCTTCATGATGGTTGGAGCCACTGATGCCGTTTTTGTCTGATAAAACAGGAAATAAGAAATAAGTGACCAAAGGCAACGCTTATATGCTCCATGATGCGTCTTAGACATGATGACGTGCTGGGTTTGGTACGCAGCCGTCTGAATTTAAGACATTTTGTGAACTTAAAGAAGTCCTGCTGCTGATTTTGCAATAAATTAATAAATTGATCTGATTTTCATTAAAAAAAAAAAACAAACAAAAACAAAAAACACCACGAGCAGAGACTAAAAAAGAGCGATCCAGAAAACGAAATAAAAAATTCCCTTTAAAATCTCTCTCTCAGCTCATTTCTGTCCTCAAACATTCAGGCGGCGTTTTTGGAGCTGGCGCTCCGCGGCTCTGAAATTAAAAACTTGGCCAAAGCTCCAGGGCTTGAGTGAGTGCTGCAGACTAATGAAGGCCGCGTTCAGGCTACAAACACTTACGAATTAATTAAATCATGCAGGAATTGCTCCCTAAAAGACGCAGGCTGACTTCGAGAACGTTTACCAGTGGCTTTGAATAACCTCACATTCATATCTGAACCTGCGTTTTAACTGATCACGCATCCTTTGTCCGCTTCATGACGACTGACAGATTTTCCGGCTGCTCTGGTGCCCACAGGACCTCTCATAGTCGTGTTTATGCAGCTAAGTGAACAAAAAACTCCCAGGAAAACACAATTTTGCTTCTGTGATCACAGGTTTTCTAATTTATGTGCATCATAGTTCACTTTTACGTGATATTGCACAGCTTATGTTTTAGAGGTTTTTTATAGTTGAGCTTGATGTGATTTTCTATTTCTTTTTTTTTTAATCTGTAAACAGAAAATCATAAAAAATGACTAGACTGCGTTTCATCATTTCACGTCCCATTTTCCTTGGCTGTTTGTGTTATACTGAGATAACCTGCCGCTGATGTTTGCAGCTTCTGCTCCAGACTGAGAGCACATTTCAGCCTAAATACTGAGCTACTTTTTGAATTCATGAGTAGTGAATATCACGTGACGAAGATGTGCCCCAAAGTTATACGTTTTATCTGCAGGATGTGGGCCAAATGTTCGTATTTTGACTCACCCCGAGTCAAAGTCGCCATGTGGGCCAAAGAAAACTACAGATGTGAGCAAGCTTGGGCCAGATGTTCTTTGATTCACTGACTCTAAAGTTGCAAGATTTCTTCTCATCTGAGTGATTCTTTTTCTTTTTATTTTTTTCCCAAAACGTATCTCAATCATATGACGGCTGAACGAAGAAAGTCTCGTCACCTGCTGTGGGGAATGAGGCCTCCCTTGCCAGTAACCAGTGCTGTGCAGCAGTGATTCGTTCTGGGAAGTCCTTCCTCCTGGCAGAAAGCTCTTCTATCTGGTTCTTTATGGTGGCCAGCACCTAGGAGAAGTTCAAATGTGATTCTTGAATTTCTGTTAAAGCAACGTTTCATCTGTCAGTCGCTGTTTAAGCAATACAGTGCAACACAATTCAACCCATGTGCGTTACCTGGTAAAGGGAGCGCACGCTCGGTTGAAAAACCAGGTTGGTGTTGAGGAGGAACGAGCGAAGCAGAGGCTGAGGGTAGGCGGCCAACTGGGCCAGGATGCCCGTCAGCAACAGGTTGACATGAAGCGAGTTTGAGAGCATGTTCTCCAAACGAGATAACAGCACACTTACAAACGGACCTGCAGGAAGAGCGAGCGATGTAAAGATGGTTTTTCTGGTGGGTTAGTAGATGTCTACAGTGCTGAGACTTCCCTCGACTCACCTGTAAAAGGCACTGAATGGTTTCTATTCATGCTTCCACTGCGAAAGCGACTAATTGTCCCAAATGGTGAATGCAGTTTCTCCTGGTCTGGTGTTTCAGCAGAGAAGGAGGTGAAGTCCATCTCCTCGTCATCGTCGTCTCCCTGCTCCGAGGCTGCGATGGGCTTGTTTGACTCTCCATCAGTCTTGACCTGTTTCCCGCCTGCCTCCGTGTCCAGAGTGCGAAGGAGCTCCTCGTACTGAGCTAAAAGGTCATCGCCTGACTCAGCGCTGCTGTTATGGAGGTTTGCATTACAGTCTGTCGGACTTTTGACTTTTGTCCCCAAGCTGTTTTTGCCATCATCGGTACTCCCAGCGGCTGCGAGTGTGGGACTGAGCCCGTTTCTCAGGGGAATTTCTGCAGAGTCCAACTGCATTTCCTCTGATGGGGAACCATTGGGCGTGGACTTTGTTCGCTCAGCATCTGTGATGTCTCTCTTTGCGACAAGATCATAGACCATGACATCATCCTGGAACTCGTTTTCTTCAATGTATGAACCTTTAACTAACATGATGGCCGTTCTCCTCATCTCCTGGATGTGCCTCGGAGGCTCAGCAGGAGGTGGTTTAGGAGGTTTACTCTCCGCCGGAGCCTCAGCCGTCTGCACGGGGCACGCATCGTAACTGTCGTCCCACTCCAGCTCCTGCTGGATGACCGAAGGCAGATCTTTGTTCGCTGGCGGTCTGGGTCGATGAGGGTGCGGCGCCAGGAGCTGAGGGGCTCTCTTTAGGGACGTCTGGGCTTGTCGGCTCTTCAGCGACGGTTCCTCGAGGATGCCTGGCTGGTATTTTTCCGGAGGAGGGTCCTCGCTGTCGTATGGGGCCGACCAAACCTGGCAGGCTCGCATGCAGCTGCTGATGTTAAGTCGGGCGTCGTAGAGGTAATGAAGGTAACTGACGTCCAGGTAGATTTCTGAGCCGATGGTGCAGGAGTTACCCGAACCGTCGTCCCCTTCTAAGGATATTTTATGTTGCTCTGATAAAACGACACAAGACAGGAAATATGAAAGTTGGCTGGAGCGCTGCAACACGGCACACACACTGAGCAGGAATAATGACTTTGACACTTAACTGCAAGGGGTAAAGTGATGTAATATAGCACAGCAACAGGGGATCTCACCATTTAATAAAATACAACAATGCCTGCTATACGTTCTAGCTCCAATTAAATTCAGATTTACACCTCGTAGGTCTACATATGTCTAAAAATACTGTGTAACAGTAATAAATAATTATCTTTATATTGTCGTTTTAGGTCTCTTAATTGATAGCAGCATCTCCATTCCAACCACTTTGTTATTTTTGACGGCACACTACCAGTACTGTCATGAATAGTTAAATCTGCTCTTTTATTTCCACATGCAGCTGATTTAAAAAGCAAAAAAAAAGAAGAAACAAAAAAACATCCATCAAAGCTGTTTAAAAATCTTGAAAAGCAGTTATTTATTTCATCTGCAGATAATATAGTTTTATACTTAAATAATAAACAAAAACCCCAGAACAGATGATATCTAAGACTTAAAAAGTTAGGACGCATCCGTCCATCCATCCATCCATCCATCCATCCGTTCGTCCGTCCATGTCTAGTTTTCCAAGGTCAGGTCGAGAGGGCAGCAGCTAGAGCAGAGATGCCCAAGCTTCCTTCTCCTGGACACGTCCTGCAGCTCCGTCCTACAGAGGCATTCCCAAGCCAGCCAAGAGATATAACCTCTACGGCGTGTTCTGGCCTTTCTGGCATTCTGTGGCTCCCTCTAACTTGTTAAATCATCACCCTGTCCAACCCCATATCCCAGCAGCAATTAACATAATCCTTTAAAATATATTCCAAAGTGCAAAAACAATGTAGGATTCATTATATAAGAAACTACAGCAGATTTATTTATTTATTTAATTTTTTTTTTTATTACCTGTGCTTCTGTAGTCTTTGGGAGCATCTGCACCCTTGGAAAAAAGGATGGAGTCCAGCTGTCGGAGGGGCGGAGGACTGTGATCAGGAGAGCAGCAGGACGGTGTCAATGCCAGGATCTTGGCTGCTGATGCCGAGTAGAAGTCCCTCTCCTTCACCACACGTCTCTGACTAAACATCATGTGACTGCAGGGGATCAGGTACCTGTGGAGGCGGATGGCAGGATATGTTGGGAAAACCAATGGGTGGTCATGGGAGGGATGCGGGGGAAGGGGAATGTGAAGACAGATGGTAACGGTGGGTGGTAGGGAGTAAAAGCTCATTATGTCGTAAACCAATTAGATGTGCCACGCTTCATAAATGGATAAGTAAGTACCACTCACCTCAATACAAGCTGCAGCATCACATCTTCACAGCATAAGCCAATGAGAGTGCGGAACAGTGACAGTGATACGGTGCCCAGCTGGAGTATTTCATGGAAAATCATTCAATAAAAATGATGAATACATAAAATGATACGTGCATCCATCAACATCAACTGATTTTTGATGATCAAATGACTGATTAATTTGTGCGTACCAGATAGGCAAATATTTTCAATTATGGACATTAAACATGTAACTTTTGGACGGAGATGTAACCCATCCATCTTTTAGATGGATGCAACTTCTAGGCTTGAAAAGTTCAGTCAATGCAAAAGTACATTTGATTGCAATACTTCCTAAAAGCCAGCAGAGGTCAGACTTATGAGGTTGTAAAAACTAAAAAAAGTACCTTAACTACATAAAAGGTCATTTTGTAAATTATGATCCAATTTATAAAAGTAAACAGACTACATGAGGACGGCATGTCCTACGTCTTCTCAATGTAAACATGTTAAAAATTTACAACATATACACCTGATCATATGTGATTTAAATCAATTTCTAACCAGGAAAAGTTGGGAGTCAATGGAAAATGAAAAAAAAAAAAAGATAATATTGAATACAGCCATTCTTGTGATTCAAGGAGGAAAGTGACAGCGTTTGCCTCCTTCTTATGTTGTCATTCCTTTTCAAAATCAATTAACCACACCGACACTGCAGATACCAGGTGATGATTCATTTCAGGTGTTACTTTGTCCCATTTTTCTAAGTAAAAACGCCTGCAGGCCAACAACGGTGTTTCGATATTTTTTTTCTTTGTTTGTTTGGTTTTGTTTAAATACTCAGAGCAGTTTCTGTTAGGGACGGGTCAGGACTGGAGCCAGCTAAATCCTATTACACCTGCCCTCTTCTTCCTCTGTCGTGCCATTGTCTTTTTTCTGAGTTGGAAAGGAAAGTAGATCGTCTCTTTATCAAGATCTGCAGGAGCCAAATAACGACCGCCTTGACTAAGTACTACGTGTGTTGGAGCAGGCAACATGTAGAACAACGGGGGCTCATATATCCGGTTGGGGAAACGTTAATCTTGGATATATTTGAGGGCAGAGCTGCCTTAGTCTGACTAACACTATGCAGGTTTCCCAAGCATATGGATTAGCATAAAGGATCTGATGAATAAACTGTATTGCCATATACTGCCCCCATCGGGTCTAAAGTGGTATTGCAACAAGAAGTGTCTATAATTAGAAAAACTTGCCAATTTCCTTTACAGCCAGATTTTATAAAATTACCTTTTTTGTAGTTTTTTTTACTACCTTTGGTACTATTTGATGTTTCCTTGATATTCTGAATAGATAAGTTCCAAGTTTCTTTAAATGAGGTGCACTACATTTTTAAAAACTGGCGTGACATAAGGGCACTAAGCTGGAAAAAAAAACAAAAAACAACTGTCCGATGTTTGTGCTGCATCAGCAGAACATTTACGTGCCTGTGCTCTTAGCTGTGTGTTGCCGCATACCTGGAAGGGGGTGTTGATGCGGCTGACCAGTGTGTCTAAAACATGGACGCTCTCATGTCGGTGGAGGAGGATGAAGGAGAGGAACGTCTGCAGCAAGGCTGGCTCAGATACGCTTCTCAAGAAAAGGTCCAGGTACGCCGTGGTGGTCATCACCTCCTCTAGAGTGAGCTTCACAGAAATACAAACCAGAAACAGTCAGCAGTGAACATCTGGGTAAATAAAGCCAAAAGGCACGGGCTTTAACAACTTCAAACAGACATATGTGGTCTGTACAACATGAAAAAGACTCCCACCTTGTGCAGCGCTGGTGCTAGGACGGGCACAAGGAAACCATTGTAGATGTAATCGACCAACTGGTCTCTGATAACAGGGTGGGCCACCTGGGAAGAGTCGATGTGAGGAGGCATGTCAGTGAAGGCCGTGGTCGACCACGCGTCACGACATTTTTACAGGAGGCAGAACCTTGAGCTTCCAAGCTTGGCATTACAGGCTGTTATTTAAAAAAAAAAAAAAAAAAAATAGACTCATCTGAAAACTCATCTGGCTGCAAGAAAAAGCCTAGAAAATAGAGAAAGCTATTTCATTCCTTGCTTGTTTTACTCATTTAGTAGCACTATTCCCGTAGTCTCAGTCATTAGTGCAAAGCATAATTCAATACAGCCTGATGCTCATTTTGTAGGATCAGACAACACGTCACACAAGCCAGTGGCTGATCTCAGTTTCGAATACCATACAGGTTCACCTGAATAACAGCGTTGCAGAATTCCAGTGAGTTGAGGAACTGGACAAGCGACGGCATCTGCAGCCAGTCCTCTCTGTGAAGGCAGTGCCACTCCTCATTGGGAAAGTCCAGTTTGGCGGGCAGAGACGAGTACAGGCCACTCAGCCCTGTGGCCAGCACCTGAGGGGAAGGAGGGAGGGAGGGGCCGGAGTTGAAATTGTTTAAGAACTGTTGCAGCTGAAGCAGTCCCCTTCCTTCAGCACGTTACCTTTTCCTCTGTAGTGTTAAGCTTCACAAAACTGCTTGCATTGCTGGAAACCTACCAATTACTAAATACTCTGTTTGACTAATTTATTGCTAAATACAAACAAGACTATGTCAATCCAATCAAAAACAACAAATACTATCATTCTTACAACTCCGATAGATGAAACCGAAAGTGCAAACGAGGCTTTTAACCTTGATCACCCCATCAACAAATGTGTTTTCAAGGTCATATAAACTAAAAAAAAAAAAAAAAAGTAGGGGTGCCTTGAGACTTTTTCACAATAGTGTGTGAATCTGTTATTACATGTTCTACTTCTAATTATGGGATGTAGATACTATCTCACCAAATGCATATATACAGACTGCAATACGGACGATTACATAATATAGACTCCTATCATTGCAAACTTTCTTTTTTAAAAAGGTACTTCTTCATATTTATAAGGTAGGACTTCAAACAATGACAGGGACTGTTGCAGCCCCGTCTAGTTTAACTGCAAGATGAGTGCATCATTAGTGTCATGGTAATGTATACATCCTCAGTAGGATTATCCCGCTGCAGCCTCTCTGTAGATGCCTTTGGATCCAATTAAATTTAAACTCTTGTTATTCAACTGGCATCACATCAGAAACCATTTTCCAGTGCAATGTCTGCAGCTGCGGGTAAATTGCATTATTTATATGGGATTAGGCTGCAACTGAGCAGTAATCTTATAAATACCAGACATTTGTAACATTCAATGCCAGATTTTTTTTTATTATTTTTTTTTTGTACAGTCCTGAGTAGGTCTATTAATTCATCTGCATATTGTGGACTAATTATGACACCCAAGGTGTCAGAAGTATTATTAATGCTGCTCACTGAGTCGGATTAACTCATCTGTTTTATAAATGGGGTAGAAAGAGAGAGTTTGAGTGGGGAGATAACCACAGATACATTAAAAAAAAAAAAAACACACACTCCAGGGGGAGTGGGAGAAATGTAAGAAAACTAGTACAAGTCATTTTTCCTTAGGAACTGACCGGACAGAAGTAGGTGTTCTCTGCAACGTGTTTGGCCACCCGCTCATTTTCAGCAGACAGCGACATGATGAGCAGAAGGGCGTCTCTGGCTTGCTGGCCCACCGTGCCCTCCCTGTGAATGAAGGGGATGAGCAGGGAGAAGATGAGGAAGTTGGTGGCCCCCTGATCCTCACTGGTGTGAAAAAATAGCTCCAGGATTGAGGGGTCCTTTGCCAGGACGCAGCACAGCTGGTTGAGCAGCAGCACCAGCTCAGCTTCGACCGCAGGCGCCGCTGTGCCCGAGCAGGAGGACAGCAGCATCATGAGCGGCCGCAGGATGGGTTTGTGATGCAGCAGGGGCTGGCGCGCCTGGCCCACCAACATCTCGTACATCTTCAGCTGCTCCAGTTTCATCTCGTCTGTGAATTCCCTGCGGAGGCTCCACACAAACAAGCGCTCCATCACGTTCTCCATCACCACGAACTCCAGGATGGGGCCCATGGCTCCCGCCTGACCGCTTCGCTCCTCCATCAGCAGGAAGAGCATGTGCTCAACGTAGTTCTGTACGGCGCTCGCCTCGTCCCCGGGGACGGAGCCGAAGCGGGGACTGCCACTCGAGCTGGTGTTGAGGTGGATGACGCCCAGGGAAGGCAGGGTGGAGCTACTGCGTAGGGGATCATGCTTTTCAAGGATCTTCACCACCTACAGAAAGAAGATTTCGTGACTAAAAACATCCTTATATTTACAAAGATTCACACAAATACGTCAATCAGCAGCGTTTAAACTTTGGGTAAAGACACGTAGCAGTCAATAGTAAAACATACTGTATTTTGCCAGCTTGCATGACTAAACTTTTGGATAAGATTTTTTCCATTATTTTTTAATGCTGTTTGCAAGTTGTTTTGAATTTAACAGAAGAAATATGGAAGAAAAAAAAGTCTTTGGATGGGGACCAACTGTTGAAATTTTACAAACCTGGAGAATAGTTGCAGATTACTGATATCATAGGTCATCTACTGCATCAATTTAAACTTTTATTCTCATATACGTCGAGCACAAAATGAGAATCTCCAGGATGGACATGCAGCCAGTACATTCGTTCTGCACTTTCTTCTCACAGCAGTTCATTTCACACACAATCCTTATAAAACTACACCAACTTTCTTCCACAGCTTGTATAGATTGTATAAATACAATCCGTCCTCTCTTCTGACAGGTCAACTTTCAGCAGAAATTGAGTGTAAATAGAGCAGCAGCACAGTTCAAATAAGCGCAGTTGTGTTGCTCGGAATAAAACAGTCCTTTGTGTTTCCAGTCCCTCCCCTCTGTGGCCACTGTGCAGAAACCAGTGTCACAATAATAGAGGTAGTGTCCCCAGGCTGACACTGCTGCCATGACAATAACAGGCTGCAAACGAGAGAGCTGTGGCAAGTCCGGTGGTAAGGAAACAGCAGATGCTGTAGTCCCAGCCTCGGCCTGATGGGGCTTGGCCGTGTGGTCTGAGCTCCAGGGATCAGCAAAGTGACAGGAAGACGCCAGGTTGGAGAATGTTTAGCTCTGCCACGAACTGCCTATTTCTGATTCTGTTCATTTGTCTATCATCAGCAGAAATACTTGAAAATGAATACAAATCTGTCCATTAACTTTTAGCACAGGTGAGGCATTACCCAACTTGGAAAAGATTAACTTTTGATGTTGACTAAAATCCAGATCTGGATCCAGGATGTTTTTGTAGTAATGCACAGCTCTTGTCTAAGTACTAAGTGTGAGAGCTGCTCCTAAAAATATCAAAACGTATGGATGGATGGATGGATGGATGGATGGATGGATGGATGGATGGATGGATGGATGGATGGATGGATGGATGGATGGAAAATTAGGAATAGTTTTAAAATTAAAAAAATAAACATGCAATTAAAAGCAAGAAGTATTTTACCAGTTTTTTTCAACAGTTTTTCCCCTTTTAAATCGTGTGTGTAAATATGCTGCTTTTAAAAGCAACACATGTTCCTTCTTCAGTGCTGATGAAATGCAAAAGATTAGATATGAGTTTAGAAACAAGATTTACAGTGTCAAGCCCGGCCAGTGCTTCTGACAACAAACAAAAACTAATAATTAAATACGGATGCCTCTTTTTTTTTTTTTTTTTTTTTTTTTTTTTTTTTTTTTTACTGCTGCCCAAAACAAATATTATAACCAGCACAATACAAACTCGCCTCAGATCTTTTTAAATTGGGTTTGACGTTGTGAAACCTAGTGGATACCGAAACGTTTGATATTAAATGAACATAGCAGAGAACGGAAATACTAGTAAATACATAAAACTCTCGTTTCTTAACAGCCACATGGAATTGACCATGGATGAGATCAATCCGTAATGCAACTACACTTATTGTATCAAGACAAACCCAATGAAGCGCGTGAGACGGCGGGAGCGCTTGACAAGACTCGGCAAATGAACACAAATCTAATCTTCAATGCTGAAACTGGCGGCTTCTTGCTAAGTGGCAAGTCCAATATCAAATACAGCATGTTACTCTGATGTCAAGGTTTTTCAGAGTTGAAACTAAAGGAAAGGACGTTCTTATCAGGTTAGATATTAAATAAACATGGGGATAAAAGACTGAAGAAACAAGTTTGGCTACAGCAGAACGGCAGGTGGTACTAACTGCCACTTTTTATGTGTGATTACAAACATTTTTTGCTAGAAGGGAATGATGAGTCGACGCACTCAGCTTGGCACATGGATCTAGAGGCACATGCTCATACTGGTTAGTATTCAGCTGCATTTTAGGCTGTATATGCTTGAAAATAAAACATATGCAGCGCAAGAGTACAGTTGCTGTTCATGCTCATGCACATGAAGTTGGAGAAGGAGAGGGGGGTTGGCGGGGTCCGTGACGGGTCATGTTCTCTCGGGGAACACTAGAGGAAAGGCGTGGAGGAGCTACTTCTGCATGGCTTGTTGATATTATGTCACCTACAAATTGCTTATCCTACCTTTAAAAGCAGCTGCCTGCTGCAGCTGATGGCAGTGCTCTGTGAAGAAAAATTACACTAACAAACCCAGCTTTGCACATCACCACGCACGTACATTATAGGTCAAAAGCCCGAGATTAATACATTTATGAGCAGAGAGGAACTTTGCAAAGCTGAAAGTGCAGTATGCGCACACATTAAACCACATTACTTTTAATCAAATCATGCTGATAATCCCTGCAAAAAATTGCTTTGAGTAAACATTAATATAGAGGAATTCCACAGAGGAATTCTGCTTAATTTAGACTGACTACGGTTCAGACCTCACACTAACAACCTTTGATGCATTTGTAAATACATGACAATTGGTTGCCAGCAGAATTCACCATCTCCTGTGTCTGGCTGGTGTCGCCCTTATGTTAATATCAGTAGACTTTGTTCAGCTCAGCGTGGGTGGAGATGGCTTTGCAGGCTTCCAGGTCCCACAGGGGTGAACAGGGACACATGCTGCCGCGGAGAGCCAAGAGTCTGAGACGGACTGCTTGGCTCTGCCAAGATTCCTCTGGCCCTCATCACACTGCAGCGTGCTGGAGGCCGTTTCTCCAGTCCAAGTTTGAGACAGAGGTCCAGCAGAATATATGTGTCTTCGACAACAAGCTACCACTCACTCGGTTTGTTTATGCGATCACAATAAACCTTCGGATATCATTTAAAAGCACAGCTTTTCCCGTCTGAATTCTAGGTTTAAGTGGTTTATCAAACAGCTAGACCAGCAGCCTGGAAGGAGTGAAGACACTACAACACAAGGATTTGGATTTTAATTTTAAAATTAATAATTTTGTGAAGTAATAAAAAAAACCACCTAAATAAATATACAACTGTCACAAGTAACATGCTATATAAATGATAAACTATCATTTGAACGTGTGACTTTAAACAAACATTTCAATGACCTAGTTGAGTTCGGCGTGCATCTTTTAAACTGTTGATTTGGTGCCGGTGTTTACCTGAGCCCAGTGGTTCTTGAACACGATCATGCAGGTCTCTGGGTCAACCCCTTTCAAGACCAGAGACTGCCCGTCTCGGTTTCCACTGGCGACCACAGAGGCCATCACGGTGACCAGATCACGTGGGTTAAATCATGTCATAGGGAGGAGAAGGGAGACATTCTTGACTGCCTAACGGGTGCAACCAAAACCGCAGGAGGAGGAATAATCAAAAAGAATCTGGGGAGTGACAAAAAGGAAAAAAGGAAACCACAAACAAATATCATCATACATAGAACTGTAAACGGTTGCTTCATGAAGTGGCAGCACAGATGCAGTGATATGACTACGAATGCGAATGCCTCAGACCGGCCCTTCCTTTCTGCCTCTGCATGGCTGGACAACAGCTATGACAGGCATGCAGGAAAGAGAACAATACCAAGCACAGTGAGATGACTCAGAAGAGGAGAGAAAGAGGCATCACGGAGCTGTCAAATTGCTTCTGGAATACCTCACACGCCCAAAGTGGATTACTGCAACCCCTTTGACATCACCCTCATTACAGAAAAATGTTTTACGTCAGAAGGCAAACAGCGAGAGGGTGCGAGCTACTCTGACCGCACGCAGGAGCACGGAGGACGTTTTACATCTCAAAGCAACATTTGCTTTTTTATTTACTAATTTGTACCTTCCGTCAGAGAGGACACTGGAAAAGTTTGATTCTGCCAAAACAAGACAGAGGATAATAGAAAGCAAAAAAAAAAAAAAAAAATGAAGCCGTTTCCAAACTAGGAACAGGTGGACTGTGGCAGGGATAAAACGGTGTAAAAGAAATCTCCACTAGCTCTCAGAACAGGAGGGAAACGACAGAAGGATACGACTTTTGGCCTCTTTTTTTAATGGCAATTTCCAATTATGTCGAGTAAATGCTAAAACCATTTAAGGGATCTCACATATAAGCCCTCCAACAACAACAACAACAACAAAATCCCTTTTTGATTGAGATAGCTCTAGGACTGATCTAGAGCCGGCTCCCAACAGTCTTTGGAGAAACGGGAGGAAACTTGTTTCCAAGCAGAACCAACTCTTGGCTGGTCTAAAACCACGATCTGTTCCTGTCAGGAGCTGGGTGTCAGAAGAACACTGCATTTACCTTGCTTTAAACTTTTCTGAGCACTTCAGTGTCTTGTTTGGCAAAAAGCTGTGAATGTGAGGTACTTTATGTAGCAGCATTCATAAAAGAGAACTGCTGTTTGTGTTTGCTTTATTTTAGTTTTTTATTCTTAAAAAAAAAAAAGATTTAAAGATAAAATCCATATTTAAAAGAAACACATTAGTTACAGTATAAATCAAATTCAACAAATCCAATTAATGACAAAAACAAAATGAAAAAAAAAAAAAGCTTAATATTGGCCTGACAGGACTTTGTAAAAATAACTAGAAGCAGAAGTTTTGAGACGAGACAAAAAATAAAAAAACATTACTTTGTTTTCTTTAAAAAAATGTTATTGGCCTGCTGATAAGAGCTAGACAGAAAAACTCTTCTCTCTCCTCCTTTTAAATCTAGTTACTTGAATATTCCCTTCATCCTCAGCAAAACATTCAAATAAATAAAAACACACAACTCCTTACTTCCAGCTCCTTCTACACGTGATGATCTTTAAACAACACAGGCTAAATAACCCAACTCTAACTCCACATGGCTAAAACAAACAAACAACAACACAGCTTGATACTGTCAGGAGTTTGCACACTTTGAACCGCTGCAGTATAGCGAAAAAGAAATTCTGATTTTTATCCGTAGATATAGTAGATACGGCACGCTGCATCATATTTATCCAAGTAAGGTGCGTCTTCTGTAGGCTTCCCCCTTCTTTCCCAGCTATTTATGGCTTCAGTTAGTAAACAAATCCACATGTACCGCTTTAAGTACGCTGCATTTGTGACGGTGAAAACTGTTGGAGGCCCCTCAAGAGCAAGAACAGTTCGTACGCAACGCTGCTGTAATGGGTTGAAAGTGTCGAGGGTATACACAAGCATCGTTGAAAGAAAAAAAAAACAAACAAAAGGATCCCAGACAGAAGAACGTGCCCTCAAAGATTCGCTGTCACTCTAAAAACTACTTCCTACCAAATCTCTGCTGCTGATGGTGGAGGAGCTTTAAGGATTCATCAGGGAAACCATCCGGATAGTGCTGACGTATTTCTGAATGAAGCGAGTTGACTCCACTGGTATGCCTGCAAACAAACTTCGAATATGGTGTTTCCGTGGCTGAAAGCTACCACAGTGACAGGACAAACCTAAGCATTTTACACCGCACGGGGTAATATGGGTCGTCACCACAGGGGATCAACTGTGAGACAGGCGGCAGCTGCTTCCCAAAATAAACTGCCTCATCCGTCCATAAATGTCTCTCACGTACTCGTCCCTTTCCTTTAAACGCACTACGCCACTGAACCACAGAGGTGTCCCTCATCATCCACAGAGTTCAGCATAACAAGGCACGCAGTAAAAACTTTCACCATCTGCTTTGCGTTAAAGTTGCGGTTCAGCCGCTCGGATTCTTGAGAAGGAATGCGAAAGGAGTCGTGGAGGCTGTGTGGAACGCCGTGTGCGAGCTGGTACGGTTTCTTACCTTCCTTGGGTCATCATTAACAGGGACGGGTCGCTAGGCAGACAAGCAGCTCATTCTTGTCCTGTCGTCAAAGCAAACATATACGGCGACATGTCAGAAGAAGGAGCAGGAAGTGAGCGTGCGTGCAAGAGGCGAGGCATGGTGGGAAGTGACTGGACATGAGTAAGCTGCTCCGAGAGCCACTTGGATGGAGATGGAGAGGAGGAGGAGGAGGCTGGAAGGAGGGAGGGAGGGGAAGGGAAAACATGGGAGAAACTCAAAAAAGGAAAAACAGGTTGGGAGAAAATCTAGAGAAAAGGAGGAGGTGTGAGAACTGAATACCTCCTTGCCAACAGACTGGTTTGTGCTCTTCTTTTACATTTTGAGGAAGAAAAAAAAACTACTCATCTCTCTTTAAATTAATCCTGTGAAAGTTTACGATATACAATATTACATTTATCAAAACCCTTCATTTTGTATTATGTCAGTGATTTTGACCATTAACGATTAAAAGAAAAACATTTTCTTCTTGGAAATCAAGCTCCCTGACTAAAAGTGTGACGTTGTGCAAACAAAGTGAGAGGAGACAGATGGAAAGAAGTGACAGTGGGCGTGTGCATGTTATGCGAGTGGGTGCCAGAGCAGTCATCAAACACCCGGGCTGGTTCGGAGCCTTGCCAAGACAACGCCGCAGGATCCTCGCATGATCCTCCCAGTATGTCAGCGGCCATCCATGAAATCAGACTCGGCAAACTAAAGCCATTTTATTAATTGGAATAGGAACAGCTTCAGGAGCAATTTCGGAACCGGTTTCCTGTCAGAGGCGCTGGAGGAGCTCCGCATTTGAAGCAACAATGTTGTATTTTGATGAAGAGCTGAATAAATGCAGTCGTCGTCGCCTCGTCGCCCCCCCCCCCCCCCCCCTCATCTACAGCCTGACAGTGGATCTCAGAAGGCAGCTGCCAGGCTGGCAGACGCACGTCAGATGTTGATTATAAAACTGGGCAGAGTGGTGGCTTGCCAGGGTTTAATCATTTCTAACTAGGGTGATAATAGAGCTGCGTTATCATATCTCCTGTCAACAGAAACCAAAAAGAACTCAAGAGTTAATTCTCCTCGCAAAAGATGAATCTTACTCCATTTCTCTCCATAACTTAAACCAACATTATGAAGTTAAATACAAACCAAGACCTGTTATTAAGATGGTAAGAAGGGTAAACTTGTGGTAGGAACCCAAAAGACATGAATCAAAGTAGTTTTTGAGTTGGAATGGAATACAGGTTTCCTGCTAAACGGAAAAGGACCTAGATGAAAAGAAAATATTTTAAGCCTCTGACTTCACTCAATGTCATTCCACGTAAGTGGAAACAAAAAAAAAAGTGTATAAAAAAGGACTTAAGACTTCTCAAACTTGCCTATTTTGTCAAAAATGTACAAGTACCGATCCAGTTCTGTTGAAGCAGAGGCCATTAGTGTGATTTCATCTCCAAACGGTTCCTTTAAATAGATTTTATTATGAAGATGTCGCTCAGCCAAGCATCTGTATTTCGCCATCATTAATGGGTAAATCTGCGGCGCACCGTGCAGCAGGGTTGCTCAACCTGCATAAAAGGTTATTGATAAAAGCGCCCAAAGCATTATTTTTTTCCTTCTTTGAAAAACAGCAAGATTAATTTAAGCAATGTTAAGCTCCTCTCAGAAAATGCCGAAATGTTCCATTTGGTAAACTTCTGTTTTCATTTATAATCCAAATAGGTCAAGGCTGATTTATCAGCACACAGCAAAGAGACCCAGCACTTTAAATTTACAGTGAGAGTCTGAACATTTTCTACAAAGTGCAACAAATATATTTGTTTGTTCTGTTTGACCTAATACTGTTCTGCACGACCTATATTTTGGCCTAATTTACACAACCTGCTGTTATACTACCGCACTGCCCTACTTGCTCCTGTAAGGCAGAACACATCTCAAACTATAAACTAGAGAACAAACCTGCAGTGTTTGAGAGCCTGAGGTGAAATGTTTCTTATGCTGATTTGAATGTTTACATGTGGTGTGTGTTCACAGTCTCGTTGATACGTGAGCCTCACGAATATCCAAGAATGGCTTCTTGGATACTCCTAAGATACTAAAAATTTACTCCAGAGTGGAGCTGTCTCCTCACAAATTAAGTAATTACGTTTCAAAGCAAAAAAGACATTTCTGTGATTTCCATCTTCAAAATGAGACACTTTATGGTTTATACCTTAACTTCAGCATATGCTACGACTTGAAAGCAAAGCATTTAAAATTAATAATAATAATAATAATAATAATAAGTAAAGTGATGTGTTTTACTTCTACCTTCATTTTTGTCTCCAGTTTTTTTTTTTTAATAATGAACAGGACAAAAACAAATACCTGCTCTGACTTAGAAATCCACAATTAAGGAAAAATAAGAAATCAACATCTGTAATGAAACAAAGATATTTTTTGTATTTAATTAATCAAGCACGACTCCTCAAAGTCGCGCCTGGTTTTCTCTAACTTGCTGTCTACAGTTTTCTGCTTCTGGCATCATCTCAAATTACCACAATAACTCCTTACTACAAAAACAAAGACAGATAATTGTTGGGAGTTCTGACAAAACACCGAAACATTCTGCACCTATCCCACACTGTATGTTTGCTCTAGTTTGTTTGTTTTTTTGCGATTGATTCTGATCACCACAGTTACGGCCACGTGTAGGGGAACATATTTCTATTGATCTTGTATGAAAAGTGACACTCCCAAAATAAACAGAGACCAGCTTTGAAAGACTGAAAAGAGGAGATGGGGGTGGATGGGAGCGAGCACTGTGAAATGAAAGTGAAATGTTCGCTTCGAGGGCTTCTGTGAGTTCTTTTCAGCATCGTGGGCTGTTTGCCGTCCCTGAAGATTTCGTACACAAAGGTGAGGACATACAGCTGAAAAGCGGGGCACGCCCTTTACTCTCAATAAAGATGCTCTCTCTCCCTCTTTTTTTTTTTTTTTTTTTACATAAAAGGTTTTCTTCTTCAAAGTTGATCCAAACCACTTTGAACATTAAAACCTTTTTCTTTTTTTTTTTAAATAGCCATCTTTTGTCTAAAATGTGCATTTGATGAGCTTTCATGAATTTAGCATATTTATAAGATATTTATTCTTTTCATTGGTGTAAAAATAATACAAACTTAACCAAGCAGAAATAATATACATTACTATTCACACCTCTTTCATCCGGAGTTTAAATGTGATTGGCGCTCTTTTAAAATCTTAAATCCATTTTCTCTGACACAGCATATATTCCCTAACCGTTTATCTCGAGATATCTAACTTCTAATAGTCATATAAAAATTCTCCATTTCCTCGACATTAAGTGCACAATTTTACCTCTGTGGGTACATTTTCTGGAGAGGATTTGTTGGATTTTCCTAAAGAACGTGGCAGTTAGAAGCACCGAAGCACCACTAAACTAAACCCTGTAAGGATCCACCAGCCCCTACTTAATTCAGAGATTAGATGGACAGTCACAGTTGTGAAAGGTGTGTTTGCCCTCTGCAGTTGCTGCTCATAAAGCCTTAAAACTAAGGAGAATCATAAATTTAATCTATATGTGAGTCCATGCTCCTTACTAATAACTAAACATACACACACCCCCTCCGAGACATAAATCTAGAGAGCTCATACAATGTTAATGCCATAACATGAGATAGAAATAACACTGACTTTTTCCTTTGGCTGATGGTGGGACTCGCAGGTAAGAAACTCACAGGGGCCAAAGCAACTCGAGTGATAGACAAGCCAATTAAAAATATAGCAGCTGCTAAATTATTGATGGCTGTAGTTGAAGTGACTGAAAGGCCAGACGGGTCCGGGCCGGAGCCGCAAAAGTCTATATCCTACTTATCCTAACGTCACAGTAAGAAGCAAAAAAAATGCACAAACGTCCCAATGGAGGTCTTTAAGGTCGTAAAAAGGTCTCAAAATTAACGCAAACACAACCTCAGATGGGCAAACAACACATTGTAAATTAGAAGTGTGATTATTTATTTAACAAAAACAAAACCCAACTCCAGAACCACTCTCACCGCTTCAGTTTGGATTAAGAGATTGATTCCCAACCAGTTCAGGCTATCATTCATGATTATCAGCAAGTGTATTTCAGCACTTCACCAAACTGGAGAATTCAAGTGTGTGTTAACACAACTTCTGGGAGGGAAAGACATTGTTGCTGTGAATCAAAATAAAAGGATTATCTGGCCATTTCCGGACAATTCAAAGTTCATCATTTTTCCAGTGTGAAAACTGTCTACAATGTTTTCTGGCTGTGAACATTTTTTTCTGTGTTTCCAGGAGTTCACATTCCAGCAGGTTCAGATCGTATAATGCCCAGAATAATTACAAAACACTGAAAAAGCTGCAGACTCCACAGGCTCCTTCAGCTACTAATTTAAATGCTAAAGTTCATGCAAGGACATGCAGAAGAAGACCAAACAAGCTCGCACCAGCAAGTTTCTTCTGTCTGTAGAAAACATGGAAACATGGCAGCAGCAGAACCAGAAGATGACCTTATGATTTTTACTGTATCGTATTTACATGCATTTACTGAAAAGAATTTAATACAGCTTAATGTCCTTTGGACAGACAGGACCAACGTGGAGATGTTTGGACATCATGTAGAGCACTAAGTTTGGAAAAAACCCAATCAGCATCTAAACACTCACCAAGTATCAGCTTGTCAAGCACGGTGGTGGCGTGGTGATGATTTGGGCTCATTTTGCAGCTAATGGACCTGGGCACCATACAGTTACTGAATTGACCATAAATTCTTCTATACCAAAGTGTTATAGAATCAAATCGGAGGTTTCAAATAAGCTCCTCTGAAACTAAGTCATGCAACAGCACAATGATCCCAGGGAAACCTGAAGAACCAAGGTGTTAGAATTACCCAGTCAAAGTCCAGACCTTGTAGAGAGTTGTATACCTGTAAACAACAATGTAAAGAGGTCAGGATAAAGTTCTTCTTCTTACAGTATATTCCTTATGGAGTCCTGAACTTCAGCAGTGTTATACAAAAGCTGCACTGAAGGCAGTGTACTTTCAAAACTCGACATGGGCTCCGCTTTAAACTGCACAAGCTTCCCAGGGGCTGAATAATGATTATAACTGGCTTTTAGGATAAAACTGTTACATAAGCAGACTTGTTGCTCCACGCTGCATGTCTGGATTTTCACACATAAGCATGAAGGTTAACACGGTGTTGGCTGCTGCACTCGTCTGTGAGCTGGTTTCTACAAACCGGCCACTCCTGCCATATTCCTCTGCTCACTAACATGTTGAAACACACAAATGCTCAAATTCCCATTTAGGCTTTCAGTAGAAGAGAATAACAAAAGGGAATGCAAACAAGGAAAGCTATTCTAAAAGCCTGAATTCCCTTTGGAGTTTTGCAACAGAAACTGACCACAGTACAAAGGAAAATTCACATCTAGAGATCAGATAATCTGCTTCACGTCTACAGAGGAGGGATGATGGTTGAGAGGAGTTTTTATTCCAGGCGCGGGCGCATGGGCCAGAGATCTGCTTTTTGTCAGTGTGTATTATGATGTCATCGCGTGTCTGACTCGGCACAAGTCTGTGCATGTGAGATGTGATGCAAACGAGCCGGTGTGTAGACCGTCTACGGCCAAAAATGACTTTGGATAGATAAAATTGGAAAGGGTCACAGATGATTACTTAATTATTATTAAATACTTCATTATATAAATCTTATGTTTTTTGGCAAGCCAGATATTTTTCATAAAATGTGAAAAAAACAAATTTACATTTAATTTGAAATTTTTTTTTAAATATCACAGTTTTGTATCCAATCATCATGGAAATGCTGATATTTTTATATATATTTGCACCTCTTTAGTATTGCCTATACAACGGCAGGTCACATGTCTTTTCTCTGACCTCCTCAGGTTGAATTACCTCACATTGTGTATACAATGTTGTCCAGTGACATCACTCCCAGTGCAGCTTCACGTTGGCATGGTGAGGTTTCAGCCGGTGCCGGCACAACAATAGGCTCCTGTTAGGATAGGCCCACACGAAACGGCCTTATCACTATCTCTACTGCTCCTGCTTCCTCCGTGACTCGTTTGCATCACGTCTCACCTGCTTATAAAACAGCCATGTTTCCATGTGCTGTAAAGGGAAAGACTGAAGATGTGAAGTTCACATCAGAGAGCGTAACGGAATAATAGTAAAAAGATTACTTGGATACACAAATGTAATATCCTATCGATTTGTTTATTTTAGAGGAAATGACAACAAGTAGGCCTCACCATTGACTGACTTATTGGTCAGGACACTGCAGGAGCTATTATTGTTACAAAAACATGACTGCAACTACTATTTTATCACTTCTGGAAAGGTTTTTTTTTAATTTACACACTTCTACTTGTGCATGAATTAAAAATACAAGCTTTAGTTACTCCTTTTTTTAGATTGAGGCTCATCCACAGGTATATCTGTAGATTTCCACAGAGCGCTGCCTGGTTGTTATATCCTGCTCCCGGCAATCTGTCTTCATTTGTTGACATGTAAATAGTGTGGACTTCCACCTCTAGCTCTAACAAAAGAAGAAAACAAAACCTCCAAACATAATTGGTCATTCTATTAATAATAGCTGGGGGAACGACAAAAAAAAAAAAAAAAAAGGAGGAGGGCGTTCAGCTGAAAGTCACATCAGCTTGGAGCAACTGGTTTGGTAAAAGCTGAAATGCAGCCGCTGCTGGTTTTTGAAGCCAGTTTTTCCGTCTGTTTGCACGGTCAGCATCAGGGCAAGGGAGAGGAAGGTGGGGGGTGTTAATCCCAAACACGAGACAAAGCTGAGCTGACTTGCTCAAGGTGCTGAAGGGGCCGCAGTGACCAACTTACCTGGAAGCAAACTGATCTTTTAAATGCCCACGTCAAAACACCAGGCAATCGCCTGCTCATCATCAAAAGGACTGAATTATTCTGATTTAGGGCCATCTATTATCAAACGTTTCCCTCAGCAACAAAGCAGTAAACAAATCAGATCCCAAATCGCCAACTCGTGACCTGAAGCTATACGTGTAATCACATTCGTATGACCGTTATTCACAGTCTGGCCTGCTGCAATGGAGACTCACAGGGCTCCTGCGTGTGAAGCTTTTGGTCGCAGATTTCAGCACTAATACCGGCCCATAGAAAAAAAAAACAACAAAAAAGAAAACCCTCTAATACGCTCTAAAAGGTAATCACACAGATGACTGATCCACTACACATTCCTCTCATGCCTTTGAAAGCCCTCCAGAGACTTCATAAAGCTGTGCAACTTCACCTGCGGTCCTGCTGCATGTCAGCATTTAAGTTAAACTAATTTGTCTTCGATATGACTTTATAAAAAGTAGGAGGGAGGGACTTGGAACGTAGGATCTGGACCGAAACGGATCAGGAGACTCAGCTCAGCAGCATGAGGTTAATTATGAACAATAGACGTCAGACTGCACAAATCTGGAAATTTTCACTTATAAAAAGGACGAGGCGACTGATCATCCAAATAAAAACCCAGAGACTAAAACCTAACTAACGCAACCTGTTCCACCGTCGTTTCATTGTTGTTCTTCACGTCCTGGCTTTTCTAGTTTGCCGTCACTCACATGTGACCTGGTGCCAAAGACACTTGCTTAGGGCTTGAAAATGGTTATTGCTCGCACGTTTCAATAGCCATGGATTGTACTCGCTGTGATCTCACATGGACAAAACAACAGCCTTTATGATTTTGTTTTTTCTATGACATCCCTTCTGTAAAAGGAGCTCTGAAACAAGCTGCTGGTTGTGCCATAGACCAATTATATACGGGTTCCACATGCAGAGCATGAAGACCAGTTCAGTTATCTTAGCAGCCATATCTAATGATGACACCCGGATTCTTGCAGAGGACATCTCGTTCTCAAGGAAAAGGACCAAACAGTCTGACAGACACCGACTCAAAGCGTGGCATTTTTGCCACATGACAACACAGGACATTTGGACTCCGTTTTGAGAGGAATATAAGATTGACCATGACCTAACTGCACAGAGGTCATGGGATACTGACGAAAGTTTCCAGTGAATTTACCAAGTTGGAGAGAAGGCATTAAATGCTTGAAATATTCTCTCTAACCCACTTTTCCTGATGCCTATCCCCACTGGCATCCAGCGATAAGGAGGGAACACCCTGGGAAGGGTGTCAGTTAAATCAGGGTGAACACAAACGTGCTTGACAACTATGGACAATTTAGTCACTAATTCTTAATTAAAAAAGAACCTGTTGCATGTCTGGAGCGTGAGAGAAAACCAAAGAACGTTAAAAAAAAGAAATCCATGAACGTAGAGGCAGACTGTGCAAATTACATTCCAGTCAGCCATGAGGCTCACATTTAATAATGAATACACGTTCCACAATAATTAGAAAACAAACATGTGTGGTATTAAGAGACGGACTGGGTGTCCGTAACTCCCCTGCGTAGATGAAACAGGACAGTACCCTTATAAACATCATTAGAAACTAAGATGTGTGCGCGTTTAAATAACAAGCACTCGAGGTTGAATTTTAGGTTTGAATTTTAGGTTTCATTTTTCTAATCTGAAAAAAGTAAGACGTGCCTGGTAACAGTTTGTCTGCCATCCCCCGTCACCCCACAAACATCTGTCTGCACGAGTGTGGCTCTGGCTGTTTGTAAGAAAAGGGTGAGCGCTACTAAGGATGTACTTTGCAAAGATCAACTGAAAAAAAATAGTGCATCAGAGGCCTTTATTTACTTATACCACCCAGTAGAATTTAACACATTTATAATTTTGACCAGACTTGGTGTTTTCTAAATGACCCGACAGCTGACAGGTAGCAGCCACACCCCTAATTACATATACAGCAAGTCTGTCCGTGAGGGAGGCGGTCTACACGCAATTATAAAAATCAGCCTATAACTCCGCTGCAAATTCAGAAAGAAAAGTTTTAAAAGATGTGTATTTAGAAAAAAAATAACGTCTGGTTAAAATAAATAAGCAGCTTTTTAAATAAACATCCTTTAACCATATTATGAGTGTGGCCACCGAAGGCCCCACTGGAGACACGTGTGCTGGGACTCCACAAACTTTACATAGACAGCACTTTAATATATTTTCTTGCACAAATATTACCATTTGAAAAACTCAAAGACATAAAATAAGCCTGTCACTTTGTTTTGGCACATCCAAGTCTTTAAAGGTGTCATTGGCTTGGCAGTTAAGATTTGCAGGGGACTGTGACATCACAGACCCACATCAGAAAAAGCTGATTTGGTACTGTACACATCTAGTATTTGACTAAAACACAAACATTTATTTCCTACCTTAGAAACAGGTATAAACTAATATATGATAAAATAATATGGACACATGTGTACAATGCATCTACAGGCAGCGTTGGGGATCAAACCAGACTCCGAGGAGACTGAAATCTTAATGACAGCAGTTTTCAGAGGCCCATCGAAACCTACCTTCAAAGGCTACATTTACATCAGATATTATGGGGGAAAAATTCCAGTGCATCAATGACAAAGACACAATGGGAGCCGTGAATCATTTATATCTGCAGGTAACTCAACACCTGTGTACTGTGGATATCTGACATCAACGCTCCTTAGAGCAGGTCAATCAGAGCAGGTAGCTGGATTTCCGGCTTGTAAAATAACTTTGACGACAGCAATAATCTGAAGGATTGTTTTTTTTTTTTTTTTTCATAACACCGCAACTTACTGGCTGATTATGAAACCAAGCAGACTAGAGGACATGTTATGAAGCTGCGCAGAAAGCTACCTATGATCAGAGATGGGTGGCTCAGCTTTTTTTTTCCTCTCTCTCTCTCTCTCTCTCTCTCTCTCTCTGTCTGTATCTAACTGCTCAGACACAAAAGACAAAGGGGAAACACAGAGAGTGTACACTTTGGTTTTTCACTTCTCTAACTTCAGAAGGATGTGACATTAGTCGTCATTTCACTGGTCATCTCCCAGTAAAACCAACACAGATGACTAGTTTTTCCTGGCGACGGAGTTGGGAGTTCGGAGCGTCCCCACCCCTCCCTCACCTTCCCTCACCCACTCCCACATATCAATCACGGATTCAACAGCTGTCAAACGAAACGAGCACAGGTGACACTGTCAAAATGTGAGTTCGTGTGCGAGTTAAACCAGTTCTCCCCGTGTTGCTTACCGTTCAGCCCGGACGTATCCTCTGTTTGAACCGGAGCGCGCAGTTGAGCGAAAACCGGTATGTTTTTACCCACAAACACGCAGTCAGCGCGTCCTCCAAGTGTTAAATTCTCGTGTTTTCCAGGTCTCCGGTCCCACTTTAATAACAGCACACGCCAGCCTCCGTACAACCAAAGTCCTTGCGTGGTCGGTCCGTGGCGCGCACACGCATCCAAGGTGAAACTCTCACTGATCCCGTGGAGGCTCCTCCCACCGTGGAGTTCAGCACAGTCCCACTTCCACCTCGAAAGGATTTGACTCGCGTCTAAAACCCCATCAAGACGCATTTTTGACTTGCTATCAAAACATTTGTCATTATAGTGTCATACCTACGTCTTAATATGTCATTTATGACGAGGTATCTCATATACTTTTGACTTAGTATTTCATAATTATGACTTAGTTTCTCATAGTGACTTGGTGTCTCACACTTATTTGCATACACTATGTGGCCAAAAGTATTCGCTCACCTGCTTTGACTCGCATATGAACTTAAGTGACATCCCATTCCTGATCCATAGGGTTCAATATGACGTCGGTCCAGCCTTTGCAGCTATAACAGCTTCAGCTCTTCTGGGAAGGCTGTCCACAAGGTTCAGGAGTGTATTTATGGGAAATTTGTGACCATTCTTCCAGAAGTGCATTTGTGGGGTTGAATACTGATGTTGGATGAAAAGTCCTGGCTCTCAGTCTCGGCTCTATGTCATCCCAAAGGTGTTCTATCGGGTTTTAACCAAGGGGCCAGGCCCAGCTCCTGAAGAACAACCCCACACCATAATCCCTCCTCCACCAAACTTTATACTTGGCACAATGCAGTCAGACAAGTACTGTTGTCCTGGCAACCGCCAAACCCAGACTCGTCCATCAGATTACCAGATGGAGAGGGGCAATTCTTCACTTCAGAGAACGTGTCTCCACTGCTGTATAGTCCAATGACACCACTGCATCTGACACTTTGGTGATGTCTGCCTTGGATGCAGCTGCTCGGCCATGGAAACACATTCCATGAAGCTCTCTGTACAATGTTCCTGAGTTAATGTGAAGGCCACATGAAGTTTGGAGGTCTGTAGCGATTGACTCTGCAGAAAGTTGGCGACCTCTTCGCACTATGTGCCTCAGCATCCGCTGACCCCGCTCCGTCGGTTTACATGGCCTAAGACTTTGTGGGTGAGTTGCTGTCATTCCCAAACACTTCCATGTTCTTATAATACAGCTGACAGTTGACAGTGGACTATTTAGGAGCGAGGAAAGTTCACGACTGCACAGGTGGCATCCTATCACAGTTTCACACTGGAATTCACCGAGCTCCTGATCTGGCCTTGAAAGTGATTTGAACACCAGATTCCGATTATTTGGATGGGTGAGCGAATACTTTTGACAATATAGTGTAATTACAAGTCAGTTCAGCATACATAAGACTACACCCATCATTAAGTGTACCCGCATAGGCATGTTACTGAGATGGACACCTGAACTTGTATCATTTATGTGAAAAGGACAGGGGAAAGGCTAAATTGAAAAAAAAAACACATGGTATCCTGCAATGTAAAATGGGATGTCCAACCTAGTCCCTCTCTGTATTCAAGAAGTACATGGATGAGGGGTCCACTTGGAAATGCTGCCAGGCACAGAGAAACCAATCTAATTTTAACTATGTAAGTGTAGAAAAAGTGCATTAAAAATGATTTTTTTTTGTACAGGCATTTTCATCCAGCTACTTCTAACTTGTTATAAGTCCTTGGAACTTGACTACTGTTGTCATGTACTCATATACTGTCAATAGATGCTAAAGGATGGAATTCCATGGCCTCTGATCCCACAGAACTGGATCAGTATTTCGATATCGATATGCAGGTCAGTGTAGAAGCAGTTGTCATTTTGCTGCAAACACATACTCTGTTCATGCTGAAAACTGCTTTTTCACTTTGGTCCCCAATGAAAGTTTGCACCCCTTACCTAATAATAGACTCTTTCCCTTCTTCAGCTCAATCCTCAGTTATTAATAAGAAGTATCTCATAAGCATAATTGTGCTCCGTTGTTCTTGTAGTTTTTTGTGCTGGTCTGTCCCCTCTTTTTCTCTTCCATGCATGTTTTGCAGACCAGAGCCGCAAGAAATTAAGAGTCCTGTGGCGACATCTAGCGGCAGACATGTGACCCGTCCGCAGAATTAAGTTCACACTTTGACAAACGATATTATAATTTTAGCTGAAGGCCAGGTATTTTCATTGCCATGTGAGCACCTGAATGTTATTGCCATCGTTTCATGAACGTATTAGAAGTGCTGTGTAGGTATCTCGAAGCGACTGCACTCAAAGATCAGTTTAATCTCGAACATTTTTTTAAAGACTCTATGTAGGAACCTTTTAGGTGATTTCTTGCAACTTTTTAGAAACAGACACATTTCTTTTAAAATTTCACACCAACACAAGTTTGCATAATTTCACCTGCTTTGACAGTGCACATTCCCACGCAGGAGCCGGGGGTCTGGACAGTGAGTGGCACCACCTCCACGCGCACGAACAAAGTGCTGCGGTGGGCAGGACGATGTGAAACTTCACAGCTACCGGCCACTGGGTTTTTCACCATGTAGGCAGATGAACGAGCAGTCTGCTGCTCTCGAGTGATCTCCGCTTACTCTATTTACTTGTTTGCGTTTTATCGTTATCGTTAATCATTATCATTAATTACTTCCATGTCGTTTCAAATCCCGATGATGGCAGAAGCCCTGCATGAGAACGAGGAGGTGGAGGAGGAAGCGGGACAGCGCTCAGACCTGCGCGATGGAGATCACACCACAGGTAGTTGTGCTGTAACACGCCGGGCTGAAAAGTCTTAAAGTTACACCGATCTGAAAGTTTGTCCATTACCCTGTTGGTGAAACTGACTTAGCGTGATATGTTAGAAAAAGGACAGCTTAGAGAATATTTTAGATTATTTTAACTGCGGTCATTTAAAGGGTCATTTTGGTGGATCTGACAAATAAACAACAATTTAATGTCATACGGTGATCATTTATGAACCCATTCATCTCTGCAACTCGATATTTTACTTTCCCTCTTTGGAGAATCCGCTGTTTTTGCTGTATTTACATACAGAATTAAAATTCATTTAGTAAGCATTTGGATCTTGGTTGAGATGTGAAATCCACCCCAGCGAACTTTAAGTTTGCATTAACTTCTGTTAAACAAACAAAAAAAAAAAAACATACTCGCAAGTATCGTTGGTTTGAAGATACTTATATATTTTCATGCAACTGTCTGGAACAGTATGAAAAATACACTATAAACATTAACTTCTTTGCTCAGAAAATCTCATAAGAGTTTATGCTTTTTAGATTGTAATTCAGCAATATTTCTTATTTGAGAAATTATGTATATAAACCTGCCTTTATTTTGAGAGTTTATAGATCCATGTTAATTTTTCAAAGCATTATATTAATAGTTTGATAATGCTGCAAGTACAACAGCTTTACTTTGACAGTGCTGACAGTCATTCAAAAACTTAAATACTTTTAACTTTAACCCAGTTTAACTGCTGAAATAAGAGGAGTTTGTCATAAGCAATGACTTGATTGGTAATGGCACATCAGTGAAAGGAAGGTCAGCCCCAACCCTGCAATTTTGTGTCCAAATATAAAAATTCTGCCAGCTGCCTGCAGCACTGGAGCTGTTTGAGTTAACTTTTTGAAAGCATTGAAAAGGTTTTGCTTGTCTTGTGGTTTGTGAACTCTTATTTCTTGCCCCCCTGCCCTGCCCTGCCCAGCTATCAGCAGTCAGTGCATCAGTTCAAACCTCCACCACACCCCGACCCCACCAGCTGTCTGGACAGGGAATCCTGAACTGACATGCCACTGCATCGTGACTATGCTGTTGTCTAGGCTTTCAGTTATTCATCCTTTCAAAGTCATAGAATATGTTTGGATCCACATCAAACACCATTTCAGACAGTTTGCAGTGCACATCACTGGTCTGCACTGACACCATCTAATCTCTGGTGAGTAATGGTCCACATTGGCAGCCGACAGTGAGTTAGTCACCCTCAATACCGTAATTTTGGCCCAATCTTTCCAAAAAAAAAAAAACAACAGTTTTTACTAGTTCCATGTATACAATTATAACTTTTCTGGATTGCCCCCTAAAATGTCTAAATGTCTAAACGTAAACAGACACCTCCTCTCCTGATCGGGATCTGCTTTTCAGCTCATACAGCAGTGGCTGGTGCAGTGTGACACATGGAGGCAGACTGTTTTTTTCTTCGCTTCCTTTTGTTGCCAGTTTAACCAGCTGCTCTGTGACTGCTGCTGTGCTGAGTAATGTCAGCATGTGTTCAAGCGAGAGGGCGGCTGTGAAGGGAAACCTTCGCTGCTGAGCCCGACAGCTTCCCCTTGTGTTTGAGGAGTCTTTTCAGGTGTCACATTACTGATGTGGCATTTCACTTTAAACTGGAGTTGTTAAGGAAATGTGTTTGTGGGGCGTGTGGTCGGGTGAGTGGGTCTCACTTAATGCCACTCTTTTTTTCTTTTTTTTTTAAATTAATTCATTAATTGGATAGGGAAAACGCCCAATAATGAACTGAGTAATTACTGTGACTCTGCCAGAATTAATCTTATTGACTGATTTAAATTTGTTGTCCCTGACGAGCTCTTGGAATTAGAATAAATAAACTTATCAGAAGTATCAGTTCCAGTTGTACCTTCACCTTAATTTAACATGCATGCCTCTCAACTGTGGGAGGAAGCTCAGGAGCTCGGAGAAGGACTCTGCTCCTAACAACTGCCTGTTGCGTCCATTGACAGCAGTAATATTTGGTAGTCAGTCAGTCCATTTTTTATATGCCATTTGTACACTTACAAAGTTACAATGACTGTCTGTAAGGACCCTATTAGCACTATCACTTAAATGGACTACTTTTTGTTTTGTTTTATCAGAATCATTGAAATAGCATTATTCTGTATTTTGACCCAGGTCAATTCTCAAAACTGCTTTGATTCGGGTTATTTTGATCTTTATTTATAAAATGACACTGTTTACACACATCTAATCATAGACCTATGGTTCTTCTGTATAGCACATACGTGTACACCGAACACTGAATGTGCATCATTTTTCTGTATTGTGTATTTTTGGAACCTAAAAGCTCAAAGCTACACTACTTATGTTAATCTTAAAAATATTCCACACATACTTTGTTTAAAATGAATTAACTCTGAGGGTTTTAAACTGTTGCTAAACCTAATCATTATACTTGATTATACGTGATCATTATACTTGAGATTTTCTTTATATTTACTATAATTGAGCTCAATGTGTTTTTAGAGTTTTTCAACCAGTCGTCTTTGACCAACATTTTTATATCCGCTCGGTTTCATTCATTTGTGCTTTTCCAGCTGCCTTGAATTAAGATGTGTAACAAATGCTTGACGCGTTTACTGGCACTGGGTCATTTCTAATGCAAACATGTCACTGTAACTTGGTGGCTCTGTAAAGATGTAAATCAAGGCGGGGTGGCTGGTGCGAGGGAAATGAAAACCCCTGCGACTTTTACCTTTGCAGGAACAGCAAAGCACAACTTCACTTCCTGAACGACAACATTCCACTTCACCAGATTGGCCACGTTAACGGATGAGCAGAGAAATGTAACAGGGCCGCTCCCCCTTCCTCTGACGGCTGTGGGTGTGTGACCGCTTCAAATGCGTTGTCACAATCAGAGCAACAGGTGGCTCGGATCTTGTTGGGAAATTTGAGGATTTTTAATATATATATATATATATATATATATATATATATATATGTATATGTATGTATGTATATATATAAATCTTTTGCTTCAGTTCCTCACAGGTAGGGGCATCAACCTTTTATTTCACATTGACACGTCGTGTTTGAGCTCGCGCCGTTTTCATTAATGGGTCTACAGCTGACCAGAAAACTCCTGATGTGCGTGTCGGACGGGACAAGGAAGTGACGGTACATCAAAAGCTTGTTAGAAGGTTACTTTAAAAAAAAACAACAACAACAACAAGTGTTTCCTTACGTGAGAAAGCAGATGCTGGCGCTACAGGTAAGGAATAACAGGCGTGACAGGTGGATGTGACGTCAGAGGTTCAGGCCGGTCGGCCTTAACAACAGTGCTTGTCCTTGCCCTGCATACTTTTTTTTTTTTTTTATCGTTATATGTTTGGATGATTGTTACTGTTGATGTTAACTTTATACTCCTTTAGTGCTGGTGGTCGGGTCGCTGCCAAATAGGTGTAAATACAAACTGTGTTTTGAAATAGTTTTCTAAGGGTACAAATTACAAGCTGGTGGATCCATCTAGTGAAGTTTTGTTCTTGTATTTCGAGTTTAGTGAGTTCAGACAAGAAGTCGCACAGACGAACAAAACAAAAAACCTGCTGGCTTCAAAATAGACATAATGAACTCTTGAAGTTTCAGGTACCGTGTACACTAGTTGTCAGATCTGACCAGTAGCCATCCCTACTTCTTTTAGCTCCCAAATTAATAAAACAAAAAACATATCAATATGGTATTTACCTATAAAAGGTAGACTGAGGTCAGGTGGGGAAGGTGGGGGGGTCCCATCTCTTCAGTGAATATAGACACGAACACCATCAGACACCGAGAGCTATACTTTATGTAAATGTTGATGCTATTGAACAATATTTCTGGTGTCCCCTCCCCCATAAAAGTCCAGGGGGTGGGCTTATTTTTAGGCAAAGCAAAAAAACTAAGGGGAGAGAGTTAAACGGAACCAAAAGAGCAGAATAATGTGACGGTATAACTATTCATGTTGCCTCTAGAGATGTCCAGCTGCAGAAGAGTTGACCTCCATGTTCCTGTCCTTTCCAGATGTTCCCTGTTGGGGCAAACTGTGCACGTGTTTGTTCCCATCAGACAAAAAATGACCAGATTAATGTTTTACACCACTCTGCTTGATGTGATTTGAAAACTTGATTTAACTTGAAACGACAATCAGTCTGTTCGTGTTAAGGGTGCAGTTTTAAATTGATTTGGCTTTTTTCTTTCATTATTAATCAGACATGAGGGCCAAAAAAAATATCCAGACTTTCCTGCACGGTGATACAGCATTTAATCCATAGATCTCAGTCCTTTTACTGGTTTAACTCGAAAGCGGCATGACGCTTCACAACATCAGAGCCGGGGCGTTATCCTTCCTGTCGTACATCCCTAATAAATCCCCTGGCTTCCTGTTCTCCTCTACAGATCATCCTGACAGAACCGAGCCAGAACATTTCAACTTCAGGTATGTCACGTCTGTTTGAGCAAAGTTTTCTGCGCATCTGTTTTGGCCGGTCCAGCAGCGGCTGTTGAGGTTTCACCAAACTGTGCCTGCGCGTGTGGTTTTGTCCCTTTAACAGCCAGATCTGCTGATCGTGAGGTTGTGAGGTTGTGAATGGACCAAACAATGTGTTGATCTATGCTCGCTGACCTACAGGAGGTCATTACAGAAACTAGTATCTCATGTTGTTCATTCAGTTTCTGTGACCTGTGCTGATGTCAGAGAGGTCTGGCACACAAGTTAAACATTCAGGTCCACTTACTGCGCTCAGATTTCTGTGAGCAGGTGTAAATGACTCTGCCTTTACCTTGAGAAATTCCCATAAATTCAGATTTTCATCATTTTTTGATCTTTAATATCTCCTGTGCATCATCTTTTTCTCTTTTTTTTTTTTCTCCCTTTGTCACAGTTATCTACAGTCCTCTACACGAGTTGCTATCAAGCAAAGTGAGTTTGTGTTAACTGAACTCCTGGGACATTATTTTAGATTAAAGAACAGTTTTATTATTGATAGAAAATAACCTAAATTTAAGTAATGATTGTTCCAGATAAAGATGTTTTCACAAATTGTTTAAAAACCTTGAAATTACCTGCACTTTTGAGGAGAGTAACAGTTTGGATGATTAACAAATTTTTAAATTTGCTGTTAATTACGTAAAAAAAAAAAAAAAAAAGGCACTGCAGATATATCTCATAAAATGTATTTCTTCAAGTAAATTAATTAGCAAAGTCAATTCTTTGTTTTTTGTTGTTTCTTTTGCAGCAACATCAAACTTTCCATGTGACAACACCGCAGAGAGAAGGTAAAGACTTACTGATCCCTGTTTGTATTTACATTTTGACTACATTGTTTACCTTTTTTATGGAAATGTGAAAGTGTTAAATTTGTCATTTTTGGTTGAAAGTGCTGTGCTTTCCTAAAAAAGCTCAGAAAAAAAGAATCCATAAGAGAATCATGTTGAAAGTGGCCTGAAAGCGGGGGTGTATTTGTGTTTTGGTCGTCTTTATTCTGCCCTTATGATTTGGTACTCAGGCGACCAGAGACCGCCTCAGCAGAACCTCTGGCCGATAACGACTGGTTTCCGGGACACACTGTGGTTTTTCCTCCTCAGTCAGACTGGTCTGCAAGCGTCCAGGTTGTCTCTCAGGTAGGCTTCACCAAAATTAAAGTTTTTAACAAATCTATTTGCTTTTTTTGCAATAAACATGGCATTATATGAGCTATGACAAGGATATTTTCTTTAAAAAAGGTGAAAATGCTTTAGTGCATGGCAAAATAATAAATCTATTTATTTTTTAAAGGGATTTCGCCAACATTTATTTACTTTTTTTTAATTTATTTATTTATTTATTTATTTTTTCTTTTTTGCCAAGGTGGCAAAGTGGTTAGCACTGTCACCTCACAGCTGGGCCCAGCAGGAGTGTTTCTGGGTGGAGTTTGCATGTTCTTCCCGCGCTTGCGTGCGTCCACTCCGGGTACTCCGGCCTCCTCCCACAGTCCATTTAAAAAAAACAACCATGTACGTCTAGGTTGATTGATGACTCTAAATTGCCTGTATATATGAGCGTGAATGGTTGTCTGTCTTTCCCCGTACATGCGGGGTTGCGTCAGGAAGGGCATCCATCCGAATCAATGTGCGGGCTATGATCCGCTGTGGAGACCCCTCTCAAGAGGGATTTAATGGTTTATGGTCTATTTAGCCAACAGCCAGTAGCAAAACTAGAAGTGTTCATCTCGCAACTTACACTACACCTTTTTGCCTTTTTTTTTTTTTTTTTTTTTTTGTGTGTGTGTGTGTGTATTTTTACTGTCCAACCTTTTAACCTCTGCTGCTGCCGTCTTGCCCACGACTAGACAACTGCTACCTACAGCATCACAAGCTGACAAGTGAACCAGTTTAGGAAGCCCCTCGTGTGAACACCTCTCTTTTTCTCAGCTCCCACCATCCTATGACCAGGTGATCAAAGAGAAGACCTGGGAGGGCCATATTGTGAAGCCCACAGCCGCTCCTCGCCGAGCTACCTGCACCGCTACAAGTGCCACGCAGACCGACTCTGTTGGAGAAGACACTGCCCAGCACCCAGCTAAGGGAGGACCTGCTGGTCAGCCATCATTTTAACAAGCATTTATGGAAATTTGTCATTAAACATGCATTTCTTTTTGGTAATTTATTAGTCTATGTTTGCCTCCAGGTATAAAGCCAAAAAAACCTCCACGACCGTCTCTGCCAAAAACAGTAGATACAGAATCTGTAACTGAAAGAGATGAGAAGGTTGCAACAAACACAGAGGACCAACATGGCTCCAAGTGTGGCATAAACGTGCTTGAGAAGGCAGACTCCTCACGTACGTGCATCAGATCTGTCACTGTATTCTGGGATTTTCCAACAAATCAGTGTTCTGTCTCCGCTCTGCCAACTGAAAATACCTCTCCAGCCTCAAATGGTCAACGACCCACTCCACGTCCTCGGACAAAATTACACAAGCAAGTAACAGAGAGGGGGGTCAGAGTTAAGACTTTGTCGGAACCAAGTGAATGCTCTGATAAGTCAAATTCCCAAGAGGTATCCACAAATAAGAATTTAAGGGGCTTTTGTGGAGGTGAGGAGCGTGAGGAGAGAACTGATACCGCTGACCTATCAAACGAGAAGTCTCAACTGGAAGAGGATGATGTCAAGATGAACGCCAATCACAGTCAACGAAATATCCGTGCCAGGATCCAGGCCTTTGAGAGCCAGGCGGAAGATGCATTGGATTCAGTCAAACCAGACCCCTTACCCAGGAGGACCGCCAACAAACCCCCAGTTGCTGCTAAACCCTCTGTATCCCATAGACCTCAAAGCACAGAGGATAATAATCAAAACATACTGACCACAAACAAACCTCTAAATCCAACACCAGCTCCCAGACCTCTGTCCCTGAAAAACCCTGTGGGACTGTCTGTACGGGAGGAGCTGGAGAGTTTACACAGCAAAGGGACTTTCCCACCGAGATTCTGTACTTCTGTGTTGACGAGGTCCAAGAGCATTGACGAGGAGGAACCTACACCAACTCCTCCTATACCTCCAGTGAAGCCTCCCAAAGAACCACTGAAACCCAACCTGAATGTAAACAACCACAACTCGGCCTCCGCGGTGAGAGACAACGAGGATGTGGACAGTCCATCAAGTGAGTGCCACAAGTTATCCATTATTATTGACAGCTAAATGTACTGCTCTTTAGATGGGCGTTAATTTTACTGAATCACTATAATGATAAATCTTTAATTGCATGTATTTAATTTCAGCGCAAACTCCACAATATAAATCAATATAGTTGTGATGCAGCTGGACAAACATAACTCAGTGTCTTCAAGATGTCAAAAATAAGAGGTCTTTCTCTGAGCGACACTCAAAAAAAACAAGCAAATAACTTACAGGTCCTTCAATTAAGAACAATTTTTAAACTTTTCTGTACTTTGGCATTAGTTTTCTTTTTTCATAAACAAAACTAAATGTAAATAAAAGTATAATTCAGAAATACAACAGTTGATGAGATGTGTGTGGCTGGCTCTGTTGGGTCACATTAAGAAACATACTAGTTTGAATGGTGGCTGGAGCCTTTCATTAATTGGTGCTTCTAAGTTGCCCTCAGATGTGAGGGCAGACGGTTCACATCTGAAATTATGATAGGCGGGATAGTCGTCGGCCCCTCCAAACAATATGACATGGGGACAGAACATGGATAAAACAAAGATGCCGGTAATGATGGCAAGCTTCCAGGGTCAGATTCAGCTAAAATCATGATACCACCGCCGCCATGTTTCACAGTTGGAACAAGATTTTTTTTTTTTTTTTTTTTTTACTGCAGTACAGTGTTTTATTATCTCAAATCATTATGCTTCTCTTTCAGAACAAGAGTTTCTTTTTGGTCACACAAAGTTATGTTATATTAAATCATTATCCAAAATACATGACTCTCAATATATAATTATTTGTGTATGTTGTGCTGCTTTTTTGTACTTTATGGGTTGCTGTTTCTTGACTTGTTTGGTATTCTTAAACTCCAGGGCTTTTAATCTGAGTCAGTTTGACATAAATATGAAGCTATACAATCACGTGTCCTTTTTGTCCAGACTACTTCCCAGTTAAACCTCTGAATAATTGGGACTGCAGTGAAGGATTGTTCACCAGAAAGTCTATTGCAAGAAGACCAACAACTATCAGGGTGCCCAGCAAAATAGGTTCAAGTGAGTCTTGTAATCATTGTGAGATGCTGTTTCAAAAACTTATTCCCAGCATAGTTAGCAGATTTTATCTACTCTGTACTTGCTTTCTATTCATTTATACACAAGTTTGTAATGTTATGGTTATAATGATGGGTCTTTTTCCAGTGTCGGATCTTTTTGAGGACGGTCCTCCTCCTCTCCCAGTTCAGAAGGCTGTGGGCTCTCTGAGCACCTCCATGAACGTCAAACAAAGCCTGACACCTGCTTTCCAGGTGAGATTTGCATTAAAGTTTGAGCCATAAACTATATTCACAATAGCTATGAGCATTTTTATTTTTTTTAGGCAAAAAAAAAAAAAGAAAAGGGAAAAAAACTGCATGCAAGATAAAATAATTTATTTAAAGTTGATGTTATTGTATGATTTTGTTTTTGGTATGTACCCGCTTTTATAAAATGACCTATTTGCACATTTTTAGGAAGTTTCTCAGTCAAGTTTGTCCCATCACTGACCAGCTTACCTGCTTCACTGTTTTCCACACACAAAGGAACTGTTGTATTCCCATGAAAGCGTTCCCTGTGAATGATGCGTGGTCTCGTGGTTACTATGGTTTCAGGTCTATACCCTGTTGTCTCATTTAGTACTAATGAAATGCACAATGGAATTCTTTTTTGCAGAACTCTATTGGTATAGGGCCAGAGCCACCGTTGCCACCTCGGTGGGTAAAATAAAACAATCAGGTTTTTAGTTTTTCATCAATATATATCTGACTTTAAAATGGCATCTAAATTAAATTCTTCCTTTTTTTTTTTTTTTTCTTTTCTTCCTGTATTGAATTCAGGAAGTCCATTGTAAACAAAACCCTCCCACCTCGCCCTCCTTCAGCCAAATCGGGCCCTGGAAGACCCCCCCCACCAAGCCTTCAGGCCTCAGGTCGATCTCAGTCAGCATTGCAGCCCTCACCCAAACCCCAGGTGCAGAAGCCCCCCAGGAAAGGACTACTCTTGCCTCCGAGGCCCAGCCCTGGGCATCGTCTCTACAACAAATACACAGTGAGAAAGAACCCACTGCACACCTGAGTGGCCCATGTTACTAATGCTGTTCTGAAGCGTCTGCCTAAATGTGTTTTTCTTCCACCAGCTTCAAGTCCCTCATGGGATTGCAGCCTTTGACTACAAAGGGAGTAATCCAGGGGAGCTTTCATTCCAGGTGACTGAAATACAAAACTAATACACTGCATCTAAGTTAAAAATTAAAATGTACATCAATGAATAACCTTCCTGAACAGCTGAATGTGATGTTCTCGTCTGCCTTTGCTGTAGAAAAATGAAGTGCTTCTGTTGCTGGACGAGGTTAATTACAACGAATTTGAGTGCCAAGTTGGAAACAACAGAGGGAGAGTCCACAAGTCTCGTATCAAGATCATAACTCCTCTTGGGACAGACTTTTTTACACCCCTGGTGAACGATCCTTTTATTGGAGTTGCTCTTTCCTAAACTGAGCCCTACCTGTAACACACTAACCTTTTGTTCTGCCCTGCAGGATGCTGCCCCACCTGCTTCAGGTGGAGACGGTTTTGGGCTGAAAGTGCAAGCTTTGCATGACTTTATTCAAGGTTAGGCATCAGTTTCAGCAAGCCAAACCATTTATTTTCACTTTGTTTGACAAGTTACACGAGTACTGATGGCAGTATAGTGAAACATGTACAACTCTTTTATCCAAAATTCAAACATTATTTCCAGTCTTTAAACATTGTTTGAATGTATTTGACACACAACATTGCAGCTTTTATTATTTGTATACTCTCAATGGACCTCAGGGTAGCTTACACTATACTCCATGTCATAATGGACAGATGTTTTCTTACAGGCTCTCCAAGTAAATCATGTAAGTGGCTGTATTTGTCTGCTTGTTGGCAGGACTTCTGTAAAAGTAGCATCTTAGAAGAGGCAGAGCAAGCGATTCACATTTAATGCCAATCTGAAAGAAGTATTTATTTACTTTTACAAATTCCACCTCGGCAGAGGTACGCAGACCCAGACTGCTCTTATTGTACATTGACTGCAAAGTGTTTGGTCTTCACGCAGAGGGTCCAGGGGAGCTGGGTCTCAGAGCAGGAGATGTGGTGACAGGAGTGGAGCAGGTGGACAGTCAGTGGTATAGAGGCACCTGCAGGGGATCAACTGGCTTCTTTCCCATCAGCTATGTCAAATTCCTAGTAAGTTTCATTGAACCAATCATAAATCAATGAAAACGCTTTGATGTATATCATGGAAACATATGGAATAAGAAATAAGAAATGCAGTGATCATATTCTTCTCCATTTCAGTCCAACTCACCAAAACCACTCCCAGAAAGGAAAGCAAGACCACAACCTGCACCAGTCAGGTACTGCTCTTGATGTATTTGTTGTTTTTTTACAAGTATCCTGATAAGCTGAGTTTGTGTTTTTGAAATGTCCCTTTTAAGTGGTCCGAGATGTGTGGCAAGGTTCGACTTTGAGGGGGAGCACAGTGACGAGCTGACATTCTCTGAGGGGGACGTGATCAAGCTGATGGAGTACGTGGGGGAGGACTGGGTACGGGGGCAGATCGGCATCTCAGTTGGCATCTTCCCCCTTAACTTTGTGGATATTGTTGAAGATCTGCCTCCGCCTCTGAGTCAGCAGCAGCAGCAGCAGCAGCCGTCGAGCAGGGTAGCGCTGCCTGGTGAGAGATCCTGACGACATGCTGTCAGATACAGATGTACTTTTCCTTTTGATCTATCAAGAACAAGCTGGACAAATGTGGTTAATTTATGCTACAGCAACAAATCAAAATAGCCATCATGTTCATTGGTGATCATCCTTCTTCTTTTAGCTGTCTTTCTTCTGTCCTTTGTGGTATGACAGGAATCTGCACCTTTATTTGGATTTCATTAAAGATTTGTTTTCAAAAGTTCCATCCACAGCAAGGAGTTCAGACTGAAGCTCGTAGCTTGTTACACTACACCGTTCCCTCCCTCCTTCTTTTTTTTTTTTTTTTTTGTTCTTTTAGGCATGAAACTTTGTATGTTTCTTTTGAGAAATGCTAATCATTAATACCAATATCAATTACTGACCTACAAAAACTGCATGCAGGATATAATCATCAAAATACTGAAATAAATGTAAAATCTTATGGACATGTCACTGCAAAATATCAACCAAAGTTATTACAAATTTCACAACAATACACATATACATAGTTTAATGTACCCACTCTCACTCATGTGTGTATCTGTACTTTTTCAAAGGCATGGTGGCTGCGTCTTCCAGCACACAATCTGAGGCTGCCAAACCTGCTCAGGTAATTATATGCACAGAAAAGCCAACGAGGATGATGCTGGTTATGAGCTGACCCTGTATGTTAAGTTTTGTGACAATTTAAGTTTGTTTTAAAATATCCTATTTGTTGTGACTCCACCCTCTGCAGGCAGCCACGTCCAGTGTGGGGTGGGTGGTGGCTCTTTATGATTACGCTGCACAGTCAGGAGACGACCTTTCCTTCCAACAGGGGGACTATATCCTCATCACCAAGCACATAAATGAGGAGTGGAGCTGTGGCAGGTTGAGCAACAAAGAGGGCATCTTCCCCAGCTCTTTTGTGCAGACCATATCCGGTACAGAAAGTAAGTCATTTGATGGGTCAAGCTTGGACATCGACTTACCATGTTGCATATAAAAATTCAGATGTCCCATCAGTGATTCTTAATTTTGCACCAAGCTTTTGGGGAAAAAAAAAAAAAGCATGCTGAACATTTAAACAAAAGGTGGGGGGGTATGTTTGAATAGGCGAGGTGACCTGAAGATTATAAATCCGTTGCATATTTGCTAAATTTATTAAAAACTTAATGTTCCCCCCCTTTTCACAGGACAGAATTTGTCTAACAAACAGAATGGAGCTACAGACGGCAAAAGAGCCAAGGTTCTGTATGACTTTGCGTCTGACTGTGATGAGGAGCTCTCACTGCAGGTAAACTTTTCCGGTCCACAAGCTTTACCAGTTCTCACACACAAAACTACTTCTCATTCTCTCTTCCACAGGTTGGGGATATTATAACCAATCTCGAGTCGATTGATGATGAATGGTTTCTGGGGGAACTGAAGGGAAGACGAGCTCTGGTCCCCAAGAACTACGTCCAAGTGCTGGGATAAGCTCACGTGGTCTGCAGCATGCATTATAGGGCCTGAACCTAATTCTTAACGTTTTCTTTTGTAAGCAAAGTGTAACAGCCTTTTAAATTGCAGTATTTACAAAAAGTGCACATTTGTATTTTGTTCCAACATTAAATGGCTAGCAATAGTGCTATTTGATCTCATCTCCTTTTCCATAAATGTGCTACTGGATTAAAATCAGACTGAAGAGCAGTGACCACATAACTTTTACATCCCAGCAGTATTTGAACTTAAACCCCACATGCACCTGGTTTTCCTCAAACATGACCTCCCAGTTAGGTCCTTTTATGAAAGTCGGCTCAGGTAGCACCCCAGAAAGGGTGCATGGCACAAACACCAAGATGTGCAGCAGCTTTCACATCCCTGAATTTCTGGGGGATCATTTAGATTTTTTTTTTTGCCTGTGCATGCAGCTTTTGTAGACATTCTGTGCTCTTTCATAAACTCCAGTTTCACTACTGGTACACACTCGCACACACAAGTACAGTTTGGTCATTTACAATTTTTATTAAATCGGTTGGGATGTTTTTAGACAGTTTCCTGGATGGGGGGCTCGTAACCATCAGCCCTCTCCACCTTGGCTCCAGTGTCATCACCAGACGCCTTTGCAGCACTGCCGGCACCACCCTCGCCATGGAGCTCCATCAGTTTGCCCACTGCAAAAAACACAGGAAGCCTTGAGATTTTTCTTCATTGAAAAGCCTCTGTAAACCTGCCGTCTTCAGCAGCTTTTGAAACCACATACTGCACATACAATAAATTAGTACTATTCAGGCACAGCTGTTAATTCACATGCAACCTAAAATAAGCAGTTATACTAAACCAGAGGCAGGTGACATGGCTGCTGGGACCTGTATTCCTTTGCACCATGGCACAACATCTGGATTCTTTTCCCCCACAGTGCAGATCGGTCCAGTGTTTGATTATTGCAAACTACATACTGAAAAATTCAGTATGCATTTCTAGTACAGTATCCAGTTTTAAAAACACTGTCACCCTAGGGAACATCAGCTGATCTCAATATTAGTAATCAGGCAATCATATGGGACCGAAACAGCTCATCATTCGTTCCCCAGTAAAAGAAAAGCAGCTCGGTCATCGGGTGAAAAATGTTCACCACTTACACTCAAACTTGGGCTTCTTAAGCATCTTGACCTTGCGCACATAGACATCGTGTAGAGGGTAGATGGACTGGCAGGCCTTCTCAATGTCCTTGCCAACACTGTCGGGGATCCTGAAACGCAACACCGTGGAAAACGGACTTATTTCAACTGCTTTTAAGACTAATTTCTGCTGTGATGCACATCTTCAGACATGGCGCACTACTTACAGCTTGTTGACCACTTCCTTCAGGTCGTTTGTCTGAACCTCACGGGTCATGATCTCCATCATCTTCTTGCGAATCTGGCGAACCTGCTGGTGCTGAGCGTACGAGGTCTTTCTGATCTGGTTGGTACGCTTCTTTGTGAAACCCACACAGAAAAGGCGTAAAAGGTACCCATCGGTGGTCTTGACGTCCACGTGGGCTTCAATCATGGTCTGAAAGAAATTCAAATTGGATTAGGCCGGACAGGTTTAAACTGGTACCTTTCAGTTTAGTCATCAATTACAATTATGCTCCAACTTCTCTGGCATCCACATTTCTCAACACATTCATAAAATGTTTCTGAACAAAATTGTCATTTTACAATATCTGGAAGGGGTTTAACACCACCGTGTCAATTTGTATTGGACCTCTACATCTGAACTACTTGCAAATAAACATTCCACTTAAATCAAGAATGAATGATGCAAAATATTTGACTTTGGAGGAGAAAGACAGTGAAATATTAAATGACTGCCCTGATTTCTGGATAAAAACCATCGTAAAATCTAAAGATAACTAAATGATGTCCTAGTCTTCCATTTATTGCTTCTATAAACATGGTTATCTAAAATGGTAAACAGGAAAGACCTGTTTCACGTACCTTTCTCTGAAATATAGATTCTAATGTATTCCAGACATGTCAGTTTTGCACCAAAACAGCAGAGACAAAAAAACAAGACCATTACACTATTTGCAAGTAGACCTCTACTGTACATACAAACTAAACAATATTGTGACAAAGATCTTGAAACGGAGCAAATATGCAAAAGAAAAATCTACTCCCACCACATGTTGGACGGCAGTCACAAAGTCAAATTTTAACAAGACTTCATGCATTTTATAAAAAAAAAAAAAAAAAGGCATATTTCACTTTTATCTGCAACTGCCAACCTTTGCACTTATCAAATTGGAGGGGAGAAATATAAAAATTGACTTGACGCCCTTCAAATGCACATTTTTCAAAGTGCACCATCACATCCACCCCAACAACAAGATCAACAACTGTCGCTAGACTCAGACTCAGTGTGCACTGTAACTTGTTCGCCAACCTTTTAATACTACCGTAGGAGCAGGTTGACGGGTGCTGTCTGCAATCATTTTCATTTTACTTTTATTAATGGCCGAGTGTCTGGGATAATCCAGAATTAATGTGACTAGTTAAGACAGGTTAACTCAGTACTCGAGGTATTGCTGCCGAAAGGACAATACGACAGGTGACTTGGCTGATAATATGGCTAAGAAACGCTGTCCTGACATACAACTGAAGATGCCATGTAGCTGCAGCATGGTTTGAAAGCTTGGTTGAAACGCAAGTATCGCCTAACCCGCATGCACGACCTAATCTTTTGACATGGAAGCTGAAATTAAAAATCGGTGTGTTCTGTCTGAATTATTCAGTTGACATAATACCGGCCTAAGATTTATAAAGCCCAAGTGCTGTTGGGTTCAGATACAATTTGGATCAGCTTAATGGTTTCCAACGCTCAACACGGAGGCTGCAGTGGCAATCACCAGAAAGATGCTCAGAACCATCAAAAACAGGAATGTTACCTGCCACTTCTTGACCATGGAGCACATCTTGTCACGTGTCAGGTCCATGCCATGGAAGTTGGTGAGGCAGTTCTTCCCCTGAACATCCTCGGTGATGAGCTTGAACTTGCGGAAGGCCACCTCGTCGTTCTGCAGATCAGCGAGGCTCACCTCAAACACGCGTCCTTTAAGACCGTCAGAGGCAATTCCTGATGGACACAAGTGTGTAAAAGTTAGTGAAGGCTTTGATGCCGGAGTATATACACACCAATGATGAGAACTCAGGTACATGCAGGCCATCAGTTGGAGCCAAACCAGTAGGTCATATTTACATTAAATCATCAAGACGGGCTAAGATTAACATGTGCATTACTCTTTTAATACAGTTTAATCCCCTTGTTAAAATTACTTCAAAGAGTTAAAAATCAACAGTTTCAGAATGACAATCTTCAGGTTAAAAGACCTGCAACTGAATGTCGACCCTTCACACCACATGGACTTACTGGTTCCCTGAGTCCTGGTGACCAAGGTCTTGCCAAGATTGCGGATGTTGAACATGGCTGGTGCCTTGACATCATACCAGTCCTTCTTAGAGAAAGGGTCCACACTGCAAGAGAGGCGAGTAGAAAAGTTAACCTATTAAAGTACAACTAAAGACTGGATTACAGCCACATTTCAAGCTCAATGAGGTGTGCGGCTGATCAAAGCTAAGTTCAGACTCTCTTACGCGGCCGCGGCAGGATCCAAACATTAGATCTGCATGGTCCGAGGAGAATCACATTCACCTCATAATCACACATACGGATTTCGGTAAAACGAATTGACCCACGTGGTTCGCGTCTTAAACGCGGTTCGAGTGTGAAGGCGACCAAACCGGCTCCCAGCACACATCGGCAGCTAAACTGCTTTGAAAAGTTTCACTATCCACTACGACCGACAATAGTTAAACTCCCGCACATGAGATACTCGGGTTAAGGCCATTTCCGTTTATAAAAGACCAATTTTGCCTCTCAAAGACGAGAAATACAGCGAGTCGAAAGTGTCCAACGATACGTAGGCCGGCGACATGACGAGCGTCCGTCCTCCCGACATCCACAACGTATCAGCCTCATCCTTCACGTTTCTCACACCAAAAGTAAGCGAATGGAAAGTGCAAAACCCGTTTGGTAAGACAAAGCGTGAATGTTTCACTTACATCTTCTTCTTGGCCCCTTTTTTACCGCCTTTGGTCAGTCTCTTATTCTTGCCGACTGCCATGTTGGCTACAGGGAGTGAAAGAGGGGGAAGCCGGAGATCGCGCGAGAAATAAAGAGATTGCGTGAAGTCGTGAGACGCGTCTGATCTCGCGAGTCCTCGTAGTTTCTGATTTCTCCGGGTTTTGTCTCCCCCTGTTTGTTAAAATCAGTTTTAACTTTAAATTCACTGATAACGTGAGAATAAATCGTCACCAAAGTCTGTGTTGTTGCGCTTTCACGTTTTCTTTTTTCAGATCTAACTTTTTATATACGCATTTTAATGTGTTATGCTTTTACTTTTATTTTATTATTAATATTATGTTGAATAAAAATGGTAAAATAACAACTAAATACGGGACGGGGAAATATTGCTAATTATTTTTTTTGAGAAGGAAAATATTTTAATTTTAGATAATACAGTCACAGTCATTAGCAGATAAAGAATGCACTAAATTTACAAAATGAATACATGTAGACAAATTGTTTATTTTACATAAAAAAATACATTCATAAAATGTACAGATAAATGTCAAATATTTTTTAAGGCAATTTCAGTTTACCTTTACAATAATTGCATTTTACAACCACAGTTTTGTAAAACAATTGCTATATAAAATTGAGACTTTCATGTGCTTTATTTGGGCTACAGAGCATAGTTCTCTAATATGGATTTGAGAGTTGAGGATTTAAATTAATATCAATATCTGCTAAGAGCGGGCAGCATGGTGGCTTAGTAACACCCAGGGCAGGAGTGTTTCTGTGTGGAGTTTGCATGTTCCCTCCAGATACAGTCCAAAAAATGGATGGATGGATGGATGGATGGATGGATGGATGGATGGATGGATGGATGGATGGATGGATGGATGGATCTGATAAGAACAAAATAATTACTTGAATTATTACTTAATACTCAACTGTCATGATCTTTCAACAAGAAGAGCTAGTTTTTCAGTTAACAGGTCATGCAGGTGTAGCCGGTCTCCACCCACACTGTCACTGTAACAAAAGAAAGAATTTAGTAAGGTAGTAAAATACTCCACATTGCAAGTTAATGTTCCTACAGCAATAAAGAGTCTGTTAATAAACCCTACTTTTATGAGGATTATACTGTCGAATTTATAATCTGGGTTGGTCTTTCAAAAAAAACATGATTATTTTTAAGAATTTGCATTTGCGGTGCTGTTGAGCTGTACTGCATTACTTTCACTGATATACTGTAAAATGTGGCAGGTAGTTTAAACCTTACAAAAATGATGCAAACATGGAAAATGTGTTTGTGTTTCATGTGTAGTATTACTAGTGTACATTGAAATTCATGCAAATCTATTTTTAAAATATTCAAACTACCTGAAGTTTTTCGTTATTCTTTAAAACTGCTGCTATTGGTGACAGTCTTTAATGTTTTCGCTTCATGATGTTTTGAAACCTCGCCAAAAACATACAAAGACACAAGACTTCATAGAGGAACTGGAGCTGGGCTTTATCTCATTGGTGTGAACTGCATCATTAGAGCATGCAACAAATTCACATTTCTGGCTCAAATTACATGTTTAGTGTGTTTGCCATTTTATGATGATCATTAATTTACTCTTTCATGCCCTGTCAGTGTGTTCAAAGCGAATCTGAACGTGACAATCTTGCAGCCTCCGTATCTGCGATGAGCTATTTGAGGAAAAAAAACACGGTTAACATCTCATGCAATGTTAAAAATCAGGAACTGCTTTCGAAGCCTTATTCAAGAACGCCTACCTTTGGGCACCATGTGGAAGTCTGATGATTTCAGGTCATTAAATCAGAGACGAGGCCTGGGCCTCATGGGTGGTGCCGCGTGCTTTCATGACTCCGCAGGTCCCTGAGGACACAGCTACGCTTTACTGGGAGGTCAGTGGAAGCAATGACGCCAGCTGCCTCTGTGGCAACACGGAGCTGCTCGTCTGCAGGGCAAGAATGAACTCTCCAGTATGAAACGAGACGAGGAAAACGGATTCATAGCAGTTGTTATCAGCTTCCAGACTTCTCGTGCAATTACACGTGTGGATGAAAGTGGGAACAGATAGATAGATAGATAGATAGATAGATAGATAGATAGATAGATAGATAGATAGATAGATAGATAGATAGATAGATAGATAGATAGATAGATAGATAGATAGATAGATAGATAGATAGATAGATAGATAGATAGATAGATAGATAGATAGATAGATAGATAGATAGATAGATAGATAGATAGATAGATAGAAAGAACATTTCAAGCGGCGCTGTAACACGCTGCCACTCTTATGGTGCCATCTTTAGTATGCAGTGGGTTAGAGTGATGGAGGTGATATGAAAAGGCAAGCGAAGCAGAGCTGTCACTTGGCATAAATGTTGGTTTCCAGCGCCTCAGGTTCCAGACATCTGTCAATGTAATGTTGCGCTAAAGAAAAACACAGTCATGAAAACAGTTTTTCTGTTTCCTTTCACCTTGTTAAAGAATTTAGCTGTTTTTGTTTGCTTACGTTAAACATATAACATTAAAAAAAATTAAAGTACTATTTATTCACATAATAAGACAGCATTGGCCCTTTCAAAGGTTTATGGTCATGTTTCAGTAAGTATACAATGTGGCAGTGTGACTTTGTAACGTCAGAACATGCTCTGCATATTAACTACTGCACTTTCATAATTCAGTTTAATGGATAGATCCCTGAATAAACCACACACACATAGTCCTAATATTGTATTCATACCAAGCTTTGATCAAAGGATGAATATGCTTGAGAAAATTGCGAGTTTTTCAATACAATTATTATCATAAAGGATTAAATTACAATTCTGGTGGGTTGTGTTTCCTTTGTGTGGTACAAGAAGTTCCTTACATGGGCATCAATGCAAACACAGTGTCACTTGTAACAAGCTGAAGTTTCAAAACCCTTTCAGCTTATTCGTGGCTTTTTCATTTCAGTGAACCTTGTAGTTTTTATTTATGTCGTGTGTGTAAAAATGAGCAGACCATGATTTATATTAATGTCATAGTCAGGTGATTTTCCTGTTGTACCTCAGATGTTTAATAAGCTCTTATATAACCCAAATGACACAAATTTGTAAGAGATTTTTATATTTCAAATTATAGTTTTCAATCAATATCTTAGCTTGGAAAGAAACAGCAGCAATGCAGTGTCGCATAAAGTGAAAACTTTTACCATGAACATTATCAGGTAGTATGACAAGTAATTTCTGAAGTTTCAGCATCCTCATCAGGGTGATGGCATAAGTCAAGAGTTTGCGTTGGATTTGCTGATGCTGCCTACAGGCATGTAAGCTGACCTAAGTTACCTTTGTGTTTTTGGAATCTGAAACTGAGGAAAGGCTCTACCTGTATTATTTGCACTTTTGTTGTTTTGTTGCCTGCTAAATGAAAGCCCTAAAAATCTGGGGCAACGTTTAAGAGGGGACGTTTGTTTTTAAAGTGCAATAAACCTGAATAATGTAGAACTTGAATAATGCTGCTGCTGCGCTTTTGAAAGCAATTTATAGTCGCAATGACCGAGTTCATAAATGACTTCATAGTTTATAAGGCACCTCGGCGTTTCCTCCTACCTGAGCGGCACACCTCCTCCCGACTTCCGACCAGCCTCCGACTTCCGAGATGAACGCAGACTCGGATCCTTAGCGCGCATGCGTCGTTCACTCAAGGGCTACACTGTCATGGCGGTGACGAGCTGAAGCTACTGGAGCGGAGCAGGAAGCAAATGCGGCGCAGCTGGGTCACAACGCTGTCATTTAACCGAGTCTGCGGAGTTTCCCGGGAAGCACCGAGCAGACCTCCGTCGGCTTCCAGCGGAGCTGTGGCCGGAGTTAAAGCTCCCGCTCGTGTTCGTGCTGAGCGCAGTTACCTGTCAAGTATCTGCGCTCAGTGACAAAACCAACTTCCACCGCTGTGCGGAGAGAATAAAGTGGCTGTCAGTAATTATCCGAGCAGAGGGGGAAAGCAGGTAAAAAAAGGGAACTCCGTTTCACCTGCTTCTCTCATTTCTTCGTGTATTTCAACGCCGTTAATTCACCTGTCTGGTGTCAAGTTACGGACCGGGGCAGAGGAGTTCATTGTGGAGAGAAGCGGTGACATTTGCAGCCTCGCGGCGTTAACCGTCAACAAATTCTCTGGACTTCATTTTTTTTTATTTTTAATTTTGTTGTTTTTTTTTTTTTTTTGTCCCTTTTAAAGACTCGCTTGTTAAACCATTTGGATGGGGAGGAACGCGTTTTGCTTATGTGCCTGTAGACCGTCCGCGACTCATCTGAAGAGGAGATAGAGCCCGCTTTCTCCTCCGACGTCGGCTGCCTCTCTCGCCATCGGAGGTGAACAGGTGCCTTACCTGTGAGCGCCACCTGTCCCGTCCTTCCTTAGCAATGGCGAGCGCGGAGACGGCGGGCGCTGCGCAGCCTGCTGACGGACAGGACGGACGAGCGGGCGCCGTGGCCCTCAACCCCGGAGTGCCTATCAGAGGGATAAGGATGAAATTCGCCGTCCTCGCTGGCCTGGTGGAAGTTGGGGAAGTTTCCAACAGAGACATTTTGGAGACTGTGTTCAACCTGGTAAGCTGATTACGAGAGCTCAGCACAGGCCCTAGATAGCACTGTGAGGCTGTGGTGCTGTGGCATGTAAACGTTTGGAAAAGCCTGACACGCACATTCGCACGAATGAACACGGATGACTTGGCGACACTTAAACTATATGCATTATTATCTACTCTAAGGAAAACAGCCACATTGAAAGCTGCGTTAAGTCATAAGCAGATGACCTCTTTGTTGATACTTTCAGTGTCCTTGCTGTCTTTATATATATATATATATATATATATATATATATATATATAACTTTGTTTAACAAATAGCTCGTCATTCACTGTGATTTCCCACAAGCAACAAATGCTACAGGCGCAAATGTTTAAATGTATTTAAACTCGCAAATTTTACACTTTCTCAGTTGTAGTCTGAAATGTGTTAAATCTTGCAATCATAGTATGTCTTTTGAAGTCTTTGCGAATAGTGAAGGTCCTCAGTTTTTAATTCAGTCTGACAGAATGAACAAAGTCAAAATCCTTTTGGCAAGCTCCTGCAGGACTGTTTGTGACACATCCAGGTCAGTCATAGTGGGTGCCTTATCTGTCTGTTACCCATTGGCCACTCTGAAGCACTTAGCCAGCTTCGTCTGTCTGCAGCAGTGATTGCCCTTATAGCCGCCTGAGTTAAGAGGTGACTTTACAGCACCTGCTTGAGAATGAATGAATGAAACTGCCCTTAACCAGGAAATGTGGTGTTGGGGACAGAGCATGCTCGACCAGCGTTTCCACTGGTTAGGTGGGAGGAAAGGTGAAGGTGGAACCTGCAGAACTGCTTTGTCACTGTGACAAAAACAATGGAGCGATGGAGGCTCATCCCTCAGTGGTTTAGTGAACTCCAGCCCTCCACCATGGGGGCAAATAATGTTTAATGATCCAACCAACAAAGCAACCTGACATTACTTCGGTAAGGTTTTGCCACTGCACAAAGTGTGTTGGTGTGAAGTAACATATTTTCTTTATTATAACAATACCTGTATTCAGTTTAAACCCCCCCCCCCCCCCCCCCCCCCCCCCCTTGTCGGCAGAACAGTTTTGTTTGTTCCTTGCTGTCTTTAGTGATGCATTGGCACACAGTTGCCATTGGTACCTTTGACTGTGAAGCAGGAAATGAAAGCCAGGGTTGCAGGAAAGTATTGTTCTTAGTTGCACAGTATGAAGAGAATTATGTTATTAATTGGACATATAGTGCTTTGTTTTAGGTGGAAGAATCACTGTCCACAAATAGGCTGCAGACACAGTTGTAATGACAGCTGTGTTTGATTCTAGCCCGGCTGGTGTACCCAGGACTCCCATTTTTAGTCTGGTCACCGTCATTTTAGCGCTTGGAAAGACGACGCAATGCATTTCATTATGACATTACGCATTTTATTTCATTCCCTCAACATCCTCCGCTTACCTTTTTTACATAAGCAGAAAACTGCATTTACCACAGATGCCAGTTATGACTTTGATAGCATCTCTTTTCTAGCCTTCTTGCCATCCGTGACCTAGGCTGCGGAGGGATAAAGGCAACATGGTTTCTGCAGGAGGTTTATGGTTGTTTTTTTTTGTTTTTTTGTTTTTTTTCCACAAGTCTTCACAGCAGTGCTTGTGATGACATATGACATGTGGGCTGAGGTCATACACACCAGGATTCACATCAGTTAATCTGCTGGCTGTGTTTTTGCCTGTAGTTAGGAATTTGCTGAAGAGGGAAAAAGGGTAAATCTAACTCAGCTGTGGATTTAACGCTTCTTCTTTTCTTAGTAGGTTCACAAGGTACTTCAAAATGCCACTGAAAAATAAAAGTGAAAGTAAAAATTAGTAAACTGGAGGATGAATTGTTTCAGACGTCCTTTTTAAATGCATATATATTTAAATTGGATCCTTTTAAACTGGAGTCCTTTGGATGGAGTACTCTACTGAACATCTCAGTGGCTGTTTTGCTGCTCAGAAATCTTGCCGTTAAGCCTTCTTATAATGAGGTCACTGCAACCACTCACTATATGACAGGCATCGAAACATACTTTTGTCTGAAGTATGCAGATTCTGTGATGATGTATATTTGCTGAACTGTCGGGGGTTGACAGTTTAGCAAGTGTGAAACATTAAGGGTGTGTTAAACGATAGTCATGTTTAATCTGTGAACCAAAAATTACAATGTGTATTGGGATTAAAGCTTAGTTGGTGCACTAGAGGCGAAAAAGCATATTTTTCTAATCAATTATATAGACAACAGGTTTTCACAACACCTCTCTGCATAATTTTATTAATTGTTAGAGGAAAACGTGTTTAAAAGTAGAGTTCAGCTGTTACTAGATCAACCTTACAGTTGCTTTTAGTTATTAAAGCCTCTACGAGCCTCTACGAGTCTTTTAAGAAAAAGTCCATCCACACAGGTGTTTTCACTTGTGCTGCTTGATTAGAACTTGTTCTTTCATGTTGTTGTCCAAAGCAAGTCCTGCCCCCCTAACCTGGAATATATCACCTTTTGCTTTTTATCAAGTAAAATGTAAAATAAAATCAATATTTCATAAAGCCTTAAAATGACATGATGCTACATAACTTGATAGTAAAACAGTTATGTAACTAATATATAGTTTTTAAACCCTGGTACAATTGAAAACAAAAAAAAAAAAGATTTTACATGAAATGTAATTGCAAGTAGTAATGGAAAAGGGTAATTGACAGTTCCGGTGGACATCAGTGCCCTATGTTACTATTTGTTATTAAAAAAAACAAACAACCAAAGGAACAGCTCCTGGCTTAGATGATCAAAATTATTATTGTACTTCTTTTATCCCATAATTAGAATTAGAATAATAATAATTAGAAACCACCTAAAAATTATTTCTGGCTTTCTTTTTAAAAGTTTAGTCCAATGATCTGTCTCCATTTGGTCACATGCATGCAAGTGAATGTTTAACGTTCTCCAGTAACCCACCCCCCTTTTTTTTTTTTTCTTTAAAGACAGGTACCATACAGTTAGTTTGTGTGGGGCCATGTTTTGCAAGTGTCTGCCCACAGTTTTACAGGAAGCAGCATTGTTTTGGCTTTTTGGTTTGTTAACTGAAGCAATATGCTGAAAGCTGCAAGGACCCGCAGACTGGGTGTTATTCTTGATTGGGTTGTCTGCAACAATGAGAGAGTGAGGTCTCCATACACTGATGTCGTTTTTATCTGTTACAGAGGCAGGTTCAGTCAATGAACAATTAGCAGATAATATTGGAAAAAACAAACAAAAAAAATCATCTTGATGCCAAGACAAAAGAGAAACAAAGACAAATTAATTTGATGATCCTAACTCTGGTATGCTTAGCCGACTAACAAATGCAGTGCCTTTTGACGAATAGCTGGCCTGAGTTGGCTTGTGGCTTCCCTGTTGGGTGTTTCAGTAGATGGGTCAGTTTGTGATGTCAGATGCAATTCTGACTTTATTCTGCAGCAGTGTGATGTGACTGTGCCTGTGCAGACAGTTGAAGACGTGCTTTCCATCACTCAGTACTACTTTAGGTTATATTAACCTCTTAAGACCTGATGCATTTTTTTTTTTTCTTGTTGCTTTGGGCCCCATTAAGAAATTATGATATAGACAACACAGAGTGCGACGACTACAACTGTGTACGCCAGTCCTTATGTGGTTAAATATAGAATGCATTCAATCTTCACCCAAGTGTGCTCAGGCACCAAGGTGACTGATTACATGGCTATCTAAGAGCCACAGTTGGAATGTTATTGAGAACAAAAAAAAAATGATTTAGGACTTCACACTTATGTCTTTAAAAATACTTGAGAGAACCCTTTCCTAACTTTATGTTATTAATCTAATTTTAGACAACAGATATTCAGCCTCTGAGCTCATACATTTAACCTACTAATACATAAAAAATAGTCTTCTATAGCTTTAATATCGTCTTGTTTTACAGGTCTTTAAATATTTCATGATATGCATCTGTTTGGTTTCTTTTGTAAGGAGCAACTAAAGTAAAAACAAAAACAACTCCTTGTTTTGCTTTAAATTTCAATTTTCTTATTGTGTCAAATAAGTAAGTAATTTTTATTGTCTTTGTTTTGTGTTATTTTAGTGTATCCTGTTTGTGCGTCTGAACCTGTGCGGTATTGGTGTGATGCATTTGAGTGCGTTGTCACCACTGTTTCATCTGATGTAGTGATTTTTGCCACAGAAGATTCTTCTGTGAGATAGTCTGACACAAGTGAAATTAATTGTTCCTAACTGCATTGTTTCTTCAGTCTGCTATCTTTCTAACTAACCACTGCAGGAGGAATCATAAAAAGTTGTGGGCTGTGGAATTTTTTTTTTTTTTGTTACAGGCATTAAACTGTGAAGTAGAAAAGCTATAGGAAAGTACAGATGCACCAAGACGTCATTCATTTTTGTCATTACGGCAGATTAGGAATTAGAGGCAAATCAAACTGATGAGCTCATTTTAATTTCCTGCCAGGCTGTATGATGTAGAGGCGAATGCAGTACAAACTCCCCTTTCAGTTTCAACAATCTAGCACATGTCGGAGAGACGGGCGGGAGATCCTTGTTGCCCCCTCCAGCAGTAACAAAGAGCCTTCTAAACTGACACATGAATGCACTCCTATCGCCTTCTCTCTGTTATCTGTCACATCAGCCCAATTCCTCGGTCACACCTCTTCCTTGCAGCTTTTTCTCCGCTGTAGCTGAAAGCAGCTTGCAGCATGTTGTCTAAGTAAGAATGACTTTTTTTTTAAGAATGTCTTTTTATAGTCCCAAGTGCAGGATTCTTTTTTTTTTTTTTTTTTTTTTCCCCTTAACATCAGAGTCAGTGGTTGCTATATCGATAAATTATTATTGTTGTTTTGTTGCACCTCTAAAATGTAGTCCTTTTGCATGCCTTTTCATCATTCTAACTGCAATCTCTTGTTTAAAGTTATAGACACGGGTCACCTCCGTGACCATATGCAGGTTTGACTTTGCAAAACGAGATTTTAAAGCAAGTGTTTCAGGCTGGCCACACCTGGGGAGTCTCCTTTTACAGTTTTCTTGTTCAAACCAGCTTTATTTCTGTGTTGTGTTGATAGTCAGATGGCCTCAGGACTTAATGATGTTTGAAAGATATTCATATCAGCTGAGAGACTGCAAAGACACAAAGCAAACCTCAAATTTCACTGTAGACATGAAACATGTCGTTTTCTTTTATTTGCCGGACAGATTTTATGCAGGTTTGATTAAAGTTGTTGTAAATGGCTCATATCACAGTACAGGTGCATGTTTGTTTCCAGATCTTTCTTTACACAGAGTGATTATGAAAGTTTATTCCATATGGCAGTTTGGAGCTTTAATACCTCAGGGATTTTCTGTCTTTTCTTCCCATTAGTAGGAAGACATATGGACACGCCATTTGCAGGGTTATTCTGCAGTGGCTCCGAGTTATGATGAACAGCGGCTCAGAATAATGAGTTCATTTCATTGTTTATACATGTTTCGCCAAAGTGAGCACAGTTTCACACAATTATATATTCATTTTGAATTTTGTGTATTTATTGGTAAGCAAATGTTGTGTGTTTTTTTTTTTTTTTTTAATGCAATTACTAATTGAGTGATGGAAATAAATTCACCATTATTTGTGATACATTTGTAATTGTGCTTTATGGACATTTCAAGCAAACGCACCATAAAAACCTTTTTTTTTTTTTTTTTTTTTAATTTATTTTTTTTTTTATTTGAACAGCATTAGTATTGAAGCTCTTTCTTTTTTTTTTTGGCAGTTGGCAAATGGTTTATTTATTGTTAGATGGGCTTCATAGCATGACTACAGTTGCGTAAATTGTTTGGGTCATTACAATTTAATGATAACTCGAAAATCTCTGTCCACCCTGAAAGCTGACATCTGTTGTTTACTTGAAACTTTGTTTGAAAAATTCCAGAATAAATTCAAATTATTCCCAAAAGCTAAATGAGCCTGGAAACCTGCATTTTTAATTATGATTTTTAAATTCACGGCTTGAAATCTAACTTTTTTTTTTTTTTTTTTTTTTTTTTTTATAATTCCTTCCCAGAATTCAAACAATAAATTCCTCATGGAACAGGAAGTCTAGTAGCATCCACAATATACTGCTTAAACTCATGCTTGATGTCATTAGATGGTTGTTGATAGGTTCCCAATTTGGGTGCATCGTGCTTCCATTACAGACCCCCAGCTATTAATAATTGAAGTCACTGCCAGGCAGGCATGCTAAGAAATCAAAAATATTCTACTACACAACATGAACTCTTTCTACTTTTGTAAAAGATATGGTATAGTCTTGACACGTTGCCTCTGATGAAGATTGTTCAAAGGAAAACGAGGATATTTTTAAATGGGTTTACTTTTATTAAGTCTAAAGCAAAGGGACTAAATGAGATGCTTTTCTTCTGAGTTCTTCCAGTTTTCACACAGCTTCTAACAATGTATAACATCATAAGACCTACACAAACACATCATTATTGTTATGGCACAACCAGCTCATGTGGAGTCAGGAGTTTGTCAGCCGCTTTCAGGGAACTAGACCAGAATGATGATTACTTTTTCGTCTGTCTTCTTGCTGTTGCAAGTTTATTTGTATAGCAAATTTTATGTACAAGACAATTCAATGTGCATTACGTAAAAATAAAATGCATTAAAAAGTATGACTGTACAGGCAGAATTAAAGACAGTCATAAGTTAATTATAATAAAAGAAGTGAAAGTTAAACAAATTAATAGAATACACATTTGAATTATAACAAAGTGAACAGCTGTAGTGGGCTCGATCTTCACTTGGTTATTTACACGAAATCGGGAGATGTGGGAATTTTCTTTTTTCTTTTTGTTCAATTTTGCTGCTTATTAAATTGACTTTAGTCTGAGAGATGGGAACCACATCTATTTGGTTTAATTGACTGCACCAAAATATTGGGCTTGTCAGTATTTTGATCATTGCGGTAATGAACTTTTGTTAGGTTCTTCCTCTCTGCTTGAAGCGGAGAGAAGACAGCTCCAAGGACCTTTTTGCAAAAAAATACATTTACGTTTGTTCGAAAAGTTACATTTTCCTTCCTAGATTCCTTTTAACAAGTTGCTGAGTCTAAATTTGCAAAATACATTGGCTGGTAGTGGATCTTAATGAGTTTTATTTGTGTGTGAGATCATGTATTGATCAAGTGTGCATATTAAGAAGAGAGGAACTTGTGAGAAGGAGAATTGAAGAAGTTGTGAGGGGCCTGAATCAAAGCGCTGAAGGCAGTTCTTGAATGGCGGAATTCATTATTTTTAAAAGGGAATATAAGTATATAAACGAATAGGTCGCCATATGTATTTGGGTGGCCTTTTAAATGAGTTGACTGCTCAAAAATGTACAGTAAGTGCAACTCAACACTCTGCCATAATCAAACCTTTTATGTCATTGTTTGGTGCTGATGGTCGTTCTGATATTCAGCCATGTTTTCACCGTGTGAAAGAACTCCGTCTCTGTTTTCCCGCTTCATGTTTCAGCTTTTAATTAAGTAGTAATTGTGCTGGCCATGACATTCCTGTGTGTATTAGTCAAATGAAATGTGGACAATCAGACAGGGTGTTGTGATTGGTTCATGCAGAGGCAGGACTGCCCCCCCCCACACACAGATGACTCTCCAGTTTTGGATAAATACATGTTAATTGGACTTTTGTACAAACCTACATTATGCATAAACCTTCTGCAACAGTCCAAGTGTCTGTGCCAACTGAAAACAACATTAAATTCAGATTCTGCTGGACCCACTTCTTACTAAGGAGTTGTTGTTGTTTATTGTAGAAGGGTTGTTGGTGTCGAGTGAAAACCACTTTTTTTTTTTTTTTTGTTTTAAATCATAAAAACAAAAATCTGTACTTGCAATACTGACTATAAACAGGATTGTAACGCTTCATTATATACATTTTTATCTTTTCCTTCAATACTTTTAAGCAGAACTGCATGACTTGCATTGTAGTATAGCTGAACTCCAGATATTGTAAATTGATGAAACGAGATATTTGCAAATAGTTATTCACATGTGCTACATCATAGACCAGCAGCAGCACTAAAGGTTAACATTTTATCGTGAATAAATTGATAGAAAAACAAGTCCTTAAGTGAACAAATGAGCTTGTGTTACAGTCTGTATCTGTACCTGCAGTATATTACTTTAATTGGCCTTTGGCTAAAGGTGACAGCACACTCCTATGATTCCTTAATCTGACCTGATTTCACACACTGCTGCAGCAACTCATCTGTTGCTTAGAGGAGTTCATGCTGAACAAAAGAGCTGCAGATCATTTATTAAAAAAAAAAAAAAAAGGCAGCAGGATCAAACATAACAAAGTATTTACTGTGTTTGTAATTTTTAGGGCCTGCTCAAGTAGCTCAGAATTTCTGACATTAGAAGTTATAAGGTTTTTGTAATTATGATGGGATGCAGTAGTCTTAGTTTTCGTTTTGAGCTGCCTGTATCCATAAATAGCCTTTTAGATTATTAGAATTATTAGATGATTTAGCACTGAATTTATATGGCATTGTCATATCAGATGTGATTTAATTTTTTAAAGAGAGGCTGCACTTCAAGAATAAGGTGACAAAGGTTGTGGAGGTGTGTGTCTGTGTGCAGGCTGCTTAAATTATCTTCATAAGAATGTGGAGGGGAGATGAAGGCCTGTCGGCTCTCAAGAAATGGTTGACCCTCTGACAAAACTAGAGTGGGCAGCATTTTATTTGTTGCAGACAAAAATTTTAACAAATTAGGAATCCACTATGGTAGTTTATTTTTTTTACAAGATTAAATAAAGAATATATATCTATATCTATATCTATATATCTATATATATATCTATATATATCTATATATATATCTATATATATATATATATCTATATATATATATATATCTATATATATATATATATATATATATATATATATATATATATATATATATATATATATTAGTGCCACCCTCGATTTAAAAATAACAAACAAAAAACCTCAGAAAAAGTAAAAAAAAAAAAAAAATGGTAACAGATCTTTATAAGAGTAATACATTCTAAAAAAGTGAATAATGTAAAAAAATAATAATAATCAGCTACTTGTTTTGCTGAATTAAAAGGAGTTTTGTAGATCCTCAGTACAATTTTTTTTTTTTTTTTTTTTTTTTTTTTTTTTTTTTTTTTTCCCCTTCAGTTTTTGTATGTGAATTCATTAAATCAGTGCCTTTTTAAAGACAGTGAATCAGCTCAATAAGCTAGGGTATCTAATCTTAAATACACATTTTCTCCTATCACACACACATACAGAATCAAAAGATTTGGATTCATTAGAAGACTATACCTCAATGTTATGGTTTCAACATCATTTAGTTGCAGTTTTACTTTTACTGAAGTAATGAAAAAAACAATAGAATTAGGAAATGCAAACAAATCCTCTTTAACAGCTCAATAAAAATAATAAATTATTTATTTAGGCAAGCCAAACTTTCCTTTTTGCAGAATATCCTCAGATCAGAAGGGTTGATTGTTCGTCATGGATCAGTCATTGCACCAGCAAAGGACAAGATGAGCCCATTTACACTGGCACTTTAGGTACGCTCCACTGACGGCAGTCTTTCAAGGATGAAATGTGTCTGGCATGCTTTATTTTGTAAACAAACATTGCACACCTTCAACTTAATCATTTTACTTTTGAGTAAAGTCAGTGAAATGCATCAGTGTAGAATACTTAGTAATTTAAAGGTCAGCGAGGGTATTGTAATGATGCAATCATGAGGAAACTGTCTTTGTGGAAGTTTTCCACGATTTTAGTGTACATAAGATTTGAAGTTTATTCAACTTGAAGGGTAAAAATGTGCCATTGTGGAACAACAAACATTTAGGACAACAATCCAGATCAAATGCTTAAAAGTGCATCTGTCTCTTTTGCTATGAAGTTAAAAAAAAGACTAAAAGAGTAAAGCATTTGCAGCACACAGGCAGCAACCTCTGCCATATTTAACTGGATGAAAATATTGTTGTTCAATAAAATCGGTATCTGGCATGCTTGTTACAATTGGTGGATGTACCTTTTAAACAATCAGATGTTTGGCTGTTTTTTATTTTTTTTTATTTTTTGCAGCATTGAGTTTCTTGGGTTCTGGTAGGTTTTTATAGTTGCTTTATAGTTGCTACAGAACTGCTTGAACACTCTTCCACCACTCTTCCCATTTTGTTTTTTAACAGCATTTGAAGAGCTACAAATTTTCAAGAGGTGCACAGCTGGCTACACACGAAAGCAGCTTTTTTGGGAAGTCGAGTGACCTCCAATTTTGGTGCATGTAACCAATAGCGGTCTAGCCAGATAGCCGCCCTTCCTGACTCTGGTTCAACGAGAGGTTTCTTTGTGTTGAAGAGGAGTTGTGTTTTTTTTTTTTTTTTTTTTTTTTTTTTTTTTACTTTCTACAGTCACCTGGTGCTTGCTCAGGATAGGGAATAGTATTGAAGAAAGCTGTAATTAATCTGTTGGTTTCATTAGCTAGACTACTAATATTAGTTACTTTTATTGGCTTTGCATTAATTGAACTAATTTGTAATGAGTCGAACTGTATATTTGAAGTACATTGAGAGGACATCTGTCATGATTTTTAAATTAAGCTGAATTTTGCAAAGTCGAGGATCAGAGGGTTTTTAATTTGCTGATCTTTTGTGCAACCTATGTGTATAAAATGCCAAATAAACCAATAAGGATTGTACTTATCCTGCGTTAATCCATGTCAAACATACATGCAGGATTTATTTTCGTTTAGCTCTTTAATAAATGATACATCAACCCATAAACGATAAGCAGCACCTGATGCCAAATCACAAAAAGTAAATAAAGGTGACGTGCATTCTTGGCGTCTTGCATCAAAGATATTTCAATGAGTTATACATTATCTTTCAACAGAAGCAACAGAGACATGGTTATTTAATGATCTTGAAGTAAAATAGCTGAAGGTAGAAATCCAGCTACCACTGAAGGGATTATATCAGAGTTTATTTAACCTATTATTTACCCCTGCTGTTCAGTCGGCATATACAAAGAACTTTATGATGTATTGGTAAATATTAGTCTATCATCTCAGTTGCTCCAAAACATATTTGGACTGGATACCCAAATATAATAGACCAAACAAATTACTCCTACAGTAGGATCACTGTATTTTATGAGATTACAGTGGGTGCTGGAAATGAAGCACTGGATGGTAAATATCCTTAGAGATGGTGCAGTTTTTAGTGGCTCTCAAGAACAACCTTTGTTGAATTTATTTTAGGCTTGTCAGAGGAAGCTACAGACATAGTTTAGTGCAAACCACAGGAAACCTGTTAGTGCAAGGAGGATAGTGTGCTAGGATATTCTGCAAAGTGCAGACCGTTTCCTGGTTCCATGTTCAGGAGTTTTTTTTTAGTTTTCAAACACAACTACAAACCTCTCTAACTGTTTAGGCAAATCAGATATGAAATCTGTTTGTGATTTGACAAGGGTTACTATAAGCTTGTTTATTACCATCTCAGATTAGACATGTGAGTGTAGAGTATTTAATGATGTAGTCTCACACTGAGGAGCTGATACTTTAGGCGCTAATTTTTAGAAATCCTTGTTCTTTTCTATGCACCGCTAGATTTTAAGTTTGTGCAAAAAAACAAACAAAAAAAACCCCTTAAAAACTAAGACATTAAGATCAGTAAGACTTAGGGTTGTCAAGAGCATGTTGCTTAAGTGTATTTCCCACCTCTGTTGTGTTATGGTAATTGCTTGATGAAAAGCAGCCTTTAGTACTTTATTTTGTTTGCACAAAGATAATTATCATAGTAGGAGAGTATTTCAGTGGTAGAGGTTGTATCTGCTAAAGGGAGACAAATACAGCATTGAGATTGGAGTTTTTTCAGTGTGAAGTTTGACTTCACGATTACCAGTTAGATAAGCACATCAGAAGAATCTTGCTCAAACCAGTAACAGTCCAGTTTTTAGTGTAAAAGTGGTGCAGTATAAAACGCATGCATTTGAGAGTTGTTTTCTTCCTGTTGTAAACAGGAGTTGGAGTTGAGAAGGACTAAGATGATTATAAGTGTATATTAACAGTCCAAGTACATACTGACATGTAGTACATTTTGATACATTGTGAACTGAACAAAACAATGTTTTAATATTAAAATAATTTTACAACCTGCCTTTTTTTATGGAAGGGATCCATAAAGGGATAGTCCTTCATGTTGAAATTCTTATTTCACTTCTCCAAGCAACAAATCAGGCTGGAATTCCACAGTAATGACTGCTTATCTCTTCCCTTCTTCCCCATCCACAATCTCCACAATCACTCATCATTCTAAGCCTATTTCCATTGCTTTTATGCAAATTCCAGTCATAGGATGTTACAAGTGTACAACCAAAAAGCTTAAAGTATCTCATGGTGAAATTATATTTCCATTTCTGCTCTCTTGCAGCCAAAATGTACAGAAAACATATTCTTCAGTAAAGATCTTAGTGATGCTGGTTGACCTCAAAGATTATTGGTTCAGAGAAATATATGCAATACATGGGTAGTAATTTTTGTTATTAACAAATCTGCCTTTATTTGGACAAGACTGTGAAGGGAAACTAAAAGACTGCCTTGAGGCTACGACTGACTCTAATGAGGGCCATTTCCGGACAAGCCGTTTCCTTTTGTTGACAATGGCAGCAATTCTCCTACTTAAGCTCAGACTGGCAGTTAAAACAAAAACAAAACAAAAAAAGAGGTCACTTATACAGTATACGACCTTGTGAGATGAGTATTTTATTTCCTCAAATTCTTAGGCAAGACTTGTACATTATGACCTGTTTTTTTTTTTCTTTCTTTAATCCCTTATTTTGATCCTTGAAAAATATCGGGAAAAGTTCACAAGTACGTCAAAATGTTAAAATTAGCCCATTCTATTGCAGTAATATCCATAATATCCATATCATGAATGTAACATTTCAATACGTCATGGACACAAACATTTCTTTTCAGTTTAATGCACAAGGCTTTTTATATGTGCATGCGTAGCATATACAGTAGCACAGCGGGCTGATCTAAAGGGATTCACGGTAAATGAATCCAGTGGCACCACAGAAAAATAGCATGTACTTGTGATAAAAGCTTGCTCCACTACAACTATTTTTTTTTTTTTTTCTGTGTTTTTTTTTTGGCATCCACATATTGACAAGGATTTACTTAGTCTAAACCCTCCCCACCATATCTTCTTTTTCCAAGGTCTTATAACTTCCTGGTAATCATGACTGACTGCAGATGGTAGTGTTTTTTTTTTTTTTTTTTTGGTTGTTTTTTTTTCTTGTTTTGTGCCAACATAAATATGGTTTGCTTGATGTGCTTCATTATATTGATATAAAAGGATACTTTTTTATCCAGTCAACAATATAGTTTTAGAGCTGTTTCTTAATAAATATAGTTTAGTGGGATATCAACTTTACCCAAGTCTGAGAGAACACTCATGTTGCTGTTCTCAGCTAAGAGGAGTTTGATTTGAGTGGTTAAAAAGATCCCCAGAACCATCAAGGCACAGATCTACCATGAGTTGGAAGCTGTTGGAATACTGCTGCTACCGCTCACAGAGCTCTCAAAGGCCCAAACTTAACCCAAGAAAAATATGTAGACTGTGCTGAAAAGTGAGGTCTGTGCCAGGAAACCCAACAAATGTAATTCAGTTCTACCAAAAGGAATGTTAAGTATCCAGAAGAATTCTGATAGAGGCTATCTGGTGGATACCACTACTGATTTCAAAGAAAAAGGCTGTTTAACAGTTTGCAACACATCAGGAGAGAGAAACTGTTACCATTTAGATACTTAGGTGAACACTGATCAACATTTAGACTCATCTCCTAAATTGGATATTTAAGAACATCCAGCCTTTTCTTCATTATGAAGTGGACTGGCTGGTCCTCTCATCCGTTTCTATAGTCAAATTACTTGGTGTGTCAGGAATGGATGGATGTCCAACTCAGCTACCTACTGTTATCCTGTCTCTGAACCATGAGGGGCCGAGACAGAATCCCTGATTCTGAACTGGTGTCTGTAGATGCCTCCTCCGTGGAGTGTTTAGTAGCGGAGTGTTTAGTAGTAGATTGACTGCATCATGAATCTGCAGAGGCATTTGTTCCTTGACATGCGCAGCTAGCGTTTCCTTGATTTTGTCGTCATTCCAGTTTCTCGTCACCTCTTTTTCAAAAGTCACATTGCTGAATGAGTTTATCAGAGCATGTGATTGTGTGATGCGTTGCAACGTGATTTATCTATTTAAGTTGCCAGATGTTCACAACACGCTAAATGCTCTGCTGTTTCAGACTCAACAAGTTTTAAAAATTTATTGCTAATCATACTAGAAGTGTTTGCATGTTATAAGCCATGACCCCTTTTTAGCATTTTGGACACGTTCAGATAGACCATCGTGGTGCTAAATTTGTGGTTTTCCCCTTTTGTCTGGATGGCGTCTTGTCAAAGTCTATTAATGAGTGTATGATTCTGTATGATGACTAGGAATATATGGCCCAGAGGCTAAGGACATAACTTTATTATTGTTATATATGGGGGGGAGTGGTGGCCTAGTGGTTACAGTGGTGGGCTTGGGCGTGGAGGACCCAGGTTCAAGCCCAGGGCTGCCCACAATGCTAAATCACTGGGGGCCCTTGAGCAAGGCCCTTAACTCCCAATTGCTCCCCGGGGCGCTGCCCTGCTAGCAGCCCCACTGCTCACTAGTGAAACTAGTTGATGGGTTAAAAGCAGAGACTAATTTCGGTGTGCATCGTACATACAGCGTGTGCACGATGTCCACACTGACAAGAAAGGGAAGAAAAAAAAAAAAAAAAATATAGCTGTGATTTTGACATTTTAAGTCAGAGCGATTTGAATTTCAATATCGGCATCAAAAATACTTGACGGTTTTGCCAAAAATCAGGCTATGATTTGGGCTTTAGTTGTTGGAGTGAACTCTCTAGCATTAGTATTATCTAGGCAGCATGGCAGTATTTTGTGCTGTAATGCTCATTATGTAAGGCTGCAGTTTCCAGAGGTGGCACAAATGTTGCTAAATATAAAAGGAATGACCCTATAAAGTATTCAAGGAGTCGTCAGGTGAAAGAGCAGGAGGAGTTTATGAAGTCGATGGGACTACAGCATCTCCTGTGTTTTGCTTTTCTAAATTGAGAAATTTCTCCCCAAAACGCCAGAAAGCAAACAGCAGGAATGGTCAAAAGTGTAGAATTTAATATCCTTGGTGACCAGCCTCTGTCAGTTGTCAAAAAAGAAATTTTACAGCTAAATTGAACAATTTAAATCACCACATGCATGCTAGGTAGGAAATGTGTGTCTGTAACTGCTCTCCTCAAAACTGCACAAGACGTGACTGAACATGTGTCGCTCAAAGACCTGCAGGCAGTCAGTGTTGCAAGGCACATTTGGACTTACCACATAACATCTGACTGAAATAGAATTAGTACTTGGTATTTAATGATACCAGGTACGGGAATCGGTATCATTTAAAAAATGGCAACTGTGAACTTATTTCTAATTTGTGCACAAGTAAAACGGAAAGAAGTAAAAGAGAGAGGAGCAGCATGACTACAGGCACCTCGATGGTTTGTCATTTTGAGGTCCTCATTATGTAGTTGCTCTTTCTCTCGCTCTCTTTTTTTTTTTTTTTTGTTTTTGGTCAGCATCTTTCCATCACAGTGAAAATGGCTGTGTGGAATAAGTGATGTAACTGCATGAAATTTTTTGATTTAAGATGATCCAGTGCTGGGTGTATTTGTATTACGCATGCCATGGCAGTGTTATCTAAAATGAATGAAAAATCAAAAGAAAAGTCTTTGTCAAACTACTGCCTGGGAATTGTCACATTTAATGTATTATAAAATAATTGTGAGCCACTGTTGAGAACAGTAACTTGGCAGGTTGCCTTTCTGAAGATATTCTTAGAAATCCAGCTATTAAGATTTTTTTTTTCCTCTTCCTTCTGTGCTCTGGTTTTTTTTATTGAGCACCTCAAAGTGAAAAGAAGGCAGCATCTTGGTCCAGATGAGACAAAAAAAAACCAAAAAAACGGTGTTAACCTAATGATTCAATGACTTATAATGACTATAAAGGGAATAATAGTCCAAAATATTTAATTAATTTAATTAATCTCAGTTTCAGGTTCAGTAGTGCTTTTCTGTTAAAAGCTGTAATTTGGGTTTGTTGGTTATGTGAACTGTTTTGAATTTAAAAAAAAAAGTTGTAGTATATTGTAGATCTGACATGAAGACTTTAATCTGGGATTTTTTTTTTTTATCTCTTGATTTACCAAACAGTGAAGAAAATAGTTTGATTTTTGTCTTTTTTCACAGTTAGATTTTGTTGTTTTTTTTTTTTTAAAGCATGATGTTGTCCTTTCAAGGAGCTGTTGAAGGATCCTTTTATTTTGTTGGACTTTATCAAGAAACTGTACAAAAGGCCTGTGTGACATAAGTTATGCAATCATTTGTCATAAAACCAAATGGTTTTCTGGAAAAATGATCTAATAAGCCTTTGAAATACACTATATGGCTGAAAGTGACATCCCATTCCTAATCCATAGGGTTCAATATGACGTCGGCCCACCCTTAAGGTCTTCTGGGAAGGCAGTCCACAAGGTTTAGGAGTATGTTTATGGGAATTTGTGACCATTCTTCCAGAATGCATTTGTGAGGTCACACTGATGTTGGACGAGAAGTCCTGGCTCTCAGTCTCCGCTCTAATGATCCCAAAGGTGTTCTGTCGGGTTGAGGTCAGGACTCTGTGCAGGCCGGTCACGTTCATCCACACCAGACTCTGTCATCCATGTCTTTATGGACCTGCTTTGTGCACTGGTTCACAGTCATGTTGGAAGAGGAAGGGTCCAGCTCCAAACTGTTCCCACAAAGTGTTGGGAGCATGGAATTGTCCAAAATGTCTTGGTATGCTGAAGCATTCAGAGTTCCTTTTAGTGGAACTAAGGGGCCAAGCCCAGCTCCCGAAAACAACCCCACACCATAATCCTCCCTCCACCAAACTTTACACTTGGCACAATCCAGTCAGACAAGTACTATTGTCCTGGCAACCACCAAACCCAGACTCGTCCATCAGATTGCCAGATGGAGAAGCACCATTCGTCAGTCCAGAGAAGATATCTCCACTGGTCTAGAGTCCAGTGGCGGCGTGCTTTGCACCACTGCATCTGATGCTTTGCAGTGATGTATGTCTTGGATGCAGCTGCTCGGCCATGGAAACCCATTCCATGAAGCTCTCTGTGCACTGTTCTTGAGTTAATGTGAAGGCCACATGAAGTTTGGAGGTCTGTAGCGACTGACTCTGCAGAAAATTGGCGACATCTTCGCACTATGTGCCTCAGCATCTGCTGACCCCTCAATTAAAAGTTCAAATTGGCATTTTTGCCATTAAACGAATAATGACACAGTGTAATATGCTATTTACTATATGGTTTGTCTGAGGTTTTGGTTAAACCCTAGCATGGTCCAGGGGATCTCTGCAGCCTTGTGTAAAACTAGGTAGTTTAGTGTGGAAGTAATTGCTGATTAAGGGAGAATAACTTAAATTCAGACACTATATCCAAAGAAAAGTACGGTAACTAACATTTATTTATATGGCACTTTCAGTGGTAAAAATCACAAAATGCTCCACAAAAGGCAGCAAAACAGATAAATATTGTATCATAGTTAGGAAACATGCAATAAATACAAAAAGATAAGATAAAACAGATTCAGCAGAATCAGCAGCAAGATTCAGAAAGGTGTAACAGCTTATTAGTGTTAAAAAATTAGTCAAACTTTTTATTGTGTGGCTTATGAGTAATTTGTAACGATTAAATTGAAAATGTTAATTTTACACATGAATGTCAGCATAGAAAGGTAAATGCGTGCATATCATGGATATTGTTGAAGGCACAGTGGCGTCTAGCTCTCCTTGTGTAGAGTTGGGTGTAAAAACTTCCATCCAATAAAACAAATTTCTTTAAAGTCGGTGGTGCTGAGCTCTTTGAATGCTCTATATCAGTTACTACTGTCATCTTTATAAAAGGTTGAACAATCTGTTGCCTAGCATTTGGAACCACTTCACCTAAGGTGGTGGTATTTTAATGACATTTAGAGTAATTATCACTGAATGTGTTATTCCCAAAAGGGTTATTTGGTATTGACATTACTAAGCATTTGATTTTAACATTTGTAGTCTTTTTAAGATTCTGTCCAGAGGCCCCTCAAGAAAGACGAGCTCTCCTTTATCCCTAATCTACCTCATCAAGCGCTCATTTCACCACATCACCAGAGAGATTAGAGTAGCACAGATTTGCTTGACCTCCCTGTCTGCTGGGAGCTATTTTAACATCTCGCATCAGCTTGTTGGAAGTACGAGTGTCTGTCTGTCTGTCAGAGAGGAGAGCTGGATTATAAAATGTTGTCATATCACGACTCACGTTTTGGATGTTTCAGTTTGGGTGGGGGTGGGGGGATGCTGTTATGGAAGTATAAACTCATCTGCATTTGGTTTGACAAGATGGCTTGTTAAAATAGATCCAGTTAAGAGAGCTGTTTGATAAAGTAGGCCAGCGGTGTGTGGTGAGGGCATGGTCACTCTGACAGCCTAATTGAGTATTTTATTGCCCCTTATTTTATATTAAAACATATTAAAATATTGTCAAACTGGCTTGTTATACAAGCTAGCATTTAAATTAATTATTGTTAAGCACAAATGGAACATGAGTGTATGTTATTTCTTAATATTTTTTTAATTTTGATATATGTCTGCACTTTATATATACTACACACTTCAAATCCCCGTTCAAGCCGTCTGACAAACTGCAGACCTGTTTGGCAACTGCAGATATTTAACGTGGACATTCTTCTGTTGCGCGTTTCTGCTTTTATCCCTTTCAAGCAAATTGCTTCATATTCAGATCATTAGAATTAATTTGAGATTTATTAGGGAATGAAAGGAACTAATGTCAACCCACAGCCACAACCACACAAGGATTTGTGCCCCTGCAGCCACGGGTTGACAGGATCACTTTCTTTAAAATTTTCTTATTAATCCATTACCATTAAGTGGGTTTAAAATGTATTCCACTTTGGATTGAAATTGCCATTATTTATTGCTTTCTGCTATTGATAAAGATTCAAAAAGACACTTTGGTTGAGCCTAGGCTTCCAATATGTGAATGTTTTTTTTGGGTTTTTTTTTTAAAGTAAACCTTCCCTTTTGTTGCTCAGTTGTAGCTGCTTTGGTTTGTTAAATAAGTAGTTGTGCTCTTGTACATTTGGAAAGACAACAAAGATGTATTATGACAAGGAGAATTTTAAGACATTGTTCCTGTTTTTACTGCATCTGCTGTATTACACGTCACCTCTTGCTTAAATAAAAAAGCCTTAGAAGCCTCAGTCTTTTAAGTATTTACTACGATGTGTATTATACATTTGGATATTACATTTCTAGGAAGTTTTCAAGGAACATTAAACTGAGAACTTTTGGAGCGGCTCCAATTTGGAAACTTATTATAGTTATAAGGTTAAGAGTTATAAGGAATCTATGAGAATTAGTGTCAATTTATGGGAATTTACTGAACATTTGTAGTAATTTATCATGTTGAAACATGAATTAAAAAAAAGAAAAGTTGGGTCACTAATAGACATGCGTACAAATCTCAAAAGCTTTGCAAGGAAGGAGACTTCACCAGACTTCTGGAAACTTATAATGTTCTATGCAAATTATGATAATCTGTTTTTCTAGCATACAGTAGATTATGCAATTATTTGCATCCTGAATTCTGCTTTCTACATTTTGCCAAAATTGGTATACAATAGTAGCATTGTATGCAGTTTTGAAGGTGAAATGGATTTAGGCAGAAAATGTATTTAGCACATATGATTTACTTGTATAACCCCTTTACATTTTTTTTTTTAAACATTAATACCATAGATCAAATATGTTTACCCATAACATTTTATTGAAACTTTAGTGGATATTGTCCCTTTGTTTTAAATGGTACAGCTGTACTAGTCCCGATGTGATGTTCAGGATTCTAGACATTATCTCTGCATGGAGGAAATCACAATGCATGCAGGGAATGTGGCCTCAATAACCCTACAGTAAAGTGTGCCATGTACATGTGATTGAGGAATGCTCTTGGTAGAACTTGAACTGAATTTACTTTAAATCTAATCGTTCTAAGCAAAATTGCACTGAAAAGTGTCCCCCTTCCACCCAAGCTGCATTTAAGTTCCCTCTTACAGGCAAACATGCAAATTTGCAAATTTCCAGCTTTTTCATGACAAATCCCGTATTAATTCTTAAAAATTCCAATTAATTCCCAAGCTTTTGAAAACCCCAATGTGAAAATGTTGATTCCATGTGCTGTTTAACTTTAAAGCTTTGTGTTAAGGCCAAGTTAACTTATGGAATTTACGATGTATGACTTGCTCCTGCCATCCTCCACTATTCTCCTTAGAGGCCAGAGAAGCCTGTTTACTCTTTGTGTTACACCCCGGTGGCTGCTTGGCAGCTCAGCCATGATTAATTCAGGCAGACCTCTGGAGAGAACAGCCAGGCAGGGTTACCCAGCCAGGGATCTGGTGTCAAGCTCCCATAGTCACTGGCATTTATGGCAGCTATAGGCACAGAGCTGCATTTGTTGTAGTGATGGCTGGAGTTGGCAACCTTTCAACTGCTCCTGAAATGGGCATGCAAGAAACTGCATTGTCAATATTTGAAAGACTTGAAATGTATTCTTTTTAATGGTGTGTTGCAAGAGCTGATCAACATAAATTCTTAGCTGTTGTGAGGTTTTATGACAGAACAACAGTTGAAATTGGAAACAAATAAAAGGTTATTGTGAAGGAGGAAAGCAACATGTTGGGATAAATACCAAACCATCTATTAGACATGCTGAAAAGGTCATTTAATTAAACTGAACCTAAGTTCAGACAATGTGGATCCAAACTCAACCCTATTTTCATGAAAAGCGTGTGTCAGGTGTTTGTCACTGCAATGTGACACTTGTGGCATCCTCATATCAGCCCCCTCGGTCAGCTGGATCTGATGGATGGAGAACTCATGTACAGTGTCACGCTCATTAATCAGTTAATGGTGCAAAATGGCATCTGACATTTGAAAATGGTGTTCCTGGCTGCAAGCGGAACCGTTCACCAGCAAGTTCCTATAATAGGTGTTTGGGGATTTATAGATGAGCTTGGAACAGACAGGTACAGAAACAGTTTTTGTTTCTGATATGCAGTTAATTTCAGCTGGTTGATATTTTAATTGATTTTACAGTAGATATATATATTTTTAAAGGTGTTAAGTTGAACTTATTTGTATTTTTGTGCAATGCAGATTTGCTTCAGTAGATATTTAATTATATTGCAATATCTGATTTTATGCCTAAATCATGGAAATGTAATGTTCTTACTTGAGGCCCATTTGTACAGGTAATTTTGGCACAATGTATTCAGAATTTGAGACATTATCTATGATTTCTTTGTCCACCACAGTTGGTGGTAACAAGGTGAACAATGTTTCTGGTGTTTGAGCGAGCAAAGCTTTTGATGCTCTCATCCATGCAGTCCAAAAGAGTGACTTTACTAGTGTAAAACAGATTTAGTTCACAAGAGGGTTTACTGGATAAATAACAGAAAAGTATATGGAGAAGGTTTTTATGTAGCATAAAATCACCATTACTTTATATGTGGTATTTTTAGAACTGTCAAAGCCAGCCTGCCTTCACAGTTCTGCATTGGCCCTTTTTTCAGTTGTTTTTTTTTTTTTTTTGTTCCTATATTTTGAATGACTGTACCTTGAAATTGAGCTCAAGCATTTTTTTGAAACTATACTGGAGGTTTAGAACAAGTGGACTCATCAGGTGTATTGATGGTTGTGGTTGTAGAGAGAGAGACCTGTTAAAAAGAAATATTCCTCAAAAATTCCACAAAAAGCCCATTTTCTTAATAAATCCTTACATTCTTTAATGATATATCAATGTAAATTTAATTATTGTCACACTACCATGGTTGATTTTTCATATTGGTAAAGTAAAAGCTTTACAAATTATGTTGCCCACACTTCTCTTACTGCCTTCAAATTTATTTAATCACAGTTGGAATGACTGGGTGAAAATAACCTAATATTTATTTTACACCTGAAGGAAGTGTAGGATGGGGTCATTTCTTTTCATACTGGATGGTCCAGTGTTTCCCTAGGCTAAGGCCAGCTCTTATCATGGTTTCTACTTACATACTTCCAGGTCATTGGACTCAGTTAGGAGCGTTCATAAGCAAAAGACTAAGGTCCACCGGACCTTTAAGGACTATAAAGGTCATCGCATATGATTCACTTCATACTCATCACGTCATTCAGTGACTGGTTGTGTCCTCTGGAGGTAATGATGGTTCAGTGTTTCACTGTAAATACTTGACATAAAGGAATTGGCTTAAACATCTAAATGTAAATAACACTTTTTGTTTTAGACTTATCATCTCTTTATCGCACGTAAAAATATTGCTGATGTAGTGGCCTTATTATACACACTCTCACTCATTTTAATGTTGATAGTAATTCAGTTTTTGTTCACACTTAATTCTAAATGTGACAGCCTTGCTTAAAGAATGGACACCAGGATTATTATCCTTATCTTTTATTATTAGAACTATTAGAAAGTGACAGATTATGACATTTATGGCTAATGTTTTTTATATATTTTTTGGGGTTTTTTTTCTTCCCCCCAGACACAAAGAAAATTACTCCTTTGCAATAAAGCACACTTTTATACCTCGCTGGTTCTTTAACAAGCTTCGGCTGGAGATCTCTGCTGTGGCAGGCTGACATGACATTTTCTGTCTTATAGCAGGGTGTAGCTTTTAGCTCGACGAAAACGACGTGTCACTGGCTCTGGAGGAAAACAAAAACATGAAGGGAAACATACAAGAACATCAAATAGAAAGCTGCATAGATGTCAAGATGAGGTTCACATTACTGCAAGCTTTTTATGTATTTTATTGAATTTTGTAAATGAAATGACCCTCAGATGGTGTTGGTGTTCCACTGTCTCTTAAAAGAGACAGTATATTTAGTTTTTAACTTTTGGGATCTGTTTGGGTGTCTAGCCTAGTTGAACTGGCATGGTACTTGTATTTAGTACTTTTGGTTTTTCCACAATGTGTCTAAGGTTATCTGTAACCCACTGTCAGATTCGCATCTAGACAGAATCGGAGAGAGAGCCTGACCCCTGTGGTTATTCCCTAAGCATGTCTTTGAGAGTACACACACAGTCACATGGACACTTCATTATGAGTTTTCAAATCTGCTATATATGTTTTGCAAAAAAGATAAAGACAGCAACTTTATTTTAGTTCAGGTTGTTTCAAACCACTCACCTTCAGCTTTTCTCCATTTCTTTGTAATTTGCTCTGCAGCTTGTTGGTGGCCAGTTTGACTTGGAGATGAACTTTATCATCCAAGAACCGGAGAGCATTGTGTGCATGGTGGAGCTGCTGGACAAGTGTGAGCCAAACTGTCAGGCCGAGATATGGAGCATCTTCACTGCAATCCTCAAGAAAAGTGTCCGTAACCTGCAGGCCTGCACTGATGTGGGGCTCATTCACCTGGTGCTCCAGCGTATATCCACAACTGACAGCATGATTGCAGGTACTGGGAACCGTTCCCTCTTTTGTTTGTTTTTATTTCATTGCAGAATATGAAAATGCAAAAAAAGACTTTACTATCAAAATGACAGTAATTGCTGATCAGCGTTCTCTAACTGCTATATTTGCACTGTGCCTACAATAGGCAGAGTGCAAATATGTTGTTACTATCAGCAGACTAATATAATTTTAAATATTCTAAAAGAATACATATAAGTATATCAAGCATTTGCTTTATGTCTCTTTTATGGGTTTTGTTCCACATAGCCAAACAATAGTACCAACATAGTGTTTTTAGACTTTAAGTAGTGACAGAACCACACTTTTCGCTGGCGCCTGCCATTAAAGGTAGAAAAAACAAAAACAAACCATCAATATACTTTTTTCTCGCAGGTGTAAAAAGAGATTACTCAGAGGGGAGGCAGGGTCAGGAAACAATGTTTTCATAGTCTGACTCACACTGTCAATTATACGTCCCTCCTCCTCTTCTGAGGGTGGGGGGTGGGGGCACACGTGTCATCTCTTCATCTCTCTCTCTCATTCTGAAAGAGAAAAAGACTGTATGCGTGTCGAGACTGTATTTGATAGTAATATGTGGAACTGGAAAATGGTTGCTGGAAAAAAAAAAAAAAAACCCTGAGTGGCACCTTTGGTTAGTTGGTGGAATAAAAGAGTTAATTTCAAACTCTGGTTAGATAGATGGGCCGGCTACGGGTTTCCTGTACAGCAAGCACCGCTGTTGTGTTCGACCACTAGAACCTCTACAGATCATGTGTGTTCTGCATATATTTGTGTTTAACCTTATGTGTGGAGGTGGAGGAAGATTAAAGTAGAAGAGGGAAAAAAAATCCAATCCTATCTTCAGCTATTGCATGTACAGTTATTCATTATACTGAGTGAGCTGTCCGGCACAGACCCCCTCACCCCCAAGTCTCAGGGTAGAATGAAGCACATCTGCAAATTGGTATGAATTAAACTTCGGCTCAGTGAACTTTTCCCAGCTAGGACAGCACTGGCCTTGAGCCTTTGTGCAGTCAAGCAGATCCCAAACTTCCCAGCAGCTACTAAAGGAATGATTATAAATCCGTTTCATTTAGTATACTGTACATGCTATGTATAAGTGGAGGTGATGTGCTTGCTTTTTTTCTTATACGTGTTTGAATTTTGTCAGAAAAAAAAAAAAGCTTTAAGCTAATTTTATTAAACCTGACACATAGACTTTTTATTAAAAAGTAGTTACGTGTTTATATTTCTATATATATATATTTTTTTGAGATACGGATCACTGATCCTCTTTGTGATGTTCTGAAAAATTAAAACATTTTAAATCATTAGGTAAAAGGCGCGGTGCTCAGAGGTCTGTCATCGGTTGGTAATGACTAATAAGACACAGCACGGTAGCTGTCCTAGACTGGCCCGTCTATTTTAAGTCGCCAGTTTGTTAAATTGGGACCTGCTCACCCTACTTTTCTTAGAAATGTGCCCTAGTCTCTTGGCTTGTTTTTACAGCATAATCATGCCAACTCCTGAATTTAAAAAAAATTGACTAAAATCTAACATAAAAAAACAATAAAAAAGAAAAACATGAATGATTATACGATTTGTCCTGTCAGTCTTGCTATATCTAATTCATGTATATTTCTGCCTGTAACCTTTTAGTCTGCTGTCTTTGTGCACGCGTGTCTTGCAGACCTGCTGGTGGACATGTTGGGTGTCCTCGCCAGCTACAGCATCACAGTGAAAGAGCTGAAGCTTTTCTTCAGTAAGCTGCAAGGAGAGGGAGGCCAGTGGGTGAGTCAGAGTCATAACATGGTGATCTGTCTTGGTTGCTGGGACCTGCATGAGGAATGTGATGGCAACATTTAAAGTGCTGCTTCCCACAGGCAGCACCTTTTGTCACACACGCGTGAGAAATCATGTGAAACCAGTCAAATACTCTTTACAGGTCTTGGATCCAGAGCAGCAATATTATATACATTTAAGGTGGTTCTTGGAGATGTGCGCAAACACTGAATCTAGGTTGGCCTGTATCACTAAAACTGGACAAATGATAACATATAGAGCTCACTGGAGGTTGTTTCTTATTTTAAAATGACCTACCAGACACAGCTGCTGCAGTTGGAAGTCATGGAAAAACCCAGATGAATTAAAAATGTATTATACATGTACAGAAAAACCTGTAATGTTTTTAAATTTCACATTTATCAAGGAAAACCAGTAACTTGTTTTTGTCAATATTAGAGTCACCATGACCATACAAAACGTGTTTTTGTCAAGAGTTCACGGGGTACTTGGTGGGTAGAGCAGCATGTTTTAAATCGGTATGTGCTGATTTTATAATGTAGTGAATGAGAAAGTGAATCATGTTAGAAAAAATAGAAATGATTTAGAGACCTGAGAGTTAAATTTGGAACAAGCAGCTGCAGTCACCTTTTGGCTGTATTGGCAGTGTGTATGAGCTGCATGTGTGTGCATGTGCGAGTTTGTAAACCTTCCGGCCCAAAAAAAATTTGATTTTTTTTTTTTTTTATACTCCAGGATCATTTTGTTAAGCTCATACAATATCACAACATTTAGAGTTAGATTAATTTTTGGGTCACTCGGTTTATTTTTACCATTCACTGTAGTTGTTTTGTTAGTTTGACCAATGATTTGACCCCTCTGAAATAGTTAAGTTAACAATTTCTTCAATTAAGGTTTGCTGCCTGCTAAAGCATATTAATCACCTTAATCATCATTACAAATTGATATTTTTACCCGTTTGCTCTATTAAGTCATGGTGTTAAGTGTGTGATTGTCAGTAGTCCTCTGTCGACATTATTTTACACTGGATCTAGTGCTTAAATTCTAGTGTTTAAATTTTCTTTGAATCTTTTTTTTGTTTGTTTTTTGTAGCCACGTCATGCTGTGAAGCTTTTGTCAGTGCTGAAATACATGGCTCATAGGAACGGTCCTGACTCGTTCTTCAGTTTTCCAGGGAAAAATGCAGCTGTAAGTACACTACATATGGGTACATCTGTTTTTAAAAAAAAAAAAAAAAAAAAAAAAAAAAAGTTTAATAATAAAAAATAGGGGACATGTATCTCTGAATCCCATCCCTCTGGTGCTATTGAACATGTTCCCTTTGCTACCCTCCAATGGTGTCATCTGGTGACTTCTTTTTTTTTTTTTTTAAATTCACCTGTAGACTACTGATATTGACATCTGTGGCTTCATCATGTTTGAGGTTTCTTTAATTTGAAATGTTTGCTTGCCTTTGATATCCAGCAGCGTTGGACAGTGCACATTTGCAAACATTCCTCATCTTGTTCAACAACATTTTTGGAGGCGGGATGCGATGTTGTGCTCATTTTTAGGATTGTTTTTTCAGAACATAGATCCTAAGTTATATGCTATTATTAGAAAACATAAAACATTGAAATATAAGTTGTTATAAGGTACCAGATGTTGTAGTTTGTTATAAGTGTCCAATACTAAGTCTTTGGGATGTTTGTTTGACAGTCGATGTTAGTTGTGGGTCTGTTGGACAAAAAGATGAATAACTTACCGTATCACGTGTAGTACTACCACTACTATAAATAGTAGCAACACCGTGTGTGTGAAGTCTATGGCAGACTATTGGATCTATTCACACCTTGTGAAATCTGTTTGTGGTTTCTTCCCTCTGCCGACAAGGTTGTGTTTTTTTTTGTTTTTTTTTCTTTAATAAATGGGGTTTTGGCAGATCTGGTTTTTAGCTGTCTTAGTTCTTGTATATGCATGTCAGCATGTACTTTCACTTCTTGTCCTTCTCACAAAGTACAAAAACTTAATGGATATGGCAGACTCCAAACAAAAACAAACTAGTTATAGCAATCATTTAACACGATTTTTCTTAAAGGTCATTTTTGCATCACAGTTACATTTCTTTTCATTGACATGACTTTCAGACTAGCTGTATTAGTAAATGGTTTTCAATCCCTTTAAAAAGCTTGGTGCGTTATGTAATTCCACAGCATAATGCCTCTTCTTGTTATGCTCTTTTATTCTGCTGTTTTCCCTGACAGGCGATAGCTCTGCCTCCAGTAGCAAAATGGCCATACCAGAATGGATTTACATTCCACACGTGGCTCCGGATGGATCCTCTCAACAACATCAATGTAGACAAAGACAAGCCTTACTTGTACTGGTAAGTAACGCAGGAATAACTGAGTCCTGTGTTAGACGATTGGATTCAACTCTCTGGTCTTTAAAGGGAACATATTATGAAAGAGAAAATAAACCTGTGCTATAAGAACATTGATTTTTAAGTCATTTCCAAGTCAAAAACTGTGACAAAGCCCTGTCACTGTGTTTATGGTTCCTCATCTTTATCTACGCAGCTTCACATCATGCTTTATTTACTGCACTTTAAAAGTGGAAAACACAAAGCATTTTTACACCAACTTCAAAGGAGGCACACCTTTTATAGAAAAGAGGCGTGTAATAGAGTCGCCGACTCCACCACAAATCTAGGGGACATAAGGAATTACTAAAATTTTTTTTTTTTTTTTTTTTTAAAACCGTATTTTTGTTGTATTTTGACTAAAGCTTACTACAAACATTTCATTAAAGCATCAGCAAATTGTGACGTTTAGAAAAAAAAAAAAAAAAGAACAATATGTGTATTTAATGACGACTTACATACATATTCAATTTGTTCGACTACATTTTTAAGTCGCTGGTGCACATTTTCAAAACATGAACAAGACAGTCGGAGGGTAGTTTTATCAAAGAGCTGTTTGGTCTTCTGTAAAAATAACCCAACAGGCAGGCAGCAGTCTGCCTGAGAGCATCTGTAGTGATAGTTACTCTTCAGCCCTGTGCCCTTTTACAAAGGGATTAATTCTCTAAATTGCACAGAAGAGCTCCATCTCACTGAATATGATTGGAAATGGCCATGAAGTTCAGAAATGATTGTGTGTTGTCTTAATCCTTGCGAGATCCTTTTTAAAGTGTGATTTACCAGACACAGTCTGTGTTACCCCTTTTAGTGAAAAAGTGAAACTAAAGCTACCCTCCTGTATTTTCCCTTCATTTCTTTTTTTCAGTTTCCGCACCAGTAAAGGGCTGGGTTACTCTGCACATTTTGTGGGTGGTTGTTTGATAGTGACTTCATTAAAGTCGAAAGGCAAAGGATTTCAGCACTGTGTAAAGTATGACTTCAAGCCACAGAAGGTAAGAAAAGAGTAAGACTAAGCAGAGTACAGGGTTCTTTTACCCAGACCAAAAAAAAATTGTTTGTTTTTTTTATATATTTGTTAATGGATCACAGAAACCATATGATGCCTCACGCATTTCTAATCCCGTGCAGACAGATATGTGTACATGTATTAAATGTAGACTGCGCTGTGAGAAGGAAAGTGTCACATTTTACCCGACTCTGGGGAAAAGTGAAACTAGATGCAGGAATGAGGGCAATGGGAGAGAAGCATAATCCAACTCTGTCCCCTCCAGCCACGGCGCCTCAAACAGAGAAATCCTTCGCCTGTGGACAGTTTAAAAGTTTCTTTCCTCCCCTTGGGCATCAAGGCACCACCACGCACCAACAAACCTCACAAGGCCGCAGAAGACACATTTTAATTGATTTGACACGCTATTTTTAACACGTTCTTCTTTGGTTTGAGGTAGCTATGATACCGTCTTATTCTTTCTGCTGTTCAGAAACTAAGGAGATCAGTAACGGCCTATATAGGTGAGATCACACCTCCAGGCGAGCGAGTGCTGAAATGTGGTGGAAGTAGGCTAATTGAATAAGCATAAAGACAAAATGCTGATCTACTCTTATCTGGTGTTGTGTGTGAGACTCAGACGGATACTGATGTGATGTATGATGCTCTGTTGTTGCAGTGGTACATGGTAACTATTGTTCACATCTACAACCGCTGGAAGAACAGTGAAATTAGCTGCTATGTGAACGGAGAGCTGGCTTCCTACGGAGATATTGCCTGGTTTGTCAACACCAGCGACGTAAGTTGCAGCAATTCAAGAGCTTTCTCTCTCAAATATTCCTTTTAATCTGACAGAAAAAGCTGCTACCTCAGACTCTATTGATTTCTATCTGGTTTGTCAAATTGCTTATTCCATTACTGTAATATGTTCTGGATAATTAAATGGTGTAATCTTGGAAGATTTACACCCCTGCGGCCTCGGTAACCACGAGGCCTTTGTCCAGACAGGAGGCTGCCTTGGCTCTTGTAGGATGTGCCCAGCCAAAAAAAATTGTTTGCTTAATTTATAATTTTATTGTTTTTGGTTTCACAGTAGCTGAAGTAAACAAATGAGATATCATTTCTGAATAACAGGCCGATTATTATATTTTTTTTAAAGCCTGGCTAAATGTTCTGGCAGTATTTATAGTTATATATATATATATTTTTTCATATTTAAGAAGAAACCTCCATGCTTTCATGCAGTTTCTTAGTCCATCACACCTGATCTCAGTCCAGAGAAACTGGTGGTTATTAGCCCTGCACCATTCACACATTTCCAGCCAACCAATGTTGCAGTCCACAGGATTTTCTGTCATATTGAGATATGGTATTATTAATCTATATTTTATTATGTTTTAAAAAAAAAAAAAAAAAAAAAAGCCTCCGCGATGCATTTCTTCAGATGTGACAGAAAGCAAAGTGGCCCTTTCACTGCGACAGTCTCATAATTCTAGACACTTTGGGACGTTATCAAGTTGGCTTCAGTGTGCTCATAGACGGAGGCTGTCTGCTGCCATTTATAGCTGCTGCTAACACAAGAACTCTTTCCTCTCTTTGCTCTCATGCTATTTTTGTCCTTGTTTATTCATCTTTCCTGTCTCATTTCACATTTGATCACTGTTTTATATCCCTTTTTAAACCTTTGTCTAAAATACCTCCCTTCATCTCCATCTGCAGACATTTGACAAGTGTTTCCTTGGATCGTCTGAGACGGCGGATGTGAATCGTGTGTTCTGTGGTCAGATGGGGGCAGTTTACCTGTTTGCAGAAGCTCTCAGTGCTGCTCAGATCTTGGCTATCTGTCAGCTGGGTCCAGGCTACCAGGTCAGAAAACGCACAATAGTAGTAATGTGATGTAAATTTGATGGCTGGGCCTGGATGCAGGAGGGTTCAAGTGATATTTCTGACGGAAGCTCGATAGAGGATAGTTAAAACTGAGGCTACATATATTGATCCTATCCAGAGTTGTTACAGATAATGAAAACTAAGAATAAAACTGAAAGTAAGAGTGAATAAATAATCCTGTAACTGAAATAAAAACTTACGATTTTTATCGAAATAAAACTAAAATTAACAATGCAAAACTGAAAGGAAATGGAATTCTTTTTCATTTTAATTTCATGCCTATTTTTTTTATAATTGTGGCTTTATTTTTGTAATTCCTCAAGTTTTTAATTCTAATTACTCAAAAAGAGATTTTTGTACTGCATGACATTGTGATTTTTCTTTTTGTCAATATCTGAATTTGAAATCTCACGATACATGGCCCCGTTCACTCTTCCTTTAACACGGATCAGTCATCATGCCTCTTCTGCAGAAAAACTGCCCCAAAGCAGGATATTTACAGCCCCATGCTTCACAGTAGGTATGGTGTTTTTGGGATGCAACTCGGCATTCTTCTTCCTCCAAATATGACAAGTTGAGTTTTTACCTAAAAGTTTTAGTTTTATCTGACCACATGATGTTCTCCCAATCCTCTGCTGGATCATCCATATGCTCTCTGGCAAACGTCAGACGTGCCTGGACGTGTACTGGCTTAAGCAGGGGGAGACGCCTGGCACTGCAGGATTTGAGTCCGTCTCGCCTGGTGTCTTACCGATGGTAGCCTTTGTTACGTTGGTCCCAGCTCTATGCAGGTCTTTCGTCAGGTCCCAAGGTGTAGTTTTGGGATTTTTGCTCACCGTTGTCATGGGATGGGATCTTGCGTGGGGCCCCAGATCGAGGGAGATCATCAGTGGTCTTCTATGTCTTCTATTTTCTTACAGTTGCTCCCACAGTTAATTTATTCACACCAACCTGCTCGCCTGTTGTAGATTCACTCTTCCCAGCCTGGTGCAGGTCTATAATTTTCTTCCTGGTGTCCTTTGTCAGCTCTTTGATCTTGGCCATGTTTGAGTTTGGAGTCTGACTGTTTGAGGCTGTGGACAGGTGTCTTTTATACAGATAACAAGTTCAAACAGGTGCCATTTATACAGGTAACAAGAGGAGGACAGGAGAGCTTCTTAAAGGAGAAGTCACAGATCTGTTAGAGCCAGATATCTTGCTTTTTTTGTGGGTAACCAAATACTTATTTGCCACCATAATTTACAAATTAATTCTTTAAGAATCCTACAATGTGATTTCCTGGATTTTTTTTCCCCCTCATTTTGTCTCTCATAGTTAAAGTGTATCTACAATGGAAATTACAGACCTCTCTCATCTTTTAAGTAGGAGAACTTGCACAATCAGTGGCTGACTAAATACTTTTTGCCTGCTTGCATCATACACACTCTTAAATGGAGATGGCCACTCTCTGAACTTTGACCCACTGCCAGCAGTCAAAGCAGCAATTCATTTGCAGAAAGCAAATAATAATTTACTCAGCTAAAAGCTGTGTTGTAATTACTTGTGTTAATTATTAGCATTAAAGCGTGATCTTTTTTATAATTAACGTCAGGGGGATGACTGGAGTCTTTCCCAGCAACCGTAAGGTAGAATGGGTGGGAGACTCTAGACAGGTTGCAGGTTTTTTTTTTTTTTTTTTTTAAACCTCAAGGGGTCAATAATACATTTATAGACTAAGTACAGCTCTTAAAATAGCTTTAAAAATAACTGACAAAACCGAACTTCCTTAAGTCTAGGCAGTCAAAATATTTAAAAAAAATAGTTTTCTAAAGCCAGATGGTTCTCTGGAGGACTTCAGTTTTCAGCCCCATGCATGAAGCAAAATGCTGTATTTTAATGCTGGCTTTACAAAGTCATTGACTTTGCCCTCATACTTATCAATATTTAAAAAATGGTAAAAGAGTTTGTGTGTTTTTGAAAAGTCTTACATGTCGTGAATGGGTTCAGAAAGCTGAGGTCAGGAACGGATTTTCATCCTTCTACCCTGATTTTTGTCTCGGCTTATAGCCAGCTGTAGTTTTTTATGATGGGGGTCAATGATCTGTTTGGAGCGTTAAATGTGTCCAAGTATAACAGTCTGTTAAATTGCGTATTTATTCTGAAGAATTCTGATGATCAGTCCAACAATTTTGGGCTTTCTACCAGATCCACAGAAAGTGATGCTGGCATCACCATCGTACATCTTATTCAGTGTTTTCGCTGTTAAAAGCCTCATCGTTACATGCCTGTCATGGTGTTTACAAGCGCATGATAATGAAGTCATTTGTCACTTCATCATCAAAGGTTGTGCGGAGAGCTCTCTGCTGACAAACGTGTACTAGGGAATATGTTGTTGTTGCACATGTGGCTTTCTTCTGTAGATGTAAAGAGCAAAGACACATGCACATTTATTAGACTTTAGTCTCTGGAGACTGTAATAGGAACAAACACATCCCCAGGAGGCCGGAGTTGTGCATGTGTGGACCCACAAGAATTATAATTCACCTTTGCTCCTCTTCTTGCACTGAGGTGCTCCCTGGATTGTTGCTGACTATCTTAAGCAGTTTCCTCTAAACTCAGGGCGACAGCCTAAGATTTGTTCCACGTTGGCTTCCAAAACCATCTAAACTAGAATAAGCATTTAAAAAAAATTTTTTTTTAAAGAAACAAATGTGTGAGACACTGACTTTTCTCATAAATGCACCGAGTGCTCTTAGACTCTCCCACTGCCCTTAGTGTTGATCAATGCAGTGGGCTCTCACAAACAAGCATCATTTAAACCGACAGAAGCCCAGCAGCCGCACCCAGTTATGACCACTAACAGCAAGTTAAGAAATATTTGCAAGTGAAGCTTTTTTTTATTTATTTATTTATTTATTTATTTATTTATTTATTTATTTATTTATTTATTTATCTGTAGCCAGAATTTTTTTTCTAACCCAGTTTTGACTTCAGAAAACACACAATTTGTTATTAAAGTTATTTAATTTAATTTACTTTTTTTTTTTTTCATTGTTTTGTACAATAACTTAAACCCATAAAAGAATAGTACAAAGAAATAATTAAGCATCGTAATTATTTAAAAAAAAAAAAAAAAAAAGAAAAGTCTTTTCATACAAGCGTGCAGTTTTTCCATTCCTTAGTCTTTTTTGTTTTTTTTAACAAAATAAACTTTTCTCCCTTTCTTCATCCTCTTTCACAGGGCACTTTCAAGTACAAGGCAGAGAGCGACTTGTTGTTCGCTGAGCATCATAAGACCTTATTGTACGATGGCAAGCTGTCCTCTAGTATTGCCTTCACCTACAACCCTCGCGCCACAGATGCCCAGCTCTGCCTTGAGTCCTCTCCCAAGGACAATGCCTCAATTTTCGTCCACTCACCGCATGCACTCATGCTGCAGGTAATCATATACCCTCAGTGTCACGTTTAGCTTTGTTAACATGAGAGAGCCTTTTAAAAGTAGCAAACAAAACAGTTTCTTCAGTCGTGCTGCATTTTCTTTCTAAAGTGCTAATTAATATTTTCTGTCTTGCCTTTTCATAAAAGAAAATAAAATGCTTTCCCCTTTTGTGGGGGAGGCTTTTTGCTGCCTCACAGATGTACAGTTTCCTCCTTCCACCATAGAGATACACAGTCTGTGTGAAATATGAATGAATTAGTGACCTACATTTACAGCTTTCATTTGCAATGCTCAGAAATTTAATCCAATAAGGGGAAAAAAAAAAAAATCAAACCAAAAGATATTTAAAACATACCACAGCATTCAGCAGTACAAAATAGTATGAATATAGCCAATGTCAATTATATTTTTAAGTGTTCAAGAACAAAAACGTAAAAAATATAAAATCCCAATTTGTTTTCTTCCATTTCAGATGTTAATAGATAATAATAAAAGAGTACCTTACTAGCACATGATACTTGATGTGACAAAATGATTTTAAACTCTGCCTCTAAAGTAAAAGGGGGATGTGATTGTGGTGGTTAGTGTGGGATTGTCATGATGCAGAGAAAACTTGCTTCTTGCTGTGAATGTCAGATTAAATGCGTGAAAATACAAAGGTTCTAGTATGTTGATTGTTGGCGTGCGTGCGTGTGTTTCTGTAGGACGTGAAGGCTGTGGTGACTCACTCAGTCCAGAGCGGCATACACTCCATTGGTGGTGTGCAGGTCCTCTTCCCTCTGTTTGCACAGCTGGATTATTGCCAGCCCTCCAGCCATGAGCTGGACACCTCTGTTTGGTAACATCAAATAATGTCCTTGCACTTTCAATAACAAGCAGTCATGAAAAGAGTTGATACAAGATGAAACGAGGCTTATCATTTGGGTTAAATGGTTAAATCTCTGTAAAGGGAGCAGAATCAGTGTTTTTAGTTGGGAATAATGAATCTGCTGTTACTGAGAGTTACGGGTTTTTAATTGTGTGTCTTTCTGGGAACAAACAAGTTAGGAATAGCATTGATAGATTACTGCTTACTGGTTTTAATTCTTATGAATACTATATGCTCACTGACTTGTTAGTTTATGTAATCGAGAGTAACGTGCCAAAATATTATTATTGAAGCCATTTTAAATGCAGTGGGGGATGTATCAAGTCCTCTCTAGATGACACTATTTAGAAATGTGTTCGACAGCACAGTGATGACACAACCACGTGTTCAATCACACTTCCTTTAGGATATACCCTTGGCAGTCAGGGCTTTGTCAGCAGCTCACACAGATTATTGTCACTGTCCAACCTGTCTTGTCTCTCTCTGCATGTCACCGTTTGTGTGTCTGTGTTTGACAGCTGCACTTTGCTGTCTTTTGTGATGGAGCTCTTGAAGAACTCGGTGGCTATGCAAGAGCAGGTCTTGGCCTGCAAAGGCTTTCTCGTCATCGGCTACACTTTGGAGAAGGTGAGGAAAATTACAAATGAGCTCAGCTGGCTAAGAGGCACACAAGGGAGCCATCTTCCCAGACCAACAGCCGCTCACATGAATGACCTCAGCTTTGAAATGAGGCTGATGTTGGTTCTGCACCAACACAGCACACACCGACACACTTGATATGAGATGCTCTGTTTTCCCCTCGCTGTTTTTGGAGGTCACATCTGCTTGTGTGCTTGTTGGGCAGAAAAGGGAGCTCCTCCTCCCTTTTTATTTTTTCTTTACACGTGCACTTTTTTTTCTTTTCCTCTCGTCACTCTGTAACTTGTATACCTTTTTGGTTTTCCGGATGTATGGAATATATACATCCCCAATCATGGCCTTTCATTTTCCCCCTTTCTTTGTCTCTGTTCTAGTCTTCCAAGCTACATGTGACGCGGCCTGTCCTGGACATTGTTCTGGCCTTTTCCAGATACCTTAGCAACTTGCAGAATGGCATCTTGCTGCTCAAGCAGCTATGTGACCACATCCTGTTCAACCCTGCCATCTGGATCCATGCCCCTGCCAAGGTAACATGAGTGCACATGTACAGTCGTGTGAAAAAGACAGGGTTTTACAGAACATGCTTATTCATGAGCTCGCAGAACCACTTTGAGCAGGAAAAACTTGAAGACATACTTTTCTGTATGACGTTTTAACTTTTTTGCACTATTGTGGATTTTCTCCTGGCAACCCTTTACTACTTGTGACTGCTTTTTCTAAATTGTATTTTCATTATCTCTAACATTGAACGTCCTTAATTTGGGCAGTAGATTCTGAGGTGTGGCTCTTGAGTGTTTTTTGCACTATTCCTGAGTACTGAACGGGCTGACCTTGATGTAAACTTAAGCTAAGATGTATTCTTCTCAGAACACTGGCAAATTGTCTGTCTGGAAAACTGTCTGGAATGTCTTTCATTAGTAAATAATCTTTCTCGCTGCAGACAGCCAGAGTCCAAATTGTTTGGAAATGGCTTTATAACCCAGACCAGATTGATCGGCAGCAACGGTTGTTTCTCTGAGGTCATAACTGATGCATTTCCTCCGTCATAGCCTTAATACCCATCTTAATGCTTTGGAGAATCAAACTGCCATAAATGTATGCTTTTTAGAGAAGATCACAGCTGCTGATGAGCAATTAAAGTGCATTTGATTTGCAGCATCTGCCTGATACTTTCTTTATATAGAAGAAAGTAGTGAGGATCTACTTAGTTTTTCCACACCATGTGTATCTATTTTGCTTTATTTTTATTAAGGGAATAAGTATAGTGTGTTAGTGCGTTGTGTGCTCTATACTAATAGGTAAAGTGGTGGCATTTAAAAAAAAAAAAAAAAAAAAAAGTTAATCCATATGTTTTTGTGTTTTGGTTACATTTATAAAAACTGAGAAATTTCAATGCTTTTCCTCTAATTTTAACTCCTTACTTGCTTTATAAATAGGAATCTCAGCATTTTAAAACTAAATAAATTGTCCATTTAAATTCTTTTATTGCTTCATTTCAAAAGAAATGATGGACATGAAGCATAGAACCATTTGATAGTTGTTGTTTTTTTTTAAATAGTTAATGAAATGAAAGCCACCAACGTATAAGGCTTTACATGTTGCGTCAGGTCTGAATGGGTCAACCCACTTAGAATTATCAGCTTTATTTTTCTGCTGAACAAATAAGAGCTAATTGAAAAGTTGCTTTTTAACTCAAATGGCATTCAAGCCACGCTGTTTGTTTTTTTTCCCCTTGTTTGCTTAAACATACAGGTGCAGCTGACACTCTACACTTACCTGGCAACAGAGTTCATCAGCACGGTGACCATCTACAATGCCATTCGCAGGGTGGGCACAGTGCTTCAGGTCATGCATACACTAAAATACTACTACTGGGTTGTTAACCCTCAAGACCGCAGTGGAGTCGTGCCTAAGGGCCTTGGTGAGACTGCACTCAAATCTTCCGAAAGTATTGTGTTTGTATGATGTAATACAGGAATAGGTTGTTTTTTTTTATTTTTTTTATTTCTGTCCATTTTCTTCTCATTTCGCTTTCTCAACATTTCGCAGACTGCATTTATTAATTAACTTTGGTTTAACAAGACAGTGCAAGAGTTAATCAACTGCCAGATTCTTAGCTACGGTTTTTTTTTTTTTTTTTTTTTTTTTGCTTTCAGATGGTCCAAGGCCAAACCAGAAGGAGATGCTCTCTTTACGAGCGTTTCTACTGTTGTTTGTCAAACAACTCATAATGAAGGCAAGTTTAGTGGGTCTTGTTTGAAAATAATAATACTATTTTTCTTTTTCCTGCTTTTTTCTGTCTTAATATGTCGATACTGGGATGTCTACTGCTTTAGATTTTGGTTAAAGTCATATGGTTTTGCATTATGCCTTCATATTTCTATATTTTCATCATACATGAAAGAATGCATCGATTCGTATATCAACTTCTTCTCAACACATCTGATGTACATAGATGACATTTATTTTTCCATGGATTTAGAGGGCATCAATTCAGTGAATTTTTAGATGAGCCTTGCATTTGTATTCCAGGATCATGGGGTGAAGGAAGACGAGCTACAGAGTATCCTCAACTACCTCCTGACCATGCACGAGGTAGGCATGCGTATGGAAGTCCTCTCAGCCATTACCAGCAAATCACGCCGTTACCACCAGATGGCAACATAGTACTACTGCAGTGTATTTGGTTTCCCTTCCATCTCAACATTTTCTGTTTCTAAAGGCGGCATCACGGGTTAATGTCATTTTTCATGCCTGCCAGTTAGAGTAGTATTATGACAAGAGTATGATTATTTAAAGAGCAGATTAAATTAAGCAAATTAAGTCGATCAACAGATGGCGAGAAAGGCGGTGAACCTGAAGTTGCCATCATGTTACAGTTCTTTATTTTATGAATTAATATACATGTGATGCAATGAATATGCTACTCCTGCTTTTGCAAATATTATTCCAAAGCACAAATGCACATATCAGGGAATTGCCATTAACATTAGCACTACAAATTGCTCACAGGTTCAGGTATCACATTTAAATCTGGCCATTTTAGTGTAGCAGAGCAGCTTCAGCTTGTTTCCCTCATGTTCCACAGGATGACAATCTCATGGATGTGCTGCAGCTGTTAGTTGCTCTGATGTCTGAACATCCCGGCTCCATGGTCCAAGCCTTTGACCAGCGTAATGGGATTCGGTAGTTACCAACTCTTACTATGATTTTCTTTTTTTTTCTTTTTTTTTTTTTTAAATAATGCTTTCTGATAGTGTCTTGTTTTTTTTTTTTTTTTTGTTTTTTTTTTTTTGCCTCAGCTAAAATATGATTCACTTCCCTTTTACATAAGAAACGTAACCAACACTATTTTGTTTTGAATCAACAGTGTGATTTATAAGCTGTTGGCTTCAAAAAGTGAGGGAATAAGAGTCCAAGCACTCAAGGTCATGGGATACTTTCTGAAAAGCTTGTCACTAAAGTAAGTACCTGATTTCACTTTCAGTATCTTCCCAGACTTTGTTTCAATGTCCATCAAAAATATGTCTCTGCAATTTTTTTATTTTATTTTTTTTAACACTATACTTTGACGGACTCAGGATCACACCAGTGGGGCTAATGACCTTAACAGCACTCAGTTTGATTCCTGGCCAGTTGAACTTTTACTGCTCTCTCTCTTTCTCCACAGTTCCTGCGTATTTCTCTGCTATGAAATGTCAAACATAAAATCATCAAACCTGAAATTTGAAGGGGTAGGGGGTGGGGTGAAACCATTTTCTTATATGCTTTCAGTGTGCATAATGTTAGTTGTTAGAATTGCAAGAAAGGTGTCACATGAGAATGATATTAACTATGTCATTGCTTACAACATTTCTATAAGTAAAAAAAATTATCTGGTGGGATTATGTCTATTACTTGAAAAATAGTTTCTGTTAAAATATATTTCCTTAGCTGCATGTTTTTTTTTTGTTTTTTTTTTCCTCATTTTCGCTTATAAATAAATATAATGACTTTATTTGGAAAACAGGCTGCATGCACCTTTAACTCTATGTGCAACCAATGCTGATGCAGGAAAAGAGGAGATACTGTAATATTTGCAGCTATGCTGAGGTTGGAGGTGATGAGGAACCAGAGATGAAAGTGATAAATAATTTCAATGAAAAGCTGGGTTTACTTCCCCATCAGAGATTCTCTCACATGATTTTCCGCTGGACCTGAACTGATTTTCCTTCTACATCAGTGACTGCTGTTATTAGATTGACCAGAAACTGAAGATTTTTGCCCTCATCATCCATCATCATGTGTTGCATTCCCTTTCAATATTGATCTGTTACAAACATTGTAATTGGTGTGCAAATAGAAAAAGTCTAAGTTTAACAAGCGCACTGCGTTATTTTTAAATACAATAAGTGATCTAATCCAATACTCGTATTTACCGAGGGTCCGTTGACCTTTTTAACATCTTGATCAGGAGGAAGGCCGAGGTCATGCTGAGTCATGGTCTGTTCTCGCTGCTCACCGAACGCCTGATGCTCCACTCCAACCAGTTCACCATGACAACCTACAATGTGCTCTTTGAGGTCAGTCTGCATATGCACAGTCTCCATGATTACACAACACTACTGATATTATATTCGCAGAAAAGGGCAGTAAAAGTCAGTAATATAAAACAATTTTAATTGCATTGTAACAGCTTTCCTTTTTGCACAGGACATGCATTTTAAATTTGTGCCATGATAACCTAGCAAATTTTCCAATTGCCTATGAAAATTGACTACCCACATGAAACATGCATTAAAAAAAAAAACAACTGACCATCTAGAAAATGTGATCGGCAAACAGAAGCATAACGTTTTGTTTCGTCTTTAATGTTCGGAGTAAGGTGGACATTTATGACTCGAATCCCATATCTCTCCCGTGGCAGATTCTCACAGAGCAGATCTGCACTCAAGTGATCCATAAACAGCATCCGGACCCCGACTCCACTGTGAAGATTCTCAACCCACGTAAGTGCCCCCTGCACACCACACTGTTCTCCTAAATCACCCGCTGCAGCGTTCCCTCTGCATGCCTACAGTTTCATGCTGAGGGGGCCGATCCCCGTGGACCTGCACGATTGCTATGCACTGGCCAACAAATGAACAACATAAATTTTGCAGCCAGTGTTTATATTCATACAACTGAGCCTCAGATGTAAACCTAATATGAGGACGGGGCAAACACTCACACCCTTGTTTTATTGTAGCTCTGAATTATTTTTCAAGGGGATTCATTTGCGTGTAAAGGGCTGATGAATGGGGTGAAAGTAATTGGGCTTTTTTTTAATTTTTTTATTTTTAACATGAGATGGAAAAATGCAGGTATTTAATTGTTTAGTTTGTTTTTTTTAAATGCATCTTCTAATTCAAAATATTAACATTCAATATTTATCTCATGTTGCAGTATACTGTAATTTTCTTCAGTGTGTATTGTTACTGTTGTTACTACCCCCAAAAAATAACTGGCCACTTAACTAGAAGTGATGGCTTTGATCCTTATTCCCATCCCATATTTTCAGGCTATTACTAGTCTAATTTCACATCAGCTCAAATTCTTTCATATGTTGAAATCAGTATTCATTTTAACTAAGAAAACTCAAAACTCTCAACCCCCCCCCCTTCACTCAAGCTCCTACGTAAACACGTGCACCTTTTTTATTTATTTTTTTTTTTTTTTACACACGTGCAAAACATCTTTAATCAGTTTGAAATTCAAGCGCTTGTTATAATCACAACCAAGGTTTACTTCCAACCAGCCTTAATCTGACAAGGTCCCGCCGCAGTCACACACTGATTATCTAAGGCCTTTATTGTGTTAAAAACTCTCCGGCCCAACCATCCTAGACAGCGTGTGTGTGCGTGCGTGTGTGTGTGAGTTATATATCTCAAAGAAACCTTGTAGGGGTTCGTACATTTGCACTCAGACTATGGAACACAGAGCGGTGGTCTGTTTCTCTTTTGCCGTGTATTCTCCTGATTTAATCTGCGACAAACTCCCAAAATGGCCCCCTGATTGCAGTCTTTAGTAACGTCAGAGCCAATCAAATAAACCGAGGAAGTAGTGTTTCCCTCAAATTAACTCTGAGGAAAAGAAGTAAGAGCAAATGGAAAAAAAAAAGAGAGGAATACACCATCCCTCTATTCTCATTCCTGGTACATGCTGGGGTAATTTTCTGGCGGTAAAGGTTCAGCGACTCATAATTTGAGTGACTAAGGCGTAGAAACAACACAACTGTCATCTGGGACGGGCGTGGGGGGGGCCGGGGTGCATCGGTTAGTGCCAAAGTCTGAAAAGACAAGTGAAATCCAAGACCCTCCATCTTTTAACCTCTGAGCAAATGCACACCGACACTGTCGAGATAATTCATCTAAACAATCAGTCTCTTTGGTTTAACCAAAACCAAACCTTCCAGAAGTGTCTGTGGCTCTCGTTGGCTTGTTTGAAACAATACCAAAACAATTACAGTATGATAAAGATCAATGGTTTGAACTTTTTGGTTTGCTCTGTTTTGTATACCAAAAGCACAGATTGGAAGGTGTTTATAGTTTGGAGTTCAGATGGTTTGTGATGGAACGATTTTCACATGTACGTTTTATCTGTTAATTTGTGCAGGAAATGTTTAGTGTTTCTGTATTCAGCCTTTATTTTATAAACGTTAAAATACAGCTTGACATCATGTGCTGTGTAACACAATGGAAAAAATACATTTTCAGGCTGTGTTATTTCCCCTTTTCTCAGCTCCGTAAATATCTTTTCCTTTTATCTCAGACTGTAAACAGGAGGGCAATTTTTCTTTTTCAGAGATTCTGAAGGTAATAGCAGCACTGCTGAAGAATACTCCCCCATCCCCTGAGAGCATGGAGGTGCGCAGGGTCTTTCTGTCAGACATGATCAAACTGTTCAATAACAGCAGAGAGAACCGCAGGTAAAAAAAAATAAAAAGAGAAATTTTAGCTTTTTACTGGATAGAGAAGTACTTCAGAACACACCGCTCCATGCAATGATTACTTTGAGCAGCGCCCCATCTTTGTTGTTTCAGGAGCCTGCTGCAGTGCTCCGTGTGGCAGGAGTGGATGCTCTCTCTGTGCTTCATCAACCCACGGAACAGCGAGGAGCAGAAAATCACCGAGATGGTGTACGCCATCTTCCGCATCCTGCTCTACCACGCCATCAAATACGAGTGGGGCGGCTGGCGTGTCTGGGTGGACACCCTGTCCATCACCCATTCCAAGGTCAGAGCGCTCATTATATCCATGCACTACTCAAACACATGATAAACAAGGACTTTTTTTTATTTTTTATAAATCTTTTTATCTATGGCCCTTCTTTTGTCTGTTTGGTTTCTACTTCTGTACGTTTTACTGCACTCACTCACATCATGCTGCAATATTGTCAACCTAAACACATTGCATCTGACTCGCATCTGATTCCATCGCAACTGTAACCACAGCCCTTCTGAGTTTGATTACAGCCAAACGGAGAGCAATATTCAGTCACAGCCTGCAGCTCCGTCACCCATGTTTTGCTTTTGAAGTGAACAAAATGCATTTCATCAAATGAGTAGATATAGAGCATTATTGTCTGCCCCTTTAACTTGCAGTGTAGGTCTAGCAGGGTAATTCCATCTTGCCTCTCATTGCCCATCAGATTAGCCTATGAAAGCTGTACAGTGATTATAATTTAAAATCTAGTTTCAGTATAAACCAATTGGAATGAATCCCTTCAGCCTTTCCTGTCTTTATTTATGTAAGGAGTCTCTTTCTTTCACGTTGCTCAGATAAAAATAAACTACTGGCACTTCTTATTTCCAAAAGTTGAATTCAAAATAGTGCTTTAGAAATTCACTGTTGATATCGTATTTCGCGAGTCTGTTCCAGAGCAGTGAAGTAATTGAAGTTGGTGTCAGATTGTGGTCTTGGGGGTTTTTAAGCTTGGCAGATTGAAAGTGGGGTTAAAGAAGTGCTTGTGATATGAGACGCTTCACTGTAACGTGTGATGCTGTGGCGGCTGGCGTCCAACAGGGGGCACAGACAGACTGGCTGTCTGAGAGCAGCAATTAACTGGATGCTGGATGTGTATTTGAGTATCCGTGCATGTGTGTGTGTGTGTGTGTGTGTGTGTTGAATTCAGGGTGTTTTGAAAGCTTAACGTCTTTCCACATCTCCAAACACCGAAGAACAGAGGCACAAGAAGATGGAAAGATGACAAAAAAAGGGAAAATAACTTCTTAATATATTCTTGACTGGTGATGGTGAAACTGTGAGACGGCAGTAAATAATCTTTTACCCCTTAAAGCCAGATGAATCATATTTGATACACACATTTCTTAGACCGCTACACCATACCCATAATCAAAACAAACAAAAAAGTTTTTAACAAAAAATTTCTAAAACTAAATAAAAATACCATCAAAATGACTCTGTCTTCATAGATATACGTAAAAAAATGAGAAAAATGTTAAAGACTATTTGGGGTGTCTTAATTTCAAGAAAAATATACATTCATACTTCTACACAGTAAAGGGTTGAAATATTTTCCAAAGAATTATTCTACTAGAAAGTGACAAAGTACTTTTCCGTCCTGACAGTTTGACAGTTTTGTTATCTTATGTTGCAGAAAATCTGGTGCCTGTTCTCGAAGAGTGCAGATATTCTTTACCCTTGAAAGGCCATAACAGCCTCTTTTTCTTTCCTTTTTGTTTTATAATTCCACAAGATTTTCTTTTTGTTTTTTTACTTACGTGTATGCATTTATAAGGCGCGTACAGCAGAATTTAATTCGTGCATCGTGTTTGAATGAACCCATGCTCTTGTGCAATGTGAAATAAATACACACACAAATGCACCCAGAGTGCAGGGAGCTGCCTGTGAATCGAATAGTTGCACCGGGTGCTACCCACCAAGATACATGCATCTGCTATAAAAAAAAAAAAAAAAAAAAGGCTAAAGAAACTCAATTGCAATTTTATTGTCCCGTTTGATAGATTTCCTGCCACCTTTGTAGCACCGGAGCCGTTTGTCACTGTTGCTCTCTCCTCCCACTGCTGCAGGGCTGTGTTTGTGTGTGTGTGTGTGTGTGTGCATGAATGTGTGAGAGCGTGTGTGTGTGTGTGTGTGCATGAATGTGTGAGAGCGTGTGTGTGTGTGTGTGTGTGAGCACGTGTGTGCCTGCGTTTTGAGTGAATGTGAGTTACCAGCCACATTTTCTCTTTGCCCTTCTTCTCTCTTGGGCTTCTAGCAAGCCTTTCTCTCAGACCGCATTGAATATTCATCGAAACTACGGAAGAACAATCGCAGAAACAAGGCCTCATAAATACAACCAGCCCACTGGGAGCCTCTTGATAAGTGCATATATGCATTCACAAATACATATTTGCACATTTCCCCTTTACAAAGACTTAGTTTGCCTTGTGTCAGCCACGGTAGCGTTGCCAGTCGAATAGGAACAATATGCCTCAAGCTGAACGCATGTTTTCGCATCTGTGTGTGTCGACTCCTCTTTGAATCACGCTGTGCGTTCTGTATTTTGCTTTGATGAATTTTTCTCTATAAATAAGTCAAAAGCTACATAATGCAAGAATGTACACTTCCATGATCAGAGGTTGAAGTAAAAGTAAAATCTTTTTCTGTGCAGACAATATTCGGACTCTGTGGGACCCCTTTTTTATATATATATATATATATATATATATATATATATATATATATATATATATATATATATATATATATATATATATATATATATATATATATATATATATATATATATATATATATTATTTATTTATTTATTTATTTTATTTTTATTTTTTTTAATATCAGTAATAAGAAAAACCACGAAGCTTCTCCATAACAATCATTATTTTAATTATTATTATTGTTTTTTATAATTCAGCTACATTTTTTATAGTACAGTTTTTTTTGGAATGAGATAAAATTTTAATATTTGTGAATAAGAAGGAAAACAAAGACAAACCATGAATTTCCTTAGTAGTTTGTCAGTCGTTGGGGGAGAGCATTTGCATGCGTGTGTCTGGGCCGATGGGCAGATGTTCATGCAGGTGGGCACGCTGACACAGCCCTCCTACTATGGGCCCACGCAACCCTTCCAAGGTGCCCCTCGTCCATCTCTGCACACAAATCAGTCTGAGAACAAGGATCTCTCCAAAAGTGAGGGATTGAGGCGTGAAGGTCCCCATGCCCTTCACTCCTGCACTGCCAGCTAGCTTCAATACACATGTCAAGACGTCACAAAGAACAAGTACACGCATCTTAGACAAAAGACAATATGCATTAATGGATTTAAGATCTCTTTTCATGGTAAAACATGAGTGGCTTTGGCTAAACAGTTTATGTCCTCTGAGATTATTGAAATATTACGTTAAGAAAACTCAATCGTCGTCCCATGACAAGAAGTTGGCAGAAAATGGCAAAGCAACACTAGATAAACGATATGATCGACCATGTAACTCTCAGGGTAAGTATGAGTTTCAGAACGTCGTCATTGTTTATTTCTTATTTATATTATTCTAAATAGGAATTTAAGAGCAAGTCCAGTCATCTTTTCATCGTCTTTTACACTGAAATAGCAGATACTAAAAATGTATGCATGTCAGTGGAGCAGGTGAGAAGAAGAAAAATGCTTTTACAAGAAGTGATGAATGAAGAAAACGTGAACAAAAGCAAAACTGTACAACGTGAACGGCAAAAGCCGATGGCATTGATTTTGGAGGAGGAATTGCATTTAGCTAATTAGATTAGGGTTGTGCTTTCCTCCCCATTTCCCTCTTGTTTTGTCGTGGCTCATTATGGTTCTTTATAGGTGACTCCCAGGCTCCTACTCCTATTTTTTTTTTTTTTTTTTGGGAGGGGGGGGGGTCTCTTTCAAAAGTGACCCTTTTCAGCCTGATTCTGATCTAGTGTAACAGGTTGTGGTGTTTATTCTAGATTTGTGAAACGTGATTGCCTTATCCATATTTGTTGATCATAGAGAAAAAAAAAAAAAAAAAAAAGTAAAAACGGGGTTTATTTTGTGCGGGTGCAGAATTTATTCAAACTCTTATCAAGCAGCACAACGCTCTTTGTTTGCGCTGTTTGGTCCCCTACTAGCCGTTGAGATCTTTTGCATGATCGGTGCCTGTTACACCCAGTTAATACCATGTTACCTGTCACATTAGAGAAGCCCACCATGTTTTCCTACATTACCATAACATTTTTCCATAACCCACTAAGGCCAGACTGAGTCACGGAGTAGACTGAAATTAGATTAGATCAGCATGGATGTCTTAGTCACCCAAGGCAGTTTCTACATATAGTGAGGCTGAATGCTGTTTTAAAAGCCACATAGACGTTTGCTACCTCTGTCTAGTGGTAACTGGATCTGTTACAGAACCCCAGTTAAGGTCGGCATACATCATCCAAAACTACAGACGGCATCCTGAACCTATGTTATGTGCTTCACCTCTTCTCTGCATAATGTCCATAACGGTGCACTCTGAATGCAGCTTTTTAATTGCTAAAAATGCTAAATGTCAAATTAAGCACAAACTAATGGGTTAGAAGGTCTTGCAGTGTGATGAGTGGGAAAGCTGAAGGAAGAGAGAAAGAGAGAGAGAGACAGACCACTGGTGCATTTAGAGCAGGCTGTGCACTCAGAAAACAGCTATGGATTACCAATCAGTGCTTCCCACTACAGAAGATTAATGAGCACCCATGTAGCAGGCTAATTTAGAACAATAACGCCTAATTAATTACAAATAATCAGCTTCTTTCTCCTTCTTTCCTTTCTTCCTCTCTTAATGACTCACTTGCCTTTTTCCCCTCCTTCGTTGCAATTAATTTCTGTCCCTCCTTTTCATCTCTAGCTTTATTTTCTTTGTTCCTTTCTCACTCTTCCTCCTCAGCCTCCTTCCTTCTGTCCAAATAACCGCAGGTGAAAAAGCAGCTAAGTGGGTCCAGTTTCATCCCCCTCCCCACCCACCACCACCACGACCCATCTTTGACTCTCTGTCCTCCAAACCCAGTGATTAATGCAGGGGCTTAAATTAGGCGTGGGAGGATTTGTCGATGCTGGACACGCACTCAGCACAGCTTGAAGACACACACTAATAGTATCTACTGCTAATCTATGACTGCTTACATGGATGGGCTCTTCCTCAAATGCCACTGCAGAATGTTGTCAGTATAGACTAGTAGTCGAGTCTACCCATATCAGATGGTAAGAAGACTGATGGAGGCTAATAGGCTTTGGGCAGCAGCGTTATGTAAGAGGAGTTTTAAGTATGTCCCAGCTATTCACAGGTAGTCCTTCTGGTTAGATGTTGCAGTAAGCTCACAATGTTTGCTCTCATGCCGCTATTATTTGAAGTTACCCAAATATCTATTAGAAAAGGTCTGTTGGGTATGAAATGAGACGATGGTGAAATGAGATGCAGGGTGTGGGAGGCAAGTGGATGATGATGTGAGGTTGCTGCTAAAAACATTTAAAAAAAAAAAAAAAAAAAAGAAAAGGTTCATAACATTACTTTACATTGTTTTCTAGTAAATGTGTGGATACGGATGGTTGAATTACACTTTGGCAATTTTAGTGAATTGTCAGGGAGTCATTACATATCCATCCATTTCACCTAAGGATTTTTTTTTTTTTTTTGATTTTGCCAAGATGAGAAGAAATGTACTTTATTGGAAAAACATTTCTATATCATGTCAGGGAGTCAGTAACTTGCTTAAAAATAAGCATTTGAAGAAAGATTTAAAAAAAAAAAAAACCAACTCATAATTGCTGTGTTTTTTTAATAAATCATGCACGGAGTAACATTTAATGGTTCAGCACGTTAGTAGTGTTTCTAACGTAATAAATTCTGTGTTTGCAGGTGACATTTGAGCAGCACAAAGAGAATCTGTCACGCATGTTCCGTCAGTACCAGCATCAGGGCTCCACGGGCTCTCGGAGCACAATTCGCACCATCTCAGGTGTCAGCCAAAGCTCTGAAACGATAAAAAGTGCTAATGGGTCACCTGCAGAGGACAGGGCGCCTTCCACTGTTATTGAGCTGACAGTGGACGAATTGTCCCAGAAATCCCTTGACTCAGCATCCAATTCCACCAATACCTCCAGGCCAGTGGACACTAGTGAATATAGGGAAGAGACATCCATCACTGTGTCCAACATCCTTGCAAGGGCTGAAGAAGAAGTAGAGCCGGCGGATGAGTCTTCCAAGGGTGGTTCAGTTGACGAAAAAGAAGCCGAAAATGGTGCTATTCACAAAACCAAAGCAGAGGAGCAAAATGAAGAGATCAACACGCAAAATGCGACGACAGAAAGTTCATCTGACATAAACGTTATGGATCTAGAAGCCGCTCGCAGCAACCAACCTGAAACGGCTGACAAAGCTACTGTGGAAGTGGTTGGAGACTCGACAGCATCTACAAGTGATGATGCCCAAACACCCATAACCATTGATGAAACGTTGAAGAGTAAAGACGACAAAAGTGAATCATTAAACTCCATTACAGAAAACACTTTAAATGAAGAAAACACAGTAGATGCAGAACATGGAGAGAAGACAGACCAAAGGTCCCCAGAACCTTCATCCTGCCTGGAGAACAGTGTACTGGGTGGAGCATCCGTGTTCAACGAGGACTTGGTTGACATCTCGTCTGTAAGTGACCAGATCCGCCATAGTGATGACAGTCAAGAGGAGTCCTCTTACGCTTCTGCAGCAACTGGAGAAGAAGGTGATGCTGTGAAAAATGAGGACGGCAATGGAGGCAAAATAAATGATCAGGAAGGCAAAGAAAATAAGGAGGAAGAGGAGAAACAGGAGGCTAGTGTGCAAGGTGAAGAAACAAGTGAATCCCAAGAGAAACAGGTGCCTTGTTTGAACAGTGAGACTCCTCCAGCTGATGCGCTTGAACAAAGTGTCGTAGGACCACCTAAAGAAAGTGTTAGTGATGGGCATCCTTCCCCCATAAATGAAGCTTCAAGTGAAGACCAGGTGCCATCAGATTCCACACCACCCTCCTCAGCTCAGGTGGCTCCAGCAGCCTCGGATTCCAGCTCACTCAGCCGGCCTTCAGAGACCAGTGACTCCACTGTCGGGGAAACCCCATCCAGTGTCGCTGACAGCAACGCGACCGCCTCCAGCTCTGACACCCACAAGAGCACCGACTCCATCAGCAAGACTAAAGAGATAAAAATTGCCAGGCTGGACGTGTCCAATGTGGCCTTAGACACCGAGAGACTTGAACTAAAGGAGACCTCTTCAACAGTAGGCATTTGATTTATATTTCCAAGCCTGCTACCGGCCTTGTCCCAGTCCTGCCCCATGTCAACCCTCCCTGTGTTTTGCTCATATATATTTCTGCAGGAAACAAGCCAAGGCCAGACATCAACAACAACGGCAGCATCAGCAGAAGCCGGAAGTTCCTCAGGCCAGCCGAGAGAGATCGAAACGCCGGCTCCACGCTCCACCATGTTCCGTATCCCAGAATTCCGCTGGTCTCACATGCACCAGCGCCTCCTCACTGACCTGCTCTTCTCTATTGAGACAGATGTCCAGATGTGGAGGAGGTAAGGATTGATTTCTACTAATGCTTTTGGTAACAATAAGATCGACTGAGAACAGATTAGCTGACTTTATAAACCTCTGAGGAATATGCCCTCTGATAATTTAGTGTTACGAGATGGAAAATGTATTTTTTATGCAAATCCTTTTATAGCTGTTTACAGGCTCCAGTTATTTCTCAGGTGGTGATAGCTTGGTGCCCTGATTTCTAGGGCTGTCAAAAGTGAGAGTGTGAAAATGATTATTATTATTGTATGAATCTGCATGCTAACCTGAGCAAACCATCTTCTTCCTCTGGATCCAAACTGAAAATGCGTTTATTAGAGCGTCGGTCGTCTTCTCTTTCTTTCAGCCAGAAAGCAAAGAAGTACATTTGTCTTTCATTCATGTAATGGAAGAATTTATGTGGGGAGGTACCACTTAAGTTCAATTTAAGCAGTTTTTGCCATAAGTGAATGTGTTTTTTATTTATTTTAACTGATGCCTAACTGCAAATGAGAAGAAAAATCCACAGTGCTTTAATTATAAGGTTGAGTTTTAATTTATTTTAGTTTTAATTATCTTAGAGTTTTAATGCTGCTTTAATACTGTGAAATGTTCACCAAAGCAATATTGTGCCTTCTCCTTTTCAGTCATTCCACGAAGACGATTTTGGATTTTGTGAACAGCAGCGAGAATGTTGTGTTCGTCCACAACAGCATCCACCTCATCTCCCAGGTGGTGGACAATCTCATTATGGCTTGTGGAGGCATTTTACCTCTACTGTCTGCTGCCACGTCGTCATCTGTGAGTGCCTCGATGCTCGCGGATTCTGTGTTTGTCCTTTAATCTGTGGCTGATGGCACGGTCACAGGAAGTTATCAATCCACATTGACCTTTCCCAATCACATTACTCTACAGTTAGCTGCCTCCTAACATGGTTAGTTTGTTTTTCTCTGCTCTGACCTCAGTGACTGCAGTGCTCTTATGCGATCGTTGGCCTCTGCCGATGACCTGTCCAACCTGCAGAAGAAACTGGTTGATGCTCAGTCCCTTTAAAATTCAATTACTTTCTTCCGTGGCATGTAACTAGGTTTAAAACCGAATGTAAAGAATCGCATTTTTACATGTATTGATGTATTTTCAGGATAGCTTCCACCTCCAGTGCAGTGTGTGAATGTAAACTTGCCGTGGTTGCTCACAAAATAAATACATATGGGTTTTTTCTTCTTTAATAGGGAGTCTGATACATGTACTACATTTTTTCACTATGTAAAAATAGATTTTACAATTTTATTTCTTATCCATTACTTACTGTTGATTTCTTTCATTTTCTTGACTACCAGCATGAGCTGGAGAGCATTGAGCCATCCCAGGGTTTGGCAGTGGAGGCATCCGTCACCTTTTTGCAGCGCCTCATCAGCCTCGCAGATGTTCTCATCTTTGCCAGCTCGCACAACTTCACAGAGATAGAAGCTGAGAAAAACATGTCGTCAGGGGGCATTCTGCGACAGTGCCTCCGCCTGGGTAAGCACTTTTGAACACTTATCCCTTGTGATGTTTAAATTCTGCAGGGCTGTTTTGTGTGAAGCTGCTTTATTTTAAGGAAATACCCACAACTTTTTTCTTTTTTTTTTTTTTCTTCTTTTTTTTTATTGTTTCTTTTTCCCTCTGACAGTCAGTTCAAGTATTAGAGCAATAGGGAAAGTATTTATCACGTTAGAGCCATGACGGATGTGCCAGATTTACAAATTTCCATAAATCAGCGTGCAAGTTTGGGAGTTGGGAGTAGTAAGCAAAAAAGAGTAAACAATTATCTGCAGGACTATGGTTAGTTTGGCACATTTGTTCAGATTTTTATCAGATGAAGGCAACAGAAATTATTCAAAGTGCACTTGAAACTTGTTAACGCTCAATCCAAGATATCACAATCGCATATCACAAAACTGTCATTTGCATGTGCGAGTTTTGGATTGTTTTGCCTTTTTTTCTCGCATGCATATGAAATGATGACTTCTGCTGGTTGCGGTTGATGTTAATTTTTGTACAATTTCTCACTTTATGCACATTGCAGCAGTTTAAGTAATATCAGCTGGTTTAAATTCACAGCACATAATAAATGACATAATTGTTTTAATGATTCGCCCAATAAAGTTGTACATTTATTGGTTAGAAATGGATGCCGTTTTAACCTGTTTTTTGTTTCCCCTTAATATAAAATCAGGGTTGACGACTCAAAATCATGTCACAAGTTTATTGCTTTATAGCTGACAATCTGAACCTGTTTTTGCATTTATTTAAAATGTTTAATTATTTACACACCTGATAAAGAACAGAATAATTTTCAAGATGTCAATGTGTTTTTTTTTTTTTTTTTTTGTTTTGTTTTTTAACACATCAGATGTTTAAAACAAAATTGGAAATGTTTGAAGTTATTCGTCGTCAGGTAGCCTTTTAAACCCTCGCTTAATATTTAGAAACAAAATTGTGAATCTTACACTTTCCTGAGATAAATGCAACCTTTGTGTGACTAACGTTTGGAAGCTGTTCACAAGAAAAATGAATTTAAGGTGAGATGAGTTAATGTGTATAGATTTAATGTTTTTTTCCTTTATACGTTGAGCAGTTTTTGTCCTCATCTTTGGCCCCTCACTGAGTTTTCTTCGTTAAATCTCATCTTTGAGATCCAGCCTGCAGCAATCGGCAGCAGCCTTCAGTATTGGCTCTAGTCGTGGCTCCCTGTCATCTTTTTTTTTTTTCTTCTGCAGTCTTTCTTTTCTGCCTCTTCCCTCTCAGTCTCCAGCTGCTGCTCTCATCTCCTTGCCTCTTTTCACTCTGCTCATATCAGCGCTCTCTTATCATGTTATTATAACCCTACATGCATGGCAACACTTTGAAATGGCTGCTAGCATGATATACTGAGTTGTCCATAATGGCCTCGGCTGTGCTGCTGCATAGCCTGAAGCCCCGATCTCCTTCTGTTCCAGGCTATTAAAATTTCCTCTGACAGCATCAAGAAGCCTGGCCTCACAATCGCTGAATAAGAGATACCAAAATTGTTACATTATTCATGCTTTTTTTTTTTTTTTTTTTGAACCGTGTTTATACCTTTTTCGCACAGAGGTTGAGTGCAGTACAGTACACACACATGGATCAAAGGAACGAATGTAGCTTGCTTTCTATAATTTTTTTTGGTTTGTTTTACTTTTGTAACGGAACATATTCAGATGTCCAATTTTGCTTTCATATACAATAACGGTTAGAAACAAACAGTCAAAATGCAAACCTGCCATTCAAAGAACGTCTTTGCTTCTGCGAAGCTTTTTGAAAGAAAATCATGCCACCGTTGCACAGGTTTTAGAAAGCAGCCCTTATGAAATCAATATTTGATGAGGTATGTGCTCCCCATTGCTGGCACCTAATCTGATTTTGGAAAACTGTAACAAGGTTTTAGCGTCTCCACCCCTCCCTCGCTCCCTCTCTTTATAAATGATTGTATGAAAGAGTGGTCCTAATGGAAAAAGCGAGCCCATTTCCAGACAGAATAATTCCCTCTATCGTAATCTTAATGCCACGGAGTTAACATTTGTCAGTTGTCAAGTCACAGCGCGACGGGGGCTGGGAGGGGCTCCAAAGAGGAGCAGTACATTAAATTACAAATGGTAAGCAAGTCACTTCTGAACCCACCTCAAGTTGTTGGACAGTTAGATTTTTTTTTTCCTCCAGTGAAAGGCGCATCTTTGGTGCCTACTCAGCATGTGTACACCATAGCAGTGCCATTTGTTATGGGAGCTGCACACTGTGGATATGATTCAAGAGAACAACCCCGCACTGTGACCTTGGGAGGAGAGGTGGAGCAGGGAAGAGTGAGCGGTGCTGCCAGAGTTGGCCAGTGCACCGACCTTGTCACGGCCCCACTTTTTCTCTCGTTTTTGTCTCTCTCAGCTGCTCCTCTTCTCTGCTCTTCTCAGGTCTCGCCCTTCGTTTTCCTTTGGATTTCTCTTTTGTTGCTTTTGGGCATAGAAGCTCAATTAAGAAGCATATTACTTTGAGGCACATATTACCCTGGCATTGACTGTTGTTTATATGATGTCACATAACATATCTGTTTCTGTCCCTCCCTAGTGTGTGCTATGGCAGTGAGAAACTGTCTGGAGTGTCAGCAAGCCCAATTTAAGCACTGCGCAGAGGCCTCTGCACGCAGCTGCACAGTCATGCCCAGCACCGTGCTGGGAACAGCCCTGTCTGCATCGGCACAGGCAAGTAACCCAAATATTTTCCTGGAGTCTTTATTTTCTGGATTTGCATCCCTTTTTAAAGAAAAAGAAGAAAAGTTTGAAAGGATCAGTATTACTCTTCTGTGCTGGTCGCCCCATACATTACACACGCAGCAATAGTTACATCATGTTTTGCCCTTTTCCATACTCAGCAGTAGCCAAAGCTGTTGTGTCCTTTGTCCTTCTCAGCAGCAGCAACCAAGTGTTATTGCATTAGCTCATGTCTTATTATATTACCACACGTGTTGCTATTTGTTACACTAGACTAGACCCTTTGTCATTGCCCCTTTGATTCGATACAGCGACTTCCAGTAAAGCCATGTAGTTCTTCTCTGAACCGGGTGTTGAAGCTCATTCATAATGCAGGGGCTCTATAGAGAAGCCATTATGTTAAGGACACGATCTCTTGAGGGCATGGCTTCCCTAAGCTGTTCAACCGTACCCTGCTTTATGCACTGAGACAGTTGACAATCTGATTAACATAAGCGTGCATGTGGCGTTTCACTTTCACTTGCAGATAATAATAGATTTCACGTGGTAATGGGATGATTGTTTTGTCGTGCACGCAGAGTCCCGTTGATGCAGTGACAGGTGGCATGTCTCCGATCAGAGACTTTGACCGGCTCCTTCAAGACATGGACATCAACCGCCTCAGGGCTGTTGTCTTCAGAGATATTGTGAGTTGTACATCGATGGGCTACGTGTATTCTTATACGTATACCAGGACTTTTCTCACTTGAGGGGCTTTCAGAAGAAGAAGAAGTGCGTATGGGTTGTTTAGTGTGTTTTGTTTGTTTCAGGAGGACAGTAAGCAGGCTCAGTTTTTGGCTCTCGCTGTGGTCTACTTCATCTCAGTCCTCATGGTGTCCAAGTATCGTGACATTCTGGAGCCTCACAATGACAAGAAACACCCTCAAAGATCCCAGTCTTCTAGGAGCACAGGTATGCAGGGACTTCAAAGAAAAATCCACTGAAATATATCGGTGCATGTAAAGATGGCATTGCTGGTGTCCTGTAAAGGATTTCATGCTTTTCATCGACTCTGAGACGTTGTGAATGTGCACTACTTCTGTAATGAATAACTAGGACTTTATTATCACATTATTCATGATTTTCTGTGTCTTCTCAGACAGTGGAGCCGTTTCGGCAGGAATGGAGGTAGAGGGCGGCTTCTCTCTCAGGCGCTACGATTCTGGCATTGGCGATGACCACACCTCAACTGCGGCGAGTGAAGCGGACCTGTCATCCTCTGGAGTAGCTCACGGTCCTGACGCCATCTCAGAGGCCTTGTCTACACTGTCGTCCGAGGTCAAGCCTGCTCTGTCTGCTGATTCAAAGGGCAAGAATGTAAAGGACATTCTGCGCAGCCTTGTGAGCGCTCCAGCCGATGATGTCATGGTGGACCCAAGTCTGCTGCCACCAGCTTTTCTGGGACCTGTGGGCGACGCTGGCAGAGACGCGTCCCTGCAGTTCCGCTCTTTTGATAGGTGAGAACTAACCTATCAGCATGCACTTCCACTGTCATACAGTAGATTAAGACTTTCTTCACTACACCTTGGTTCCTGTGAACGGGGAAAAAAGATCAGGAGATTTACCCCTTTGCTGAGACCTGACAGATTTGTCAGTTTCTCAAAACCCATATGGTACAAAGGCTTGTGCTTCTTAATCTTTACAGTCGACAGTTTTATGCGATTTATCCCAACATAACTGCAGGGGCCTTTTGAAAGTCAGACCTTGAAGACATCTCAGCTTGGTATCCTCAGAGGAGGCCTCGGTGGATCTTGAAAAACATTCTGTAACAGAAACCCTTCTAAACTGAGGAATGCTAGTCTCTGACTCTTTTTTCCTCCAAGTACAATTGTTTTTTGTTTTTTTTGTGTTTTTTTTGTGTTTTTTGTCTTGCTGTTGGTGCAGCTTCTCAGAAAAAGAAAGACAAGGAGGCAGAGCTGACGGAAGGCTGTTTCTTTTCACATTGCCACTGATATTTAATAACTCTTTCATCTCTATTGCTTGTCTTGCTCCATATAACATTTGTATCATGTTTCCCCCGTTTTTTTTCTTAAAAAAAAAAAGTAATTTGTGTTGCCTCTGGTGCAGTAGGGTGAACAGTCAGAAGTAGAGCTTCAAAAGCAGAGTGGGATACTGAAACCGCAGACGGGCTCAGGTGAGAGAGGATGGTTATTGGTCTGGTTTGCATTTGGGGCATTGGTTCTCAGACGTTTTACGCACAGCGGAGTGGGGGTTCTGGGTAAAGAGGAAAAAGGGGGAGAGATGGAGGAAGGGGGAGATGGGTGTCAAGTCAAAGTTCTCATGTTTGAAGAAAACATTTCTACATTTTTCTCCCTCTCACTCACAAACACAGTCAGTCTGACTGCCCCCAACTGTGGGAATTCCACGGCATCTCTGTGATCGCGTGTCTTTATCTGAGGAATGCTTTGTCAGGTCTCAGGGCGCTCCTCATATCAGGGGGATTAGACTGGCTCCTGTCCGCTGAGCATACTCAGTGGGAAGAGAGGACGTCAGGAGAGCTGGAAAACGTAGACTAACAGCTCACTCGATGCCTATGGGAGCTTCTTCATGCAAACCCAGGCACAGAGTACAAACTTCACTCCAGCTACTTTCTAAGAGAGATGAGACCTGCTTGAAGGGTGTTCATCTCATGCGCTGATAATCCTCTCATTGTCAAACGGAAGAAAAGGTCGACTGTAGTCTGCATCTGTTATCTAAAACACAAAAACTGTTAGCTTTTATAGAGGCATAAAATATGACTGTTTTCATAGTCCTAACCTCTTGCTGAGTGAAGGATTACAAGATTGCAGAGCCTAAAGAGATGCACTTCTGTCCAATCTGTGAAAAAGCCCTCAGTATGTTGCCCCTAAGCACCGATCCAATGAGGAAGACGAATTCTGACTCGGTGAAGGATTGGCTCTAAGTGGAAAACGGACACACGATCTTTGTAAGCACTATCTGAGGCAGCTGATGCAGCTGGCTCGCCAATAACAATCCTCCTACATTTTTAACACTCAGTTTGTTCTTTTCACACTATAAATTCTCTATGCTTTGTCACAGGCAAACCCTAGATGATTGCTAAGGAGACTGGTCCACATTTTCAGTTAACATATTTTTGAAACTCGCCCCGGCTGTAGCAGTAGCACCTCAACTCTCATTTGAGGCTCTCTTGAAGGCAGCATGTTGGACTTACTCAAAATGAGCAGCATTATGAGGAAACTCGTTTCATGTTGCGGAGGAGTAGCTGGTGTAGCACATTACACATAAAAACTGGGATTTTTTTCATGGTAACAGTTGCCTTTTTTTGTTTTTTTTTTTTTGTTGTTTTTGTTCAACTGCTAATGTTGCTCAGGAGCATTGCCATTGTGTTGTATGAAGAAACAAACTAAAAATCTTTGCTTACTTTGAGGAGAAACCACTAAATGTTTTGCATTTTTGCTTGATCAGTGACCCCCAAAAACATGTTTTGCTTATCAAACTGGATATACATTTTCTGGCGATTTCAGTGATGCATTGAGTGTTTCAGCCTGTCTTCTACCCACATTCCCAATGCTCTGCTTAGTACACTCGCTGCTGAGGTACCATGTTATTTTGATGTCAGTGTGTCAAATGTTCCCAATAGTACATGTAATTTGCTGGCTTTTAACTGGTACAGAGTCTCAGTTTACTGCTGTTTAATCAGCTAACTGTCTCTCAACTCTTACCCTCACCAGTTACGCTCTGACACATGTATACGAGTTCCGATGGTGTTTATTGCTTGTAATAACTCTATCACAGCTCGGCATCTCCCACTAACCACTAAGTCTTCCAGTGACACCAGTCCAAGCCAGATCTGACATTCTACACTGACATCTCCTGTCAAAACACGGCAACTTTCAACTGGCCCAGAGGGCCGGATTTATGAGGCCCATGCACGAAAAAAGCATGGATCTCCCAGATAAAACCTGGGGGTGGGTCAGAGGGTGAAGTATCCAAACTGATTTATTTACTAGAGGAGATCTGCTGGATTTCTCCCATGCATTTCTCAACTATGCCCCTGTTATGACAGCCAGTCTGCAAATATTTGCTGATGCTAACCAGAACCAAACAGTGTCATTGTACAAGTCCGTGATTTAGTTTGCATGGTTCAGCAGAATATGCGAGTGTTAGACGCTAGGATATACACGGTGGAGTTGTTTGCATTCCTGATAACGGACTCGGCATGCATGTGTGAGCTGATGTGGAGATGAGTTGTGTTGGTGAAGTGTTGTTAATGTACTGATTATAGCGAACATGTCAGACAATACCGTTTTCAGTTAAGGCCTCACTTTTTATATTTTACTGTGGACAACAGGTTTCAGTATGAGGATGTATTTGAGTCATTTAGATTAGTGTTACAACAATAAACACGGTCCATTCACCTTTCACAGTGACATTATGTCGTCTGCTCTTACACTCTGTGGCTAATAGTCGATATACATCTAAATAACTTGCAGCAAATCAATCAGTGTGTTTTGTATACTTCACAATAGTCCAGACAATCTCTCAAATGCACCAATTGAAAATGGTAAGGATATTTACAGGCTGAACAAAACGTGTCTCAAATTGTAAATATAACTAAAATATCAAAGTCTTTTACCAAATCAAGACATAAGTTAAATCACATGGAACAACAATGATATAACTCTGGAAAAATTTAAAAAACAAAACTTTAAATTTCAGTGTAGTAATTGCAAAAAGCTCGAAATTTTCTCCTTCCGTTTTTCTTCTCTCTGGCCTCGCAAACGGGCCAACAATATTCCTTCACACATGTTGAGTATTATGTTTTTTTGCTATCACAAAGTTTCTATTTACTGCATATTGAATTATTAACATTCAGCAAAAGACTTAAGCACGCAACATGCACGGAGACAAAAGATGATGCCTCCTTAGATCACAAGATGATTCAGGCTGTCTGAGTTACTTCTGTCTCTTCCTGTAATCCCAGGCTGACTTGATGATGCTAAGATCAGAGCAACTGTGGGGGCCACATCTGTTTCAGAAGTCTTTGTTCTTTGTATGGCCAGAAATGCAGCAATCCTTTATGACTAGTATTGTGTTTGGGGTTTGACGCCATACTGGAGAATTAATTTGGGACCAGAATGCATAAAACCTGCCTGCGTGGTACGAAACAGACGAAAGAGGGAGATATTCAACGATTTTCAAGTTATAGTCCTCATTTTCTGGCTCTCGTGGGCACTCGGGTATGAGTCACGCTGCTTATAAACTACAGAGGTGTTTCCCAAGTTGCCATCGTTCCAGTTGTGGCTCATTAAGAGGGCTTGATCTTGCTTAATTTATTTGAAAATGGTGTGGAAATGTAGTGCGTGTGGCTGTGTTTGTGCATTTTTGTGCTACTTTTGGACATTGAGTTCATGTACGGGGCTGATGGAAACGAGTTTGAAGTAAAATTTACATATAGAGCAGCTTTCACAGACAGAAGTAACAAAGTGCTTTACACTGAAACAGTAAAATAAAAACTATTAAAGCCAACATGGTGTAAAAAAGAAAAAAAAATGGCAACAGCATAAAAACATTTAAAAGCCTGCTTGAATAAAAATGTTTTCAGTCCCCCCCCCCCCCCCCCCCCCCCCAAAAGTGTTTTAAAGAGTTTGTGGTAGATGGTTCCAGAGTCTCGGTGCCATGATCCCAAAAGCCCGATCACCACGTGTTTTTAAAATGAAAGTGGAAGAAGATCAAACCTGTGCTGTGTAGAAAACTGTTGAATTTACAAGCACACTACAGATATTTTGTTTTACTGGTAATAGCAGAGATTACTGGAATTGCTGTGTTGTCTGCACTTATCCACTGTGGGTTAAGAGCTTTAAATAATTCAGCCTCAGCTAGGCGCACACACACACACACACACACACACACACACACACACACACACACACACACACACACACACACACACACACACTTTGCTCTGGGGTTGTGTTTGCAGGTTGAGCGGGGCCGCTGACGGCTGATTAATCGACTGGGGCGGCCCACTCATGATAAGTGTGGCTAATGACCTGCTGAATAATTCACCAGGCTTTTGCTGAGCGAGCTGATGGAAGGCCAAGCACATGGACGGACACGTTCTCGAGCAGACTCCTACACACTGATGCACACTCGTATCAAAATATTTGCGGGAACGTTCACACGAGTGCTTCCAGCCTCCGCGCACCAGGGGTCCCCTATCTCTCCGTTCCCTCTCGACTGCTGTTGGCACTCGGGGTGCTTCATGTCAGCGCCGCCCTTCCTCAGCTGATACTGCCGTCCCTTCTCTCTGTATCTTAACAGAAACAAAAGTTACCAGATACTTTTAGCTCCACTCTCACTTGCTATCAATACTAATTTCATTATATTCCATCATTACTTCTTTTTTTTTTTTCGTGTATCTCTCAGTATGGGGTTTTTATTTTACACATCACTGTCGAGCCACTTGGAACATTTTGCTGCTGCTTTGTTATTTTCAGCTGAAGTAAAGCTCAGATGTCAGAGTGCAACAGTCATGGTAACTTTTAATAGATCCGATCGACGGCCTTAAATCAGGCCTGCGTGGCCTTTGATACTGCAGCCAGGTATCTGTCTACGCCACAGGGTGCCCTGATCCGAGTATACTGTTGCCTGCTTGCGTGTGTGCAAGCATGAAAGCACGCATACGCACACTTGACTTTTACCATGGTGGGAATGTGTGGCAGCTCATCTATTTGTTTGCTCCTGCTCACTTCTTTTTATATTTAAATCTGTGCGCTTGATGCATTTGTCCGTATCTTGCTAAGCCTGCGTTTGTTTGTGTTTCTGAGAGGTAGCAGTAGCCAGTGATTAGACCCTGCTTCCCCCTGTGTCAGCACTGATAAGCTGGGCCAGGCTTTCTTTGATATGGCCAGTGGTCTGTCAGAGCCCCGGTCTGAAATGACAGCTTATCTGCATGCAGCTCTCCTCCCATCTTCTGTTCACCGGATGGAAAGTGAAGTCCACTCGCTTTGACCAGATTGCTGTGAGACGCTCTTCTTGTTTCTTTACTGGACTGGCGTATAAAGAGAGAATTACCGTTACACAGATGAACTGTATGTACATATTTAATCTGCCTGGAAGGGCTTTTTTTTTTTTTTTTTTAAACACTTTAAGAAGTTAAATTGTTCAAGTAGGTTATATTACAAAAAATAAGTGCTTTTTATCCATACAGAGCATATATTTGAGTATCTGACATGACCATCAAATCAAAACCTCTGACATAACACAAGTTTTGGGCATTGAGTTTGGAAAAATGCCATTTAGAGAGCCTTTTCAGATTTGCAAGGTACTGTGAGCTCCTAAATGTAGTTCAGAGTAGAAATAAAATCTTTCAGAAAGACTCCACTCTCCTAAAACCGACTGCTGTGACCACAGATCAAAAAACACGTTGTAAAGGGAGTTGCTGTGCTGAATCTTTTCAGTATTTTTACAAAGGCAAGTCGTCAATCAAACCTCATCAATTAAACCTCAGGAAATTGGGTATGGATTTTTATTTATTTATTTATTTTTCCCCCAACTATTTTATAGGTCAGTCAATGAAATACTTGAAATTTAGACGATTTGATGTGTGTGTGCGTGTGTGTGCGCCTCTGATTTAAAGTAGTTGCAGCTAGTGAATGTGTTGCCTGGAAGTTCCTTATACTTCTGTCACTTGATATTAACCCAATCAAGCTGCAACCCGCCTGCTGCAGACAGATCAATGAACGAAGTGAAAAGAAAGCAGTGGAAGGAGGCTGCAGCTAAGGATTGCAAATATGGAAAGCTGTTCTTTGATGTTCTGGGGTTGGAGACCTTAAAGTGTTCAAAATAACTGTAGATAACTTCAAAACGTTTATTTTTTCATTTGATTTTTCTTTTCAATTCATGTTTTTTTTTTTTTGTTTTAAATAAAAGATTTTGGCAATTTTTTCTTTCTCTCTTTTGCATGCATGTCTGTTAAGGACCATATAATGCTGCGTAATTTAACCTGCAGTGTAGCAGAGTAAAAGGGTTGGTGTTTCTGTGGTCCCACTCTCCACGTAAGATTTATGTATTTTTCACAACACTTCACTAAAGGTAACGGTAAATTATTATTTTTTTGTTTTTGTTTTTTTCTCTGCAGAAGTGTTGTCGTTGCACCCAAGAAAGTGGGAATGGCACCATCTCCAGTCGCTTCCACATCTGTCCCAACATCCACTGCTGCCTCTGCGTCTGGGACGCCGGTGGACAGTGTTGCTGTGGTATCTTCTGGCGACACCTCCCAGAGCAACTCTGCAGACTCTGCAGCTTGTGAGTGTGTGACACACACACACACACACACACACACACAAAACTCTAATAAAATAAATCTCTCATTGAGGATTGGCATTGCCTCCGTGAGGGCAGTGCCAAGTCATAGTCTGGATGAGTCTGTAGTGAGTCAGTCAAAATGGACTTAACGATTCCACTTCTCGGTATTTCAGTGAACAACAGAGATTTCCATTGGAATAGTACCAGAGTGATTGATATGCTTCAGCTGCAGTGAGTAGCTTCTCATTCCATGTGAAAAGAAACGTGTGAAGAGGCCCGACTTACCTTGTTGCTGAGTGTTGTGGACCATCAGGGTGAGAAGAGTTGTGGATGAAGTTTAATTTTCTAGTCATTGAGCAGCAGTGACGGGATGTGGGGTTACTAGCTGGAATTATGGTGATGACAGATTTTTGACATGTTCTTAAATAATAATGCCCGATTAATTGGGCTCAAATTTTAAAATAGTGATTCAGGAGATGTCATTTGCAGATGCGGATTAGCCATAGTGTCCACTAAGACCATTCACTTAAACCCACGAAAACTATTAGATGTGCTGGTGAAGACGTTACACAAACGTCCAGCCCTCCCGTCATCAATAAAATATATTTCTTGAGGGCCAATAAATGAATTAATAATGCATATTTGGATGGAAATTAAGAATGTGACACTGTAAGCTTGTTGAAACAACGCCCCATCAAATGTGTGTCTGAACAAGCGCTGAAGCTGTTTCATCGAAAATCTTTTGGGTGATTCTGGTTATAAATCAGTAACTTTACGTCAACCAGATTTTTTTTTTTTTTTTTTTTTAGCATCCCAGTCTTTGCTTCATATTATTGCGCACGCCCAGCAGGATGATCCACTTCTATGTGGTGGATTTAGTTTTTTTTTTCTTCCGTCAAACATTTTGGTTGTTGGTTCTCCGTGGGTTATTTTTACCTTATATGCTGAGCAAATTGCTGCCTGTGCATATTCTGTACTCGCAGTGGGGAAACTTCCACATCAAACATGTGCTTCCTCTCATGACTACTTCATAATATGTGCTTAGTGACTGGGAAAAATGTTTATTTCCTAAAACTATGTTGATACCACCAACCCCATTCTACTCCACCCCGATAGTGCAAAACAAAGATATGATTTAATGATACCAGTATCGTCTCAGCAACTTTCAGAACCAAACGGATGAGAATCGTGTTACTCTGATCAGCAGCCAGTTAATTGGTGGATCTCTGGTGTCTGCATGTGCAATGCCCTTGCCTCCAAAATCAGCCAATGATGAGCACTTCGGGAGTAACTTGTGGTTCGCTTGCTTGGCCAAGGACACTTTGAACACACAGAGGAGCTCAACCCTCATCTTCTGATTTAAAGACAGCCACTCCACCTGAGCGATGGCCACTCCAGCATGAGGATGAGGAGGAGGGTTTGTGTGTTGTGTACGCTTGCAGATAGTGCTAACTTTAGCATATCCTTTGGGTCCTCGGAGTCGGTGAGCAGTGTTTGGTAAATACGCTTTGTGAGTGAGTATGTTGGTGAGGCAGGGGAAGGACTGATGTAGACATTAATTTAGTCCTCTTTGTTTGAAGGAGCTACTTCAGCTCGAGAGGGATAATCCCAGCAGGCCCACATGGCGCTGTTTAACACCTTGCATACACACATGCACTCACATTCCAGCACACATTACACTGTCTGTCATTCCTGAAGAGTTATCCCTGCTCGGAGACTGTCCTGGCTGGAAAAACAAGCCTCTGAAACACCAGAGGAATCCCCCTCCTCCATATTCAGCTGGGCATTAGCTTATTTATGAGCTACAGGGAAGAGAATTTACTGCCAGATCAATCACACGCTGACTTTGTACCTCGTGCGCCTCTGTCTCCAGAATTAAGTCATAAAGCACCTTTTAGTTGTGTAATGAAACACTCAGAAAAACAGCCCAGAGGGGTAAATTGGTATGACGTGACATAATGAGAAGGAAGAAAAGCAATGATTTAAAATGAATAAATAAAAACGCCTTTATATTATTTGTATAAAATATATAAAACAAATACTAAATGTGTTTTAGTGCATGGATTTGCGTATGATTCACACATAAAACATTTCTTTCCAGAAGTCTGTGTGGCTAAAGCTGACGATGAAACATAATCAAATTTTTCATCAAGAGAACCAGTAAATTGTAAATTGATAAGCCAGACTTATTGTGCTTGAAGTACATCATCAACTATCTAACCATAAAATTATAGCTTTACACCTCCACTTGCCCTATTCGGCCATAAATCCCCACCTTTTTTTTTTTTTCCATAGATTTGAATGGAGAGCATTGTGTTATTTCATAAGAGACACCTTTCCACTCAGGTTTATGGTGTGCCCCTGTTTATATAATGTATAGCCGTGTCTCTGTGCTTGTGCATGAGTGTGCGTGTGTGTGTGTGTGTGTGTGTGTGTGTGTGTGTGTGTGTGTGTGTGTGTGCGCGCTCTTGTCCAGCATCCAGACTAATAACAGACTTCTTTGGTTTCTCCCTGCAGCAGGCGGCCAGGTTCCAGCCAGCACCAGCCTGCCATCTGTCCCCCCACTCTCCCCTGTGACCCAGAACACAGCCCCCAATATGAGGTGATTCATCTTCTTTTCTCTCCCACACACATGCACTATCAGCTGTTTATGCACATGAGCTTGGTCAATCAGATATTTATGTATATCTTATTATTATTGCCTTTCTTCTAATTTAATGGTTTGCCTCATATTTGAGTGTGATATCTAGTCGATATTTTGCAAAATGTGCTGCTACCCAGATTTGTTTTGGAGTTGCCGATGATGTATCTTTGCTTTCAGCATCTCCGAGCGTCTAGAACATGCACTTGAAAAGGCAGCTCCTCTGCTGAGGGAGATCTTTGTGGACTTTGCCCCCTTTCTCTCTCGTACCCTGCTGGGCAGCCACGGACAAGAGCTGCTTATCGAGGGCACCAGTGAGTAAAACGTCATAGAAATTCTATTTACACAGCAGAGTTTTGAAGGGGGGAGAAAAAAAAAAAAGGTCAGAGCATTATATCACTGCAACGTCGTGAACATCAAGGGTCCGAGCGCTCCTTATTTAAATGCAATAACATATCCACGCTGTTAATCTCATACTGCGATGAGTTGCACAGGACCCAGAGCTTGGTAGCTGTGTTGGAGGTTTCCAGGGGGGTGGGTCAAAGGCCAGGCTACTAATAGCAGTGTTTGGGATGTCCGCTGCCAACAAACAAAATGGAAAGTTGATTGATAGCTGCAGGAGGGGGTTGCAAAGAAGGCAGTGTATGTACGGGCATGAATGCAGTGGCACATGAGTCTGTGTCGTACGAAGAGCAACTGGAAGGCCAAAGGGCTTCTCTTGCTTTTCCCCGTCTGTGCCTCTGCAGCAGACTCCGGACACTCTAGTGGCCCCCTGCCCTCTAAACGCCCACGGCCTGTCAGTAGGGATCAATAGGACATATGCTGGCTAATTCAGGCCTCTGTAATACAAGGCCCAAATATGTATTAGTTTACAGTAACACCATGTTGACTCATTAGACCCATCAATACTATCTGGTCTCTTGCAGATGGCACAAGGTTTGGTAATCACTATCCGTTAATGCAAGTGTGAGTCTGCATGTCCATTATAGTGCTTGTTGTGTGGAGATGCATCGCTTGCCCCACTTCGTCCTCTAAAGCTGCGATCTTCAGAAAAAGATATATTTATTGAATGCTGTCGTATAGCAGAACTGGATAACGCCCTCACATTGGTCGCATTTGCAGGAAGTTGGGTCAAATTCAAGTTTTTAATACACTGCCTTCCTGAAATGCTCTGTCTAGGCCGTTGGCCATCCTCTCAGCTTTCTGTATGTGTGCAGTTGTGTAATAGACAGGAGAAAGTCCTAATTCCTACTTCACATATCAGCTCAACAAGTCCCAGGATCTACTTTGACTTCATTTTTTTTTTTTTTTTTTCCTTCCAACTTTTAAAGGCAGACGTTAAGGACTGTTGTTTATATGGCCATATTTTGACCAACATGTGAAGGGGTTGTTTGTAAGTTTGTAAGGGATGGTTCCCCAATGTTTAGTGCTCGTCAGTTCAACCGACCTCTGTGCAGTTGCCTCATCAGACACAAAGAAGAAGAACTGATTGCAATAAAAACAACTCCTGCACTACCAACTCATCTCATTTGTCTCAAGCTCTTCAGAATCTGGATTTAGTATCGACTCATAGACTCAAAACACTGACACTTTATTATTAACAAATCTATTCTTAGTCTTTCATCTAACATACAAAGTCCCCCCAAAACTTTGTGAAGTCAGTTTCTGCTCCCAAGATGCGTCTGAGCTTTAGCCCTACACATGGAATCAGCAGCAGAACTACCTGTCCCTTAAGAGGTTTGTCCCTCTAAATGAATTTGATCATATATAAATCATATTGGATGCAAGAAGATGTAGTTGCCCATGTCAGGACTGGTCAATGCTGCATATGTTTCTTTACAAGTCCACAGTCTGATGTCTTTTCTTTAGTTCTTTAGTTATGTTTGTAGTCTCTTATGACTTTGTCCACATATTCTATAATGTTTAAATGGATAATTATTTTGTCCATGTCACTACAGTTATATTCTGTGTTGTTGTTTCTACAACTGCTCTGTACTGCTGCTTAAAAAAAGATATTTTATATCTCAAGAGTTTTATCTCCTTGGTAAAGGAGGTTATAAATAAGTGGATTTACAAAAAAACAATCATTAGTCAAATGCACATTGCTTTCTGGCTTATTTTCTTGTATGTTTTCTGCAGGTCTTGTGTGTATGAAGTCCAGCAGCTCAGTGGTGGAGCTCGTCATGCTTCTCTGTTCTCAGGCAAGTCTGGCATTTTCATCTGTTTTTTTTTTTGTTTTTTTTTGTTTTTCCCCTCATCCTCTGCTTTTCTACCATTTATCAGTCTCACTTGGAGTGCAGTAAATCCGCAGAGCCTTATCTCTCCTCCACTGTGCTTCATCTACCTTTCCACATTCACTTTTCACCGATAGCCAGAGCAGAGAAACCGGAGAGAAGACATCTTCGGCTGCAAATATTGGTTTGAGGGTCAAGGGTGGCCGACCTGCCCGCTTCACCTCTGACCTCAGAGCCGGCCCTTGTGGCCTGGACCAAACTGATGAGGAGGGATAATGTAGATTTGATGGTGCTTTGCATTGATTACCCCTCTCATCTCTGTTGTCTTGTGGGTATTTTTGTTGCCAAGTTTATTTAGCTGCTGCCAGATTCATGAATACTAATTCAGGGATCATAAGCAGGCGTGGGCAGATCAATGATCAAGGCTGTCGATGGATCACTCCCGGATGCCCGATTACCATTTAGAGACACAAAGCTACTTACAGTAAGGTCTTATACGGCATGTGGGCCAAACTACAGTCCCCCAGTGTATTTTAAATGTAGTTTTAATGCGTATCGCAAAAGAAGTTTATTCATTCATGGCAAAATCTCACCTCTTCTACACTCTGCAACAAAGGCAACAGATAATGACTCCCCTCTGGCCCTGTTATGTATCATAAAATAAAGTTTTTCAATAATGCAGAAGCACATCTGATTAATGACACCTTCCTCACCACGCCACGTTTTTTTTTTTTTTGTTTTGTTTTCTTTTTCTTTTATCAGCTACATTTTCCAAAAGAAAAAGAGTAATATCTCTCCTTACCTTTTAACTCCCCATTGGTTGCTTGGCTCCCATTATTCATTTTGCTTCCCAGGAAAGGTAATGCAGCCAGATTACACATCTGTTTGGATGTCAGTGGTCATGCATAGATTTGGGCTGGTGGGACTCGGACGAGGGAATGTGAGCCCCATAACGTCCAGAGACGAAGGAGTGAAAGCTAGATAGAAAACCAAAGAGGGAAGAATGACAGGCACTAATGTACCTATTTGTCATATCTGTCATGGTGTTGTTTAATGCTAATCTAATCAAAGGCAGAATCTCGGTGATTGCTTCACTGCGCGGCTCATGCCTCGCTTCCCCCCTTCGGTCCATAGCCCAACTTATTTCTTCCTTTCTGCAGCCCATCCTGCCCAATTTCAACACACACACACACACACACACATCCACAATCTTTAACTGAGAGAACCAGGGATTGGCCAGTGTAGTGTTGATTGCTTCAATAAATCATCCAACCAAATTCTCTCACAGCTAATGCAAATGTAATTTTATTGTTGTTTGAAGGGGTGAAAGAAGAGGGGGAGGAGGAGGGGAGGAATGATACACGGCTCCTCACCAGGGAAAAGAAGAAAACGGGGACCGGCTTTCCTCCAGGCTAAATTACAACGTATAATTATTTGTGTGTTTGTTCTCCATGTGAGGCGGCGAGAGTGAGCCAGTAGAATGATTGATGGCGTTATTTAGTGAGGTTTGTTGGGCCCTCTGGCACAGGAAGCAGTCAATTCTCACACAGGAAGTGCCTCCGTGGCCATCTTGTGACTCCCTTTTTTTTTTTTTTTTCTCCTCCTTCTTTTTTCCTGCCTTCGAGCCAACCAGTGACTGAAGTAGATGGAGATGATTTTGATTGATTTTTTTTTTTTTTTTTCCTTTTTTCTCCTCCCTCTTCACCCCCCCACCCCCCAGCTTCATCAGAGATGTGATGTGATACCATCTCCGTGAGATTTTAATTAATTTCCCAAGCTTTGAGATGGAGTGGAGCCAAGGTTAAGGGTCAGGAGTCCAGGGACTGCAGAGCAGTTTTTAATCAGGGACCCTATGAAAGTTGCACTGGCGGCCACAACAGCAGGGCATTGAGGAGGGGATTGTAAACCGCTGTTTGATAGCACCTCCTTTCGAAATCAGGACAACAGCGCTCCTAATTAAAGGACCATTTTGATCAGACATTAACTGTTGGGGTGGCATGCTGCCTTGTTCTCATCTCTAACATCGATCCACGTAGACTCCTGAATATACAAAGTGAGGATTAATGATCCTAAACTGTAGTTACAGAATACTCCTCAAAATAGAAAGACAGAGCTGACTCTTTCAGGTTTACTTGGGATTCAGTGTTTTTAGGGCTGCGGGAGTGCAAAACTGACAGTTTTAAACTCCTTATTTTAATTCACAGTTAAGATTATTGATTGTGTACTTCCGTTAAATGTCAAATGCTGCAAGAAAACTGTAAAGTTTAAAGAAAATGACTCTGTTTCAGCGGTGCTCTATTTACAAATGAGAATTCTGCTTGACAGTATACTAAAAAAAAATGCTTTCATTAATAATGCAGAGTGTGGAACAATAATTAGATTCTAAATTGAAAACATTCATTCGAAACTGTTGCGGTGGTAGTTTGATCAACACGAGATGATTATTTTTACAAATGTCTGCAGCAAGAGATTTCAAGGTTCACATAAAAACATCACCATGTTTCATTGATGGGGTTATAGTCATTGTGTGGATGCCTACAAAAGAGCTTTTAATATTAAATTAATGAAGCGTAATTCGTCTCTCTCCAGTGGTAACGATGCTTCACGTGTCTAAAAAAGCGTTCTCTGCCTCTTTGCACGTTCCAGGTCGAAAGCTTCGTGTTCAGTCTCCCTCCCGCGCTTGTTTTCTCCCCGTGTCATATTTACGACCAATGTGCCGTTTTCCTGGATGCACTTTTCAAGCGAGTTTTCACCCAAAAACATGCTATTAATAAGTAATACAGTTGGACAAAAGAGAGAGCTTTTCTTCGGCGCTCGCTGCCATCCATCCAACGTGCTGAGAAATCACCTTATTGGATACTGGACGGCCTGCGATGTGCAAAGGCCCATAAATCTTCTCAGTAGCTGCATTTGTGTCCTGTAGATCAGCCATTATTGTCCGGCCTCTCTGTCAGCCCATCCATTCTTCTGCCATTTATCAACGATGCATCCTGTACATGGAGTAGAGGGACGAGAGAGCTGGTGTTGTGGAGTGGAGAGGCGCTGAATTCATTATGGTCAGGACCATCTACGCAGGACTGCTCTTCCTCATAGTCCACTGGAATAGACATGAAACGAAAACCTCTGATCTGTGTAGTGTAATTAGCGGTCAAGTAAAGTCGGGATAATTGTCCAGTTTGTCAACTTGTACCATTTTTATCTCTGGAAGTTAAATTCTGGGTGAAATACATCCATGAAGACATTCAGGAAAATGGTTGTTTCCTTTCCAAATATATAAGATTGAATATTTTTTTTTTTTTTTTTTTTTTAAACGTGTGATATAGTTTGGTAATCAAAACCTCATTGTTTTTACCCGAGTTGCAAAGCTACACCATCATGATTTTATTAGTTGGAATAGTCCTGGATAACATGGAAAACGCCAAAGCTGAAGACTCTGATCTCACCAATATCCCTTTTTTTAGAACCAATGGTTTACGCGTCTCAGTTATGACAGTGTTTACCCACAGTAAGAGGCCGACGAGATAACCACGCCGGTTATTTGTTCGGTCTCAACTAACATATCCTACACGCTACTTGATGGATCTTTATCTTTGATTTTGGCAAACAGGATTTTGTTGTGACCACTGATGCACATAATCCTTTAAATGTAATTCAATAACATCGGCGTTAACCCCACTAATCTAATCACCGCTCAAATCGTATGTTCCCAGCCAGGCTCAAAGTTAACCTGTTTAACAGATGGGCACCTCTCTCGCAGTCAGCAGGGACAAAGACATCGACTTCCCCAAACACTTGGCTCTTCCTGACCCTTGACACTCTGACCTCCGGGTTATAAGTAGAGAGCAGCGGAGGTTTGGGAGTTTAAACCCCTGCGGCTGGGGAACAGGCCGCGAGCGTACGTAATCGCGGGCTACGGAATCGGTAGCTTACTGCAAGATACGCCCCAACTAGGTTAGTAGAGAGTCGGTAAGTTGGAGAACTTGAAAGTAGGAAAGCGTGAAGGTAAAGCCACCAGCTTTGACTTTCTATCATTCGATCAAGAATTCAAAAGTTGTTTTTATTGAAAGTTAAGCTGGTGAAAGGTCCAGTCATTTATAACTGTCAGTGCAGATGATTCTTCTCCTCTCCCATAAGCGATAGATCAAATGCAAGCCATGTTGAATGAACCACTTGGGGAGCTGAGAGAGGTGAGAGAAATGGCAAGGAATGCGAGGAAACCAAGAGGCGAAAAATACTTTCTCCATCATTTTCCTCCCAGCCAGAGCTACACCCTGCTGTGCAGTTAAACAGGCACACAAGGTTCAAGATCACTGAAAATCAAAGTGCTGTTTTTTTTCCCCTCCTTCCCTGTTCGCCCTTGGCCCGTACTGCGCTCCCATGCCTCTTTACAGCCGCGCCACGCGGCTCCGTGTCCCATCCCATCACTCTGTAACGCTGCGCATTCTTTGAAAATATACTCTCCTGTGAGACGTAGAGAAAACACAGCAACACCAACTGGCACTTAATCCTGAAGACTCCCCATCGGTGGCAACTATGCAGCCGGAGTGGTGGTTGCGGTGGGGGGGCAGCCGAGGGGTGTTGTGTTGGAAGAGCTGGGGGTCAAGGGGGCTTCCTGACAGGAAGCGAAGTCTAGCTGAGAGGAGAAAATCAGACGGGAGACTCCTGAAAATATTGAGTAGCTTTTAATTTGGCTCCCAGCCGGTTTTACTCTGAGCTGGCTTCAAGTGGCATGAATGGTCGGGTTATTTATATGCAACATATAATCCTGTTTCAAGTAAATGACTTTCTCTGACAGAGAGCTCTCCTCCTGCCAGGCACAGTTAATGTGATGTTTTCCTACCTGACAGCTCCCTTGTTATAAGACCTGGGAATGTAGTCTAATGTTCGTCTTCTTGCTATCCTCTCTCGGCCATCCCGCTGATAGAAATCATGCCCCGCTAACTTCGTTCAGATTTTTAGTGGGAATTCATATCCCAGCTTTTTTTTTTCTTTTCTTTAAAACTCTGAATGGTTTACTTTTAAATAGGGGAAACTACAGTCGGGTTTGTTCCTGTCAAATCACAGAGGCCTGCTGTTGGCCAGTTTAGAGATGCTGAAAGGGCCGTAGGTCAGTTGGTGTCAGAGACTTTTATACAGATATTTAGGCGTTTTTGTCTGCCTTATATACATTTGTTTATTCAGCTTGAATGAGCGCTGATTATAGCTTTATTTACAGTATGGTTCCTGCATTGTGTTCTTTAGTGACACACAAACACTTTTTGACTACGTACGTTTTTTTTGTTAATTGTTTTCACATTAATATTGTACCTCCTTAAGATCTGTGCTAAAGTAGGAATACATTGACTCAGTCTTGAGTCTCTGCTTTTCCAGTTATCGCTTCAGAATTTAGTTATATCCTAAACTCGAGATACACTGGTAACTGAGTCTGTAGTGACGCTGTACAATTATCCCCGTTATAACACCGACATTTAGATTTTTAATTTGAGTGTTTGGTTTATATATAAAGCACTGGAAAAATGTATTCTTGTGTTTTTGCATTAACATTCAAGATGGTTTAATTTCAGCATCTTTGGTTTGGAGATGCAACATCTGCATATGGTGCTAAAATATTCCCTTTCTCATACTGTTACTGGCATTATACTGTATGCTTGGTGCACTATATTGTAGTTTTAAAAGTTAAAAGAAAGTGTGCTTTTTGTTTCAAATGACTTCGAATGCGCAGTTGAAGTTTTGTAAAATGCTTTTGGTTTGTGTGTTTGGGATATGCGAGCTTTAGGTCCAGTCCTCTCTCTCTGTTAGTATAGTCTTGACAGTGTGAGTCCATGAAGCTCTCTGAGACCCGGCTGTGTAAATATTTGGACGTCAGTAAATATTCCTTCAGTTGTGAATTTGATCACGCAAATACCAACACGAGTGTCTGTTTTTCTTTAAGCTGTTACCCTCTGAAAAACGCACATGCGGATTGTTCGGCAGACACTGCGGTAATAAGTTATTCATACACACAAGTGCTGCAGACATAACCAACGCGCAATAACAAACTACTTGACTTCTGTATTAATCAGTCAAGCAGCCATGAATAATATATTTTTAGCTCATGCCAGAAGTAATTCTTGCTTCGACTTCGTCTTTGCTCATCTGCGCTCAGTCTTTTTTTTTTTTTTTTTGGTCATTGTTGATTTCAGGTTGTTAGTCATAAACATTCAGGTCACACAGGAACAATAAACCGTTTCCTTGTCTGCTCTTTTTTCTGGTCATCAACATGCAAACATTTAAACCAAAATGTCAACATTTGTGGCCACCGGTTACTGATGTGTCGCCGGTCAAAGCGGAGTTATCCAGCAGGCGTTGACACGCTGTCAAAGCAGTGAAGGACATTTATTTGAGTTCTTTGAACATTTTGTTGTCAGTTAACCTTTTTTTTTTTTTTTTTTGCTGCATTTTAGTCTTTTTCTTGACAGCTTTGCAATTTGCAGTGTGCATATAACTTTAAGACATTTTAGGATTCTAGAAAAGGGGGGAAAAAAATGGCTCTCAGCCCCTTAGCCTGCCTCTGCTGCACTGCCACGTTTGACACGAGGATTTATGCTTTTGTCATCTAGTCTAAAGCTCTATTCCCATACTCTTTCAAATCAACAAATACTTGTGATTATGAGTGATGCCACCAAAAAGCACAGCTGACTTATTTATTGTTTCAGCAGAGCTGGGACATTTCTTTCTTCAGCATTGGAAAACGTTTTCCCTGTGTTGTGGCGAGCCTGATGTTTGAAAGCCGATTTTACTCAGGAGGTCTGTGTTTTCTCACTAGTGGTAGTGGTATATTTAGATGTTGATTATGGATAATCAGCTGTAATGACGGAAGTGCATGGCATGTATGTTTAGACTCAATGCCATCATCATAGAGCACAGACCAAACAGAGCTGTCTTATTGACTTCAGATTTAAACAGGCATTTCCATGAATAGTCAAGCTTTCATTCATACACACCGTCACATGCGAAGAAGAAAAGAATTGAAACGTAACCCTTTTTAACTTTATTACGCTTCTGCAAAATTTCTTCCTGGTGGCTGGTTTTTAAGTCGGCATCAAGGAAGAGGAGTCTCCCTGGTCGTATCATTTGTTAGGAGGTCAGGTTAAAGGTGAGAGGTCACAAATGGCTGCTTGTATCCTCTCATCAGGAGCGCTGCGGTCGTGGCCCCTATCACTGCCATAAAAGCTGCAACATCACTGACCATTGCAGCCAAAATCCAATATTCTATCACTGACCTGTCCGTGCTTCCTTTTTTTCCCTGAGAGATGTGTCTCAGATCAGGGTCATTACTTTTTTTTTTTTTTTTTTTTTTTTTTTTAAACTAGAGCCTTTCCCAGCCCATAATGGCACCGTTAGTCTTTGTCTGCGTCCACAAAGTGCTTACGGCCTCTACGCTTTTGATAAAGGCAGATTATGAAGCAAAGCTGCCACGAGTGGGCAGTTTATTGCTGTTCCTGTTGAATAAAAGTTTAGAGCACATGCTCTATGCTTCTTGCATAAAAAAAATCTATGAAAAAGAAGTGAAACTAGAGGAAGTTTGTCACTGATTTAATGTTTCTCCCCAGGTTATAACTTTATTTACAGCCCTGCTTTCCTGTGTTGTTTATTTGAAACCAGGCTAGCACAATCCAGCCCAGTTAAGAATATCCCCGAAGCCACACACTAACACTCATGGTTAATGTCCTTCAACTGCAGTCGCTTCAGCTAAGGCCCCGCGGCTGCTCTCACATGCTTCCTCCAAAGCAGGCTTCAGCCCCAAAACCATCTGCCAGTACTCCAGACTGTTTCCACTCCCAAGCCCAGACTCCTATTCCCACTGTGCACTCTTTATTTGGAATGTATTGTAAACACGGTCAATGCCAATATGGTCCTGCAGGACAAAAAGCGGTTATGAATTGAGGTTAAATGTAATGTTGTTTTCTGTGGGACGTGCAGTCGGTTTCAGAGTGATGGCGCGCAGACATTTCAGAAGAATGGTTCTCTTGGTTTGGTGTGTGATTGGTTGTGATGGGCATATACTTGCTGCACTGAAAAGGAAAAGTTGTATGGTTTCTAAACTTGCCACACATGAACAAATATGTTTGGATGTGTATTAAAAGTTCTTGGAAATGGATCTTTCCTTCCTCCTCATAGCGCTGATATCCTGCTCCCTGTGGGATCTCTCAGTTTACTGAAAAACTAGTCTTTACATAAACAGACAGTTTCCTCTATCAGCTTGAGAGATGATGACAGCCGAGTTGAAAAAGTTGTCTCGTGCACATTGAGTCTCCTCGTGCATGTGTTTTTCACAGCTCAATTGATAGCCTATACACCTAAACAGAGTGTAGTGAGCAGATATGAATTATATATGGTTCGTGTTTCTTTTTTTTTTTTGCCTGTAAATGTTACCATGTTAAGAAGAGTTCAATAGTGGGGAAAGAATATTGAATTCAAGATGTGATTCATAATTTTTTTTAAAGACCATTTTTATGGCTAAAGACTTAAAGCCTTTTTTTTTTTTTTTTTTTTTTTTTTTTTTTTTTTTTTTTTTGGGAGCATATTTCTCCTTCTCCCCTGAGAGGAAGAGGGGGGAAAAAGTGCTGTGAGGTTCAGACAGGACCCATGACCTTGTTGCTTTATTATTCTTTTGACGCTTGTGTTGAAGGTGTTGAAATATTGAACAGAACATGAGAGATGATGACCGCTGAGTTTCCCTTCTCTTTTTGTCCCCTCAAAGTTGGGGATTTAAAGTCGCACACGGCTGTGGTTGGATTGTTTAGACTGACACCTTGAACCATAACGCTAGTCAAAGAGGGGAGGAAATTTGTGTATTTACTTGTGATAAATGCATTCTCAACACAGGTCTTTCACTGCTGTTTAACGACATGATCAGTGATTTTGTACCCTTTGCTGACTGAAGCAGTCAGTACTAGTTTTTGGATTGTTTTATTTGATATTAGCGGCCTGTATGAAAGATGAAAGCTTATCCAGTAAACTTTTAAGTCTTTCGGATCGGAAGCATTACACTTTCACTCGGTTGACTTTGAAGATGATCTTTTATGGGTTGTTTTTTTTTTTTTTTCTACTCTTCCTGACAAGATTTAGTATGGACACTTTTTAGCACATTTACATGATCTTTGTAGACTCTGTATTCAATTCAGTTATTAGTTCAATTCAGTTTATTATTAAAGTGCTAATTTACAGCAAACGCTATCTCAAGGCCCTTTACACAAAGTCTAAAGGAGTTTAATGCAGTCCAATTAAATTTAGTCCAATTGTAATGACATTTTTTATTTAAATCAAAGGAGTTATAATCAATTCAGTACAATTAGAATTCCTAATCTGTCAATTTATTAAAAAACAATAATGGCAACAAAAGATCTAGCTAAGAAACCTAACAGGAACTAAACGGAACCAAGTTTAGTAATAGGATATAAGTCATTCAGGTCTTTTTATCTTTAAGACATGGTTGTAGTCCAACTAGCTGACTTGTATCTTCTGTCTTCATGGAATGGTATAACTAAGTATCATCAATAGTAAAGAGATTTTATGCCACAATGTCTAATATGACCGTATCGGTATATGTACTGTATGGAGTGAAAAATACGGGTCCAAGCATTGAACCCTGTGGAACACCATCACTATTTAACTGAATGAGGGGAAACTTCCTCTTCAGAAGAGGATTTATAATTTATTTTATTTAAATGTTTCATCTTAACCTTTTCAAATCATGTGTTGAATTTTAAAAGATGATGTTTGGCATCAGTGCAAACTTTCATACATATTGACAATGTTTGTCTTGGTTTGTAGGAATGGCAGAACTCCATCCAGAAGAACGCTGGACTTGCTTTTATTGAGTTGGTCAACGAAGGCAGGTGGGTCCCCCTGATTCTTTTTTTCTTGTACCATCATGTCATTATCTTTCCAGCATCTTCCCAGTGGCCTCTTTCAAAGTTCTTCATGGTCGGATCACATCCATATCACAGGCACTCGGGCCACCAAAGATCCTCAAGTCCCCTGTGATTGTGTGGCTGTTCAAGATTCTTAGGAATCGATGACTGGGGGGGAGAAGAGGGACTTAAGAGTGAAAGTGAGGATGGAGGACCTATGAGTTAAAGGCCCCATTCAGTTAAAGGCTCCCGCTCATCCCAGAGGGATTTGGGAGAAGGAGCAAGGTTAGGCAGAAGGTGACAGGAGCTCTGATTGCTGGCTCCTCTGTGACACTTGGGAAATCACTCTTGAGTTCTCACTGTCTGTCAGTTTATGCCTTTTTGCCTGAGCCTTTATCTGTTTGTAATAATCTCATCTGTCTAACTGTCTTTTGCCATTTGGCATCTACATCTTGTTTTGCCCCACTCTGTCCTAATCAGTGATCCTCATTCCCTCCATTGTAGTCTTTAGACTCATCAATTTCTTATTTAGAGAGGCACATTTTGTGTTATTGATCCTTAGATTTTAGAATTGGCAGGTGCTAATCCTTAGTAATCCTACACTATTAGCAGTGCAGTCCTTGTTGCACTTGTTTGCGTAAAAGAGGATTTGTAATTCACTGTAAAGACTTTGCTTTTATTTGTTTACTTAACACAGTTTTGCACCCATGTTGAGATGATGTGCATCTACTGGGACTCGAGCTGTCTTTTAAAACAGAAACGGTGTAAATGACCTTACGTCAAAAGTCATAATTACTAGTGGCCATTTGATTAATGGGTGGAAAATCCCTTTCCTTAGTTAATCAACTAATAATTTTACCTGTTAACTTCAAAGCTGTAATTTGTTAATTAAGATGAATTCCGTCTATAGTTATTAGACTATTGTATTCATAATGCATATATCAATAGTTTATATTTTTTAATGAACTTTAAATCATTTTTAAGCTGTTGGATGACAATGAAATCTATTCAATGTTGTATCAAGGGATATTTCTTTAATGTCCAACTATTTATTGACTTAGTACTTAAAAATATTTATGAAAAGATGTACTTGCAGCCCCACGTGTTTTATAGTATAGCCGAACACTCCCTCCTAAATATATTTTGTAATTAATGTCTTCAATTTTCAGTTTATTGTGTGGATCTTTTTGAGGTCATTGCAGACACCAGCTGAAGACAGTATCCACATGTGCAATCATTAATACAGAGCACCATGAAGACGAGCATTGGATGGGTTATTGATTGCAGGGCCTGACTAAGGCCACGGAGGTTGCAGAGGCCCCACAGCCTCCGCTCCCCTGCTGCAATCCGCTGAAACTGCAGGGTTAGGTTACAGTCGTCCCCTGGCCCCTAAACTCACATCACCAGTCCCAGCCTGCCCTCCGCCTCTCCTCTCTGTTCCCCGCTCTGTTATTGTTTCACTTCACATAGACATGACCTGCAGGACTAAAGAGAATTTTCTTTGAACGCACACATGTAACTTGCAAGACTGATAAGAGGAGGAAGGTAGAGTACATATGTAGCAACACGGGCAGAGAGCCTCCCTTCTGTCAGATGCATATCATTAACAAATCAATTAGCACCTGCACCCCAGTGAAAGCATAAATCTGGTTCGGGTTTGTTTCCAAATTAGATTTTCTGCTAATACTGCACGGTTCTTTTTCACCATTTTATGGCTGTTACATGGCTGATTTTTTTTTTTTTCTTTTCCAGCTGGTTTCGAGATATCACAGTTAAACAAATAATGAATAACCTGAAGCTAAATATCCTTTGACAATAGTATATTCTTATTGTGTTCTTAGACTTTTGAATATTGAATGTATTCTTTATTGTCTTCTATTGATGGCCATCTCCTTTCTTCCTCAGGCTTCTCAGTCATACCATGAAAGACCACCTGGTTCGAGTGGCCAATGAAGCCGAGTTTATCCTGAGCCGACAGAGGGCTGAAGACGTACATAAACACGCAGAGTTTGAGGTAAGACGCTGCACAGCCGATGCTGACACATGCATGAAGGATGTCCTCTATTATTGCTAAATAGTCTCTCAGGTGTTTGTGAATTTTCTTCAAGTTGGAAACATGGGATATTTAAGTTTCTCATGTATGCATGAAAGAAGAAATGGCTAATAATGGATAACAGGCAGGTAATAGAAGCAGATCCAATGATCATTTCAGACTTGTCCATCACGTTTGATGATCTGTCACAGCAAAGCTGGAGTACGTGTTTATTTTTCAAACATAACCGTGGGCAATAATGAACACACATATGCACTCACGGACATGGAGGAGGTCATGCTGGGCATATGTCACTAACCAAACACTGAGCCGTGTTAATTTATCACTGGGTGTCTACTGGAGGCTTGCCCCAGCAATGTAACTTCCTCCCACCAGTGCTCGGCACAAACGCTACTATTCACACGGAGCTGCTGGGCCAACTCTGTCCTGACCCATGGGCACCCTTTGCTACCCCCTTCTTAGTCAAACTCTACAACACTCCACCCTCTGCTTTCTAGATCTCACCAAAATAATTTCCTGTCCTGCTGAGATCCTGTCCATTATACTCCCACTGGGGGTGTATTTTGCTAGTGACAGGGATATGGCATCCTCCCCTCTTTTCATCCCTCCTTCCCTCATTTCTCAGGAACCTGCCAGTACTAAAAGCTGCAGACAGACCTGAGAGGTGCTGGCTTGAAGGACTGACTGTGCATAAACCCACCAAGCCTCAGCCCACACTCTACTGTAAAATATGATGCTGTTTTTTTTCTTTTTCTTCCAAAGGTTCAAGGAAGGGGCTCTCTTAAATTTGGGAAAAGTAGAAACCCTCAAGCCTGTTGAGAGTCAGCCATAATGGCCATGACACAAGTCTTGGTTATGTCATTGGTTGCTACGTGTTGTTCTCCTCTGTGCTTTGACTGAGCTTCTGTGTGATTATCATATTTGACGAAATCTAAATCTTTATTACTCGCCCTGCGTCGAGTGTCATTCATTTGCGCAGTGCCATCATCCTATGGTCCGACCTTGTTGTCAACTTTGACTGCTGGCCTGTCGTTTGCTTCCACTGGATTTGCAGTCGGTGCTTTTCCTTCTGTCCTTTACCCATTTGATGAAAACTTGCACAATATTTGTTATGCATGATGTAAGAAAAGGCATGCATAAACAATCAACTATGTCCTGCTTTCGGCTCATTTTCAGCCAGTGTGTTCATTTTTACTTGATTAACCTCTGCTTCCTGATCTGCACTATGGTATTTCAGCTGAGCACCTTACAGGCCTGCAGTTCTGAGCCCCCTCTAAAGGACTTTTTTCATTGCTGTGCTGTTTTTTTTTGTTTTTTTTTTTTCCTGTCTGAGCATATATCTTACAAAAACTGTATACTTCAACACTTTTTTTTTTTTTAAATGAAAGGCGTGTCATTGGTGAATCTAGTAGTCAACGTTGTAGCTGAGCCTCTTTGCCCGAGAAGTGCAGCGCTGCAGTGACGGTTTATATATCACAGATTCAACCTGTCGGGTTTTCTTTTTTTTTTAATACACAACAAAGCCAAGGAACAACCCTGTCAGCTTACGAGGCGGGGAAAGCTTTTTAAGGCTGGCTCCCTGTGTTATAAGTGGAGCCCCAGCAGGAGCTCCCCTGTTTACCCTCTGTCACGCACACATCACCACAGTCTGGGGTTCACTCACGTTCTGGAGCTTTTTTCCCGCTGCACAGTCATCAGTGTTGTATGGAAAAACACTGAGTGGAAGTAGCCAATGCGGTCATTAGCACAGCAAATGGGAATGTTGGTTTTTGGTGCTGACAAGTCAACAGCTCGTCACACTGAATGCAGAATCACTATGGAGAACTTTCTTTAGCAGCAACAAGTTGGAGAAACACAGCAGCTGGTACAGGCAGCGCTGCTCCGTAGGGCCTCAAACTGACAACTCGTTTGGTGGCTGAGTAAATCTCTTAATGAATTTTACAACTAGTCCATGATTTAATTCTGTCATTCTCTCTACGTGTTTTACCATAATGCTTTCATGAAACGACATGAAACGGTTCCTCACAGCTCACCACTGACTCACCACTAGGAGCTTGGAGGACGCGGGCCGGAGATGGCCAGATATGACAACCCCTTTGTGGCATCAGCGGCAAAGCAGCAAAGACATCCACCACCCTATAATGTTGTTTGAACCCCCCTTAATTGTAATTTTGCCAGCAAATAAATATTGTCCTCTGAGCGGTTAAAAGAGATCTATTTCTCTGACATTTCACAGCACATCAATGCTAAATATTACACTGACACGATTTTTTTTTTTTTTTTTTTCAATTATGTCAACAATTTATTGAAGCCTTACTTATTTTCATATTTAAAGGTATGAGAACATAAGCTAAGTGCAGAGATACCGTTAAGTCATTTTAGATCATCGTTTACTGTCTGCTTGGAAAGATTTTAAATCTAAATAGTCAAGAATTATACTCATTGGTTTTATAGTTCATATAAAATCACTTCATTAGTTTCTATAAATCTCAAATAAAAAAAAAAGCAGACGTGCAGAAAAAAACCCCCAAAAAACATTGTAACAATGCTGCTGTGTGTAGTGACACACATCCGGTCGACAAGATTTTTAAATTTCAAACCTTTTGTAAAAATCCTGAATAATTTTCAGGCCAGCCACTTGATATTGCAACATCTAAAGGACAACTCTGTTTTAAACGACATACTTATAATTCTAGGTGGAATGCTAGGGATGGATATTTGTATTTAAGTTTTAATAGTTTTGAATTGCAGCAATGTAAGGAGCTATGCACGGGGGAACTATGCAACGGGAGCAGTGTTGATCGAAAGTTGAATTACAAGTCAAGCTTTTATACCAAATCACTCGCTTGATTACAAAATTTTTCTTGTGTTTTTAGAATATATATATATATATATATATATATATAATCAGCCTCACCTACCTTACCAACGTTTCCAAACATCCCTAATCAGATATCCAGCACAGCTTGTCCCAAACTATGTTTCACAATTGAATTCCCCACTTAAATGCAGTTGCTCCTCAGTGACCTCTGAGAAGAAGTGAGCCCCTGATAAGTCTTGCTCTGATATTGCTGTATTGATTTTTGCCGCCGTGCAGGCGCTGTTTGAGCCTGCTGGAGCCAGCGGTTTCATTTTGCACTGCCACAATAAAAATAACAGGCCAGTGAAACATCACCCCTGAGGGTGGGGGCGGAAGGTTTTGAAATAATTTTTAGAAACGTACGGTGACAATGGGTTGCTTTTTGTTTTTTTGGGGGGGGGGATAAAACCTCAAAAGAGGTCTCTGCAATTTCTCAATTCGGATGCCGTGATGTTGCACAGGAAGTGAGTCGGTCTCCGTAGAAATGCGACACCAACTATCCAGTTCATGTTCAGCGCAACAGTGTATGTGAGAAAGCATGCTTTAAATAAACAGCAGCAACAAACTTCAACTTTGGGGCTCCAGAAGTGAGAATATACTGAAACAAAAAAAGATCCCATTTGTTTTATTTTTGGTCAGATTTCATATTCTTGAAGGCAGTGATAGAAGAGCCTTTAGATTTAGAGACATATGCTTCCCCCCTCTCTGCCCCTCACTCTCCCTCTTTTTTCACTCACACTCTCTGGGACAGAATTGAGTTATCTTTGGCCCTGAGAGTAAGTTATTACAGTGGGCTTAGGGTGAAACAGATGAAGATAACTAGGGGAAATCCAATTACCTTTTAGGGTTCTCTATCTAATAGGATCCTTAATGTGAAGGAGATCTACAGATCGGATGCTGCTGCACAGCATGGCAAATGATAGACTGATACCTTCCACAGAAGACGAGAAGAGTCGGAGTCCAAGAGATAGAAAGGAAGAGGGAGAAATCGAACTCCCTCTCTTTATGGGCCTGTTCATTAGGGATGAAATGTGGTGGGCTCAGGGGCACAAGGGCAGATAAGGAGGTTCAGATATGGAAGAGTGAGCGAGACCCCAGTCACTTCTATTCTTTCTTACTTTTCCTTTCTGTTCAGCCTTTTCCTTTTTTTTTTATATAGCGCCTTGATTCATCTTCCGCTGTTATATGGAGTAATTGAATTGACCGTTTGAGATACCCAGTGAAAGCCAGATGATAACAGCTAATTAGAGCATGGTGTTTAAGATTGTAAAATGAGCCGGGCTTCTCCCCATGTTAATGGCATTAACTTTGAGCTGAAACTCATTAAATAGTGTAATCATCAGCCTGGTTTCCGCATCACAAACTGTCAGGCTGTGCTGAGCTGAGCTGGGCTAAAGAGTCTGAGCCAGAACGCAGATGCTGTTTCTTTTTAACTACCATATTCATGAATGTATGTGCTCTTTGTGCAATAATATATTATTAAAGCAAAAAGTACTCATAATGAAAATTCTTTGCTTCAAGCTGTCATGAAGAATCCAGTTAGAACAGGCCATAATACTCTCAAATTAAATTTCTCTTCTTCTGTAGTATTTGAAAGTTTGACACCACTTTGGGTTTTCAGACAAGACTGTAAAGTACATAAAGGGGTTTCTTTTAATTGAATAAGAAAAACTGGCCTTTTAGATTGGAGGCAAACGCACATGAACCTGTGAACACGAACCCCGGCAGATTCAGGAGGTGAAGCTATAGATGGGCGTCATCAGGCGGGAATATTTGATTTTCAGGGCGCATATTTGACAGTCTGAGCTTCACAATAAAGATCTCTTGAAGAGGAAGAGATTGAGAATGGAAAACAGAGTAATTGTTTAATGTTCATGATTCCAGCATTAGAACTGTGAACGAAGAAGTGTAATATACACGGACAAGTCGGACGTTTGTTGGAAAGATGTTTTCGTCACCAATTTCATATGTGAAATATGCTCCTTTTGGGATTGTAGTATCATGGTTTCGGCTTATTTGGCTGAAAAGCTTGCCACCATTTATTGGGCATTAATTCTAAAGTAAGCCTTTAAATTTTAAAGGAAAATGTCCAGAGATTTAACCACAGAAATTCGATCGTGCAGCAGAAAGAAAATGGAAATTTTAATCCAGCAGAAATGTTGTGAAAGAAAACTCACAAAATCTCTGAATTTAAACCTCTTTTACGCTTCTTTGCATTAAATGGGCTGCAAATTCTGCAAGTATATTAAGGATAAAAATGTTGCCTAATTCATTTAATTGACCGTACACAAAATATTTTAGTCAGTTTCAGCTACATTCAGTAGCAGAAACCACCAGCAGTTTGCCTTTTTGATTAAAAACATCTGGTAAAGTAATAAACGCTTGCCCTGAAAGCACGTCTTGTGTCAGTTATCCAAAACAAAAAAGATATTAGAAATAAAACAACAATTTGTTGAACAAAGGTTACTCAAAGCCCCCTAGGAGAGAGTCGGAAAACCGCGGGTCCCAGAGGCTATTTTCAGCACGTTAAACTGATGGGAGCCCTGACTGATAGCTGCCACCAACTGTAGCTTGCTGTCATGTTGCTGTCGCAACTGTAATGTAGAATGTCAGCAGGGCTGCATGTCTGAGCGTCCCGGTAGGTGTGAATCTGTTGCCAAGAGAATACAGGAACACAAAAAAGAAAATGGTACGCCTATTCTGAGATTGTGGCCCTTAGTGTGGGGAGGAGGGGACATTATAAAAAAAAAAAAAAAAAAAAATGACAAGTGAGAAATTTCACATGCGGATGTAACAATAGCTCTAACACAAAACAGGACGCACTGTGGCGTGAATTTGTTGTCAAAATAGATAACGAGCAGGAATGTTTCCGCATTGCTTTTTTGTCTTCTGTTGCTGTGCAATATGAAGTGCTTCCATATTAAGACACTGGGAGAGAGACATAAAAAGTGGGCTACAGAGGGCAGTTGGAGAAAAGTAGTCTCAGTCCTGCTGTCTTGTCAACGTAATGAAGTCCCCAGGTACCTACTCGACTGCTGCCATCATTATGTGTGACCAGCAAACCCTGAAATATGACTTCACTCCACAGTTACCTTTGTTTCACTCTGACATGGTCCCTTTAGTCGCCGGAGGAATTTTCTCTTGATTTTGTTTTTGTTCGTTTCAGCACCTTAAGATGAGCTGGATAAAAGTGTCATCATCATCACGAGCAGCTGTAGAGCTCTGTAATTGTTTTGTTGAACGCTTTTTTTCATTTTAATACTTCTGCGTACCCCTTACATATCTATTTTTATAGACACATCCTCATTTTCAGACTCAACTCTGTGCCAGGGCCTTGCATTCATTATTCTGAGGACATGTATTCTTTATCTTGTTGTTCCCTACATTCATTTTATTATTTATCATCAGGTGACAATTTAACACTTGTGATTTTTCAAGGGGCACGACCTTGAGGCTCAGCTTTAGTCATTAGCGGAAAAGATGGCACCAGCGCAGAGTGATGTAACAAAAGGAAGGTGTGTTTTGCAGAGATGAGAGGTTTCTCGGTTCAAAAGATGGAGAGGCTGCCAGCCATGCATGGTGACCAGTCCATTAAAGATCAGCCACAGACTGGGTGAAGGGCGGAGCAGAAGCGAGAAGAAGAAGAAGAAGAAGAAGAAGGAGGAGGAGGAGGATGAGGGAGATACTTTGATAAGTGTTGCGCCTGCGTTAACCTTGATGGCTGCTAGCATTGGGCTGTTGCCAGCAGCAGGGATCTGTTTCAAATGGATTAGATTTTTTTTTTTTCTCCCTTTGGTGCTCCAAGAGAAGAAAAAAAAATCAATACTTGGGAGCACTGCATGACAGGAGCATCATTTCAGAATTGAAGTGGCTGTCAGGCATTGTCATTTGGTGACTTTTGTTCGCCATTGTACTTTTAAGCCCTCATTTTTCTCTCCCTCCTCTTCCTTTCACTCGTTTCTTCCCCGGCCCATTGTTCGAATTCCCCTGGTGACATTTTATGTTGCAATTTGAAAACTCGGGGGCAAGAGATCAAGTGCAAGAGAATCTCTGAAACCAATTGGACTGGTTCAAAATCTACTTTTGTTTGGACACCCTCCCATCCTCCTTTTTCATTTCATCCTCTTGTCTCCCCGGACCTCCATTGTGTTCCAGGAGGAATGTATTTATTGTATATTTGCATTCTTTGATATCAGACAAGGACAAGCCTGATGTCTTGCCTTTCTCTGGAGAGGTTCCCGTTTGTAAATGAAACCCTCAGGGAGTGCCTGTCGACGGACGGATGGTAGAAATTGGCGATTCTCGTACAGCGGTAGCCGAGTCTCTGAGATCTTGAAGCACTCGTGTGCCACCAATGTCAGGAGATTGCAAATCAAGTGCGTTAATAATACATCCACTGCTTTTGTTTCATTTACCTGTTCTCCAACAGAAGCCCGGGATCGTGGATTAGTCGGCGCGTGGAGTGTGTTGAAGCCTCACCATGGCAACACCACTAGACCTTTCTCTGTCACTCTAATTGATAAACATAGGGCTGATTTCTTGTAATGTGCCTCCATTCTCCAGCCTATTATACTGGTTAACCCTCTCAACCCACCGAGGGAGAGGAGGGAGAGGAGGGGGAGTAACCAAGGCATCATGTGACAACAACATCAGCATAAAGATTAAAGTGGCAGTGGCACACCGTCACTGCCATGAGCCTATACCCCGCTCTACATTTTTGACAACAGAGGGGGGGTGGCGTTTGTGTTATTTGCTGGTTTAAAATAAGATCCTGTTACTTATAAAATCCATTTGCTTAATCCTTTTTCTCTTGTTGATTGTTGCTATGATGAGACAGAGAAGCTTACTGTTCTTTCCACTACTGCTCACCTCACCCAGCTGCCCATTTTCCTCTCCCAAACTCCAGCACGCATCCATGGATATTCATTTGAACTGCAGATGAATTGTGGGTGACACGACTCGGTGTAATTGAGTCGATTAATGCCAACCATTATCGTTTTGTCTTCACCAAGCTGTCTCCTCTGGAAGAACCCGCATCCACGCTGCCCGACCCCGTCAGGCAAGCCTTGTAATGGAAGGTGCTGCCCATGATTACAGTGTCGCAAGTCATAATGGTTTCACTGCCAACAAGTTGTGCCCTTGTGGCTGTCTGTTTAGGCAGCTAACAGAGCATAGTCTGGCAGTCTCCTGCCTCAGCTGTGTGGCTTTTAACTTGGGAAATGGAAGCACTTGTCTCCTTTTTCTTTTTAACAACTCTCTTTTCAAAACATGCAGATTGATTCATTCAGTCACTCCAACAGAGGCATTTGTCTTATTTAATCTAATAGAAATGCTCATTACTTTTGTTTGTTCAGCGTTCCTTGATAGCGCGTTTTGTTTTAAAAGACAGAAAAAAAACAAAACAATCCCTCTTTAGGTCTTAGTAGAGCTGTATGGAAGTGGATGCAGCGTTGCAGTTTTAGTTGCTCACGTCATCCTTCATGAGTCTTTCATAATAACTAGACATTTTCTCTGACTTCACATCAGTGACCCCAGGCATTAACGGTGACTTGTCTTTTCCACTTATAAACAAAACCAGCTTTGGGTTTTAATGAGACTACTCATGTGTTCAGCTTTTTTTTGCTGTTATTTTAGGGGTGAGTACGAGTTTGGCCTTTTCTCCTACAGTCGATTTTGGCATCAGATTGAAGAAAAGCTTATTACGGCATGGAGGGTTTGGGTGTTTGGGCAGTCTCAACACACAGGTGATGAAGTGTTTGTTTATGGTTATGAGTTTGAACTCGGCACTGTTGATTAGTCCTGCAGGCTTTACATGCCTCAGACAGGCGCAGATGGGAACGGATTTTGTGGAAAGCTGCTACTTAATACTGGAAATCCACAAAAGTGTGGAAACTGATGAGTCCTAGAAAACTGTACAAAACGTGTGCATTTTTGACATTTTTCTTTGGTCCTGGTTTTTAACATTTTTGTTGTCATTCCCTGACTCACTTCATTCACACTCAACACTCCATTCATGCATGACTTTACCTCCTCCGATCCTCAGAAGATTAATGGATCTGCAACACACACACACACACACACACACACACACACACACACACACACAAAAGGCATCCTCTTTGCTTCACTGTGCAATCTTATGGTCTAAAATTTGAAACACTTACCAAGTGATCCTTCTTCCATGTTTCCCAGGTCATCACGGTAGAAGGTCAAAACCCACGTTTAGGCCACATAAAGAGACATAGATTGATAATTAAGGCCAAGCGGCCTGCAGAAACCCCCCTCTAATGTGATTTATACCTATAGATTTTCTGTCAGATATGAATTGTTGTCTTTCAAATTGAAGAGGAGGGCCCATTATAAAGCGATTTACTGGTAAGTTTGTGAAAGCATGGTATTTATTAAAAATATATATCGTATCACTGTTGGATGAATACAAGAGTACAAATTGATCTGATAAGGCCAGTAATACCTAGCCGATGTTGCACTTAATGGGACTCATTAGTGAGACCCTTTTTAATTTGGCAGTCGTGCTTGAATCTAATTGATGAAAATGCACATGGATTTATAATCTAAAACATATTTGACATAAGTTGTTAAACATGTTATTTTTGTTTCCTTTTTTTATATCAGCTCTTCTTCAACAGCACAAACTGGTTGTGAAGTAAAGAGTTGACGTGAAAACACCGTTTGAAATTATAGCTGTTATTTTCGGAGGGTGTCGGGGTTTCGCCGTCATCGCTGCGCAGTTCAAAGGCTCATTCTGATAACAAAGTCTGACTGAGAAAAATGTCCTCCCCGTGCATTGCAGGTATCGTGTGATTTGGTGTGCCGGAGGGCATTAGAAAATACATGTCCAGTGTTATTAATCAACGTGACGTGGGGACAGAAATGACCTTATGTTTTTCCTTTGCTCCTGCTCGGAATCGAGTTCACATATGTAGAACTCTGTCGTGTAGTATGTACTGCGGTACTGTCGCCTTCTGAGTAAATGCAGAACTGGTATAACTTCTTCTGCTGGGTCATTTGTGTAAAAAAAAACAAAAAAACAACAATATCACGGTGACCACCCAGTTTTTCAGAATGTACAATTCTTTTTCTTTTTCTCTTCTAGTCGAATTGCGCTCAGTACGCAGCAGACAAGCGAGATGAGGAGAAGATGTGTGACCATTTGATCCGAGCAGCCAAGTATCGAGACCACATGACCGCCACACAGCTCGTCCAGAAGATAGTCAACATCCTGACTGACAAGCACGGAGCCTGGGGAAACTCTTCAATAAGGTAAACGTAAAATCCTGGCCAGACAAAAGAGCCAAGAAATACAGATCCGGTCACAGTTATGTTTTGCTTCCCACCTGCCAGGGTGATTTAAACAGGCCAGTCTTGTTTAGGAAAATACAAAATGATGATAACCTTTTTATTTTTTTTTTTTATTTTAATGCTCCATTTTCATAGGATGTACTTTACTTGGCCTCCAAAAAAAACCCAAAAACTTTTGGATAATGTAGTTGTTTTATTCTCATCTCTATCTTTCTCATAACTTTGAATTTAGTTATACAAAGGTGAAAGTGTCAGCTGTGGGTAGAATGATGCATTAGCTAGGAAGAGACATGAAAGCCATTTGAACAAGCTCAGCCCCCATTAAGAGCCGAGGGAACCTTATCCTCTGTGTTTGTTTCACCAAATGGGCAGCAGAATCCAATGCAGCTATTCCCTAATGATGGCTGTTTGTGCAGGTAGTGTGTAATGGTGAGCTGGAGAGGCGGCTGCTGGCTCACGCTTGTTAAGCTGTGCCAACTCTCCAGAGACTCGTCTGGCGAAGGCTAGTTTGCTGTTGGATCTGTGGCTGCTTTTGTTTTTCCCTCTCTATTTGTTTCTTTCTTATATGCGGATTCGGTGTACTATTTGTCATAGTTTTCCCTCCTTGATGCAATCTCCCTCCCTCTCCTCCTACCATTGCCTTCGTTGTGCTCCTTCAAGTGTACTCACACAAGGCAATGTCATTTACTCTGGATACTTTGCTCTACAAGCCTACAAGCCGTGGCCAGAAAAGCCCCCTATTACTGGTCCTTTATGCCGCTCTGCTATTGATGGGTTTCCTAATGGCTGCCGATAGGCGCAGGGAGCCATTGGCACCGGGCCTTGGAGTGCAGCGCTCTTTTAATAAATCACAATCAGTCTTGTGCCATTACATCAATATTTTTGGTCAATTACTGTGAAGGTCAGGTGGTGCAGCCTCGCACCAGAGCCCATGGCATGCAGGCATAAGAGAAACATCTGGCGCTACAACTCTCTGAAAACTAACGAAAAAAAACAAAACAAAAAAAAGCACACACAAAACAAGGAAACAAAGGAAAACTTGTGCACACCTATATGCCTCCAACAATTTCACGCAAAAGATGTGGTGCAGCAGCAACAGCAGATATATACACACAATAAAACTGACAACATTTTTCCAGCTGTGAAAATGAAATCCAGGAACACAGACAGTGACAGGATTACGCCTTTTGTTGCAGAAGTGTAAAACCAGAACCTGCTCGCCTCACTTGCCATAAGGCAAATTCCCCAATGTTTCCATTCAATAAAGAATCTGAAAATGAAAATATTATTTTCTCGCGAGCTGATGGGAATTGTTGTTTCCTCACGACAGGCATCTAATATCTTCTGACACCGTGTGACCTGCCTGAATGCAATTTGTGTCTTAATATCCAGCTTACAGCGGCTTTGGCCTCTGGAGAGAGAAGGTGTTAGGTGATTTTTTTTTTTTTTCCCCCGCATCGTTCCCTGCTTCATCTATGTGGTTCTTTTCTTCCTTTCAGTTTCTTTCCCACACCATGCAATTTCCCTCCCCTTTTTTCCTTCTCTCTTTGTCCTTTTGTGCTTTCTTGTTTCGCTATCTAGTTCTGTTAAATCACTGATGAACGAAAGAGGGTTCCTTCCACCACACAAAGGTGGTGTCCATCATTTTTGTGCCCCTGTCTGTCATAATGTCATAGACGGACAGATCCACAGCTGGAGATGGGGAGCATCTGCCTTTTCTTCCATGCATTTCTGTCCCAGAAACCCAGGTGTACAACATGCCAGCCTGGTGCCTTTTTTTTTTTTTTGAGAGCAAAAAGGTAAATGTACGGGGAAGATAGCATTTTTCTTCTCTCCTACATTTACACGTTTTTTTTTTGTTTTTTTTCTTCTGAAGCAAGGGTCCACTGAGTATCCACCCTGCTGGAGTGTTTATTTGGGTCAGGAATCATCTCTCATGTATATGACACCTGGACAAAGTTGACAGACAGACAGAGGGGAGATGAGGGCAGATGATGGAGAACGCCAACTCACAGTCTCAGGAGACAGACTCTGCTCTCCTCTTTTTCCGTTCTCATACCTTTCCTTCATTGGATTCTAATAGGCTGACTAATGTACCATGGAAATTCACTCTGGATGTAGAAAGCAGGGAGTTTAAAGGAAAGGTTGCTGCAGCTAAGAAAAAAGACGGGGGTGTGATGTAAAAGCTGTGCAGTCCAAAGCTGTTTTCGACATTTTCAATGTAACCGGCGTCTTTGAGACAAATGGCAGCATTGCTCGAGATGTAGATGCAGGCTTGCATCCTTTTTCTTTTTTTTCAGTTTACCCTAACAAACCTCACCTCGAGCGGCTCTCTTCAGACACACACGAGCTCTTCCGACACCATCTCGTCTCCCTCTGCTCCTCCTTCCTCATATAAGCAGCTCGTTTTCCGCAGCAGCACTGCTCTAATGGACACCCTTAGGCTAGAGGCTTCCCAGCCAAGGGACATCCATCTTTTGGCATGTCACACTCCTGCCCGACAAAAAATCTTTGTGATGTGCACTCCAATTTTTCTTCAGTAAATCAAATCTTCCTTCCTTCAGAAAGACAAATGCTTTGGGGCTGGAGTGTTATAGAGAAAATCAATGGCAGCAAAATTGAAACAGTATGCCTCCGTATTGATCGGCCTTGCGAGATCGAAAACCAACAGCTTTGTAACTGTTCCACTAGACAGTTAGCTGACCTGTAATGGACAAACTATTGATATTAGTATTACTATTTTATCTTGTGCTACGTCATTTTACTAGTGCACCTTTGAGGGAAGGAGGTAGTAGTGTCCATTTTAGCCCCATTATTTCTTTTTTCCCTCTTTTGAGCTAATGATACAGCAAATAACAAATCTGGTTAAACAGGGTCTGCTCAGAGTACTAAGGAGCGCTCAGCATAGTTGTTTTTTTTTCTTTTTCAATGTAAAATTCAAGTTTTTAAATCGGTACCATGCAAATGCTTTTTTTTTTTTTTTTCCAACAGAAAATCATTTTCAAACAGTATCTTTTACTTTTGCAGAAAATGTTATTGTAAAAACTGAATCAGCAAGCAGAATTTTATTTCCATTTATATTTTCCTTTATCCACAGCTGTAATTCACTGCTGCAGGGTAATCTTGCATATAGCTTTTGTTTAAAAAAAAAAAAAAAAAAAAAAAAAAAAAAAAAAAAGTTTCATGATCAAAATAGTGATACTTGTTTGTTTTTAGATGACTAAATTGAAGAACCAAATTGAACATTGCTGGTGCATGTTTGTAATCCCACTTACTCTTTTTAAGAAATGTTTGTGCGTTTTTTTTTTGTTTTTTTTTAATATTTAAATTACCATTAAGTCTAAATAGGAAGACGGATCTAAAACGAAAAATGATCATCCAAAATTCCTTAATGAAGTATAAAAACCAGGGTTTAAATTGTTATTTTAAAAAAGTTATCTTTTTTTATTCATGTTGGATTTTTTTTTTTCCTTCTCTTGGATTTTAAGGGGTAATTCTATACATAATTATACCTGACTGAATATGCTGTCCGTCTCCGACTTTGTCTCTTCACTCTTGACTCTTTTAGTGTGACTATATCAGCAAACGGCTGATATTGTAATACTAAAATCTCATAACGCAGGTTCCATGTTGGTGACTTTTGTTTTTGTTTGTCAGAAGTCACGGACACATTGGAAAATGCTGTTTGCTCCACATGTGTCTTCTAACATGAAGGTTTTCAAATGGTTAAACGGCCTTCTGCAGAGGGGCCTCAAACGTTTTCAGTGATTGGAGCTGAGGAAATATCAAATTATTTGTCAGAAGCTGTAAAGTGGTTCAGCTCATACATTAGTTTTGTGGGGATTTGACAGTTTTTTCCGAAGGTCAGACACTAATTATTGCCTTTGAACAGGCCAGTTATGTGTTTTGTGCGGTTTGGATACGTCAAACAGCAATACGTGGTTATCATCGCTCAGCTGCTCGGTGTATGTGGGATTAAACGTCATGTTGATGCTCCTGTAGGCATTCAGGAATTTAGAAAAAATAAAAACTGGAAATGACTGTGGAGCCTTTTCATTCATAATGTATCTGTAATGAGATACGCTGCCTCTTATTTTTAAATTAACCAAATGAGCTACATGCAGTAAAAAGCACCATATAGTAATGTTAAATCAAAATAATAGACAAACAAACAAAAATCTCACTTCAAATAACAGTTTGTTAATGCCAGGCATATTCTCTATCAAACAAAGATGTCTGATGGTTCTTATATATTTATCTTTGCTGAGCAGCCTGGAGTTGGACTTTTACAAGACTGCAGCTATGTCACACTTGCCAGTGATTTCATCACGTCATGCTTACAACATAGAGGACGTTCATGTCATATAACATAGCTTTTTTTTTTTTCCTTTTTCTTTTTTAAATAAATGATTGCATGAGAAGCTGCAGCAGCCAGATTTATCTCTATATGTATGCTTTTATTCCAGACTTAAATCACAATTATGGTGCATAATACTGAAAGTAATGCATGCGTTAGAGCTGAGGTCTGCACAGTGTCTGCGCTGCCTCGCGTGCCTGTTTTATGGACACACTGTGCATTACAGCTGCGCTGGGTACTGTGGATGCACGGCTGAAAAAGGAAATGGGACTCCAGCATGTCAATGAAGATTATAACCATAGGAAACAAGAACATAACAGTTTAGAATACACGGACCCTCGGAAACGCGTGACACGAGAAGGGCAGGAAGACGGAGAGGGAGAAGGAGATGGATGAAGCGGCGGATGAGAGGGAGAGATATTTGTTACGGGAGAATCAGAAGCTGAGGTGGGGAGGAAGACAAGACAGTGGCACTTTTGCACGACATCCTTTCCCTTAGTTGCAGTTGTGCAGAGAGTGAACGTGCAAAGCTGTTATGTCAGGAGTGTGCTGTATTTGCTGGATGAACAAAGTTCACAGTTGCTGACTTCTGTGGCCATCAGAAGGAACAAAATAATACAGTACTTGCACCCCCTTCTGTAAGCCGGATTTTTACCATTTAAATCTGCTTTCCACTTTCCTGCAGGATAGTTGATTACAGTTCTGGTTGTAGTGCCTAGAGTCAATCATTTTCTTTCAATATCGGTTTTAAATTTATTTTACCTATACGTAAGGTCTTTTTTTTTCCCTTTGTTTTGCTTATACATTAGATAATCAAAATGGAAAAAAAAAAAATCCATTGTTGTGCTTGGTGCAGCCTAGGTTGGCCGGTAATTTGTAACGAACATTGTCCTTTTAGTTTGCTTATAAATAGCTGCAGTCCAAACACAAACATGGCTCGGAGAACAGAGGTCTGGCAGCTGTAGTAGTCTGCAGCTCCCGTCTCAAAAATACAGTTGTTTCTATTAGTCCAGGTCCCGACTACTTCCAAAACCAATTAGCCGGAGTTTGAGCTCTGATCATCCATCTGCCCTGATGTACTCATAAACATATAACGTCAATATGCGCGCAAAAAATACAAGCCTGCTCTCCGTTATGTTCATCTCTGTAAACTGGCCTCTCTGCATCACCCAGATGTTTCCAGCACCGAAGTCCTTAAACGGCTTCAACGTCAAACCCCCCTGCTTCATTAATCATTCCCTGTGACCTGCGTCTTAGGTAGAACTCCGATAAAAAGGATGTTCATTAAACCTCTGAGGAGGACCGTTCAAGTTTGACAGACGTGCGTTCCATCGGTTACATAAAATAACATGCCACAAGGGCCCTACCCTGCAGTCTGGATCATGGATATGAATTAGAATATGGCCTTAATGTTAACATTTACTTGGACTGTATATACAGTACAGTGGCTGGGCCTGCAAGGAATAGTAACAGAGTGTCACGTTGAAACATATTAACAACTGATGATGACCATATGTTGGCGGCACAGACGGAGACTCACAAAATTATACTTGTCAGATCATTTAAAATGATTTTTTTTTTTTTTTTATGATATACTGCGTATAAACCGTGGTATAAATGGTTTTTCACAGCGCGCACCTTATTTCTTTTTGTATGTGTGGCACACGTACCACAAGAACCTAAAGCTTGTTATCCTGAAGCAGAGCGTATTAGTAAAATTTGCATGTTTAATTCCCCTCCTTGATCAGTATTATGTTACAATTCTCACCGGAGTCCGGAAATGTAATGAAATGCTCGTCCTGAAATATGGAAGCAGGCCGCCATCCCAGAAAGACCAATTACACCATTGTACCTCCCCGCCTGGCTGCTCCCCGCCAGGCGGGATTCTGCAGCAACTATCAGATTTATGTGTTTCATATACCCTTAAGAAAGTATATGGCCTTAGTGGAGCAAGGTCACCATAAAAGGGTGCTGATCAATATCTGAATGAAAAGCCATTTGGGAAGTTTTTAGGGCTCTTTTTTTTTTTTTTTTTTCCTGCGTTCTGCCTGGATGCAATACCTGCAGAGTATCGATTGTCCAGGGCCAGTAGTTAGTCAAAGGCTATCTCCTTTGACTAACCCCTTTGCAGCATGTCAGCCCCCCTCCGCCTCCCTTCTTCTTCTTGATAGATTGGTATGCTTCCAGCCACTGTAATTACAACATGGGACCAGCAGGTCATTTATTTTGTTACATTCAACATTTGCTCAAAAAAAAAAAAAAAAAAAAAAAAAAATCCCCTCTATCTTGAGAATCCAGCACTTTCTTGTGCGACTAAAGCAAGGGGCGCACATAAAACACCGGCGCTCCCTGCTATAGGGACCAGAGCATCTCGAAGACTGAGCATCATCTTTTACTCATAGATCTTCAGGTTGTATTCTTGTTGTAGAGTGACTTTATGCCCCCTTTTGTGTGTCTAAGGTCAAGTCCAGCAATAGCTCTCGAGAGTCAGAGCAGTGCGTAAGTGCCAAGATCTTAGAAATTAATGAAAAAAAAAGGTTGCAGGACTTAATTCAGACTCAATTCACGTGAGTGTTCCACACAAATGGTATCAAACGGCTAATTATCAGTGTAGTATTTGCAAGCCTTCTATATAAATAACCTGTTTACACCTTTCCAATCTAGTACAATCCAACACGACAGCCCTGCCATGATTTATCTTATTGCATTTTTTTTCTTCATTTGTATTGGATGAATAATGCATCATGCTTATATTCTAGAGTCACTGAGAAAACCTTTTATGTGGGTGGACGTGATAACTGGATCATCATTATAGTTAGACTTGTTTAGTGTGTTTAGTGCTGCACTTGACACGGACTCTCTCTCTCTCTCTCTCTCTCACACGCACACACACACACACACACACACACACACTTTTTGAATTAAATGGGAACAGAGTTATGATGGAGACACGGAAGGAGGAGCTCATGATTACCAGACGGGCCTGGATCAGACTTGCAGTACACGAAAGCAAACTAAATGACTCAAGTTCAAGAGGATTTTCCTCGGATTGAAAGGGAAGAAGATGTATATGATTTGTTTATAGTCTACGAAATGAGCAGCAAAGTTCTTTTAAGATCTTGACTTTTAAAATATTTTCTTTAGAGTTTCAGTGTCAGAATTTGTAGTTGTTTTTGCCATTTGGGGTTTAAGGTTAAACATTGCTCAATGTTTGTGTTGAAAATGGGGACTTTCAGAGTGGGACCCAAAAAAAATCCCGCCTTTGACTCCTAATCTCAGCTGACCTTCAGCTCCTCCACTCTGTTTTGCTTTTGGGGCGTGTGTGAACCGTGGGTATACATGTTCAGATATGTCATACCATTCAAGATCAGCTCTGAAAGCTAGAGGTCAGAGGATTATTACAATGGGCCGGTAATGGCAGAATTATGCAACTCCGCTCCAGTAGATGCCCTCATTACCTTGCAGCAGCGGTGATAAATGGCCTTAAATGCATGTTGTCAAAATCACAGGAAAAATATGACTCTTTATCAAAAATACAGATGGTACCACTTCAGTGCTGTCACAGCAGAAATCTGTATATACATTTTATTAAGATGTCGATACTATGGTTATGTTTATAAAGCTGGAAGCAACAAAATTAAAAGTAAAAACATATTGGAAGAAGCTTTTTTTTTCACACACTGAAGACCCCTGTCTTTGTTCAATATTTACTCCCTTTTAATGAAGCACTTTACCCTCCCATAAAATCTGATACAATTGGTGCGTAATAGCACGGCTTTTGTAGGTGAATTTACACTGAGTCTAATTGCTGCTAATTGGACGCCTCATGCTAAGCTGCCGGTAATTAGGCCTTGATTTGCATTATTTCATTCGGCTGCACTGCATTGTGGGAAGTCTGCAGCCTTTCGCCATCCACCCGAGGGAGTTCTCTGATCCTCACAGGCGCATGATGTTGCAGAGATGCAGTATCACACTTGCTTTGTTTTTCCAGATCTTTTTGTTTTGAAAGCAGTTGGATAAATTGGAGTTAATTGGAAAAAGAGATGTAAAAGGAGAACTCTGTTGTTTGTCTGCAGGAACTTCAATTTCATAAAAGAATTAATATAAGCAATGAAACGTAATGGTATAGATATGCAAAGGAGTCTGTTTGGGTGTCTAATGTTTCCCTTTAGCTCACATGTACACTATTATTAAGATGTTTAATTCTGTTTCTCTTCACACAGATATTATTTTATGAGACACATTTTTAATTTTCACATGACACTGATTCCATTTAGGTTTATATGAAAAATAGACAAATTAGTCCATTCTGTGATTAATAGTAAAGGTCTTATAAATCACATGTAAACTGTCGTATAAGGGGGATAAGATGGAAATGTTTCCATTTCTGTGACCCCGCCATCACCTCTGAATCCTGTAAACAACATTAGCTGAGGTGAATTAACACATGTAGATGGTCTCCTGTAGCCCTTGTTGGAATAGGAAGCATCGGCATTAATGCACATGTAGAAAATCACTCCTGCACGACTTAATCATGGCAAACGATTTCAGTGGGGAAGGTGTTTGGTCCTGTTTCATTTTAATTTGAGCCTGGAGATCCCATTGAAGCCATCGCTGCCACAGTTTGACAAAGAGCCAGCGCTTCAGCCACCGCTCCTCAACATGACAAATCCTCAATCTCCTCCTGCTCTCCCGATTCTTCTAAACACATGGTTTATGCAAATCAAAGCAAAATGATCTTGGGAATAGCCAGTGTTTGAGCAATTTGAGGAACTGGAATTGACATATAAAAAAAAAAAAAAAAATTGGAGGGGGGTCCTCTGGTTCATATGCAAGTTTGTCTGACTATTCCCAAATGAATTCAGCAAAAATGAGTGAATGACTGTTTGTACCAAAGTACAGTCACTTGTAGTGATGTATGAAAGCATATCCAGTCTGCGTGTTCTGCTTGCTCTGATAACAGTCATGTTTTCATTTACATACTATCCGAGGAGGCAAATTCAACACGGGCAGGCTTTTCTTTTGTGCTAGCTGGCTTTACAGAACCTGGACCTCAAATTTAAGGTGGCTGCAGCGACCGCTGTGCCTCTGATAGTTGCACAGGGTACACCCGTCTCCTGACACTCCCTCAAGAACAGAGCCGGTGGTTTGAACGGAAGCTTTAAAGAAATTTAAAATCCCCTAAAAAGGTCTTGCTTCAATAGAGTGTTGGCAGAATATTGTTGATTGTGCGAAGTAGTGAGTTAATATGATCTTGTTGGTTTCAGACGAGACACTGCCAGTGCTGTCTTTTATGTGGAGATGGCTCCTAAACTTTTGATTTGATTGTCAAGGAGTGCATATTGGACAAAATCAAAGTTATATTAAGTTTATTGATTTCATATTCTTTGATTTGCTGATTAACCTTCTAATATGTAATTCATTAAATGTCAGCAGTGTATAACAGACAGCAAAAAGAAACAGGAAGTTTTAAATACTGAAAATGGTAAATAAAAAGACTTAATCCAACAAATCATGTTTAAATTAATATTCACGGATTGCTGTTATTTGTCAGAAAATGACAAAATCATTGAAATGGTAGCCCTGTCAAGCTATTAAAAAAAAAAAGTGTAATTTTGATAACCAGAAACAATGTTGGACCTCGTAGAAAACTATTTAGTAACTTACTAACCCCAGTTATGAGGATGAGTAGAGCTGAGCGGGTTTTGCATTCTTTGTTCTTTTGCTGGCCTGTTAGTTTAATTGGCTTCACATTAAATCCTAAGTATCCCCTTAGGTATCAGCTGGTTGGTTCAGCAGAAAACTGGAGAAATCTATGAGACGGACGCATGAGAAGACTTTTATTAAATGATTTTTAACATTGTGAACTTTTAATCCTAACAATAACAAGCTGGCTTGCTGTCAGTGTTGTTGACCTTATTGACTTGTACGTTCAAAACATTTAAAAATTATGCTCATTCACCAGTGATCCGTTGGATGAGTAAATATTACTTAAACATTTCTTTCTCGATTGCTTTGCCATCATGTCTTTTGAGTAGTTTATAGCGGAGGATGCTGTTAATGTCACTTGTAGCTCTCCACTGCAGTGAATGAAGAGTTAATTCATCCTGAAACAGCTTTTTTCTCACTGAAAACTCAACGTTCAACGTTTCTTGTCTCACCCAAGCATACTCACTATTTGAACGCCTGCTCTGTTTTAACGCAAATGGGAATTACAGTAAGAGCGCCTGATGAACGGGAGAGAGCATCCGAGCCACTTGAAAGGAGAAAATCTCACCGTTCCTTCTCTGTGTTGGAAAACTACTCAAACAGACCTCATACAGAACTGGATCCTGAAGAACAACCAAAAAGTTTTTGGGAAATTAAAGAAAACAGAAGAAAAAAAGTTGATCACTTTTGACTGGCATGCATGCATTTCTTGAACTCTTTTCATCAGTTTGTGTCGCAGTGCAAACACAGAGGTCCTCTGCATCTGGCCAACACTTTTATCAACAGTGACTTTGAGCTTATCGAGCAGCCCTTCCAGACACCTTCTATGACCGAACTAATTACTAATTACAAGTGGCTGACGTTAGCCACGGCGCAACACTGACCCTTTTGTTGTTTTAATTGTTGTTATTTTGAAGAATGGCGCTTCAGTAAAGTCTGCCAACGATGTCCTAGGAGGATGGATGAGTGCTGAATAATTTATTATCTTTGTGGAAGCGTGGTGTGCGGTATGGGGGTTGCATAGCGCTCTACATCACCGTCCTTGTTATGGCGGCGCTCTCATCAGGGATTGATGAAGAGGCATCTTTCATCGCCCGTCCACCTCTCCTAACACCCCATCATTAGGACTTCCACCGTCGCCTGTTCACAGTGCGCTGGATGAATATGAGTGGCAGAGGTGGTCCCACCCAAGCTGTGACTAATTACACCAAGCAGCGGTCTCCCTCCTGATGGATTAATGTGCATTGTGCGATTTGGACAGATCCCCACTCTCCGTGAAGACGAGTGCATTCTGATTCTGATCCGTGCATCATGCAGAACCTTGATAATTGTTTTCATAGATGCATTGCAGGCAGGATGATGAAGTGGCCATATGTGTTCGGAGACTATCACTTGGAAACACGGAGCGCGGCCTTTGTCATGGGAGAGAAATCTGGTCCTTCACAGATTTGTCCTCTTCGTCCTTCCGTTTTGCATTCTCCGACACCAGGATACTCTTTCAGATCACGCATGCAGGATCTATACTACACCCCTCCATTTTTCATCTCAACTTAATATTTTCAAACGTAGTCACTGTACTCTGGCGATCTGTTTTCATTTAAATAAATGTGCCCTATAGACTACTTTTATGTATGATTAACATACTGTCCATTCACTCCAGCTTTTTAGATTTTTTTTTTTTTTTTTTTTTTTTTTTAAATTCAGATAAATCAGATAATCAAAGAATTTTATTGCAAAGGGTTTTAAGAGGAAATTGTATTTATTTTCTCACGTAAAGCTCCCATCCCTTTTAGAGGCCCCAGTGTGATCATTGTTGTTGGACTGAAGATTTGTGAGGAGCTCCAGGCCAGAGCAGTGTTCAATAGCAGATCGCATAAAGTATGCCGGGGTTCTCCCCTCACAGGCTGTGTCACCGAAACCATAAATTGTCTCTTCCCAAGACGTTCACCTTCCCAGGGAATGCTGCAGTCACTTATGAATAACCTGGTCTTGTTTCTTTTTAAATGAAGCTTGGAGATCGTTAAACTCCTGCTTTTTTTTTTTTCCGTCTTAACATTGTGCTTGTCTTGTTTCAGTTTTAAAGCCCTACGACATGTTGCTATACTCTGTTTACTGGGTTTAGATCCAGTTTGTCAAACTGGGCAACTTTAGGGGAAATGTGCAAATTTGTTTAGGTTGCATATATTTATTTCAATGTGACCCTGCATATTCAGTCATTACACAGGAGTTAAATTAGGTGCAACAGGTTTTAGAAACATGTACTTAATATCTAAACCCACCTGCTGCAACACCAGGTCCTAAAGTAGTCAGCGACAACCTTATCTCCTAAAGATTTTATTAAATTTAATTAATATAAACAAACTACAGAACATGACTTGAACTGGTCAGGATTATTCGTCTCCTGCGCGTGTTTTATTTAGCTGATCTGTGAATCATTAACACAACTGTTGCACCTGGACTCATCCTGAGTAATTGCCAAATGAACAGCCAGGAGGTTTTGTAAATTTTGGAATAGAAAAGACAAATAAGTTTCAACGAAAAGGCATTGTTTGTTGAGCCTGCAAGCATTACCTTAAGAACATCTCCAGCAGAGATCAAGTTGAATCTCTCACAAAAAGTGAGTTGATTTATTCTTTATAAAGACGCAGTGAATGCCCAATCCTGACTGATTAGAAGTGAGTTCTCCATTACAAGTTAAGTCATTCTTTCCTGGTCAGAACTGTAAAAGGAAGATGAAAACTGGAAAGAAAAATGGAGGGTGTAGACATTGATTAATATTGGTAATGCTATCCGCCCCCTCCTCTGTGTTTTGTAATGGGCCTCTCCTTATCCTGCAAGTCATGAGTCCTGACAAGAGGTATCCTGCTGGGCTTGAAATGAGCCCGGAATGGAAGCACGTGCCACCAAAGTGTGTTGAAAGTGATCACAGTGTCATGTGCTCACTCATCTGTGATGGTACTCGATCAGTACGCCTGCTGAAAAACAAATGAAAGGGGGCAAACTAAAGCACTTTTACCTCTGAGATGGAGATCAAGTCATTGTCGAGAGCTGGGGGGTACGATAGTTTTGGGTCTCGGCGTCCATGTAAGTGAATGTCTTTGAAGAGGCATTCTGATGGTTACATGAGAAAAAGAAAAGGAAAAAAAAAATCCAAACACAATGCAGGCATTATGTATGCTCGCTCGGGCCAAGTGCTAATGCTGGGCTGCTATACCATGCTGGCTGGTAATTGTTAACACATGTGCTACTTCTGTCTCGTTGCAGCCGACCAAGGGAGTTCTGGCGCCTGGACTACTGGGAGGACGATTTAAGGAGGCGACGTCGCTTCATCAGGAACCCCTCCGGATCCAGTCACTCAGAAGCCACGCTCAAAGCCGCCGCCGAACACGGTCAGTACCATGCGCCACATCTGCTCATCCCCGCTTGTCGTCCCCTCACCCTTTCTCACCCGCTCGCCCAGGTACAAGGCAATAAAAATTAGTCTTCATGTTGCAATAAAAGATTTACTGAACCCACAACACACAGTAAAATAGCACCCACGTTAGAATTACCCAGTGGTGATTTCATACTATGACCTATTTATGCAACTCTTTAGTTTTTGTTTAGTTTTCTCCTAGAACTGAGCCCTAGTGGGTAACATGACATGTGAACTTGTATTTATTCTTTTTCTTTATTGCCTCATGACAGTGGCTGATATCGGTGGTGAGTAGAAATCATAATCCCTCCCCTCTCTTTTATTTATTTTTATTTTTTTTTGTGGATATTTGCAGCCTGAACATTTTGGCAGGTCCTTTTTTGCTTCAAGCCAATCAGCTTCACTGTACTTTGAAGTTTGTAGTATTTATTAGTCAAGCTGCAGAGGTATATATATTCTTATTTTACAATTAGAATAGATGTTTTCAAACTTGTATTATTTTGCAAATTTCTGATGACATTTTGAGGTGCACTTCGCCTTTACAGGTAAAATATTTGAATGACTCATCCTTGTGTTAACAGAAGGAGTTGCATTTCTCTTTTAAAGTGGTGGTAATCCTTCATGTCTGCAAATATCCAGCCTACACCAGGTTTTGCAATCATTCTCATACTGGGCCTGCAATAACCAGCTCAATCATTACAGTCTTTTTTTTTTTTTCCCTTTTTTTTTTTTTTTAATAGAAAAAAGGGCATTTCAGGCCAAAAAATGTCCTTAATGTGTCACCATCTAACGTTCTTTGAAATGTATCATCTTTTCCTAAGACGAATGTCAGGTGTGACAGGACTCGATAAGGATATGTTCTAAAAGCAGTAAGCGTTGGCGATCCCAGAATCCTGGGAGACTCCTGGTCTCCAGTAATGGCTTCAGCGTGGAGGCAGCTGTGGAGCGAGGCCAGAGTCCAGCTGGTCGCTGTTCTTCCGCAGCGAGCCCCTGGATTTAACTTTCCATCTTATATCCTCCATGTTTTCCCTTCATCTAGGTCAAGAAAGAGAAAAGACATATCTCTTATGCTCTGTTATGGGCTCTTTGGCAGAGCGAAGTGCAGGGAGGGACCTGTGTGACTTGGTATTTGATCCGGTGTGTAGTTTTTATTCACATAGTCTCAGCTGATGTACTGGCCTTATTCATCAGTGGCAGAAGAAGGCAAGTTCCTGCAAACGACATTTGGTTGCCAAAATCAAATGTGTGTTTAAAAATAGCCAGCGTCCAGTTGTGGCAAAAGCCGCTCGTGAGAGTGCTGCCTGGCTGAACTATGGGAATATATCATTAAAATAACTCTTTGACACTGAAGCCTGACGGCATTCATTTTCTGATGTAACCTTTCGTCTTGTTTTAGTCGACCTGACATTTGTTACGGAAGTGCAGCTCAAGATGAGAATGCAAGACTGGGTTTTCAAACCGTGCACAAAGGTCATATCTGGCTGTAATTAAATTCATCAGATGTAGAGAAGCAAAAAGCAGTCTCAGTGTCTAAGAAAATATTTAGCATGAGATCAGGCCTGAAATTAGTCTCATTTGTCGGCTACTGCCGACAGTACTTTTCACATCTGATGCATGACTGTAAAACTAGAAACTTTTTAGTTGTTGATGTTTTGTAACGGTGCTCCTTTTTTGTCCTTTTGGTCTTATTTACGATGATTAGATAAAGTGACTTCTTGAAATGTGAGGAAAATGTGCTTTTGTGTGTTAAAGATGTAGACAACTGTTATCATTCGAACTATGCCAAGATGATTTCCACAGGAGAGTGTGTGGCTGCCAGTGGTCTTGAGCAGGCTGCTATGTATTTACGGCTGAAAAGAACCATCTTTTCTGGGGATTGATTTGGTCTGGTATGGGGCCCGTGTACCAGAGGTGGCAGAGTAAATACCTGAAGACTAATGTCTCTGTTCTGGTAATCAATACTCGCCTCATGACCACACTCCTGGCTGCGCTCCCGTTAAAAACAAATTTGTTAATTCTGACAATTTAATTGCTGTGACCATGCATGCCTGCATTTGTATAAGTAGGTAGTTGAGCCTTGCAATTGGGAAAGGGAGTCCTGGAAAATGTGGAACCTGCTGGAATTTATTCCTGTTTTGACTCCTCCTGTGAGGAGTGAAACCGAAGAATCGTGATACTTTTTTGTTGTTTGTTTGTGTTTGTGTAATTTCTTGTCATGTTTTTGTTGACATACCCCTCTTAAATGTAGTTTAAAAAATAGTCAGCAAGCTTACGACAGCCACGCAGCTATTGCCTTTGAAATTATAAACATTTTATTTCTTTTCAGTCATTAGTTTCAGTTAAGCATAACGTTTATAGTTTACTCTCACAGTTTATAATTTTCTAAATGTTTTTACAGTCAAACAGAACCTCAGTTTAATTGGTTGGCATATTTCCTATGATTTCCTCCACCTCCATGTCGGCCACACACACACACACACACACACACACACACACACACACACACACACACCACTAAAACCTCAGAGTTGTCAAATTAAAAGAAGACACAAATAAACTGAATCTACTTTAAGGAGGCTGTGAAGTTTGCACGTATTCTGCCTTGCACAGCCACATTTCTTTAAATATACATATTTATACATGTATATTATAGTGAGCTTTAGTTTGATCGGACGTTCTGTTTTCCTGCTGTTGCGTGTTGGTTTTATTTTGATATTGGGATGAGACTTGTGCACCGAAACGCTGCATCAATTGCGCCTCTGTTTTCAGCTCATCTAACACTCCCCATGTCCACTTGCTAAGTGCAAATACAATGGCATGTGGTACGTATTAGGAGAGCTGGTAGTAATTTCACCACTGCTAACTAAAGAATCCTCAAGGGAGGCTTAATTACAGGAAGGCCATTCTAAATATCAGTGAGCTGCATATTTTCCATGACGAGAGATTTTTTTTCTTTTTTAGCCTCGCTCCTCCAGCAGTTTCAAAGTGTAGCTACTCGTTGCAGATGATATCCCCTCAATCTCAGGTGATGGCGACCAAAATCCTCCCCCCGATGCATGTTCACTGACTTACTCCACTGTAAGGATGCGACTTTTACCAGAGCGCGGGTAAAAGCAGCAGAGGACGCTCTCACTGCGCCGCCAGCTTTGTTTACAAACAGGGAAGACAATCCCGCCAGTCTCTGCGTTGCTGACTTGTCTGTGGATCTCTACCATCCACCGCTGGGAAATCCAGGGCTCTGTAAATGTTTGCAGATTACCATTTTTCTTAAATAATCCATGTGTAACCTCAAGTCACGTTCAGTTGAAATCAAAACGGTTGGAGACGCTCGTCCTGTTCAAATGTGTTTGGATAATCTTTGTATGGGTTGGTGTTTGTTATGATGTATGTCAAAAGGGCAAGATACATTTAGGGGTGGTTTTGGAGTTTGGATTATGTCTTGTCTGTCATGTTTTGCTGCCTTCAGTTTGCTGGTCTGGATGTAGCTCTCCAAGTGGAGGGTGGAACATTTATGAAAGAAAAAAAAAAAAAAAAGAGAGAGAGAAGATTGCCAGAAGCGTAAGCATCGTTATATCCGTTGAATCAAAATTTAACAGCAAGGCTGGTGAAATTTAAAAGTAGATTTGTTCAAAGGTAAACACAATTACACAGAAGAAGGCCATGTCGTTGTTTGGGAAGTTAACTGTATTGCCACCCTTATGATAAAAAAACAAAAACCAAAAAAAAAACTGTAAAGGTAATGGCTAAAAATATTCTTACCCTTTTTATTTTAGTAAATCGTCTTAAATTGACAATCTGGGGAATTTTATGAGATTATATGAATTATTATACAAGGATTTTTTATTTTGTTAGAAGTTGATTTCTTCAAACATTAATTGACATCCTTGTTTTTATTTGACAATGTCAGTTCAAAGAGATTAAAGTTTTTATGAATTTAATTAAGTACATTATGTTGTTGGTTTTACTTTTAGAAAAAAAAAAACACTTTAATTAGAGTGCACCTAATCAAACTGTTAGTGCAATAAAGTCAAATGTGTTTGTTTCTTTGACATCCTTGAAATAAAGAAACCCTACAGTGTATCAAACTTTGTACTTTATTGTTCTTAAAATGTGAAGTAAGACGGACCTTCCCTCCCTCTAGCATCCGAGGAGGATATTCTCAAAGGCAAGCAGTCCATCAGGAGTCAGGCTCTGGGAAATCAAAACTCAGAGAGTGAGACATCACTTGACGGAGACGATGACACTCTATCATCCTTAGAGGAGAAGGACCTGGAGAACTTTACAGGTAAAGAAGCAACTCTTCTTTCTCTCCGTCCTCAGTCGTTCTCACCCCACTCGCCCCTCGGACCACATTAAGTAAAGAAAATGGCATCGCTGCAACTTCCATCTGCATTAATAAACTGCTATTACTGACATTTTTTTGCATCACTGAATTGTATACTTTATATATTTCACTGACTTCTTTTTATTCTAAAAATTGTACATTTCTATTTAAAGTTACTGTTTGACTTTTTTTTTTTTTTTTTTGAGAATTTGGTTGAGTGTTTGAAATCATTTGCCCTTATGAATAATAAAAAAAAAGAAATCCAGTCACTTTCAAAGCTCAACACTACCACTAACTGTTCTGCTGTCTACATCCACTTTTCAAACGCACACAAATCAGAGTTTTAACACTGAAATACTTTTTTATTTAATCCAGCAGTAGTAAAGATTATTCCAATAGAAGTGGCATCTGATTCAAGAAAAGCAGTTTAGGTTTGAATAAGTCCTTTAACTCTTACTGGCATGAGTCTGTTAGCTGGATAAAACAATCGTAAAAATATACTGTTTAATTCAAATCGCGATGCTGTCTGCCCTTTATTGAAGCCTGCTATTTAAACAGCTTTAATCCACTATGGTCTGCTAAGAGGATTGCGGTGTAATCCACATTTTAGTTGGAGATACTGCAGTAATGGGGCTCATGTTATTGAAATATAGCTACTGCACTTTGACAACAATTGAAGCATATTCTAATAAATTCTCTTTATATGAAATAGCGAATTAATCTTGTGCTCTTAAGCCGCTGTCTGCTTCAGGTGTAATTGAGTGTCTGAGTGAACTGAAGAAAAATAGTTATTTCAACCCACGGATGTGAGTACTCACGGGTTCTAGAGAGGGAGATGAATGCACGTATATCTGTCTTCTATCCGTTTGCACGAGTGCGACGATGCTGAGGGAAACGAAGCCCGCAGCTCTGCAAACACAAAGCCTCATATGAGCAGATCGAGCCGGCTGCAGAGCCTCCACGCGCAGCTCCCCTGAGCCGCCTCTCATTGTCATCCTGGCATAAATTAAGATTGATGAGAGATGAAGCGGATTCTTCCCAAAGCCCGCGATCAATGATTTCTGACGGACAGTCGATTCTGACAATTAAGGCGATGCTTTCTGTTCGTGATTTGAAATTTTGTGCCGCTTTAAGCCGCAGCATCTTATTTAATTAATTTTGGCGCATGTATTAGGTATGGGTACTGTTCTGTGCGCTGTGATTGGCTTTTGAACATTTAGGAGGAAATTTTAAGTGTTTTAATAAGAATTCAATTCAAATGCAAATGAGCCGCGCAATGCCGTTCACATAATTCAATTTCCTTCTCGAAATAAGTGCGTTCAGAAGTGAGGGTCAGCGGGAGGTGTGTGGTGCACTGCTGGTTTGCTGGTGGGTTTTTCAGTGCTTTGTGTGTGTGTGTGTGTGCGTGTGCGTGCGTGCCCGTGCTCGCTCCTCCAGGCCCAGTAAACGTGAGCACCAGCGCTCAGCTCGTGGCCCCGGCTGTGGTGGTGAAAGGCACCCTGTCCATCACCGCCTCCGAGGTCTACTTCGAGGTGGATGAAGAAGACCCCAGCTTCAAGACCATCGACTCAAAGGTACGGAGGCCGAGCCCCACTGATCACGGTTCAGACTGGAACATTAAAAAAAAAAAAAGCCTCAAATTTTCTTTCAGTGTCGTTAAATGCTATACAGTTGGTCCAGCACACGTTTTACCGTTTTGTTTTTGTTTTTTTGTTTTTTTCGAAAAAAGTGTTTACACAGTGTGAAAATGTGTAAACTGTATTTGGGAAATTATTTACAGCTTGTTGATTTTTCTTTTTTAAATTATTGTTGATTTTGATACGAAACGTCCTATTCTCTTGAAAAAATATTCCTAGTCTTGGTTTGAAAGTGCCTTTAACATTTTCTTTGTTAAAAGACAACAAATGACTATTTGAAAATTATTTCACAGTGTGACAAAACATCGCCATATTATCAGTAGATGAAAAATGATTTACTATATAAATCTGCAGGGGTAGAAGCCTGCAGACCCACAGGTGGTTGTGGACAGGGAGTACCATGGCACTCGTGACATTATTTGTATTGTAGTGGGTGTGCTTGTATGTAAACGTGTAATTCGAGTACAATCCACATTTAAAATAATTTTCTAATCAAAATGCACCGAAGAAAATAATCTTTTTAAGTTAATGAGTCATTCACGTTGAAACTGCATGATCGAAAACCGATTAATTAATCAGGTTAAGCTGATGTTGCTGCAGGCCTACTGTTTGTGCTGCAGGCCTGTTTATTAGCACGTCTGCGCTGATTTATATTCATTTGAAAATCTTGTTTAGCCTGTGTTGTACTGTAATTTATGGCCTAAAGTTGACCAAGTAGCTCAATCATATAAATTTGCTTTTTTTATTCTGTTTCAATCCACACATTATCTTTTATATTATAATTTGAAAACTAGTTGCGTACTTAAACGAGTCGATAATAAAATAAAGTGCAACAGATTTACCGTAATCGCAGATGTCAAAACACGAGGCCAAGTTGTAATTTAATTTGCAACCTTTTTATTAACATTTCTTCTTAAGTCACATCATGGAAAAAATGACCTTGGCACGCTACAGTTTATTCTTTCACCTAACGATTCTGTGCATATATTTAAATAAAAGTTTCTTCACTTTGTGAAAACATTAAAAGAAGACAACTAAAATGTATTACATTTATCAGAAAATGTACCTTCACTTTCTCTGTGCAATGGGCCAATTGCTCCGTTTTTAACAGGTTTGCTTCGTGGTTTCTTGCTGCGTTATTTTGTTACCGATATTATTTCACATTTCTATCTTTTTTTTTTTTTTTTTTCCCCTAAGTCTTTATCCCCCAAAAAATGCGTCTTGGCGATGTTTGGTCAGCCATGCAGTCTATAATTTGTCCAAACTTTTCGCGTTGGTGAGGATTTCCCTCGCCAGTCTCCAAGTCTGCTTAGCAGCAGCCTCCAGGGCTGAGTGAGGTTTTCCCTGAAACAAGTCCAAGTTTGGCAAGAAGTAGTGGGGACATCTGCGGCACTGCAGGCACGATATGAGCTGCAGCAGAATCCCGTTGAGCCGGTCTCCGAGGCAAGACTCGTCCCAGTCCGTCTCCCTCGGGTGCTTCTCGCACTCGTACAGCAGCAGGGTTTTCATGTGGTAGTTGTTGAGCGGCTGTCCCGGGAGCTCCAGGTGCCGGTCCCGAAGAGTCTTGAGGATGGAAAGACACTTCTTCCTGCAGCCGGCCATGAGCAGCCTGTTCTCGGCCTCGCTGAACTGCAGGACCCAGGCGTCGCTCTCTGCGGAGCTCTGCTTCCCCGTTAAGGAGTAGCACTCTTTAGAGAGGAGGTTGAAACCCTCTGCTTTAACTTCTGCTACCCGGTTAGGACCGGGCCACGGAATGTGGGGCATGGGCCACTGAGCTGCACTTCTAGGCCAAATCCCGGTGCACTTGAACGCGGGGGTGATCTGCACCACGTACCTCTCCCTGATCCGCAGTTTGACCTCGCTAGTGTCGGCTACCATCTTTACAACGTCTCGGTAGCTGCATTTGTCCACGGCCTGCGCCACAAGAGTCTGAAACCGCGAGCGGATCTTTCTGGCGGAGAGGTAGCCCGAGGCAGTGATGAACTCGACCCACAGAGACATGCTCCTTTTACGGCCGTCGCTCAGCTTCAGCACCGCGCATCCGGGCAAAGAGCCGTCATCCACAAAGTTGAACACCCCCATCTGATTGAGATAAAGCACCACCTCAAACTCATTTGGGGAGATGACCTCCATCCCCTCATAACGCGCATCTATCTCACTGAGGGAGCTGATAAACCTGGGCTCCTGCACTTCCACCTCCTTCAGGACATCCGACACCACTTTACAAACCTCCCTTATAGTCTTTGCAATGGCCGCTTTGCGCGCTTGACATCTCTCGTTGTAGTATTTGTTCAGCTGGTAAACCAGCTTTGCCTGCGTCGCAATCATGTTTGGGCAGAGGTCCGGGCTGTACACCGGAGAGTCGCAGTAAGTTGACGGATCCAATGCTTACCGGTAAAGCCAGAGGCAAATGCTTCCCGTGCAGGAGAAAAAAAAAAAAAGAAAGTGTATCAAAGTTTTTTTTTTTTTTCTTGCTTTTGCAGCGGATGGACGTCAGTGTGAGGAGGAGGAAACGGATAGGGATGCAACGTAGGAGCCTGCTAAATATCAGTCCAACTCATGAACACTTCCAATGCGGATAAGAAGATTCATATTCAGGTTGTGGGTTACCATCCGCGTGCTGGTTAAAAACACCGTCTGTGAGCTCTCATCTCCTCTTGATGTTGTTCTCTCCTCTGCGCCCCCGCTCACTTTTTCGTCCGCACTCAGCTTTGAGTTGGATTTGTGTAGTTTATGAATGGTTCCTTTCGGAGAGTGAAAGGGGTCGGGCTTCTCTTCCTGCAATCATGTGCGGAGCTGTCAGAGCAGGCAGCCAATCAGAGCGCTCGGAGAGAGACGGGTCCCGCACGAGCGCTCCGCTCCGGTCCTCCTCGGCAGCAGCTGGGCGCGCGCCACTGCCCGCGCGCCGCTGCCCGCTGCCTCCAGGTCCGCTAAGGAAAACACAAACGTTTCGGTCTTAGACGGATCAACGCCGGTGAACGCTATTTAAACAAAGAGTAACAGGTTATTTTTTTAAAGACTATTGTCGTTCTGTGGGAACGTTTTCACCCTGTCCGTTTTAATGTTTGAATTTTAAAGAGGTGGCATGAACTTTACAGTCGATTTGCTCAGTATATTGTCTGAGCTGTGTTTCGTTTTCCAATTTCACGCCTTTGTTTGTTTTACTTCGAACTGGAGGGGTCATTCATGGCGACATTAAGTTTTAATTCTGTCTATCTGAGGCGTATGCGACTAGTTTAGAAATGAGGGTGTTTTGTGTTGCTTTGATCCCCAAACCTTATCGTTTCTTCTGATTTCGGCGTTTCCTTCTAGACGTATAACTTAGGCTATAGGCAGCTGATGTATATTTTTATGTATTACCTAAAAGAGGCAATTATTAATTGCAAAGAGAGTTTTATTGACTGACATGCTTTTATTTATTTTAATATTTTGGGTTTGTTTTTTGTTTTTTTAATTCGAGATTTTTCCAGTTTCCTTTTAGATGCGTTTTAAGTCAACGTCTTTCCTCCATTTTCACTGTAATTCAGCTGAAATGCGCAGTTTTCTCGATTTTTGATTAAAATGAAATACATTAACGAAGGCACCTGCAACTCATCCTGAGAAGATCCTAAAGTGTATTGGCCTATATAAACAGTTGATCAGGCAAGCTGTTTTACCCTATATTATGTAGATTAGGAGTTTGTGTGTTTTTGAGCATTTTAGAGTTAATAATAATACAAAAAAAAAAATCAGTCAGACTGTACTTGGTCAAACCATGTTTTACAGCAGCTTCTCGCTCACACACAGAGCCTTTATTTTGCCTGTGGGTTTATCGTCAGTAACCTTGTCTTTACTGAATAATTTAACCAGGGGTCTTCTCGGGGTTGTAATTGAAGTCTCTTATGTCAACCAGACTTAATCTAGAAGAGCTGAAGAAGACATTACATCCTCCCACAGACAAGGAACACTGGTGTGAGACATATTTACACATGTAGGCATAGTGAAAAATAAAATCCTAATCTGAAAGGCTCTTGTAAAGGCTCTTGTGTTGTTGCCTTCCAAGTGCTCTGCAGTTCAGCGGATGATGCTGTGCTCATTGGGCCTCTGCTGTGATTTATTTATTTTTTTCTTTCCTGCGGACTTTTGGTACAACTTTTCAGGTCTTGTTTTTAAAAACAACATATTTTTATAATTCGGTTTTGTGTTTTGACATTTCTTGAAATTTTATGTTTTCCTTTAAAACCTCTCACGCTTACCACTCAATAATATAATGAAGACTCATGTACGTTAATGGGAAATGATCAGAAAATACAGAAGCAATGAAAATGATCATCTCCGTCAGCAGGCTTGTTAAAGCATCCTGCTTGAATGCACACTTTTTTTTTTTTTTTTTTTGCTGTTTGCATGTGGCGTTCAGCTTAGGCTTCTATTTTTTGAAAAATGTTTCTTTTTTCAATGTTCTGCATGAATAAAATGTTTTTAAAACTATGTATGAATGCACATACATTTCTGGCACTATTTACAAAATACTTTTGGATAAGGCATAGTATTGATTCAATAATAATTTCCACGAACACATTTACTGATATTAAGATGCCAGTTACACAAAAAAATCTGAACGACTGTACAAACATTACAAAATATACTGCCAAGGTTATTCCTTCATGCTGACATGGTGATTTTGAGAACTTATTATTTTAGTATAAAATAAAAAAAACCTGCTGATCATCTGTCTGAACTCATATCAACTTATAAAAAGCATGTTAACACTCATGTGTTATTCACAAATGATGTTTTATATAACACAAAGGAAGGGGCTGGTCACCTAAAGTGCGTGCAGGATTCCAGACTGAGCACTTTTTCTTCAATCGTGACTTCCCACACTGTTGAATTAACTTCTGCCTCAGTGGAAAAGTTTACGTGGGATTAACTTGTCGTCAACAAGAAAACATTCAAAGCAAAACATTTCTGATGTGTTATGACATTTGGTTTTGATGCACGTGCTGCAGAACAAATGCACAACCTCGAGTTGGATGTTCTCTTTGAAGTCCAGGATGTCTGCAGAGACTGGCGGGGCAATTATCACCTGGCTTTAAAGACTTGTTGTATTGTGAAATGAAGTTTGGCACTTCTTCTCTCAGAGCATAGTGAAGAAAAGATGGCTTTATGTTGATGTAGTCTTGGATTTTAGAAGATGATGATGAAATAAGCGAGGAAAAATGTCAGGCTGTTTTGATTTCAGGACAACCGTTTATCATCAAACTCACAGCCCCAAAGATGAATGCGGCCTACTTGAAGACTATGTGTCCAAATATTATGAAGGACATTCTAACTGTGGCTTGAAGAAATATATAGTGACATAAAGTCACACTTTTAGAAGATATTACAATTCCCGTCTGGCCCTCATGTCAGGCCAAATGTTCCTAGGTGGCTTTCTTCATTTTTCTTATCGAATGGATGTAATGAGCTGTATTTTATGTATTTATTTTTAATCTGTTTTGACTGTAGACGTAGAAAGACTGGTAATAACCCGGCATGCTGCTTGAATGCCATTTAGAGCTGAGGTTCAGCATTCCTGCCTCTGTCAAGTCTGTCGTCATTAATTTTACCTTCGTTTTTAGTTACTTCATGATAGATATCGGCTGATTGTCACTTGCTCATTTGTCGGTTGGTCATTCATCGGTGTATGTCTTGAAAATACTGAGAATACCTGTGGTCTGTGGCGGGTTTCCCTCTAGGCAAGGCAAGTTTATTTATACAGCCACAAGAAGCTGATTTCAAGAGCTTTACAGAGACATTAAAACATCACGTAGGAGCACATGAAAAGCACGATTTAAAATGTAAACAAAAAAGAAAGAAAGACAAAAATAGATAAAAGCAGTTAAAATATGATCGAGTTTTGAAACTTGAGCTTAAAAGTAATTTTTGAAACTTTATTCAAATGCAACTGAGAACAGGTGTGTTCAACCTGGATTTAAATGAACTCTGGATCGTAATGACTGGAAATAAGACCAGGAGTCTGTCAAAGAGCTCTTTGATCTGAGCCTGTAGGACTCCACAGAGAACCACTGGTGGGTACAGAAGTGTCTGACTGTGTACATCTGTTCCAGCTCATAACCAGCCTCACTTCTTAAATGTTTTTCCTCATTTATTTCTGCCATTTCTTTTTTTTCCTCCTCCTTTTTCTCTCCATCTCCTGAAAATGTAAAGTCCACCGTTCAGCATTTAAAATCATTAAAACACTCCCAGTGAGACAGTTTTAGCACATTTGACTCTTTAAAAAAAGGCTCTTGTGTTGTGATAAGTGAACGGTCATGTTTGGAGTCGAGTTAAATTTGAGTTTACACCATCTACCTGCTGAATCTCGAATATGAATCGCCCAGTCTACACATTACACCTAACATAGATTGAATGCAGGAGAAGGCTCTTAAACTAGTTGACCATCAATTGGCATGTTGCACTTCCTGTCTCACGATCAAAGACGGGGATGTTAGCACTCGCCTTTTTAAAATGTCGCTTTTAACCCCTTCGCTGCTTTCACTTCTCTGGGAACAAAACTTGCAGACATGCAGTTGGATGTGCATATAGACCAAAAATCCACAGATATCTGAATGAACAGAGTCAGTTATTGATGTTTTTGTTCACACTTTTGTTGTTTTTCTTTCCCCCCGTTGTCCCTTATCCCCATATGGAACCAGCTGCTAGCTCCACAGAGGACTCAAAGAGGATCATCGCAGGCAGCTAATTGCCTGGCATGCCTCTGCATCTGCTCAGCAGAGAGCAGAGCAGGCCGACTCACAGAGCAGATGTGTTCTGGCCTGCGTGCATGCGTCTGTGTTAAGCAGCGCCCTCTCTGTGTTTAGACACAAGCCATTAATATTGAATGTGAAGTTGTTGTTGCAGAAGCGCTGCTGCGGACTGAAATTTCATGTATGAGGAAGTGAAGCCCGCCGTATCTGCAAAGCTATTGGTTAAAAGGAATATCTGCAGAAATCGTATTGGAGGATATCTGTAACCCTCCCTTTGGCTTTAGTTCAGTCTGGTTGTGTGGAAGACTACCTCAGTGTCGTGATAGAAATGATTTAATCTTAACTTTCAGTTGAGTCATCAAATAATGAAAGTGATAAACGTTAACTTTGTTTCTGTAAGAATACAAGTGGGTTTTAATGCAGTCAGCACATTTACAGATTTAGGATGGGAATGAAAGTAACTGGTGGAAATGATGGATTTTACAGCTGGAGAGCTCATTTGCAACAGATTATAGTCCAAATTTGTAAGATGTGGGAAAGGTTGAGGGCTCCGTTTAAAAAGAGAAAAAAGACACCGTTGGGTGAATACTTGAAGTATTTAATTTATCACTGTAAAAAATGCAAAGAATGCCTGTTTCATCACCATTACATAACCCACCCACATATTAACTGCAGGTACACCATTTATGTTCACTCCTTTGAAGGGTTTGAACACTTCAGAGAACTTGTATGGTGACGACAATCTTTAGTCCTTTCTAACATTACAGCAAGTGTTCGATCTCCCAGCCTCCTCATTTATTTATTTCTTTATTTAGGATCACAGTCACTATTGATGGCATGCCCTGTGAAACTTGATGTACAGCTTCAAAACGCACACATATTCACAGTGGATTGGTAGCAAATCCTCTCCGGGATGGGTTACAAAGATACACGTTACTCTTTTGTTCACAAGTTAAATTATTACCCAATGCAGGTACTTGGAACATGGAGCTGAGTATAGCAAACTTTGGCAAAGAGGCGCAGAGTCTGGTCAGATGTAAATATTATGTCCCAAATTTAAGCCACAAGCTTAAAAAAAAAAAAAAATAAATAAATAAAAGATGGGTCATGTGCTACTCCTTATAAGCTTTACAGTGGGACTGCTTTGAAGTCCTAATGCACATTATATACACTGTTGCTGACTTGGAGTATTCAGCTGCCAGATTTCACCTGCAAAACCACAGACTGTCGCCATCTGAGCTAATGAGTAGATGGGTTTTAAGATGAACAATGCATGTCTACAAATCAATTCTATATTTTTATATGTGTTGTTATATCTTAACTGGACTCTTTGTTTTTCATTTAATTCTGCAGCTATCTTTCTTGGTCTAGACGTTTTCCTTCATGGCTTTATGTTCAATGTTTTACTTTTTGTTCCAAAATGATTAATTAAAAAAAAAATGTAATTGCATACACTAATACCACAAGATTCAGAGCATCTGAAGAAATTTCTGTACGCCAATGAAATGAGACCATTTTGAATGGCTGCCGTCAGGCTGTCAGGTGGCACAGGAGTGATTCCGATGTGGAAAAATCAATGCTCAGGAACAAACGCCAAATAAAACTATTCACAGTGAACTCAGCTTGTCACAGATTTCACAAATACAATAAAAATGCAAACATCTTTGATAGTATGGAGGTGTAGTCTTGGATATGATTCAGATGACTTCAATGAAAACACCATCAATTCTGCTTTTGAAGCTTTGCTTTAACATTAATATTTTGCCTTTTTATACTTATTAACTTTAAGTTAAGAATGTAGTTTAAACAGGAATCAGCAGAATCTAAACTTTGTCAGGTGCATGGGGGATGGGGGGGGGGGGGGGGGGGGTTCTACTATATGTCAGACAAATCTATACTAAAAGAATTATCATGAATTTATTCTAAAGGTCAGTGTACAGACCAGGAATACGCAATGCTGAAAACCCCACAGAGAAGACATTGGTAACTCTAATTAGTGGGGCGTTGACAGCTGCTCAGGGTGAGTCCTAGTGGATGAATGGATGGTCACTCAGTCAAAGAAAACCACCCTAGTGTTATGTAGCTACCAGTCTCATATCGTTAAGCTCTCCCTAAAGTGTCAAACTGCTGTGACCGAACCCCCCCCACCCACACCCACAACTCCCTCCGTCAAACCCTCACGGTCGCCGGGGACGACCTTCGGCTGGGCCTGCCAATCACAAAGAGCCATGGCAGCTAGGGGTCTCTGAGAGAGGAGCCTATTGATTTTCCAGTTAGAGCATAAGTAGTGTGTACTATAGGACTAACTGACAGCCCAAGCAGGTATGTCATTATCAATGAGCCCAAGGAAACGGATCCTCTCACTCTCGCTCATCCATATTGGCCCCCTTCTCTTGCTGGATCCCTCCTTCTTCTTCGTCTCCTTCATTCTGTTCTAGTCTATTGGTCCACGCTGACGGAGCGCTTCCTGAAATGGTCAATAAATCGCTCAGCCACACTACGGCAACAACTAGTAGATTAAAAGGAGGTTGGGACGGCCTAATTCTTTTTGTCCCGTTCATTTTTCTCTTCCTGATTTCCAGGTACAATAATTACAGAGTTTAGAAAAAGCAGATAGCCGATTTTCACCACCAACAAGGCACTGATAGTAAATCTTCTGCAAGTATGTAGAGTTCTTTGCCACCTGCGTGGTGTTTAATGTATTAAACTTAATTAAACTTTACAAAATTTTGTTTAAAATTATTTATTTTTTTATTAATTTTTAATTAAACTTTAATGAGGACAGTCATGTCATATGAACACCCTGAACATGTAAAATCACACATTTGTTAGTGTTTTAGTTGACAGTGCCAGGTAAATGTAGTTCTTTATGTTTACACTTACTTTCTCCACATCTTGGCCTTTTTATAAGACGTAAACCGTAAATCTTTTCAAAGCGGGTTTAACAGTCTCAGGTGCATGCAGTAACCAGGTAGGACAGGTCAGGGAAAGACAGCTACCATACCGGTAATTGCATAAAGAAAGATTAGACACTCTCATCTCACCGCCTAATGATGACTAATGCATCTTCTGAAATTGCTCTCCAATCTCAAGCTCGTCCAACCACCTCCATCTTTTTCACAAACAAACATACTCACCTTCTCCTTGGCCGCCTGCTTGCGACCTGACTTTGGACCTCAACACAAACGCAGTCTATTTCAACCAAAGACCTGACTCTCATTTAACCACTCGGCTTCAGACAAAGACCTTCTGCCTCTACTTTGCACCTGAGCCTAGCTGCTCCATCATGCTCCATCTCTGGGCTTGACTGGGCCAGTCAGGGGGCAGGTGCCTCCCCTCCCTTCCTTTGATTGATCCCCTCTCTCCATCATTTATTCCCTTCGTCTGCCTCTGACACAAGTGTCACAGGCAACTCGCCAGCCTGATGGATAAGCCTGTTTATGGATGCCAGTCTGCCTGGTAGACCACTGATATTACAATCAGCACCTGTGTACCTGCTGTTTCCACAAGCCTCTGTTATTCAGCCGAGGTCAGGAGACACATGGCTGCAATTGAAAGATCGATGTTTAGCCCCATGCACCTTAGAAATTGGAATTGTAAATGTGATCTTGTTGTTTTTTTGAGAGAGATGGAGCACGCTGTTGGATTTAGGATTATACGATGAAAGTCTTATAAAACAGGGAAGGATGTTCAAAATTATTGTAGTTCGCTGTTGTTATTATTAACCATGCAAAGACGTGCCCTGCAGCAGATGGGATGGTTGCTTTGAACTCTAGTGCCTCCATTGCCATTGTGGTTAAAGACACATCCAGTCTGGTTCAAATGGCACAGCCAAAGGGACTTTCTTTACTCACCCAACACGGATTTAGGTTGCACAACAGTCATTTACTTCTACTTCGTTCAGGGGTGACATGAGCTGTAAACATAAAACATGAGCTGCAGTATGAATATAAAATAATTACTGAGAAGGCATAAATGTATATTTTAAATATAGGCATCTGTTCCGCTGAATTGTAATGGTACAATACATGAAAAAGTTGCACATAATTTATTTGCACGATTAATTTTCTCTTTAATTTGTTCAGTGGTTCTTGTAAAATTTGGACCACACTAAAAAAAAAAAGATCCCAAGTTGGAACAATGACTGGTATGAATTAACTTAATGAGTTAGTTAATATTTTGCATTTAACAATTTGTATTGTACTGTATTTTAAATAGGTCTTAGGATAATATATGATACAATGAAAGATGCCATATTTAATGGGCCAATCATAGAAGCAAATTGACTGATACTTTTCATTTGCTCTACAGGTTGCCACAATCGTTGCTGTTTTAGCATCTTTTGTGCCATTATTATGGTTTAGTCTCTTACAGATTTATGGATTAAAAGAGTATAACTCCTAGACAAACCTGCAGCCCTCCACTTGCACAGAGACAGGGGAGTCAAATTTAGCTGGCTTATATTGTATACTAATATAGCAGCTTTAATGACCCAAATTTAAGATTTCATTGAGTTATAATAAAGGATTTTAGACTTACATCCCTCAGGTATGCAGTTATTTGTTTCAAACTAATGTTTCCATAAGCAACTTTTGCTTTAAAAGATGTTTGACAAGATCATGATGCAGCTTGTCACTATGATGGTTCATAATATTTCTATCTGTAGTATGAATCTCCTCAGAACAACATAATAGTAGACATCTGCTGTAAGATGGCTACAAATGACATTTAAGATTTAAAGCGGTAGCTATGCTCTTCACTTGTAAACACGTTGCTCCAATTGAGTCACCTTCAAATTGTTACAGGTCCCCACATTCCTCTCTCATACATCCCCACTCCATCCCTCTTCTTTCGTTTCGGACAACCAGCTCCGGATTCCCCAAAAGGGGTGCGCTCTCCACCCAACACCCACTTAAGCTGGTGACAATAGCCAGATTAGAAAAGAATTTACTTCAGCGAAGCCCCACACCAAGCCCAGTAAAGCTTATCCATCACTAAATGGTGAAATGGAAGACTGAAGGAAAGCGGGGAGAATGTGATAGGAGCCGGTCAGTGCTCTTAACCTGTCAGACGTTTGCCATGGTAGGTTATGGAAAAGCAGGGGACCAATGGCATCGAGTCTTAAATGGCTTCAGTGCTGGCTTTGGGCTGTCTCCTTGATTTTGAGGAGCATATACATGCTTTTCCACCTTTTCTTTATGTGCTTGTGTTTGCTGATGTGCTTCACAAATCAAAGAATGCATCTCATCTCTTTAATTCCCATCTCAGTAGGTGCAAAGAAAGTCCCTAAAGACTTCAGCTACTGGTACCTCACATGCGTCCTTAATATATCCTAGTGGGAACACTTTATCACAACATTGTTTTTGTTTGAATTTTAATTGTGCTCTTCAAAATAGTTTGTATTCAAACATAAGTAAAGTTTAAATGTAGATTATTTTAATTTCGCAAGTTTGAAAGAGTGGCAAGATAATGCAAAGGATAAAGTTTCTTCCCAATTTATGAACGTGTCCTTCCTTTTATAGCCGTTTTCTCTAAGGTAGCCTTATCCGTCCTTTGTTACCCATCATCTTTGAGCCACCAGCTGTGCCCTTTGTGACCCCAGTCCAAACTGAGAAAGGAGTCATTTTTAACATTAAACAAAAATGAAATAGTTATGTTCGATAAACCTTTTTTTAAAAGGTGTTTGACATAAATCTGCTTTATATTTGGTAACCTACACAAAGACTTAAAGACTTAATGCTTTTACCTCCGATAACTCATGAATTCCTCTTTTATTAGAATCCTTATGTTATATTTTCAATAGCTTGACATTGGTGTTTTGTGTGTCCGTGCCCATCTCAGGCGTTTGTCCTCAAAGCGCATGTTCAGGGATGAATGTTTAATGATTTAATGCACTGAAGTCTTCACTTCTCTAACCAATTAACCCAAAGACCACTGCAGCATTTCCCTAAATCCACACAAGACCCTTTTTTTTGTCTGCACTTCAAAAAGGCTAAGCAGCCGCATAGAATGAAAAAGGGGGTGAAAGGGAAAAAAAAAAGGCTAACCTGTTACCAAACAGTGAAAAGGGGCAAAAAAGGGTTTAATCCTTATTAGGCTAAATTCCGACTAAGTGGCCTCAAAGATCCTTTCAAAGGAGACTTTCTTCAGGGAGTGCAAACTCTTGCTGGGTGACGTTTGGGGGTGAATACTATGAGCCTTTAGGCTTCATAACCCCTTCACTTGCTGCAAGCTGGGCTAGTTTATTTTGCTTTATTTCTCTCACCCTCCAGCACAGCGTCTTAGTTGAGTTTATTTTTATTGACCTTGTAGTTTGTTTTACTTGCCTCAAGGCAAATAGAGCTTTAGGTGTGACCAGTGATTACATCTTGAATTAGTTACATGATGTTCAAACAATTGAGTCTATCAATCACTGGTGGGAGCAAATTGGACTATTTATGTTGAAACGTGTTAACAAATTGTAAGATTTTCAGTCTTGTCCACAGGATAAACATCGTCTGCTTTTCTTGTGGATTAATTGTAGATCAAATGAAATGTACATGTTCTGGTGCACATTGATATTTAAATGTACCCATTTAATTTAAAAAAAAAATGCTCTTGATCCATACAGAGTTGTATGGATCTTTCAGCTGAAAGTCAAATCTTGAATACCGGAACAGGGGAAATCCATAGTTTTTCTGTTTTGAAGGGAAAAAGAGAAGGTATTTAAAAAGGCAGTGTGGGTTGTGGTTTCGTGGCTGTATAAATCTGTTCTCGTGGTTGGTGGTCGATTGGTTTGGCTTGATGGAGGCCCAACTTGCCAAACACATGACCTACCTTGACTACTGCCACGCCCTCCAAATGCGCTTCCCGGCTTGTGCGATGAAACTGCTTCAGGCGGTCTCGTACCCAGTGGTGCATCGGGTTTTCAGTCAGCCTAAAAGGGCGCGCTACCTTCGTTGTCACTTGAGTTTTGCCGGCTACCTCTCGCTGCCTGCGTCCAGTTGATGTAACTAGTGCTTGCCTGCAAAGTTTGTGGCCGGATCGGTGCAAACTTATTAAAATTATTCATTTTACTCTATTTTCCTGAAAGCGCATGTTCAAGCTGACTTTGAGTTAAAATATGTATTTACTTACTGAAATGTTCACTTGACGTACTGAAATTCAAGACTGCAGTATTTAAATGTATTCATTTTTTATTTTTGATCCAGTTTGATTTATAAGTTGAAACCGTTACATAGGCAGAAAGCATTGTAATGATGTCACTTTGTCATTTTAAGACCGTTGCCTGAAGTTTTCCCTCCCACGTTCCTTTCCATACGTAGGGGGTCCTGCTGAAACCAGCAGCGTTGTCCGTCATGTGCAATCTTTCCAGCCTTTCAGACATTCACTGCTCTCCTCTAGTTTAGTAGCTACGGAACTTGTAGGCATCATGTTTAAATGACCCCCCCAGTGGTGCTTTTCTGTAGCGTTTTCACCAAAGTAGTGTGACAAGGCCACACCTTGTGACATGTCACATTCATCGCAGCACAAGCCTAAACTGAAGCAGTCACATTTATGGACAGAGACACACAGCAGAGCTGGATTAATTTGTATTATGATTAGCTGTGCGGAAGAATCTTAAAGAGGGCTTTAATAAATACCAGTTCTGTCTAAACTTTCTTCCTTCATCATAGTTTTATATATGAAGATTAACTGCAGTACTTAGTGTCCCCCGTCGCAGCACATATGCTCAATGACTGAGACAGAACTTTTTCATAATTTCCTCCTAATTCCCGTATACATTTTGTCCTCTAGGGTCAAAAATGTAAATTTAAGGCATATAGCATAAATAGTTGTTTTTCTTGTTTTTTTTTTTTCAATTCTGTGTTGCACCTTTAATCTTACAAAAGTGAGTTAAATCATGATTTCACCCTTCAGGACAATAGGGGGGGTAAAAACTTGTGCTGATTATACAGAAATATTTTCAACTGCTTCCATCAATTGCTGTTTAGACACCATGCAGCGTGTCGGTTAGTCTTGATAAATCCTCCAAACCACGGAGCTCTCTTTTACTTTTACAGGTATATTTGCATTGAGAGAGAGGAACAGTGACGGAAAGCTGATTGGTGTCTGAATGTTGTTCCTTTAACATGTTAATGAATGCATTACAAACTGATTATCATTACATATTTTGATGGCATTTATAAAATGGCAACTGCACTACTTGGTACAGGTTCTGTCCTGCAGAGATGGCCTTGTTGAGCTGGTTTAAGCATACACTTGCTGAGAAGATGATCAAGGGTCCCACAAGCATACATCTTGTGTCTAAATTGAATTTTGAGCCTTTTGCTTTCCTTGCATAGTGTGAGGTGGGAAGTGAGAATAGTTTAACTCTTTAAGCAACAGCGAAGGTGTCAGACGGTCAAAGGGCCTGACTGAAGTGTGTCTCCTTGCATGACTAACTGCTGCTACAGTCTCAGTCGTCGTCAGACCTCCCCGCTGTCTGGTGTTAACACAGTGTTCCCATGTGAGTCCTGCCTAAAAGCTTGAGGACGGCAGCTAAAAGCAGACTCATGTCTAAACCCCAATGAGTGCTGCCTCAGAAATCCGTCTCAGCTGTACGCATCGCACCTGTAATGGCTTTTGACTGAAAAATGTGTTCCTCTCGGAAGTCTTTAAAATAAAAATCTGCTGCTGAATTTTGCTCTCTTATTTTTCTCTTTTTTTTCCTAAAGACATTTATCGAAGCTCATCCTTCTCCCTTGCTCTTTTTCCCCCCTTTTTCTTTCTTGCTATCACTCAATCTCAAAAGCAAAATCTGTATTAATTGGCTCCAGAGGGCTTGGGGAGGCTTTGTGTCAGTGGTGATGAGGGTCCTGATTGGTCCAGAGGCGCAGGCAGCCAACAGACCCTCGTTAGTGTGTCGGGGCCCTTTGCTCGCTCGTTAGTCCGATGAACTCATTTACTGATGGGGGGTGACAAGGCCTCATTTACCAGTGGAGTAGGGAGAGGTGGAGGATAAGAAGCGGGTGGGCATGGAGGAGGTGAACATGTAAGGAACAGGGAGAGAACAGAGGTGTTTTATAAGCGTTGTACCTTATAAATTCATTTAAAAAAAAAAAAAAAAAAAGCCATTAAATGCCAGTGTGCTTACTCTTTCTCATTTGCTGCTGTTGTAAAAATGCTGTATGCGCTCGGGTCTTCTGACACTCTGTTTATTGCAGATGGTCTGATTCTGTCGTCACACTGATATAATTTTACTATATGCATTGATGCATTTATATGTGACATTTAAAAGAGAAAAGGGCAGTTTGATTTTATTAATGAGTATTACAAAACATGCAAACTATTTATTGTTTTCATGATAAAGTAATTTTATGATTTGCATAACTGCGATATATATGAGAGTAGGTGCTGACGTTTCTGAAATAAAAATAAATAAATAAAAAAAAAGCAATAAGCAGCTCAACATACTGATAAATCCAAGTATTTTCTTTAAATGAACTCTCTCAAGTTCTACTAATAATGCTTGTCCCTCGTCTCTGTTCTGATGTTGATGGATCACCTCTCTTTCTCCCGCTCATTAATTTCATCACCTTATCTCCCACACCACTTCATTTGACCAAAAGGTAATAATAAATCCCTCATCCATTATCCTTTAACTGAGGCAGCCATGCGGAAATACTTAATAACAGGCAACAAATTGAACTTCAATCACCTCTTCTTTTTTTTTTTTTTTCCTTCAAGGATGCACAGCACATTAAACAGAAAGTGCAAATATGCATATGCCATTCATCATATAGTGTTTATGAAACATTTTAAGCATTTATGTGATTTAAAAACAAAACAAAAAAAAACCGGAATCACAAATATTTCTATTCAGGTGTTTCTTATTTTATCTTATTTTATGACAAAATGCATCATCGGTAAATGGCAGTGGCTTCATTCCTTTTTTTTACCTCAAGGTTCTTATCAGTCCAGGAACACACACACACAGACACACAGACACACAGACACACACACACACACACACACACACACACACACACACACACACACACACACACACACACACACACACACACACCCAGCCTGCCTGACAACGAAGGCACGTGAGAGGCTCATCTATCTTGGACCCCGTCCGTGATAGTTGCACCCCTGCTCTCTTTAGTCTTCTTAAATCCACTTCAGTTGCAGTTAAATTTCATCGCTGTCGCATACTTCTCATCATGACTTTTGCTCTGCTTCTAAAGCCCTGCTTGGAAAAGGCGACGTGTTGTAAGTAGTGGCAATGACGAGCAGGGCTCACTGGCACGGACAGTCCGCGAGATTCCTTGGTGACAATTTTTGGGTTTGTGTGTGTGATTGCACACCGTAGCCACAGCCGTCCGACCCCTCTTCATACGTCCCTCTTCATTCCGCAGTCTTTTGGGCGTCTGACAAAGACAAATGACAATGCTTCAGAAATGAGCTGCAGCCCCCCGCACAAACAGGTTGAGAGGAGGAGGGAAAGACTCGGAGAGAACCTTGCAATCGAGACCCCGGCTCCTTTGTTTTCTGTTCGGCTGTGTCTTCTCGCGTGACGCTCGGAAATTGATCTTGGAATGCGCAGGACTTGAAGCCATGGATATTGCTCTACTTGAGATGAAATATCAATAAAACTGTGATTCATACTCAGCCACTTATGTTGAAGCTCCTCAACAGTCTGAAGCAGTTTGTCCTATTTTTATTTTTATTTTATTTTTTTTTATTTTACAGTTTTAATAATTTAAAATGAAACATTGAGAGGGAAGGCTGACACGGTCTTGCCCCCACTGTAACTGTAGCATCTCTTTGAGCCTCACCGGTCCAGTTCCCTTATGACCATATATCACAGAGGAGTCCGTGGCAGCCATAACTCCGGCTCGGACAATAACCTCGATGCCACTGTAATTTGTCCAGACGTGGTCAGTACAGCTAAAGCATTACAGCTCGGGTAGTTTGTCACCCTCGTTGTCACCCACTCAGCTTTTTCATCTGCAAGGGAAAGGGCGCCGCTGATGGGGACAATGATCTTGGGAACATAGAGTGCTATTTACAGTGATCCAGGAGATTCATGAGTCCAGGGAATAATATGATATCTGGCTGCCTCCTCTGCTGTCAAATCTACCCATGGAATCAGGGACAGCAGCTTCATCAGTTCAGAGCTGAGAATCTTCTTGACATGAAATGTGAGATCTGAGTGCACATTCAGGGATGAGACGAGAAAGCCACTCCCTCTTGGAAGTGAAAGATGACGCTCCAAACATTTACTCATGACACACTAGAAGACTGGAATTTCATTTTTGAACCAGAAAATGTGGAGGAATTATTATATCTTTGGCTTTTTGCGCGGATTTTATATGATTTATGATATATCTGTTTGTGACTTTTTTAAAATCTTATGAGTAATTGAGAGGTTACATTTCTTATTCTCAAAAATGAATAAGACATTATATAAGTTTTAATTAAATTGGTTTTAACAAAATATTTTCTCCTTGATTTATAAAATTATATATATATATATATATTTTTTTTTTCCTAAATGACTCCTTTTCAGTACTTTTAGAGCAGTACTACCCTTTTTACCAATATTCCTTTTTCCTTGATGATTAAAAATGTTATTCTTGGATTGGGGGGATCGGTCAGACCTCATGTTTCTGGTAGGGAAGATGGGAGGCCAGTGGCTGGAGCCCCAGTTTGCTTCTCCAAGCCACTAATCCACATTTAATTGAACTCCAGAGACTTTGAAGTGAGTCTGCGATGCAGGCAGGTCTTACTCCTCTGAGAGATAGCGAGGGAGATGCTGTCCTCCGTTAAGGGCCTCAGCTGTTCCCTTCTGCTATCCCCTGCCTTTAATGAGCTCCTTTAGCTTAACACTAGACCTCGGTTGCCAGCTCATATTTGGAAATTTCTGATTATCAACGCTCCTCTAAACTACACTGTGACAGCTTGAAGTGTGTCTCTTTGCATTTGTAGCATATCCCTGCATGCCCTCTTGTCAGCAAACACCTTTGAAAGTAAAAGCAGAGGGTGAAACTAAAGCTTAGTTAACAAAGCAGTGCTAATTAGGTTAGCGGCAAACCTTAATGCTGGATTAGCAGGAACAGGAATCACAGGGGCCGGGCCCAAGCATCTGGGTCTGACGGGCGCCGTGACGGGATTCAGAACAAGTCACTCTGACAGCCACCACGGTCTCCATGGGGACAGATTAAGCCCAAATTCATCCACTCATTTTTGAATGTGGAGTTGGATAACATGATATTGCCTGACCTTTGTGTCAGTTTCCAACATGGAAATGCACAAAACAGCCTCAAGCAGCTGTTTAGCATGAAATGGCTTCTCACCTGTAATATTGTCACGGCAAACCAGCATCAAGATAGACGATCCTTTAGTGGACTGATCGTTTCCTTCACTCCCTCCAACTCAACAGCGCCCATTCTCTTGCTAAAGGAATCACTTTTTCATTGAAGCTGATCAATATAAGACATTAATCGTGCTGTACAGCTCGTCATGCCATCGGCGTGTGAAAAATGAACCAACCCTCCTTTCTGTCTGCTCGTCTTCCCATTTCTTCCCAGTTTAATCCTTTTTTTTTTTTTTAATTTTAATTTTAATTTTTTCTTACCCCTTCTTTTTTTAAGTGGTTCATTTTAAATGTATTTTCTGTTTTTCTCTCTTTTTCCCAGATTTTAGCCTATACAGAAGGTCTTCATGGAAAATGGCTGTTCACCGAGATCCGGGCCGTCTTTTCCAGACGCTACCTGCTGCAGAATACCGCTCTGGAGGTGTTCATGGCAAACAGAAGTAAAAAGACATAATACATGTATTGCATAATGGATGGATTTGAGTTGAGAAGAGCTGAGTGGTGTTCTGTAGACTTGTGGTTGGTCTTTGACGTAACTGGACGTTTCTCTGTGCCACTCTGCAGCGGCGGTCATGTTCAACTTTCCAGATGCAGCCACGGTGAAGAAGGTGGTGCACAGTCTTCCTCGCGTTGGCGTGGGGACGAACTTTGGTCTTCCACAGACGAGGTCAGAATTGCATCAGCACTGTTATGATTATCATTTTTGATTTTTACTTTTTTTTTTTTTTTTTTTTTTTTTTATTCACGCGTAGTTACTGTGCAGTCCGTGTGGTACATGCAGCCTCACACCGGAATTGCTCAGAAAATGTCAAGTCTAGAAAAGAAGAGAGCCCATTTATGTTGCTGTTACAGACATTAATTTCCCAAAACATAACTTTTTTTTTTCTTCCCATATCTGCCTCACACATTTACACGCTTTTTTCACTGCTCTGTCCAACCAACCTGCTATATGTCCTCACAACTCAGTTTATCCATTTATTTTTAATTTCAATCATTTTGTAGGAAATAGCCAATTGTGTGACTGCTACATCACCTGACACGTCACATTATTTTTTTTTAAGGTTGTGTAAAGGTCATTGAAGTGCTTTTAGTCCAATAAGTTATTAATTCAAGTTTTACTGTAAGGTAGTAAAGGTGCATATGCTGGATTTTTTAAAAGAGATTATACATGTTTCATCTCAAATTAAAGGTTCAAAAAAATAGGAAAAACTAAATTGTGTTTACTTTTTCTTTTCCTCTTTTGGTCCTACTTAATTAAATACTTTGTAGGGAAGGTAAGGTTTTAGGGTTATTTGGGTAATATTTTTTCACAAAATCTGACATGTGGCAACATTACGTTACGACTTTTGGAATGAGTGCAATTAGGAAAAGGGCATCCTGTAATGAGTCATTGTCGACGAGTGTGTGTATAAAATACACAAGGTCGGGGTGAGCGAATGTGTGCCTTCATGTTTGGCTCATTAATCAAGCCAGTTTGCGATCCACCTTGCCTCTCCATCTGGACGGGGCAGCGCACACATCCGCTCATCGAGCCTACACTCTGCAGATGTGTTTCAAGTGCACAGCTACTTTTCATTATCTTTATTATCTTTTAACATAGACATTATAGTTTAATCCTTGTGCTTTTACGCCTCTGTCAGAATTGTACACCTTAGTTCCCCATTGAAATTTCAATATTTCATATATTGGATTGTGCTGTTTTGTTGTGATTTTTGTAAAAAAAAAAAAAACAAAAAAAAACAACCTTTTATTTGCATTTAATACTGTATATTAGAGATCTTCTGTGGTACATATTTATATTTGAGAAGTGGAATTTTCAATTCTTTTGAGTGACTGAATGTCTACGATCTCACCCCCTGACACTGATTAATTCCATCATTTTCCTTTGTTTTAATTGGATTGGGGGTCTTTTTTTTTTTTTTTTTTGTCCTACAGCATACATCATGCTTGAGAGCCTTGTGTGTGCACACGCACAACTGTGCATACTCAAACCGGTTTATTGCACATTTATCTTCTAAATTAGCACGACTGTAAGTTCAGTAGATTTTTCATTTCATGACTTAAGCGCTGCAAAAGGGCATTTTCTTTTTGCAGTCTGCTGTTCTTGTGATGTTGCCAGTCTTTGTCCTGCTTCACTCCGTTTGTCGATTATTCCCACCCCAGACAGAAACACTTCAGTGCCCACAAACAATTTAAAATGTTGGGGTTTTTTTTCCCCCTCTCTTTCTTTTTTTTTTCTTCTAGACGCATTTCTCTGGCCACACCCAAGCAGCTCTTTAAGGCATCCAGCATGACTCAGCGCTGGCAACGCCGTGAGATTTCTAACTTTGAGTACCTGATGTTTCTCAACACTATCTCTGGTGAGAACACCACTGAGCACCCGCGTCACTGTCTTACAGAGTGAGACACGGACATGTCAGTGAGGGAAATGAATGCAAATATTTCTGTGATAAGTATTGCTCATTTGTCTTAAATGTTTCTTGTTTCTGTCTTTCTACTCTGTTCTTTTTCTGTGCAGGTCGCACCTTCAACGATCTAAACCAGTACCCGGTATTCCCATGGGTCATCACCAACTACGATTCAGAGGAACTTGACCTCACTCTGCCCAGCAACTTCAGGGATCTGTCCAAGGTGAGATACTGGGTGCACAAACTCTCCACCTCTACTTTGAACAACATATAATGAGGGAGGTTGGTGCAGGAAAGATGTCACGTGCAAAAGTCAGTGCCCCCTCTTTTTATTTCAGTTTTATCATTTTTTTAAATATTTGTAAAAATATAATAAAAATCAACCGACTGTAGTGAGTTTTAGTACTCGACAAATTCAACAACTGACAAACTTTTTCCAACATACCATTTTGTCATGTAATAAAAGCTAAGCCAGAAAAATGTTGACTCATGTGGGCAATACTGAGTGTCCCCCTGGTGCTGCTGTTCATCCGCTCTTGATGAATTAATCATCAGTAGGCGTGCAGACCTCTTTAAAAACATGTTTTGTTCAGTTTGCTGGTCCGTAGCATTCAGGCATGTCTTAACACAACGCCAAGAAGGAAGGACATAAACAGTGGTCTAAGAGAAGCAATTGTTGCTTCCCGTCATTCTGGAATGCGTTCTGAAACCATTACCCAACATTTTTAAGTTTAAAGTTTTACAGTGCAAAGGAAGAGTCGCAAACGGAAACTATTCAAGACAGCTGCCAGGTGGCTGCTGACTTTTGAATATCTGAAAGTGTAGTGGCTGTTTAGGTGCCAGTGATCACAGTTTTGTAACAGTTTTTAGTTGCTGGTGGATGATCACTATCAGTGAACATGTGCAACTGCTCTTTTTTTGAATGAGTCCAAACTTGTGGTTGTTTTAGTAAACTGTAAACTGTTGATACTGCACATGTCAATCTTAAATTTGAGTGTAAGTGTATATCTGGGAATCTGAGGGCATCTGTATAATTTGTTTTTTAAAGTTGTTTGAAACATTCCTGACCAGCTACAGTTGACTCAGATTTGTGTTTTCATTGTATAACTCCCAAATAGGTTTTTGTCATAACTAAATTCTTTTAGGCTTGACCTTCCCTAATGCACTGGCAAGTGAAGTAGTACCTCCCTGGAAGCTCCAGACGTTAAGTTTTTCTGTTTAAAACAATAAAAGCTGCGCCAAGATGCTCTCTGGAAAATGTGCACTCTTGTTGCAGGGACTGCTTAAAAGATTTTCTTCCATATTATAGGTAGACATGTAATTATTTACCTGCATTACCTCCCTCATATATACTTGTGGACTGACATGAACAAAAATCATTCCCCTCAGCTTGGCAGCTCCTCGTCAATGAATTGAAACAGTCCAGTGGTGGAAGGAAAAAGGATTAGTTTTGGAGTGAGAAGACTAAGCATGTGTCATTATGGTAGATCCTAAATGACATGGAAAAAAGAAGCATGTGTAAATGCACCAGGGATATGTTGGAACAAATGCATTTTAGGAGGTCCCCTCCTCATCTCTGTTGGCACATGTATTTCATTATCTTATACAGTGTAATTAATTTGACTCCAACTTGGAGACTTTGGGACCCTTTGCAGTTGGATTTACCACCACCCCAGTAAACTATAATTACATGGAATTTAGATTGGGTAATATTTATCACCCCTCTGTAAAATAATGTTCTTCTGCATATACAGCTTAATACTAGTTCCTTATATGGAAGTCATGGGTGTGAAGGACAAGTGAAACTTTCTTGCTTTTTTTTTTTTTTTTTTTTTGTCCATACAGATTTACACAGTTGTCCCTCAAGTCTTGCTGTCTGACAATCTGCTCCTCTGTGCGTCTGCCCTGCATTTACCCCACTTCAGAAGGCGCGATTGTTTCTCTGTTTACCTGCTAAAATATGAGTTACTTGCCACATCTCTCACAGACATCGTCACACTCATATGGGGCCATCTATTGGTTTCGTAGCTCATTTCTCCTTTGCACTGCGATAGGGTTTGGACAGCTCAGCTTCTGTTCACTGAAGCCTTGCAGCCCCTGAGATTCAGTGACTGAAGGGGGGAGTAGGGGGAAAGGATGAGAATCAGAAAGACAATCAGAAAGCAAAACAAAGACGAGGACAGAGTGTAAAAGAAGAACATCATCATTTGCTGTCTTTTCTTCCTACTTTAGGAGTAGAACAACGGCAGAGAAAAAAGGGGAGGGTGCGGGGCCAATCTTTATTACATCTGTTTTATTCATGTTGTTGACATGTGTGTGTGATATCGGTGTTGACTACTGGACCGTGTCAGACTGCAGTGTCTGGAAAAGGGCAAGCAGCGCCACGCAGCTCCCCTCCCAAATCAACCCCCACCAAGCAATTCTGCACCTACAATCATTCTTGCACCATGTGTTTCTTTGCAAGATATTGCTTTGTGACCTTCAGTTACTTCTCTTTTGAACCACCGTGCTTGTTTTCTGTGATGCTTTGTTTGGTCTTAGTCTTTCAGTTTCGGTCTCCCTCTCTACTTGCACTGCGCTCTGAACCTCCGAACCCCCCCCCCCTCCCTGCTGCATGTCACATTGGTAGCTGTCTCTTGTAGAAACAGGTCATCTGCGAAGCCTCCAGTGACATTGAGAAGCCAAATTGCCATGAATGCATGTCTGTGTCACACACTGTCATCATTGGCAGCACTACAGAGGCCACACAGAATTTATGTCCCCTGCTACCAGAGCCATTCTGACCCCAGGGACTTTCTTATCATAAACTCTAACCTCAACCTGACATCAAACGCCGACCCCCGAGATAACGTTGTAGTCACGATAAGCACTCACAAACCAAGTGATGTTACTCTCTTCTGTGTGTGCGTGTGTTGTTTTTTTTCCTTTTAATATCTCCACCCCTTTAAGCACCCATATTCTGCAAACTGTCACACGTTTCCCCTTAAAACTACATTCATCCCGTATATAGGTAGATCTACGAATACCTTGATCTACATACAGTCCATATAGCTACTGACATAGTCAGTCCAGAGCTAAGGTGCCCAAGAAGCAAAGAAACAGCCCCATTTCAAAAGTAAAACCATCCTTGTTGTTGTTGTATTGCTTTTAATGAAGCTCAACAAACAATTAAAAGAATGGTTTATCTTTTATGTAGTCTACATTTACACAACAACAGCACTAGTATTTATTGAACGTTCTCTGCACCTTTTGTGCTATAACCTGCTACTTACAGCCGGATCGGCTAATGGCATATTGATCTCACCGTACGTGCCCCATATGTTTATCCCCCAGGCCCTCTGCAGTATTTTCAGAGTTTAAATAGGACATTATACATAAACACTCTGCTCAAAAACGCTCAAGTGATTTATGACTCCAAATCAAAATGATACTCCCATTTTCTGTGATCCGTGGTACTTCATCAGAGGTGGCATTTTATGGTTTAGCAAAGAGTAATGTTCCAATAATAGTTATTAGGAAGCTGTTGATTGTTGCTTAAGGGAGTTGTTTTTTTTTTTTTTTGTTATCAATGGTCTTTTTTTTTTTTTTTTTTTTTTTTTAATTGAGTAGGAGCTTAATTCACTGACATTTGTGAAACAAATTTACTGTCTGGGACATTGATGTTGGTCAATAAACAGCCAGAATAAAGAATAATCTTCATACTTTTGTATGATTTTCTTCTATTTTTTTTTTTTTTTTTTTTTAACTTGCTCTTTAGTTTCCTATTTCAGTGACACCCCCCCCCCCCCCTCCCCCATCAGATCACCATCTCCATTCTTGATTGAGAACTGATTAAACCTAATCCAGCTATAATTTTCTGATGTTTACCTTCCCAAAGCACAGCTGCAATTTAGTTCTCTGGTTTACTCTTTAGTCTAATTAAAACTACAAGATTGCTTCATTCGTCTGCAACCTCATCAGAGCGCCATCGCATGCCGCAACATATTAGGCCAATCCGCCGCTCCATCAGCACACGCCTCTGATGTACAGCGCCGTCACCGCTGCTCTGTTGTAGCTACTGTAAGCTGAGAGCGCCCGCCCTGCTGTAATTTACAGCAGTAAACAATGTCGGGATCGCGCAAACCAACAGCCCCCTCACACACTCGTGCACAGATCCCCCTCTCTCTCCCTCTCTCTGTGTCACTGTGGCACCTTCAGTCTTTTTTTTTATTTTTTTTTATTTTGTTTTATATGCCTCCTCTCCCTTTTCTTTTTTTAATGAGCCAACCGTTATTAGGGCTATAAATCAGACCAATGGGTGTGATGTATAATTCACTGTGTGTACTCACCCACCCCAGTGGCCCTGAGGAAGTCCACACTGTATCACTGTCAACCCAGAGAGCTGCACAGTGTGTCGACACAATACATTTCACTTTGTAAATGCGCTCGCTCTGAGTAGCACTGATTTACAAAAAAAACAAAACAACCCCAAAGTATGCTCTCACAGAAAAGAAAGAGGGAAAAAACAAAAAAGCAACCACCACTTATTAGTGTGAAAATCTCTCCCACTTTACATGTTCACAAACATGCCCCATTACACCTACACAAAGCAGTAACAATAACACAGATCAATATCAAAGACTTGCCCTGGATCAGTCTTACTGTGACGGGCACCCCATCATATGAAAGAGATCCAATTGATCCACACCCTGCAAGGCTCTCGTGCTCAAAAGGCCGCCATTCCATTACTATTGATCTGCTGCGTTTGTGTGCGTCTGTGTGTGTGGGTGCACGCATTAGGAAGAAGAGCACGTGAGTGGCGGGGGAGTGAGGGAATAGGGCGCATTCAGCAGAGGACTAATAAAAATTGAACAGCCTTGAAAGTGATTTCTATAAATGAGTATTTAAATAATAGCCGGGCAGCAAAGGGTTATTGGTTTTTGCAGAGCAATGGAAAATTAATGCAACTTAACCATTTTTCTACGCTACAAATGGGCCTGGCGACCGGTGTATTAGTTATAGATTAATAAAAAGAGAAATTAAAGGCACCCACAGCTTTTTCTATTGACATTCCTCGTAGGCACTCTTTCATTGTAGGACATTAGTTTTCTCTGACAGACTACAGCTGCAGGGGCTCCATTTCACAGCCTCTAAAAAGCACTCCGAGGGAAAGGATTGATCTCTGTCTGAAGGAAAACATCATCTAATATTCATTTGAAGTTGTACAATGGTTGCCTGCTTCATTTGCCTTGCAACTGTTGTGCTACAAGGAGCGGCTCCTTAAATATATTCACAGGCAAATTCAGAACTGGCCTGTCTGCTTTCCCTTTTCTTTCTCACTTATGTTTTTCTTTGTCTTTGCTTTTATGCAAAGAAATAGTCATATAAGGCCTTTCGGTTTTGTTCTCCATTTAGTAGCATATTTGAAAATATTTCTTTTATTTTTCATTTTTCTCCATAGCCAATTGGTGCACTGAACCCCAAGAGGGCAGCATTCTTTTCAGACCGGTTTGAGTCCTGGGAGGACGACCAGGTGCCCAAGTTCCACTATGGCACGCACTACTCCACGTCCAGCTTCACCTTGATGTGGCTGCTGCGTATGGTAAGTGCAACATGAATGTGCATGTGAAGAATTTTTAAGACGATGGTCATTTTAAATGTTTTGTTGCATTTTCAGGTATTTTCATTGCAGAAAAGATCCTGGAAGATAAAAAAAAAATATATATATAAATAAATGCATCCAAATCCAAACCGAGACTGTATGTGACTACCATGCGGTGGTGAAATGCCAACTTCAATCCATTTTAATTCCTTTTAGAAAGGAATAAAGGTTCTGAGATGGGCTTTGACTGTCTTTTAAATACCTTATGCAGTGAACATTTTTGCACTGAAGTGCTCTCTTTCAGTACCTTTGTTAAATGGATGCCATCAATCTTTCCATACTGCACTCTGGGGAGTGGGAGGTTACTAAGTTTCTCCAACATGCAGTTTTCTGCTGTTATTGTCCCAGTAGCTCACTGTCTCAGCAAGTCCCAATAGAGTTACCTCATTGATCCCCCCACATCATTAGCCAGCTTATTCTAAACCCACTTTACTGGGAACATTCACTTGTAACTCTCACTTAAAGATCAGACTTAACAATGAAGATCAAATTGTAGATTGTGTGATAGATTTTGCTCTTGTATTTGGATTTTGTTGAATTTCTACAGTGGATGTTATGCTGTTTAGGTGTTTTGTCTTATTGAAAGGCTGTGTGGTTAATATGACTTTTAAACAAATGAGGGTTACGTCATTTCAGGCTGGATTCACTTAACTATCTGCAGTATTAGTTTATAGCTGGGGTGGTGCATATTGTGTTCGTGTCATTCAGGGGTTATTGCGTCAGAGAGACGGCTATTGATCAGTCTTAACAAGGTTATACGTGTTTAGAAATGCATCAGGAACACAAGTGTATTGACTCGAGCTGCTCTCCGGGATTTACCATTTCACCTGTTTGTTGTTGTTAGAGATTACGTTTAAAGATTAAAAAAAATAAGGCAGGCCTCTATGTGTAAGAAAAAGTGCTGGGATGAGGTGTGTTTTTGTTTAAGAGCAAGCACAATCTCTCTGTTGTTTTACAGGAACCCTTCACCACGTTCTTCCTCAACTTCCAAGGTGGGAAATTTGACCATGCTGACCGCACCTTCTCCTCAGTGTCCAGGGCCTGGAGGAACTGCCAGAGAGACACATCTGATGTTAAGGTAATGTCCACATGTAATCATACAAACGCATGATTTCAAAATGTTTCTCAAAAATACTTTAAAGTGATAAAGTACTGGGTGCTGCAGGGGAATAAATCCCCATTCAACATTCTCACAAAGGAGTAAAGGTTTCCAAAGAGAAATGTTGAGTCACTACCAATCATTGTCCCTATGCAATGAAAGCTTCCTGGTCTTCTGATCAAAGCGTTAGACTAATCCTCATCTGTCTCAGCCATCTTTCTCAGATTCAGCCAGCTATAACATAGACTTGAATCCCTGCCCACTGGGCCCCCAGACCGTGCTGAGCTTTTGGATCTGCCCTGAAACAGCACAGGTCATTCTCATACTGAGGGCCTTCGAACCCCCTGTGCACACTTTAACTGCTCTCCTAAAACATTTACAACTACAGTCAGACATTCGCTGTCAGAGCTGGCTTTTGCTTGCTCTCCTGGCACTGGGTCACTGGATGGGGGAACAGCAGTGGTGTTGGGGGCTTTGACGCTTGATTGCGTTTACCACCCCCCTCACGTTTCTCAGATAAAACATATGGATTGTGTTACTGTGTTGCTGGCCAATGCTTGATTGCGAAAGCCCAACAACAGCCCTCGTTTGCTCTCTCAGTCTAGACCTGTCAATGTGGATCAAACTGTGAGAGCTCAACTTCAGATCAAAACAAAGGGAAAAATCTGGACCACATCAGTTTGTTTCCTAGTTCAGTTTGAATTTTTCGCATTTTTTTGAATGAAAGTCTGTCGACTTTATCCACTTGGATGCACACATTCATGTTCTAAGCAATAGAGGAATTAGGGATGAGATGTATCAATTTAGTATGCTAAGTAAACCGTTTGGCTTTAGTGGTGGGGCCATTGATGGCAAAACCTCTGTCCCTGCCAGAAGGCAAAAAGCCCCAGTGTTTTCATATGCCACTGGTAAAGAAGGGGTGATAATAGGTTACAACACCCAGATTCAATGTGTCTCTAGCCTGGGTGACGCTAGAATGACCTCTCATCTCCAATCCCTTGACCTCTTGCCTCAGCCCAAAGGCATCAGAAGGGGAAGCAGTGGAGGAGAGGGGTTAGAGGTAGCAACAGTGGAAGTGTAGCAAGAGAGCCCAGGGGCCAAAGCCCCATCCAGTGACCCATGACAGGACAGGATTGGGGATCAGAGGGTCTGGCCTCTGACCAGGCTGAAGCAAAGGGGCCACTGCACATAATGGTCCTTGCTCTCGGTAGGGTGGAGTGTTGGCGAGTGAAGTCCACAATGTTTCTGTGTGTGTGTGTGTGTGTGTGTGTGTGTGTGTGTGTGTGTGTGTGTGTGTGTGTGTGTGTGTGTGTGTGTGTGTGTGTGTGTGTGTGTGTGTGTGTGTGTGTGTGTGAGCCCTCGCTCATATTTACAGCGGGCTGCAGTCAGTGAACCTGAGTGAGCAGGAGGCCTCGTTAAGGAGTTAACCTTTTAGTTTTAGGTCAAGTTTTGTGGAGTGAGGAGATTTCAGAAGTGAGGAAGTGCTGTGTTGTTTTAAACCTCTGTGTTTTGCTTGCTTATTTGATTGGATGTTTTCCTCCCATAAATGAGAGGTAGATAAACGTCTTGCAGGTAATTTTAACATGGTTCTTTTCGTTCGGTGTATCTGGTTTTTTGTTGTTTTTTTTTTTTGAGTGTGTTGCGTATCTCTTGTGTGTGTGTGTGTGTGCGTGTGTGTGTGTGTGTGTGGTTGTGTGTGGTTGTGGGAGGATGTGAGGTGTGTGTTGCTGGTGGTCTGTCAGTAGTCAGTGAACTTTTAGTTTGTCTTTTGTGTAAGGATTGTTCAGCACTTGTAGTGAAAGAAGCTTTATTCTCATGAATTCCCCAAAACAAACAATGTGAATTGATCCTTTAGCCAACATTTTGATTCCCAAGTGTTTGACTGTTGCTTTAAAACACAAAGTGGTGTTGATGAACTGCTTTTTATTTGTCCTGTCTTGGGACGTACGCCTCCCACAAAAGTGTAAGTATAAGGTAATCCTTTGTGTTGTGAAGTACATGTTAAAACACTCGCAGAGCAATGTTAGGTTTAATATCAACAGTGTCTCCTTTTGTTCCCCAAATTTCTTTAATTACATGCATGAAGCCAAGAATTGTGCCATTTTGTGCTCTGATTGTCTTGTATTTTGAGAGACAAGCAAACAACTGTAACATGACAGCAGGAGCCTGGAGGAAAGCACTGATTTATCGAAATGTTTTGAAGCTTAAGCTCACTGTTAATGTTTATACTCACTGTGGCAAATTCTGCTTTATGAGTGACGGATCGCTAAACATATAAAGTTACATCTCGTGTCAAAAATGCCTCTCCCTTCACCGTCTTGCAGTCTGAAAATGCATCGTGTTGTTTACGATGGCCAGATAAATTCAGCACAGTGAGAAAATGTGGCTGATTTATATTTTTTTTTTTTTTTTTTTTTTTTTTTGTGTGTGTCTGTTGTGGAAAAAGGAATAATCAGATGTAGTTTTGTGTGCGTCTGTGTTTCTTGGATGTAAACAAAGCATATGAACAATCCAAAAATATGAGTCATTACTCGTAGTTTTTCTTTTTATGAAGAGGCTGGGAGCAGTTAAGCAGTCAAAGATTCAACTGGTAATTAGCAATAATAAATTCTCAAAACTTGTAAAACAGTTAGTTTCTTTTATTAGGATTTGTTTCTAAACTCGGATCCTAAGAGAAACTGTCTCCATCGCAGTGTGGATAGATCTGATTTGTTTAAACAATCGTTTGGACTAGATTGCTGCTGTACTACTGTGGTACTTCACTGGCTCCAATAATTATGTGTAAAATCATTTTCCAAGGCGCTCTGCATATTATGCCTTCTTTTCTTTCTGAACTTGTCAGAAGAAAGTTTAGTCACTGACATATTATTTATTGTGCTTCTCCGGGTGTTATCTTCCACCACGATCCATTGGTAACAGTGCGGTTTCTGCTCTGCATTTTTGTCACATGATGCTTTGACATCCAGTTTGAGGTTATCTACCCGAGCCTTCGTCTGTAAAAAAATAAAATAAAAATAAAAAAACCTCAAATAACATACTAATTTTAGAGCACCTATACATCCAGTTCATATTTAACGTTTAGGTTGTGTGGTTTGTGTGCTGCGGCTGCTGTAAATTGTGACGCAGTTAAGAGACGTGTTCAGAGGAGCTTTTTATTCGTTGTGTTGTCATCAAGCACTCCGTAAGTTCATTCATGCGTTTCTGTGCTTCGCCCACTCAGGAGCTGATTCCAGAGTTCTTCTATCTTCCTGAGATGTTCGTCAACGCCAACAATTACAACCTGGGGGTGATGGAGGATGGCACCGTGGTCTCCGATGTGGATCTTCCACCATGGGCCAAGAGCCCGGAGGAGTTTGTCCGGATTAATCGGATGGTAAGACGGATTTAAAAATTACTCAGAAACCTGACAACTGTCTTGTACGTTTTTCTTTTGCTTAGAAAAGAATAACAGCTTCTCTAAGATCTTTGCTGACGTTTTTTCTGCTTGGGGTTGTTAACATGCCTGAAAGCTCCTGTCCAGCAGATAAACACTTCTTTTTCTACTCGTTATAGAGGTGATCGTTCTTGCTGATGATGAAATAATCACATGTATTTGATAAGCAGGCCCTGGCTGCTTATCTTTCTTTACATTGCTTTTGTTAAATGGTATATAAAGATATTGAATAAAGTCTATTAAAACGTTTAAATATGAAATACATTTTATATAAAATAAATGTTTTTATGATATATATTGCAAAAGTTATTTAATTAAAAGATCTGGTAAGGCCCAGTTGATATATTTTTTGATAAATGAGCAGGAGCAGGTGCATGACTAAGTTCAGCACACTTAACCCAAAGGTATCATGAGTGTTGTTTGGAGATTTAGGATGTGATTTGTGTATGGTCACGATCTAGGTCATTTAAAAGAAGATGTATCCTGCTCATTTATGTGAACCGACTTTTCTATCTGGTGCATCACACCACCCAGTCTGACTGAAGTCTGTGCTCTACAAGCTTATCTGGAAATGTTAATTCGAAGAGACAGTGTTATTTCCTGACTGTCTCGGTTCTTCCTGTTACCTGAGCCTCCCACTCTTCCGACATGCCCCCGACTCTGAGATTGCTCTGCTGGCAAAGTGATTCAACATTGCCTCTCATAATATCCCTATCCACCTAACCATCTCTGTGTGCTTTGTTTAAAACACATCTGCTGCGTGCTGATGTGCATGATTGAAACTTCTCCTCTGCGCTTAAAAATGAACCAATATCCTTTTTCCAACCTCCCTGCGTATCACCAAGTACACTCGAACCCAAAGCAGAAATATTTAGAGCGGATATTTACGTCTATTCTTGAAGGTCGGATAGTTGCTCCTTTGTGTCGTTTATTGGTTAAACTGATTACTTGTATTTTTAGTTCTCCATCTACGAGAACTTGTTGACCTCATGCATAGTTATGACACTCAAACCTGTGAGTGTATGAAACATGTATATTTTCTTAAATATAAATTAATTCGCAAAGAAATGTGTTTTTCATATTTCCTTTGACCACATTTCCCTCTCCCTTCCTTTTTTCGAGTAACAGGATTTGCAGCTTCTTCTGAGATCTGTGCCCACAGTAGTAATTGGTGCTGATGAGACTGGGTGTGCTCTGTGACCTGTGCAGTCTTATGGTGGGGTCTGTTAACCAGCCTGCTGATATGACCATGCCTCTATCATTAATCACACACTCTCCTTCCCTCTCTGTAGCTGTCAGCATGGTCTAGACGAATGTGGATGTATCAGGGGAAGCTTGTTGTGGTGAAGGCAAGCTGTTATAGGGATTGAAGACTCGAGTTATTAATGCCAAAGAGAAACGGATATCTGGTTACTATCTGGAAAGAAAAGGGAGAAAGTAGTGATACTTTTTGTTCAATAAACAATTTTTTTGTCATTTCCATATATGCCCCCCCCCCCCCTCGTCTTTTTTTTTTTTTTTGCTTTTATATCGTATTACCTGTTTCATATAGGTGTGTTTACATGTGCTCCCTTAATTTGCTCGGCTTTTCTCCTACACGTGCTTCATTTACTGCAGAGACAGTTTGGACTTATGCAGCCGTATTGTACTCAAAGTATATACCTGTTACTTACTGCTCTTAGTCTGGTAAAATGCAGAGACTGTGTTGTTTTGGGGTTTTTTATGTCTACGTTATGCAAATTTAGATATTGATCCAATCTGTAGTCGAGTCCTTCAAGGCGGATGTAGCAGCTCAGAAACATAATAAACCCAAAAGAGCAAAGGCTCTTATTGTAGCAGGCCTGTATCGGATGGGGTGAGTCTCAGTGGACCTTACTAATCCAACACCACTCGATTTTATATATTTTGAATATTTTTAACAGACCCAGTCACATGGTAACACAGATAACATGCAGACTGGCCCAGGGACAAGGTGTATAGAAGGATGTGTGGGTGGACAGGTCTCTGGTCATGACAGATAGCTGACATTAGAGGGTGTCAGCTGGCAACTGTGGTGCTGTTGTGAGAGAGATGAGTATGGTGGAGAGAAGAGAGGAAGAGTGGAGGAGTTAATGGACTGTTTGGCTCTCTTTAGCAATTGTGCTCCTAATGGCCTCCCAACACAGGGATAGACAGCAGGAGCGAACACGCAGGCACAAGCTGATGCACACATGCTTGCAAACACACACACGCCTGCTGCCTCCACTCTGGTTATGAGCCTAAGATGATTAACAGCTAATTAGGGATCAATCTGGAGAGGCCATTAAAAAGCTCTCTCAGTAAAGGATTGCATTGCCGTGTAGGCCGGCAGCTCATTTTTGTTGTTGGGGTGCAGTCGGATGGTTGGAAATAAAGAAAAATCAGGGAGAACTTTTACATTACATCAAACTACGATCTGCTTTTATCTCGATTTGTTTGTGGAAATCTTGTAGTTCATCATTAATCTTAAAGAATAAGTGAATTACGTGACAACAGATTTAAATGCATGTGCGTGTTTGCACAGTTTACACAAGATTGATTCCACCACACCACAGTTTTTATGCACCGCCACTACGTCGAACTGACTACAGTAAACTTAGTAAACTCCCTTTTTCCTCATCCGTCACACAAACACACATAGACACACACACCCATGAAGAGACGGAGGGGCCTTGAAGCGGCATGCCGCAGAGATCAGGGTCTGCTTGTTGTTTTTAGCAGAAGGTCGAAGGAGAGGTTAAGAACTTGATTCCTCCTACATCACATTACAAGATTTCTCAGGGAAGCTTCAGCTCTCTGACATTCCACCATATACGAGAACATTTCACTTCTTAGGTCTGCCGCTATCGGGGTGAGTGCAGGTGATCGTGTGTAAATGTATTGTTTTCTGCTTCCACATGAGTATTTACCTGCATTGTAATCTGTTGTAATCTGCTGTGATGGGAAGCAGTGCAAACAGTGTTTTTATGAAGTACAGTGTGTGGACTGTCATTTAATTATAAAAAGCACATAAATGATGAGTGAAAAACAAATCTTTGCAATCCAGCTATTTTTTTTGGTATGTTACTTTGGAGGCAGCTGGTTTTCTTTTGTGTCAAACTCTGACCTGTCCAGTCGGTTCTTACACAAGACATTGTAATCATGTTTCTTCCCATGAAAAGCAGGTCCAGTCACCATCTCACCGATTGCAACGCCAGCAGGGCTCATTTGCTGCTCCATATTTCACATGTTTGGTTCCTCTCTGTCATCTGCACTCTTGTAGAGTTGTTGACAGACCTCTCAGCTGCACACTGGACAGACGGGCAACATATTACTTTTGGCCTTTTTCCCCACTCTAAAGCTCACCACAGCTCACTCAAACAGTTAGACATAAGCTAATCTGCTCTCCCAGAAGGACGCAGACTTTTTTTTCCCCCCTTGTTGAATGGGCAAAGCCAACTGAGTGATGGGTCAGAGGCTGAATGTGACTGGGTTGACCACAGCTTTTGCACATGTGGTCAGCTCTCTCTGTACGTAAATCACCACGTGTTTCATTCTGCTGACATTCATTTTTAATTTTGAAACTCCCTGTTTATTATATGTATAGAATAAACCCTTGTCGTGCAGGGGAGGATTGTTAATCACTCGGTCTTTATTTGTACAGCACTTCTAAAACAACCAGGGTTGACCAAAGTGCCCTTACAATTAAAATCAAGTAAAAACATGGACTACAGAAATAATCATAAAACGCATCAAAATTCGGATGATAAAAATATTCCAATAAATAAAAAAAAAAATTCAGGGATGATAAAAGCAAAATGTGCCAAATGTCATTCTGAACAGGTGTGTGTTCAGTTTTGAATTGAACAGTGGCACGTCAGTGAGGGTTCGTTACTCAGGGACCAGCATGTTCCAGAGTTTGGGACCTGCTACGTTCACCCTTCTCCGTGGGAACTAAATGTAGGAATCACTAAATGTAAAAAAAAAAAAAAAAAAAAAAAAAAAAAAAAAAAAAAAGGAAGACTGACTTGACTTGTGTTGTCATAAGAGTCCACGATTGAAACATTCTTATACTATCTGCAGAAATGATAGTATAGTATAATAGATCTACCAGTGTTTTCCCATTCAGTTTTATTATGAGCTATTATAAGTGGATCATGCTTCACTGATGTTAATGAGAAAACACCAGGAGTCTTAACATACGCTTGGATGTACTATATATAAATATGTAATACTATGAATAACTGCGTTATTCATAGTATTACATATTTATATAAAGTATTACGCAGTAAGACATATTGATGGTGTAGTTTTTTGTTTTTTTGTTTTTTTGTTTTTTTACTCAAATGCAGCTGATTGGGCTTAGATTTGCTGTGACTCTCTAAAAAGTCATCTCTCATTCATGACAGTTGAAGCTGTAAAAACAGACAATGGATGACTTGTGAAGAGTGTTTCCATGTTGCGTTGACCTGCTCTAAATCCTCCTGACACACTGCAGAACATACACCCTGAAAGCTGCTGGTATATGTAAATGTTACATAGTTTGGCCTCGATTTAAATGATTGGTTATCGGGCTTCATGTTTGTGATTTTTTTTTTTTTTTTTCCCCTCTTTTTCTTGAATTATTTTTGCTGCAATCACTCTCGCTGTTTCCAGTGAGGCCAGACTGCTTTATGCAGGCTAACGTTTGACCTTCCAGCTGTTCACTGTTCCTGATTGCTGCTAACAGACAAATGTCATATTAGTAGGAGCCAAATCACATTTACCCCCGAGCTCCATATATGAAAACTAACAAACTCTTTGAAAGTCTCAGACTTCTCAGAAGGTTGTCAAGTTTATATGCTGAAAGCCAAGCCGTAGTCGGTTGTCCATCATCCTACCAGGACATCATTGGCACTCTGAGAGGGGCTGTATTTTGATAAGTTGTAGATGTTTTTTGTTTTTTTTTCTTGCCATTTGACACAATTTTAAAAGACTGAGTATTGGCACCGATGCTTGAACAATGTAGCAGATTTATTAATATATGTCCCATCATGACTGTATTTGAGACATGTGGGACAGTGAGATATATAAGAAAGGGACAGTGGGATATATAAGAAAAAAAGCTTGTCTCGCATTTTTTCCCACAAGACTTCGAGCCACTGTGACAGCTCCTCAGCTCAGACCACCAGCTCCACAAAGTCACAGATCATGATTGTTTACGTTCACTGCTCCTCCACACAGCGAACCCTGATCACACTGTCACTGGGGCCTGCGTATGGCCACTCCAAGCATCTTCCACGTCCTCTCGCAGCAGCCCCGTAGGAATTTCTGTGTGAGCTGAGGTAAACCACTGCGAGCGCTTCTGCACTCGCGAATGAGCGAGTGAGTGAAAACCTTAACGTCGTCTATCCCAACATGGTTTCATGTAACAAAACATGGTTTACCATGTTAGGCTCGTGCTAATCTATTCCCCTGGTGTGTCTACTGAAAGCTTTGTTGCAAGGATGGGAACTAGCACGCTGGGTAGAGGTGGGGGGTTATCTGGCTAATGTCAAGCAGCGCTCACTGTAGGGGTATTGTCATGCATAAGAGCAGACATGTTTACTGTGTGCTCAGTGTTTTACGAGCTGCCCCCCCCCCCCCCTCCTTTTTTTTCCTTGCCTCCCCCTCTCTTCAGCTCCTCTCCTCCTCCTCTTTTTCAGCCTCCTCTTCAATGATGTAATCGAGAGGGCTAATGAGAGCCTGAGAAATGGGATGATATATTGTTGCTGAAATACTAACTCACTAATGTTATCCTTCTCCCTTTTCCTGCACTCCTCCATGCCCTCGTTTTACTTCTGCCAAAGTCATCTGGGATGCTCTTTTGGAACACACTGCCTTCAAACATCTCCACTCCAGGATTTTACTTCTTTCCCGCTCAGACCGTTGAAGTAGTTTACTTATCTTCTATCCAAATGTTTTTTTTTCATGTATAATTTTATACGAGTTTCTTTGCAAGTAGGCAGAGACACATGGTCCTACAAAATATTATTCTTATATCAACAAGGTGAACATATGCAACTGTCAAATAGTATAACGTTCATTATTATTTTGATGAATTGTCAAAACTTATGCAATTTCATCAGTGACATGTAATCTTGTTAGGAAACGAATACGCTTGTTTTTTTTTTCTGTCTCGTTACTGAGTAGGGAGACTGCATAGTATTTTGGAATTTCGTCAGGATTTATTTTGCATAATTGGCGGGGGAGGGGAAATAAAATATATATAATATAATATGGTTCTTTCAACAGTTGTCCAAATATCCCTTCAACCAGGGCTGAAACTTTCCTCACTATCTCGGTTTCATCTGCTCTGACTCGTGATTTAGCTCTTACTCGATGCTTTTGTCACATGGCACATTTTGACTTTCTAACTTTTTAGATGTCAAAGTCTTTGTTGACTGGCTTGTTGAAAGAATGATAACACACATCTCCTGACTAGATTTAGTAGTTTAGTCTTTACGCAAATGGACATTATCTTCATTTGAAGTGGCACAAAGGACTATTTGCAATTTTTAGCTCTGTACACCCTGCAATAAGAGTATAAGTGGCTTTTATAACAGCAAGATTAACTCTTGTTGCACCTCGTTTCTCATTTCCTCTTCTGTCCTTTTTCTAAGTACGTTTTTGAGTCTTAGTCGCCTCCACCGTGATGTCCAATGCAGCTCTGTCAGCTGGACTCATCACTGTCTGTACCGCAAAGCAATGATGCCATAAATGCCGTAAAGCAGTGTGCAACTATCTCAACAAACAACTCGGATAGGTGTTAATATAGCTTGGTTTTGCCTTTTGTCCAGATGGGAGACCATAAAACACTTTCTAAAAGTCATCAACTTTTATCAAACTGATGTTTAAATGCAATTCAGTTGGAAGAGATAGAACTTTTCTCCGTTCACACAGAACAAGACATGAAACGATTCAGTGAATCTGGAGGAAGTGACGGCCTTCAGTGGATATTTGTGTTCAAATAAATAAATGACAGTAGAAGTTAGAAGGGGTTAGTCTCAGGTTTCCTTTGCCATTGTAGGCCCCCACTAAACCCCAGCTAGAACTTTCACAGTTGTGACCTATCTAATTAGTAGAGTGGGGGGGGGGGGGGGCAGGACAGAAGGAACACACACATCTGGGGTTCAGTTGGTGTGGGTGAATATGAGAGTAAAGGAAATTGTTCGTTAGCTGCATGGCTGCCCCAAGGATCTCTTTCCTTACGTCACCCATTGCTTTTTCCTTTCCTCTTCCATGTTGAGGCCCCTTCTTTCCTGACTGGGGGCAGCTTTCCTCTGCTTGCTTGAAAATGACAATCAGCTTCTCATCTACACCGAGTTAAATAAGGCCTTTAATCAGAGTGCTTGTCAACCTCCGGCCAAGGCAGCTCCAGAGGAGGTGATCCAGATGATCAGATAACTTGTAGAAGGAGCTGAGGGAAAGGAAGGATAAAACAGATGGAACAAAAAAAGAGAATTTGTGGACGGGTAAAAAAAAAAAAGAAGGAAGTTGCTTTTGATCTTTAAGGATGAAAAAGGAATCAAAATAAAGAAGTAATGACATGGTTTAATGCCTCGTTTCTACTTGCCCTCCGTCAGTTGGAGATCGGGAACATAATCCAAGGAAGGGAAGTGCGGAGACGATGGATGGCCCGATTCCAGGCTAATGAAGCTGATGTTGCTGACGACCAAGTCGTTGCTGTCATGGGATGTTATTCTTTCTCACAGCAGTCTACACTTGTAGCCTGTACAGTTTCACTACATAGTACGATCCAATCCAAATTAAATAAATGAATTACATGTCACTAATATGGCATCGGTAAACTCGTGTTTAATCATAATTGTTCCACTTAGGTGTCATCGCTCCTGCTCATTCCCACCCTCCGGAAGCTTGAGAACCTCTGTTTAGTGGCCGTTTCACCAAGATTACATGAAGACAGAATTCATCTCCAACCAGCCGCTGAGCTGCTCAGTTTATTCTTTGACAGTGATTACAAACTATGTGCACAGCAGACAAGTGTTGCCTTGAATTGTCTGTTTTCAATAATACTAAACAGAAGAAAACCTATGACACTGACAACAACATATGCGTTCGGTTACACACCCACTGACTCACACGTGGCCATGAACATCCACTTGCATTAGTCTTGGCATGCAAATGAGAGCATTGATTTGTTAAGTGATGTTTTAACGTTCTTATGGACAACTCTGCATAAGTCCTTAAAAGGGTTTTTTAGGACCAGTGAGGGAGGGAGGAAAGTGTTCGCTGTCACCTCATTAAGATCGAAGTGAAATCCAGCTCGATCCAGATCATAAAGCTGACCACAAACCACAACGAGATACAACAAATTTCACTGAGGGGTAGTGCAGACCTCTAGCCTGAGAGGACAGTGAGGTTACAACGGAGAGATGATCACCAAGAAGCAAGTCCAACGGACGCTGTGGACCAGTTGCTTGTTGGAGATCAGAGAATCTCAGTTGGCTTCTCAGGACTCTGTAATCTCTGTTTAATGTCCACCAGCTGGTCAACTGCAATCACTCAGTGTCTCTTGTGTGATGTCCCAAATTGAGGTGGTATGCCTTGAGACTTCTCTCTAAAGTGAAACATATTGACAGACTCATAGTCAAACTGTCATTCTTTTTGAGCAATTTTGGTTTTCTGTAAAGGTTTAAAGTCCACACTGGAGCTACAGATGTCTCACAAAGGAAGGGATTAAAGTAACCCGAGACTCGAACCCAGACTCGGCTTGTTCATTATATGTTTTCGTTGGAATTCACATCACAGCCTGCTAAATTGGTGCGCAAGCAAAATAAACAGAAATGGTACACACAGTTTTGCGTATTCCAAGATATGTTTTCTTTGATGCAGTAAACGATTTGGGGAAATTAATCATTCCAAAGGAATAGTTGATATTTCTTTTGCCGTTCCAGACGAGTCACAGCACACAACAAAGGGGTGCCCCCCCCTAGGCTTCAAAGGTGTGCTTTGTCAAACCTGTAACAATAGAAATGTGGGTTTGCACTGACTTCTACCCCCTTTCAGCATTTACATAAAGGCATGCTAAATTATTCATTAATTATCAGAGAATCCCCTGTGGGTGGAGGAGATACACACACTGGCTGCTAATTGGCACATCAATAATCCAGCCTTGTTCTCCTGATGTGCCACTGGATCCCACGCAGGAATCTGCTATCTGCCCCAGCCTTCTGCTCAGACGCTTCCACAGTGTGGCACCACACGAGGACATACTTCCACACCTGCTCACTTTACACTTTGGGAGTAACTCCAACTCTCCTAATTTCTGGACAAACTATTATTCATTCTTCTCCAATTCCATATGTTTATTTTTCTTAAAATGAAGCTAACATTTTGATACTACCGTTTCTTTAAGCATGTCCTATAAAGTTTTTCATCACTATACTGTATTTTATGAGCTATTATTGAGTTATACAATAAGCTTGGTGATAGTCTTATCATTTTGTTAATATGTCACTTATATGGCAGTTATGGCAAATATGGGTGAATTTTTCTAACCTCATTTTTGTTGAGTTTTTACAAGAGCAGCAGGTCTATAAAACCCCACATTTACTCAAGCATTGTGTTAAAATACAATAAATAAAAAATGTTAAAATTGATATGAAAACTTTAAATTCTCAAAAAGTTTCTCAAAAGTTTAAAATCACATTTACAGCATTACCAAATGAACACACTCTGGATGTCGTAGTTATGACCAAATGATAAAACGTATCACTGCTGGTTCCTAAACCAGTACTTTACGCACAATTATTTACCTATTTAAATTAGCGATGATGGCCCTTGGTGTGTGTGTTAAATTTTTATAGTTTCAGATTGCAGTTGTCTTTTATGAGAAGATAAAATATCCTTTTTCCAACTTGGCACAAAGGCAATATCCCAATCTGTGTTACAATGACAAATGTACAGAATATCACAAACGCCAAACATCTACAAGAATCTGGTACTTTATTCCAGCGGTTCCTAAACTTTTCCTGCCGTGACCCCTGTAGAGGCCCACTCACCCCAACAAAGATGAATGTAACAAATGTGTCAAGTCTGACTTGTATAAGAAAGCCCTCATATGAGGGGAAGGTGGTTCAGGTTGCAGTGATGTTGTATTATAGCATCTGGAGAGTATTGGTTGAAATGGCCCAGCCCTGAACGTCAGTGCATTTGTAGCTGTTTTTTTTACAGCAGGGCTGCAGGTTTGTTGCTATCATTCTCAACTCGTGCTCAACGTTCAGCTTAGACATCTTTGCTTTCAGAGGGGGCGGCAAAAACAGCTTTTTATAGAGGGAGGAAGTGGGGAAGTTGAGCAAAATACTCAGCTCATTGTTGGAGAGCCCACTTCCGACTCCTCTCTGTTTAATCATGTGATCACCTCCCTGACTGCTGACATCCCCTGATAGTACATTTTGAGATTGGATTTAAAAACAGAAAAAAGCAAAAATATTGATTGTTTGTCGTTTTATCTTACCCCAATTGTTGTCCAAGTCATTATGTAACACAGCTAATTAAAGTTCCAAATAAAAAGTCTTTGAAATACGAGCATCTCGACAAACTTAAGTCTATTAAGGGATGTGTAGCTTTTTGTTGAACAGATGTTAACAGACTTGACAAATATTCAAACATGTGTTTCCAATGCTGACAAAAGCACACACAAACTTTCTTACTTCTTCTGCAGCCTATCCTCTCCAAATAGTACATGTGAATGATTTACATAAAGGCAGGCCTCTGGAGAAGGAGCTGCAATAACACGGCTGCTCTTTGTTTCTCCATCCTGACTGACAGTTGATTGCAGTGCACATTAAATGCCCATCAGTCCCAGCTTTAGTTTCAGAAACAAGGGAGTAAGGCCCGTCAAAGGTCAATTCTAGCGCATAATGAACTGATCTCTCTCTCTGTCTCTTTCTCTCACTCGCACACTCTAAAGCACATAGATGTACTCACAGACATACCTCCACGCACCACTGAGCCTCACCCTGATTGGCCCGAATGGGAGTTCAAATAAAGAAGGCTTTCCTGAATTTCAACTTGCATTAATAAAGGGGATTTCTTTGTGACACGCACTAATTTTATGTGTCCAACTGTCCGAGTAACTCTGCTTTATTTTAATGCCTGAAGTTAGATCTGTTTAGTTTAAGCATTAGCGACCAAACTTCAAGTCTCAAGCAGAAACTGTAATATGAAACTATGTTAAAGAAAAAAATAATGGGCTGATTCCCGTCCTCTCAGTTTATTAAAACCGCCAGCTCGCCGAACAGCATGTGCATTTAAGCAGGACATTATCCAAATTATCAATCGATATTATGTGAAATAAGCTGTGACATTTCTATACCTAAAAGAAGTAATAAATATTATACAGTTCTTGCGCATTAGGTACTAGTATGCCTATATGGCATCATGTGGTCGCCTGTGAGCCTGCTCTTACTGTACAATCCTAAATAAAGCCTAAAGGTAGTGCTGTGATTTTTAACCTATTGTTTGTAAACTGTTTGTTTTCACATACTGCACCTGAAGATTCTCCACATACTCCTGGTCTTTTTTTATTTATTTATTTTTTTTCCTCACCACTTTCACCACAATAATTTATGTTCGTCTGTCATCCATTTAATGCTCGAATAGTTGAGCTTACCAATTTAAATTAGGGCTATGTGAGATCAAACCTTCAGTCGGCCCCGATGCTGCACCTAAAACGTCGCCACACCTGAACTACACACAGTCTCCTCCTCAGACGTGTGCTTTCCTCCCTCACTGAAATTTGTAATTAAGCGAATGGGGAGGAATTAGATGCAAAACGAGCTGTCAAAAAGTCACATTTAAATGAGGGATGTTCTGTTATCTGCAGTAAAAATTTAAATGATATAAATTGCTGTTTAAGTGCAACACGGGCTAATGTTTTGTCACAAATTAATGTGACACAAGGCAGCAATGACAATCAAGGGCTGCCTCATTCTAATTTGGTTGTGTTTAGAGGGCTTTTGTGAGCCGACAGCTTTACACAAATTAACACAATTGCCTGTTTTTATGAGGAAACCATAAATGTTTTTTTCTCTCCTTTGCCAGCTAATGAGGAGAGAAAACTGCTTGTATCTCCAGCATTATGGCAACGCAGAGCCGTCTGCAGAGGAGCAACACGGTGCTCTTATTGGCTGACAACCAGCAGAGGAAGAACAAAGACTGAAGCTGAAACGACTCCCTAATGATCTTCTGCAGTTTTGATGCTCCCTTATGATCAGATATGGATATGCCGTGCATTTTGCTCATTATAGAAATCATTGGCAGATTCTGTCACAGGAAAGATTAGTGGGATATTTAGCTTTCTCTTAGGAGTTTGCCTTTGAGGGGCATTAGTGATAACTGCTGTTCGGTAATAGGAAGAGGAGCGGCATTTGGTCTAAGTATGGTGTTCATCTGTTTACTTTTACAATGCTCATAATCTCCTTTCCTGTCCTTGTCTCACAGGCTCTGGAGAGTGAGTTTGTGTCCTGCCAGCTTCACCAGTGGATCGACTTGATATTCGGATACAAGCAGCAAGGACCTGAAGCCGCGAGAGCCCTGAATGTTTTCTATTATCTGACCTACGAGGGGGCAGTCAACCTCAGCTCCATCAATGACCCCATGCTGAGAGAGGTGAGGCTGCTGCATGATGCATTCATGCATTTGCACAGATATTATACTTTGTTGCTGTGGCTCTCATAGAAGGTCCTGCTGAGTCAGGGAGGAGAATGCCATATTACAGTAAGTACACTTAAGCACCCACATATGGAGGCTTAATCTCACTATATTATGAAAGCATCTATCTATTCTCCGCATCTGTATTTCAGGGAGGGTTTGATGCCATTAGCCATGTTAAAGTGGTTGGAGGATGGCACAGAAGAGTTAAACTAACAATCTATTGGCAGGTATTGCTGAGCTAAGCCCTTTTTTCTCATGTGATGCCTTTTGAAAGCACTTCAACTGTTTCACTTTAACGCCTTAAAGCCTCCTCCTTGGCTTTCATTCATTATTCATCGCCACCACTTTGAACTACTGCAAACACGAGCTACAGCGGTCTGCCTGAAAGCAACTATTAAAAAAAAAAAAAAAAAAAGAAAAGAAACAGAGTTGAAAAGAAAAGCCCAGCTATCTCGCCCACAGCCAAACACCGGCCTGACAACTTCACCGATCTGCTATAAAAGGCAGGTTGCCAGCAGCAAGGCCAATTGACCCTGCTCCTATCAGCCTTTTTTGACAACTGGGTTTTAGCGCCAAGAGGGGCCATATTCTATTTTTATTTGTGTCACAGGATTGTACAAGGTGTCTTTTATAAGGATAATTCCAGCTTGTAATAACTTGTATCTTACTTGGCTTTGTAACGTAAATGCTGAGATCTGGGAAGCTGACATCAATACAAACGCGTCCAAAAAGAGAACTGAAAGTATGTCACACGGCCCGATCATTTAATCTGATTATCTCAAATTGTTTTTTTTTTTTTATTATTATTTTAAATACTGCAAGTGTCTAAACTGGGAGTTTGTGGAAAACATTTTCTTAGTGCCTTTCTGAATTTCTTTTAGCAACACATCTGGCTTTGTCAGCTGTGTATTTAATGTTTGGAATGAGATTTTAAACAAAGCAAAAGAATTAAAGGAGGATAATTTCATAAGTAGGACGAAGACGAGGCATTCAAGTCCAAATGGATACGAGTTCAGAATATATCAAGTGACGACATGTGGTTTTACCCCTACTGGATGGCTGCCCTTCATGCTCAATGACTGGAGCATCGTGGGCACCAGGGGTAGATCCTTGATTTATCACCTCATTCAACCAAATTCCCATCCAGATGTGCTTTGGCCTTTATCCACACACGCGCACACACACACATGCAGATTCATTACAAGGGCTCTCTGGTCATTTCCACACTCAGCCCATTACCCATTCTTCCTGTTAACACACACACACATATACACACACCAGAAAATTGGATCCCTGGCACTCCACTATTTCTGCCAAGCTGCTCCAGTGACAATAGGATTGATTAATCTACCAGCATATAGGAATCCATCAAAGCCCTGCGCACAAGATTTGAGTTGTATTAAAATACCCTCCTCTACCTCCCTGCTTGTGACGGCTGAAATTCATGCTTCGGATGTGCTTGAAGCTGAGCGAACGTTTTTATTCCTCTGCAGTTTTGTTTATATTTATTTTAGTGTGAGGCATCACTGCGTAGTGTTTTTTCCGATGTTCATGTTAATACTCCTGACCAGTATAAAGAAGATGGGGGCTCCAAATTAGTGCTCTTCAAATTATTTGCACTGTGGTTTAATTGAAAAATAAACTTTATAATTTACATTTTTAGGAATTGCAGTTTTGTTTCAGTTCTCTCCAACATAACAATGTAATGAAGAATTATAAGTACAACAAATTGTGCGTGCCATATTGTCACCAGCAGTGAAATGCACAGAGGCTGATTTAAGTTTCAACAATTGTTCTCCCGCCTAGAGATGAAACAAACTTGTTTTCTCCTCTCTCCGCGATGCTGTGATTCCAGTCTGCTTCTTTTCACCTCTGAAAACACCCTCAGTCTGAGCACTTTAATTAGTTAAGTAAACGAAAGCAGTGTTACCCCTGTGAGTTAATCCAAGGCTCTGTCAATTGTGTTTGTGCGGAAGGAACAGTGCCCTGTCTGCAGAGGAGAAGGAAACAGAGGTTCAGGCCTGGGCCTTGTCATGGCTTGGCACAGGGGGGTGGGTGGCTGAGGGCTGTATGGGCTTTGAGCCTGAGGGTTTTAGGTCTGAAAGTGTCCCCAGAGTCTGTCATTACTGAGTGACAACTGTTTCAGCCTGAGCTGTGTACTCTGGGCCAGGATAGGCCACATTAAGACAGGCCCCGGGGCAGTTTAGTATCAGGGGGATGGGTCACAGATGTATGTGCGCGCATGCCTGTATGCGTTTGTAGTAGGCTGGGTTAGAGGGTTTTGTATCTTTGTTTTGTTCATTCTGTATTCTTGCCATGTTTTCTGGCAAACGCCAGCTCCCAGCAGCCCCAGCCTTCTCGCATATCTACTGACACTCGAACACACTCACTGGAGAGTTTGTGTAGCTCACACTTAAATATATTTGTACATACGTCTGTGTGTGTGTGTACTTTTCATTTAGTGGCATGTGTATATTTACATATGCTCATCAGCATAAATGCCCACAGTTGTCTGTTTTTATATGCGCATTTTGGTTCTGGGAGAAAGTTTGGAATATCCCGGCACAGATTAGTGACTGCCGTGTTTTTCAAGCCCATGATTACTTCCTGTCCTGCCTCTGGCACTCCCCTCACAGAGAAGTGTGCGTGCAGATGTGTCCTTGTGCAGGGCATGCATGCACATCTGTGTTGCCTCTCTGCATATAAAGAGAAACACACCCTGACTTAGTTTCTCATCGTTCTACAGGGTTTCCCCTCTTTCACATACGATTATGGAAAGTCCTACAGCCTTCCAAACCAGCGACAAAACACAGAGCCCTGTTTGAATTGTACGGTGTTTGCGTAATTCGGCAGAGCAAGGGAAATGTGCCCACGCGAGTGAACCTGCTTTGACACTTTGCCAAAGTCACTCATTAGACATAAGGCCTGCTGGTTTGTTTTCTTTGGACACTGGGGCCACCATACCATTACTGCCCCAAATCAGAAGAAATTGAGGCTGGATGGAAAATGCAAAAGCTGTATTTCCTCAAAAAATAACATAAAATGAATATAGAAGAGTATTGATTTTAAAGGCTGGCCACTTAGTTGCATATGATTAAACATTTGTCAGATGGACACTTGAAATCCTGCTATGGTTTTGTTTAATTCTTTCATTTTACATGTCAGTCTGCGTCAACTTGATTTCTGTCCGTAATATACATCCATCTTTGTGATTCAGGGCTGAAACACATAAAAAAAAAAAAAAAAAATTATTAATAGTAATAAGTCTGATGTCAAATTCCGATTGTCAAAAGCAGTACGTGTACGAGTCTTTGAGAAGCAAAGATGGGCAAAGGATTTTGAGTTTGTGTTTAAACACATGAGAAAGTGATTTGAGATGTTTTGAAGAAATCCTTAAAGAGTGGACAGGAAGGAATAACTTCTTCTTTTTTTCAATACAGAGTATATTTGCAGACTTCACTTACTCGTCTTGTTTTGTTTTTTTGTTTTTTTTTCAAACTTAACCTTTTGCAGAGGCAGTGTTGATGTCTCCGGGCTAGGATGGATCTGGGCTGAACCATCCCACAGTGTTTAAACATGTATTATAATCAGAAGAAACAGTATTCCTTATGGTCTACATGTGCTCTGGACCAAAGACAAAAAAATGGACCACAATTCCAGACTGTCCAAAAGCCAAACTGTCACAGTGTGGGGTAGCATCAGCGACTTTGGCAAAGATGATTTACTCTCCTGTGAGGGCAGCGTTAGTGCAGAAATCCTCAGTGACATGTCAGAGCAAGAAATGTACTTATTTTCCCAGAACCATCTGTACATTTATGGCCAAAATATTCCAGAAACAAACTCTTGTTACATTACAAAAGGCATGGCTGGGGAAGGAGAAGAGCACTGGGCCCATGTGACTTCAGTACTGACATGTCCACGATGGAGAGTCTGTCGACAGCTTTGAAAGCAAAGGGAGGAAAAAAATACCCTCCACACCTTACGATGCTTTTGTGGGAAGAATGAGGAAAAAATATTATTTTAGTTGGTAACCTCAAAGCCAGCACGTCTTAACTTTCTTTCTGATTGTTTTTGAAAGTTGGAAACTCAGGAATGGATTTGTTTTAGAAGTTGAAGTAAAGTTGATGGTGCAAGAAACTATTTTTGGTTTTTACTTAGGTTATGTGTCTTTTAGCTAAAACATGATTTGATTCATGATTTTTGATGTTACAGTTTGATTAAAAATTGATTCTTTATTCAAAACAGTGTCAGTTTTTCAGTTAAAAAAAAAAAAAAAAAGCAAACGTAAAATCTCCTGAAATTAGGTGAGAGAAAATGTCAGATGTCCATTTAAATAAAGTAAATAGTGTTAACACAATATTGTTCCTGCAGAGAGAGAGAATACGTACGATTCACTTATATCTAAAGAAAGTTTAAGATGATATTTTATAAGGTGTCTGAAATGTAGGGAAACCATACACGTCTTATTAAATTCAAATACATCAAGTAAGTAATAATTTGTCCTTTATTTGGGATAGATTTTCAACTTTTAGTTTATAATTAGTGTTGCTGAGCTGTAGATTTTCTTTTCCTTATTGAACACAATTCAATAGTGTGATGGTATGCTGACATACTTTGACTCAGTCGAGTGCATAAAGCGTCTAAGCCTTCGTTGTCAACTCAATGTACAGTAGGACGTCTTGAAATAAAACAGATGAACCCCCCCCCTTTTTTTTTTTTTTTGTCTGCTAGCTCAGACTTTGCACGGAGTTTGGTAATGTGCTGTAATTTGCATTAGTCAGCAGCTGGATGTTGAACTTGTTCAGCTTCTTTTAACCCTGGGTGATGGCAGATGACATAAGCCAAGCCCTTTGTGGTGTTCCTTAAGTACTTGACTTTCATTTAGCAAACATTGCATGTAAATGAGTCACATAGATGCAGCGTATCTTTCCTGGAACACGGTAGAACCCGCAGCTCGCTCAAACACTTGCTGAAAACGGAACCGGCTGCATTTCCTGCAGAATTTCCCGCCGCTCCATATCGATTACCGACTCTGAAAGCTGCCTCAAAGGTCCTCTAAACACCAGAGCACTTTCAAACAGTAAGGGACAAGCACTGGTAGCGGCGGAGCTGAGGGTCAGAGCTGAAGTCGCCGTTAAACCCCTCCGTGATGTAATAAAGCTGACAACACTGCAACTGGCTTCAATAGTTTCCAAACACTTAAAAATCTACGCTTCAGAATCATCCTTAGAACTTAATCCATTTTCCATACCATCCTACCATTTTTTTTTTTTCTGATTTGCAGTGGAAGATCTTTTCTTTTCTTTTTTTTTTTTTAAATGAGGCATCCGCAGCCTATAGTACCAACTATCCTGTCACGCTGATAGTCAGTGAGAAATACAAGACTACTCTATTAATTTAGTATATTCTTATTCATAGAGTCTGTGTTGTTTGGTTCATCTGCATAAAAGCTGAATGTTTTACATCAAGATCCATCTTGTCAAGTGGCTTAGTAAATCAAAGGACAGGCCGCCACATCTGAGCCGAGGGCGTCTCAGCGATTTAAATGTATAGAATTGAGAAGAAATCTCATCAGACACAGGCCAGTGCCTCCAAAAAGGATTGGCCTTGTGGATGGCCCCCCATATAATCACCTGAGCATTGCATTGGCATATAGGGATAGGACATGCTGACCTAGACTCAGCCACTTTCCACTGGTCCACAGCCTCGTAAATGTCAGATCCGAACTTAATGAAGATAGGTTGAGTGCCTTTGAGGAGGCGCTTCCACACATTAGCCTAAACAAAATGCTGTACCCTGTAGTCGAAGGAGTGTAGCACTTCCACCTTGAGTGATGCACTGATGATGTCGACCCAACCGTGGATGAGATCCTCTGTAATAATCAGCGTTAAAATCGGTGATGAAGTATTTTAGGTCTTTCGTGTCTGTGCGACTATGTTCTTCGCAAAGCTTTAAATCCGCTCTTACGGATCAGATGTAAATTACACTCGACTGGACCTTGAATACTTTCTTTTTTTGTTTTTCCCCTCCAGATCTAGCATGCTTGACCGCGTATATGTCAAAGACACCATAGAGTTCAAGGGGAATCTAAGGAAGAAAACTTGAAATTTACACTGTGATTTCCTCACTGTCTTACTATAGTTCTGTATTGTTAGAGGAAAAAGAAATCTGCTTCTCTGTGCTTCTCTGGTTAGTTTTAGTCGATGGGTATGAGCAGACTTAATTTCCCATCCTTTTTCCCATGGAAATACCATATGCAGGCTTCAACCATGAGCTCATACTCGCGCTGCGCCAAGACAGGCCCAAACATCTCAGCCGACACACACAACCAGTCACTCCCACACAGCCGGTCGCAGAGCGCACAAACACACTGACGGCTCCTGTCATAATTCGTAGTGGTCATTTTCTGTCTGCATGTCCCATTTCACTCTCGACCTCACAAGGATTTTTTTTACACATCGTTTTGTCGACTCAATAATGTTAAATGTATTACTCATGACACTGAATCAAAGAGTTTCCTTTTTTTAATTTAGTTAGATAGAAAATGTTAGTCTTTTTATATGAGTACTTGTTTGTGGCAATACTAAATGATGGTGTGATTGCCTTTTTATATATATATATATATATATATATATATATATATACACTGTGAATCTTTGCCCCCCTGTGCGAGTTGGCCTGACAGTGAGCTTTGTGATGATGTCCAGAGGCTGCTCAGTCGGCGTCTGCACTGACATTTATGGTCCTATACCTCTTCATTAACACCACATAACCAGCGTACCGGCCTGCCCAACCCTCCTCTCGTGCTTCGGGATATAAATTGGAGGTTGTGCCTAAATGTGTGAGAGGAGGGGACGTAGATTTTTGTTCATATGTGGTACGTGTACACGTGCTTGAATACAAGTGCCTGTTCTCCCCTAGCTGTGATGGCTTTTGCGTGACTGCTTTGTATGATTGTACATGTAAACACAATATTGTCGCGTTGTTGTAGGCATTTTTATTAGAGAATTTGATCTTTGTTAGGATGTTTAAAATGTCCATCTTCTTATATTTGTATTTTCTCAGTTATTCTTAAAACATTTAAGCAAAGCCTTTTTCTAGGGATTTAAAAAAAAAATCAACTCATCTTTCCCATGTTTACATTTCTACTTGTTTTTTGTTTGTTGTTCCAAGGCTGTGGAGTCTCAAATTAGGAGTTTTGGACAGACCCCCTGCCAGCTGCTCATTGAGCCACACCCACCCAGAAGCTCGGCCATGCAAGTGGTAAGTGGGTGCACAAACATACACCAACTAAGAAGTCAATCAAGAAATGCTGCGCCCCCCCCCTCATCACCTTAAAGTCTGTGGTTTAAAACAATGGCCCAGAAGCCAACTGAGTTCTCAGCATTGGGTCTTCATCTTGTTGATGGATAACTGTTCCTTGAAATTACTTTAATCGTTTTCATTTACCTCTTATCCTCTCTTTTCCCTCGTTCCACTGTGGGAAAATACAGTTTTGGTTTTGAAAGCATCCCCTCTCGCATCATTAGTGAGGTGTGTGTGAGAAGGAGAAGTCACAAGCCTTTGTGTGCATGTGCGTTTAGTAAGAGGTTTTTCTGTGGAAAGGCAAGGCTTCATGCTGGAAACCTGGGTCTGAGCCAGGTTTTCCACCTGAGCTGGAAACAGAAGAGATCAGTAAGAGAGAGCAATAAGCGGCGGTTTTGAAGTGATGGGCCTTTAAGGGCCAAAGAGTGCAGTCAGTGTGCCTGCTTGTGATGGACCCGGGTCCCTTGAGTCCCTATTAGTGTGGTGTCCCTGCGGTGCTGACAGCCAGCTGTAGACCACCACACAGCTCACACGCATACACAAACTCCAAGTATTGCTTTGAATCCACTTCCCAACTGTACCGGTGAATTCCTGTGACATGTTTTTATTTTGACTCCATCGCATATAGTTTTTATACAACTCGGACAGCATTTTTCAAACACATTTCAACCTTTCACACAGCTTTATATTTCTTTAAAATGCTTGTGCAGAATCTTGCTCTCCACTTCTTCCTCGTTCTTCTCACACGTGAGTGTGTTGTCAGCGCGTCGGCATCTGCCCATGCTGGTGTTAATGATACTGTCAGTGTTTCTGGTTAGCTGTCAGACACACCGGATCTACTCAGGTCTGTTCCTGATGTTAAACACTGATGTTCCTCTTCTTTACACGCAAGAAGGGAAATGGCTTGCTATTCAGGCTGCTTAGTGCAAACACTTTGTAACTGGTTTCAAAGCTCGTCTTCGCTTGTCAGGAAACACTTTGAAATGCAAATGGAAACAGTTTTTTTTATCTTAAATGGATATTTTATTTCCTGCTCTAGGTTAATAAAATAGTTTAAATAAATGCATAGTATAAAATCATCATATGCATTTTATACCTTTCACACGTGTAAAGCTCAGAAGGAAGGCTTGAATGATAACTCGGGCAATAGTGGACCAAATTCATTTTTATTAATTCATTCCTGACATGTCAAAACCATTGTGTAAAGTATGAATCTATGTATCTATAAATAAATAAATATACATATACACACGTGCATGCTCAGACATTTTGAACTTACAGAACCCCTTGTAAATAAACCTGTATAAATAAAAGCGTCTGTCATCAATTTATGAACACAATAAACAAATCTCTAAAAGAAATCTATACCCAATATCACACACCCATCTGTATATACATACCTATATACATGCACACACAAAGTAATACACATAACACATCATCTCTGATCCTGTTTAACATGTCTGAAAAGGGGCAGGAAGAATTCAAACTTATTTAATCCTACCCCTTTTCCAATATTTAATAATTACAATATACATTCATCTGGTTTTCAAAATCTTGTAACACCCCCCTTTATACACACACACACACACACACACACACACACACACACACACACACACACACACACACACACACACACAGACACACACACACACACACACACACACACACACAGACAGACATAAACATCCAACTACACACTGATACTTACATGCACATTCACACTAAATACTACATGTACTACATGTACTACACTATATACTACATGTACTACACTATATACTACATGTACTACACTATATACTACATGTACTACACTATATACTACATGTACTACACTATATACTACATGTACTACACTATATACTACATGTACTACACTATATACTACATGTACTACACTATATACTACATGTACTACACTATATACTACATGTACTACATGTACTACATGTACTACACTATGTACTACATGTACTACACTATGTACTACATGTACTACACTATATACTACATGTACTACACTATATACTACATGTACTACACTATATACTACATGTACTACACTATATACTACATGTACTACACTATGTACTACATGTACTACACTATATATACTACATATTCACATACACAGTGCACCCAGAGAGCACCCAGACCCCCGCCCAATCCTACTATGCTGCACTCCGACACCAAAACCACCCAACCCCAACGACAGGCGGCACCCGAGCCAAACCCCGAGCATCGCTACCAAGGGCCCTGACACCCATGCCAGTGCGGCACCCCACGCAAACCCCCCAAAAGTCCACAAGTCCACAAGTGCAGATTGATAGAAGATGAAAAGTTGCCTCACTATATAAAAAAATCATACCTTTGCTTATATCCCTTTCAAAGTGAACTTTGGCTTATAGATTATGAAATATATTTCTTTTTCTGCATGGACACCTAAGCTTCATTGATTTAGCAGACTTAATAAATCAAGTGCAACTCGATTCGAGAACAGCAACTACAGATCCAATATCAAATAAACTGTATTATGAGAAAGCCTGTAGAACCAATGGAAGACATGATTTATCTTCCTATTAACGATGCAGTGTGTAATCCTGCACAAAATGTGTTACAATAAAATGTTAAGGTTTTGTTTGAAGTAATCTGTTGAATAAAATTCCAAAGTTTCCAGAGGCCTCTTTGTTCATCTGTGTTATGTAAGGAAGCATGGTAAAGAGCTGAGTGAAAGGGACTTAAATTGGTCATAACATGTCAGTTACTGCATGTCAGGGTTAAATGATATAAAAGGGGGAAAAAAAGATATTTATGATTTTATCTGAAGTCAATTAAGAGCCTTTGAAAGCGATTATGTACTCCCTACTGATACTGATGAGCTCTGCAGACATTTGCTAAACTCAGCAGATCACCAGTCTTGGGACGTGCAACACATTACACGTATAAGATCCTCGAGACCTACCTTCTAGTCATGGAGATTTAAAAGTTGGCCTACAGTTTCTGTGAGAAGATTGATTTGTAATTTCTATGAACAGTTTATGATGCAGATTTCCAGAGCAGAGTGCTGAAAATGTTTTGCACGTATAAACGGAGAGCAGATGACAGTGAAACAACGGAAGATTTAATTTCCAGTATTCCAACAATGTGTGAAATTCAGAAAGAAATGTTCTCTCTCATTTTATAAATTCTCAGTAGTGCTCTTTAAAAAGTCATCTTTTTCTTTTCAGTATTAATTCAAACCCTTTCCTTGCGTGGGCCTATTACTGAATTGCTGCTAACAACTCTTCTGCCCCTAACCTTCTTCTGTGCTCTTCTTTCCTCCTCCATCCCATTCTTTTTGCTTTCCTTCATTGCCACAAACTGCTTTTGTCACCCTTGGCTTTTTTTGTGTTCCTCTCCGCCTGCCTCGCCGCGTCTCGTCTGTTTTCCCTTTCTTCCATTTGTCTCGTCTTCCATCCATCCCGGGACCCTGAACAGTATCTTCTCCTGCAGACCCCAATGATGTTCACGGAGCAGATGCAGCAGGACGTTATCATGGTGCTGAAGTTCCCATCCAACTCTCCTGTTACACACGTAGCCGCCAACACCCAGCCGGGCCTAGCGTCTGCCGCCATCATCACCGTCACCGCCAACCGCCTCTTCGCTGTCAACAAGTGGCACGGCCTGACAGGTGGGAGTCTCGTCCACACATCTTTGGTTTAACAAAAAACTGATTTCTGATTTTTGTCCCACTTTATGGTATTTGAAGTAGACAAAAAAAAACAAAAAAAAATCCCTTTTCTATTAACTTATTATACTATTTTTCTTATTTGTATTAATTTGGTCTTAATAAGTCAAACTTGAGCATTTCATTTATGTGACAGTCGAGCCGTATCTCCAAAGGATGGACGTGGAGTTGGTAGACAGTTGACGGTGCCCACCAGACAGCAGTATCAAATGTGACACATGTAGCAGGCAGCATTAGGTCTCATGTCCACCTCTATACATCAACCCATCACTTGCAAAATTCTATTTACTCAACATCCATCCGAGCCCAGAAGAAACATTAAATTTGATATCCCTTAGTTTATGAGGATTGAAGACTGATGTGTTTTTAGTAGAATACAACCTCATTCATGCGCACCACAGGCTGGACTGATCATACTAATTGGTCCAGTGAGCTGGTACGATGAACAAAATATATGCAGTGCAGTAGCAGTCTGTTAATTGCAGGGATTTACTGGGTTGTCTTGGTGTTTAATGAAAGGCGTGCAGACCCAGGCTTCCTCTCACATCTCAGGGTAAATGCTTTTTGAGATATAATGCAAATCTGCTCACATGTTTGTTTAGAGCGGTGCAGTGTTTTGTACCTTATTCATATGTTATACATTCTAATAAAATGCAACGACAATAATTATTATTTACATTTACAATATTTCTATGATCTTTTAGAGTAAAATCAAAATCTGAGGATTTAAGAGAATTTTAAAGGAAACAAATTTTTTATTCTGCCTTATATTTTCCAGCCTCATAGTAGCATTTTGACATAATTGATATATAATTCATAAAAGAAATTGTAGGCCAGGGGGTCACAGTATGACCTTATTGTTATAGTTTTCAGTGTGTGATAATGACCTCAAATGCAGCACCTACTTCACAAGGCCACTCAATTACAATATTAATCCAATCTGTCTTCTTCCCTGTCAGGTCATCAGAGCTCAGCGGAGCAGCAGTACCAACTTCCTGTGGAAATTGACCCTCTGATAGGTATGCTGTCATTTATGACCATTAAAGAATCCACACGCACTTGAGTGTGAGCTTATATATGCATGAAATGAGTTTTTGTGTGGATTTGTGGATGAATCCCGCCGGCGTCGTGGTGACTCATGGCAGTCTGCAGGGCTGTGTCCCTGGACAGTAGATTAGAGTTGTTTCTCAGCCTCTGCCCCAGTTCACTCGTCATGATATAGGCCTCGCTCTCACACTAAACCATTTACATGCAAATTGGAATGCAATGAGCTGTGGCCTAGGCCGGCATTTCATCATCAGCTCCCCCTCTTTCTCCCTCTCCGCCGGCCCTTTCTTCCCTCCCTCCCTGAATCTTCTTTGGTTTAATTTGAGCAGAGGGAAAGGACGCGTGTCAGTGGAAATGAATATGAATGTGGTAATAATGTGTGATTGAGAATGCACGGCAGACGGCTGTCAGGACAATATGGGCGCCTCTCATCCTTCACGACTTGTTGATGAGCAGGAGAGGAGTGCTGAGCCGCGGTGATGTATAGGATGCACTGGCAGAGCAGCGAAGGGGACCAGCCTCCTCTTTCCTGCTCCTTTCTCGAGCGCTTCTTCGGCAGCCTGTCACAGTCTTCTGAACGTCTACAAAGGGAGCTGCTCTTTCTCCGCGGATGGTGCGGTCATTCTCAGTCCCACTGAAACCGCTTCCACACTTCTAAAAATAACCAGGGTTGATTTCAGATCTTTATCTACACATACTCTGCCTCAGTTGGAGTCACTGCAACGTGATTTACTCGTTCTTGCTGTTGTACGACCATCTCCGTCAGTGTATAACGTTTGCCTCTAAAATGACACTTTTTAGGATTCATCTTATTATTCAAATGTGTTTCTTAAAACATGACTTCTATTATCAAGGCTATTTTTGGTCTTTATTTTGGTCTGTATTTGGTAATATTAATACCTTCATCAAGTATTAAATGATTTCTTTACTAGTGGGAGCGTTTGCTCATTTTTGGGGAGGCAGCAGGGAGTTTTTTCCTTGTCAGTAATATATTTACACTGTTTGCATTCCAGGAGGAGTCTGAGCTAAACACAGTAAATTGAGGATGAGTGTTGAGCCATCTGCGGTTCTGGGGAATGTTAAAAACTGGATGAAATATTAGTTGCAGCACATACAGTTGACGTTCTACGTTTTACCTTTTCCCCAGTGTGTTTGACCCCATTAAATAAGAAACGCAATGAACATATCTTTTTACGAGAGAGAGAGAGAAAAAAAAAGATGAATTTCTTATGTGCGTTCTGACTGGAGTGGTGTACATATTTTGTGACGACTATGTACTCACTGACATTACTCAGGCTCTTAGACTCTCACGTAAATGTGAAATCTCTATAAACTTAAACTCCTGGTTATTTTATGTATTCTTTCACAAATCCTCTTTGCTTTTGTGAAGCTTCGGTGGAGGTGCGTCAACGTTTGTGCTCTTTGGAAAAATAGATGATACATGGTGTAAACAATTTTGTTGGATCGCACTGCGGTTTCTTATTTCAGTGTGCATCTGTGCATTTTCCGATTTTAATTTTCTTTTTCTTTTCTTCTTCTTCTTCTTCTTCTAGCCAGTAACATGGCCACTCACCGGCGTCAGATCTCAGACCTGCTGGATCAGAGCATTCAGATCAGTTCCCAGTGTTTTGTCATCACAGCTGACAACCGCTTCATCCTCCTGTGTGGCTTCTGGGATAAGAGCTTCCGGGTCTACTCCACCGACTCAGGTACTGTGTAAAGCATGATGGAGCGTCACTGGTAAAGGTTGTTTATTGTGCTTCTCCTATCTGAAGAAGTGGCTGTCATTTATTGTGTCATACATCTTCCCGTTTTTAGTTTCATCTTGCACCTGTCCCTCACACAAATCAGGATATTGCATCACTCAAATGTGTATTGGTGCGTCATACCTGTCCCATATGAGCATGCTGCATAGATAAAAATGGGTCAGATCTAATCACTATCAAATTATTTGAGTTATTTCTTCCTCTGCTAATGACCTGTTCACCCCAGATCCACGCCCTGAAGTGTGTACATGTCATGAAAAACCTGATGGTGCTTCCTACAAATCATTGTGCTGCAGTGCTGCTTTATTATTTTTTCTTTCCCAATTTTAAGCAGAAAATAAATCGGTAGAAGTTTGCAGTCATTTTTACTTCTCTAAATGTTCAGTGACCTTTTTAAAAATAAGGTGACTTTGACTAGCTGTCCTTTAGCACCGTCTTTAGTATAGACCTCATCTTAGACACACTACTAACAAAGAGCAAAAAAACACTCTAGTGTTGTAATATTTTATTTTATTTTTTTTTTAATCAGATCAGGAAGCCAAATGCTGGTAAATTGTGTTGATTCATAGATGTTCCACTATTCTCAACTGTATAAAAGTAGTCTTTACCTCATGCATGTCGATATATTCTCCGAACCTGAGTCACTTGCATTGCATTGCACTTGTTACTTGCATACACATATTAAATGTAGTTGTTTTGCACGCACGCACGCACGCACGCACGCACGCACGCACGCACGCACGCACGCACGCACACACACACACACACACACCATCAGGTCAGGGGTCCTAAATGAAACTGTCTGAAGCTTCATCTCCTCACTGCTTTCGCTGCAGCCTCACTCAGAATGCTATATGCATCTATACAACAGACTCCGATTCAATTTCCACAGGCCAGGCCCTCTCCGTCTTCTCTGGAGGAGGGAGGGTAGGAGGGGACGGGTGCGTAGAGATGGCTCTATTGTGCGACTGCCACCAGGGTCTGCGACTGGAACGTGAACACAGTTTAATCGCACACGCTCAACAGCTGCCACCGAGGTCCCTAATTCCCCCTCCTCGGTTAAAGAACTAAGGGATTTTATCAATTACAAGACTTGATTGGTACACATGCACAAAGCACAGTCCAACATGCACATTTATTCAAGTAGATTTGTCTGTGTGCACGCATATGCATACATGCATGTGTGTGAGCAGAAGAGCTCGTGTTTAATATGAGGTACACGGTAGCCATTATTACAGCAGCCTTCAGTGCTTATTTTCAGTTCATAAAAATGTCAAACGGTTCACAACTGTGTCGTCTTTGGGAGTCAAGTCAGACCCACCCAGTTTCATGATGATCTTCACTGTGTCAGAGGGAAATGGCTTAATTATTCAGTGGACAGAGATTCCTGACAGCCGCACAAAAGTGTCACATGCTGCAAAATGATGCCCTGTTTGAAAGCAGAGGTCAGGATGTGAGGGGAGTAATGGATATTAGACAGCGGAGTGCTGGAGCTGAAGTTTTAAAATCTGACAGCAATTAGCCTCATTACATGTACACATGGAGCTCTCTGCTCATGCAAAGATGCATTCACAAAGATGAAGCAAATCTTCTCCTGGAAGACACACGAGTCTGCTCTGGTGTGGATCAATTAGTCTCACGTGCAGATGGTCCAGAAATGTATGAAAGCAGCAGCATGACTTTACATGTTAAGGTCACATCTCATGTATTTTGCTTTATCGACATGCTATTCATGTTTCCTGAGCAAAAGATAGAATTCCTTAAGAGCGTGTTTTTGTCTTTTTTTTTTTTTTTTTTTTTTTTTATGTGCTGTTTGCAGGCAAACCGACTCAGATAGTGTTCGGGCATCGGGATGTGGTGACGTGTCTCGCTCGCTCCGAGTCGTACATCGGAGGAGACTGCTACGTCCTGTCGGGCTCCAGAGATGCCACCCTGCTGCTGTGGTACTGGAACGGGAAGCACAGTAGCATTGGAGAGAGTCCAGGCAGTGAGTGCACAGCCCAGTATGGCCACACACACACACACACACACACACACACACACACACACAGAGACACAGAGACACACACACACACACACACACAAGGGTATTCTTTGAGCGTTCACTCTCCCAGACAGTTGTGACTGTGTGATTTACAGCCTCCCTCTGTAAAGTAACCTAGTTTCGTTTGACCAGGCCAGGCCTCCTGCATACAGATTGGATTTCTCAGCACTGTCGCACCAGGAACAGCTTTCGATAATGTGTTTGAGATGTGTGTGCTCCTTCTGCGAGGCCAGAAGTCCTATGGTTCTGTGTCTGTGTGCGCGCACACAAGAGTCTGTCTTTAATGTGAGTGAAAGTGCGGGCCACTTAGAAACGTTAAATGTGATGTTGGGGGTCGTCGGCCAGCACATGAAAGTTCACCACCATCCAAGGGCCGTGAGGTCATGCAAGTCGATAAAAGTGAAAAATGTCATGGGCCTCCCTCGCGTTACCATAACATATGGCATTAGCTATGATCAAAGCGTCGCGCACACATTGCTCAGTTCTCAACCTTCGTGGTGCTAATTCGGGCAGCTTAGATTGGCGTACATGTTGTTAAGTGATCCATTACAAATGGGATGAAATTTATGACAAATTTTGATTTGGTTAATAAGACGCGTTTCTTTTTCATCCGGAGGATAAAGAACAGCCGACCTAACTTATCCACTGATGTAGTGGTTTGGAATCACTCAAAGACCTTTGTTTAAATGTAATTATAGTTGCTTCCTTGGAATGTGCAAACTTTTATCCAGGAAACACCAGTTTTGTCAACAAAGGGTGAAAAAATAAAACAAAAAAGACAGTGGGATGAAATATAAACCAAAACCCTGTAGTGTACATTTATAGGGGTCACACAAAGAGCAGACACCAATCTCGACTATATACCATAATTCATAGTTTCAGGATAACAAATTAACTTCTTGACTTCTTACTTATAGTTTTGAATGTATATGTGTCAGTCTAATATCAGCTGGCTCATTGCTGGTTACCACGCTGAAGCTGGGGGATCAGACAAAGCGCTTGTCATCCCGTCTCCTCACCACCACAATGTGATGCTCCATTGCCCCGGACCACAGGAGGCTCTTCCAGACATGAACCTCTGAACACACACACACGCACAAACACACACAAACACACACAAACACACACAAACACACACACACACACACACACACACACACACACACACACACGCCTCACACACCTCACACACCTCACACACTTACACTCTCAACTGCAGCCAGACTGCAGACTCTGTTTATTCAGATTCCGAGCACTGAGACACCTAAAAGTTACAACTTGCAGATATTGTTGCACGAGCGTGCAGGCAAGAAACCAATTTCTTTAGATGCGTTAATAACCTTAACACAAGTAAGAAGAGCTGATAGACTCTGGTTTGTGCTGCAAGTGAAGTAGATTTAATAGGTGCTACTGCCATCTACTGGCAAAATAGTAAAAAAAAAAAAACACATTGAATTTGACATTTATTCTTTAATTATGCTGGACTCTTAAATGAACTTTCTTTCTGTGTAAAGCAGCACCTGCGTTTGTCAGTGCATATTTCCTTGTTATTGATATTTGATATAGTCGTGCAGTGTGCAAAGATGACGGGAACGCCAGCATATTTATAAATACACACACACACACACACACACACACACACACACACACACACACACACACACACACACACACTTCTTTTTACAACAACAAACCTTACCCTTTTAAAAATGTGGAAAACTGTACATTTCTGGTAGACAAATTAATAAAAAATTTAAAAAATAATTAATTTTCTTAGTAACGTGAACAACATTAACATTATGGAGCATCGCAAATTATTTTATCCACTCAGTAAAGTTCAGTTTTACACTTGATGACATCATCATTATTATTTTCAGGATAAGTTGAGTTCTGGCTGTGAGGACGTGATCGCCGCACAGCGACAGCACAGGGGTCCCCGAGTTCACTTGTCCTCCTCGCCGTGTTTCTAAATGAAAGCAGAAGCAGCCAGCACAAACCATTGTGTAATCAAAATATCCATGGATACTGTAGTATTGTTAGGTAAATTATCTACTTGTACTTCCAGCCTTCTGTCATTCCACATCAATAACTGTGACACCAAGTGTACTACTGGAATTCTGTTAGACGTTCCTGTAGTGCGTTCAGAGCTGGATTAAACTGCTGTCTGCTTTTCTGCTCCTTCAAAGTACCATCGGCCTACAAACACTCCCCTCTTCACACATTTCTGTCATCGTTTATGATAGATTTTTTTTCTGCATTGCATATTTCTTTTTTTATTCGGAGAGGAACTGTTTTAAGGATCTAATTGGTATCAACTGCATATTCTTGCCTATTTACTACTTTTTTAGAAATGATTATTCTGTGTAAAACTGGAAGAAGCGATTTCACATGTCACCGGGATCCTCCTTTTAAAATAGGTTTAAGAAATAAAACATTGGGACAGGGAGACGGCGGTGGGGTTGTAAATGTTCTGCTCTGATGTGCTAATCACCATCTCGTTCATTTACTTGTAAACCTCGCCCAGTATTTGTGCATTCGCAGTGACAACCACCTTTAAGCGTGCATCTACACTGAAGTCTTCATATGACATCATCACTACAGTTATGATCCAGAGTTACCAGCATGTCTGCAGCATTTGCAGAGCAGAAACAAAAAGCAACGATAAAAGAAGAAAACTCTCCTTTTAACTCTCAATAAAGCACTATTATTGAGAGAGAGGCATGCACTTTAATAACATTAAAGCAGAGGTAAATGTAAAGGCAGAAGTAGTGATTTATATTATTTCAGGTTTGTAAAGTGAAGCTGAGCCCCCACAATAATGCCACAGTAAAAGATGAATGTCCCTACTTCATATGTAATATTATTCGAACATGCACAAAGCCATCTCCATCATGACGCACACAGATAGTCGATACTCTCGTCAGCTTCGGTCACGTACAGGTTTCAGATTATAATCAGATGTGGCCCTAACCTAAACCAAACGGCGGGGCCGGCCTTTAAAACTGATACACTTTACTTGGATTTACAGAACTTCACAAATGTAAATATAACGTTAATCTGCCGGTCGCTGGCGTTTCAGGACATGTGGTTGCTTTTAGCGGCATTGAAGCTGTTAACTAGGTTAATTATATATGTAGGTTCAAAATGTGGACGACTGCAAAGGTGACAGCGAAAGCTATCAACAGGCTTTAGGTATTACAGCAGTTAATTATACGTTTGCCCCTTTTTTTTTTTAACGCTTTTTACACTTTTTTACACATTGTTTCATATAACATTTATTGAGGATATTTTAAGCTGTGATGTCTGTATTGTACATATGGATTTAGTTTCATTATTGCTCTTTTTGCCTTTTTACAAGAGAGTTTAGTGAACAGTTCAGTCTGTATAGAGACTTTCTGCTAAATCTAATTAAGCTTTAATGGCTTTGTGGCTTTTGGAGGAAAAAAAAACCCAACCTGTCTTATTAGCAGACCTGTATTGGATTTTATGTTGCATAATTTAATTATTTTCCATTTAGCCATCAAGAAACTTGTTTCCATATTAGTGCAATCTAGCACATATAAAAAAAAAGAAGCTATTATCCCTCAGAGTTACTACATTTAAGTGTTGAGAATAGAAACGTTTTGTTTTTGTCATCAAAGGCTGAGAAGAAAACAAGTTTGATCGCACTGCTTTAGAGCCACTTTGTGCACACAGTGATTGTGGAAAAGCAGTGTCTCTGCTATTTTTCCACCTTTTTAAGCTGAATGTGAGCTCACATAGGACAGGATTATTTAACAAGAACCGCCGCTGAGCCTCCAACCTCGTGTACCTACAGCCCAAACGGATCTGCGCCGTTCCTCCGCTTTACATCAAACCTATTCAACTCAAAACTATGACACGTGACCATGTGCCAAAATGGTACCAACTGTTGGTCATCAATCCGTTTCCAGTCGAGAAAAAGGGAATAATAACTCTGAGAACGGCCTCTGTGCAGTTGTGCAAGTGCATGTTTGTGTGCTCGCTCGCAGGCGGAGAAGACAGATGGAGAAATAACAGCCCGTTTTGTGTTGTCGTTCGCCCTGACAGCTCAAACCAAAACAAAATCACACAAATTTCATGACTTGGACCATAACTTAGTCCCGCTCCCTCTGGCTTTCTGTTTCGCTGCCTGTCTAATACAGAAACATCTGGATCCAGTGAAGGCAGTCATGGGGAGAAGGTCTTAAACATCGGAGGGGGCTCTCATGACAAGTCCTAGAGAGGAAAATCCTCACAAAGTGCTGTGGATATACTTTAAAGACATGTGAACGAAAATATCGGCTGCCTTATTGATAGGTTTTTTTTTTTTTTAATTATTTTATTTAAACCTGTTAATTTGTTTGAAGCCTTCGCCCTCTGACATCTTTAACCGATCCTGGAGAAGTTTTTGACTTTTGCCCCCTCTAGTGGCAGTTAAGCACATTCACACACGATTGTACTCAGAACCGTCACGTTTGTGTTCTCCGCAGCAGCGTTCATCACGCCGAGGGCCATCCTGACCGGCCACGACTGTGAAGTGACCTGTGTGAGTGTGTGCGCCGAGTTGGGTCTGGTCATCAGTGGCTGCAAAGGTGAGACCGGCCGGTCCTGTGGAAATGTACGTACTTTTAGTTTGGCCGTTGTGGAATATTAAATTTAAACACCAGATTAAGACAGAAAGACAATGAACATTAATTAATTAAATACAATTGATTCCAGTGAACGGTAATTTAATTAATATTTAAGCTGATACGTTTTGTAAAAATGTAAATAAAAAGAACAGATTGCAATTTTTTTTTGTCAATCTTATGAAATTCATTCATTTATATTTTGCAAAAACTGATATATTGTTGTATTATTTTTATTTCATATTTGAGGCCTGCAGCTTGTTGGACATTTCTAACAATTATGTTTTATAACTTCGTCTTTTAAAAACACTGTAAATGTTTGGGAGCTGCTGACACATTAAAGTTCGGAAAGCTGAACGCTTTTCTTTGGTCGACTCGGGACCCCAGCAGCTCAAGAGGACAGACGCTCCTTTGTTGTGCATTTGGTTTCTAAATGCTCTAAATGTTTCCAGTGGGTGACAACTAAAACTCTTTTGACAGATGCTGTTATATTAGGTGGCGAAATACAGTTTTGACACTGTAAATGTGTCGTCTGGATGCCATCAGTTTATTGTTGAACATTAAGGGCGCCTTTACTGACGCTTCGGTTGCTTTTGTCGACCCAAACCCCCCGAGTGCCACGATAAACGCTGGCTTGGCTGGATAAGCTCACCGACAAGAAAAGGAGCGGTCCCTTGTCTTATCGGTGTGAAGGAGATCTTTTTCCATGCTTCCCAAAAAAATTAAGAATATAAATTGGACATTGTTGCCTTTGTTGTCCAGAATGCATACAACATTCAAAATGACCATTTAAAGAAATTACATTTTAACATTTGATATTCTCCATCTGTGTGATTTATTTATTTTTTTTTAATTTTATTTAATTTTTTTGCTTTTGTGCCAAAATATTGCATTTTGATTTCCCAACCGTTTGAAAACAGGCCTGTATGTAATGAACATAGTGTGTAGCACCATGTGTACACTTCAGTCAAGTACGCTACAATAGTTGTGTGTGTGTGTGTGTGTGTGTGTGTGTGTGTGTGTGTGTGTGTGTGTGTGTGTGTGTGTGTGTGTGTGTGTGTGTGTGTGTGTGTGTGTGTGTGTGTGTGTGTGTGTGTGTGTGTGTGTGTGTGTGTGTGTGTGTGTGTATAGAGGGTCCTTGTCTGATCCATTCCATGAATGGGGACCTGCTGCGGACCCTGGAGGGCCCAGAGCACTGCCTCCTGCCCCGACTCATCCAGTCTTCCACCGAGGGCCACTGCGTGATTTACTACGACAAGGGGCAGTTCTGCCTCTTCAGCGTCAACGGCAAACTCCTTGGACACATGGAAGTGGAAGACGGCATCAAGGTGAGGAAACATCCATTTCTGCGCGAGTACACACAAGAGAGCGCACTTGCATATGTATGTCTGCACCACATCTGTGCAGAAGGCCCTCTCACTGATTAAAGGCTGGGTTTGGGTTTGAGATCTGAGCGAGGTGAAGGTCAGCGTGCCTCGGGACAAACTACGGCTTCACATCTCCCTTTCCCCGTTGGCCCACGTACTCCAGAGGAAATGGCTCTTTTGATCCGGGGCTCCGTTGTCAGGTCAAATTGCGACATTGGTGGAAAACATTCCAGAGGAGTGGTCAGTTCTGAGCGCCGGCACCATTAACTACCCTCCAGCGCAGGACGACACATTCCCCACTGCCCACATTTCCTCCCTAGTGGGTAGAGTGACACAGGATAGCAGCTACCGCCTTTGGTTTCCAGGGCCTTTGTTTCCGTTTTGGCTTGGGAAACGTCGGCTTGCTCTGACAGACAGCCGCACGCCTGTTTACTATTAAAAAAGCCCTCGTGCCCAGGCTCCAAACCTGCCAACCGGCCCGCTCCTAAAAACCCGCAGCCTGAGCTGCCTTACCAGCACGTGCTTCGCTTCAAGATTTCTCCGTGCTTTATTGTGTCTTTAAAAGACACTAACAATGTTTTAAGATCCACTTTGTACTTTTATCAGCGTTCCCTGTAAGGATGAGGCTCGGGCTGCGGCGGGCCTCGTCAGCTCCCCTCGGCTGCTGTAAATACCGCCCACGTCAGATGTTATTAGGACAATCCTAATATCTTTCAAGTGAGGCCGTGAGTCTCGGCTCGCTCAAATCCGCCCTCCCACTCCAACGATATTTAGTGCTCTCGTGTACATACCAGAATCAATCTTGTGGGCCTCTCGGAGCCTCCGCACAGTTTGACTCCGGGATAAATAAGTGTTTGTCCTGGCCTGCAGCACACACTTAGACGCAGAGAGGAAGAATGTTCGCTGTGCGACTTTATAGAGGTCTGAAGTCAGGGGTTAGATGACAGGCGAACAGTCGGCAATCCTGGTCTAATGGCAGAACTGGGTGACTGAGGCCATGCTGAATGGATTACATTCTGTTAAGTTATAGTATAACTCGTGCAGCGTAAATGTCCCGGCCCTTTTTCCCCCGCCTGTGTGAGTGTAACAGGGGGATTAACAGCACCATAAATTAAACATTTCACCTTCTCCAGCCCCAGAATCCACCCGCTGTTCTCTGAGGGGGACACAAAAGTAGAAAATATGGGCATTAAGGAGTGCATGTGTTTCTGCTGGAGTCATTTTTGAGTCATCTGATCCGGCACAGCCATCTTAGCCCCGACAGAGCCACCGGCCATCTTGTTTGACCGCCCAGTGGCGAAGGGCTGATTTATAATGTCTGTCTGCAGCCTCCTACCTGGCCGGGCTGACGTGTCTGCCAGCTCCCTGACCTCCTGCTGCGCTCGAATAAGGTCACGGACTTCACTGGTGGTTGCACCAGCACATTAAATACAGAGTACTAACTGTTAAATGGTCTCTGCGCCTTTTGTTAGAAGTACTGAGCACTCAGACGTCCCACCGCCATGCGATGGCATGGTAAATCACCGAAGTGATGCACGACGACGCGAGACAAGACTAGGATACTTTATAGTGGCACAACTTTAGGAAATATTATCCAAAATGTGCAGTTTGCCTCGAGCATTTTAATATCATTCATCTCAGTGTGTCTCTGATGCTCAGGCACGTCGACTCCCACAGACACCATGTTGACTTACTGCCCAACTTAATGGAAAATAAATATTTAGTTTCTTAAACACATCTGTCCGTTCTTTGTGAATCCAGCCGCATGAGGTTTTCGCTCATGTTTGACTTCAGACACGTGGAGTTCATGCAGCACTCCTCCAACCTGAAACAAGGCTGCAAAAAAACTACAAACACTACACGATCGTACGTCACTATCACGCAGCAGCTGCTAAATAAAGCCTTCATTCTGCCTCCGCTCTGCAGCTGCGCTGCTGAATACAGAAAACGCACCAAAATTCATAAATATGTGTTTAAAAAGTTTCCCTGGCAGCATTGCTGCTGGTTTCATCGGGAGGACACCGGCGTGCACCGGCTTCCAGGGACAAAGTGTGTAATCGGCCCGTTTGGCCTCCCGCAGCGTTGGGACCGTGCACGCGCCTGCGCGCGTCAACACAAAGCCGGGACAAACTGCCAGTGAGGACTGAGTTTTATTAGTGATGCAGACTGAAATGACCCGCGAGGAGAGTTCAACCTTCACCCCAGTCCGATCTGCTCCACCGTGTGAGCGCCTTCAAACGGGCTCGTAGGTACAAACCTGGTGTGGAGGTTGCACAAGTGTCCCTGCGTTGGTGCTTTTAATCCTTTACTTGTTTGACTGATTCAGAAGCACTCGTCTCAATCAGGCTGGATGTTTCCTGTTGAAGCGCTTTATTCTACATTGTCAGACCAGATGAAGCTCCTAAAAAAAAAAAAAACAGACTCTGCTCAGCTTTAGCTTTCCCTTTTCCACTTAATGTGATCCTGATTCAACACACATGCCGCCGATGATTGAAGTGTCCTTTGCTGAATCCCTACACGGCGGCCGCAGCTGAAAGATTTGCCAAATTTGGCGTCATAAAACCGCAGATGACAAAAGCTTTTAGCGTAATTTGCTGCTTTTAGAAGTTACGTTGCGCCTCGTCATTTCACCGGCTCCGGTTACGTGCTGATTGATGCTCCTGACTGTTTCAGCTGCAGCTTCCGCCGCCGCCGAGCCCGTAATAGATTCCAGCACGCAACTGGATTTGTGTGCATGTGATTCCCGGGGGACCCGTCCAGCTGCTGCCGTTTTGGGGGGGGGGGGGGTCACGTGTCACGTCACCATGTCTGTTCATGCATGTGGGGTAAACAGCCTTCCCCCCATGTTTCCATGATTGTTGTATTTATTTTTCCCGGTTGTCCTTGGCAGGCCATGCTTCTCAGCAGAGACGGTCAGTATCTGCTGACAGGAGGAGATGGAGGTGTGGTTTCTGTCTGGCAGGTCCACGACCTCAAGCAGCTGTTCACCTACCCGGGCTGTGACGCAGGAATCCGCTCCATGGCCATGTCACATGACCAAAGGTAACAGCTGCACCCCGGAGACTCCTCTGACCTGCTGCTGCAGTAAAAGTACCAAGGTGGAAGTTTAAAGCTGGGCTGTAAATGGATTTTGGCAGATATAATCTGATCTTTTTACTGCAAACAAAAATAAAAATAATTTCGTAAAGTCAGAGGCATTGATCTTGGAAAAGTGTCACTTGCCTACAAGGTGATGTTGGAGTCCCACCTGTGTGTGATTGACTTGGTCAGTTGGTGCTAAATGTTATGCAGCGTGTTTTTGTAGTATATTTAGTGTTCACGCGATTTCCTGAGTTGAGCTCAAACTGTCCGACAAACTGTCTCTTCAGGTGTATCATAACCGGCATGGCGTCTGGAAGCATCGTGCTCTTCTACAACGACTTCAACAGGTGGCATCACGAGTACCAGACCAGGTACTGAGACGAAAACGGCGACAACTCGACTGACAAAGACGGGATAAATGTTTGACGTCACAAGCGTGAACTCTTACCAGATGCACTGCTCTGTCTATATCCTGATATCCTGAATGTATCTTAGTGGAAGAAGAAAACAATCTGTCCTGTTGAAGTAAAAGAATTACTATTTTTAAAAAGGGCATTGCTATATTTTGTAGATCAGATAGAAATTTTCATATAAATTGAAAGGTGGGGGGGGTTGCGTTATTGTATGGTTCAACACAGATCTATTTTTAGCTGTAAGAGTCTATTTTCATCTCCTCCAGAAAAGAAAAAAAAGGGATTTGTGGGGAGTTGGTGACTTAAAAATCCAAATATTTCTCTACTTTTGGGGTGAGTGATTTTTTTTTTGTTTGTTTTGTTTTTCCAGTGGGTGTGTATGTTGGGGAATAAATATTCTATCATTCACTTGCTTTTCACTGTTTTGGCGCAGCAGGTAGATATGAAATGTTTGATTAAAAGATGAGATGTTCTTGACAGACAGGTGGAGAGGAAAATACATTTATATAAATATCTATATATAAAATGTTTAAATGTAGTCCTCCATATTTATGACGTCTAATCCTTCTGTACCTCTGTGCTTGCTTAGAGATTGTTTTTGTGCATGTCTCATATTAAACACCAGTTTATTTAAGATGTCAAAGAAAAAGAAAGCGAGGCTGCATCAGTTATTTGATTTGGTTGAAGGGGTTGTTTCTTTTCTGAATGACTGAATAAGCGGTGAACCGTCATTTCTGTGGTCTCTGGGAGCCTCGGATGAAGTGTGACGGCTAGAGAGACGTTTTGAGATCATGGTTTGACTCGGACCTTCACGCAGCTCCAGCTCCAGATCCTGTCGGAGTCTAGACTCCGGAGCAGACAAGTGAGATGACAGTGCAGTGACAGGAGGGCGTTTTTTTTTTCATTCTCATTGCAACTGTCTAAATTACAGAACGAGCGATATTGTTTAAATCTGATCCAACACAGATTCTAGGAGCGCATTTCTTTGCTTCTGGGTTTAACAAGCATGTTGATTTTACGGAAACATTCCTTTCTTTAAAGTTTGTGCTTCAATGTGGTTTGAATCTCTAGTTATATGGGGAACTATTAATTTTTATTTTGTTTTTGTTTTTTTTTTTCAATCATTTGAGTGTTTGCTGAGTTCTGACAATAAAAAGGAATTTTATAATTTGAACTGTCAATCTTTTATTACAACTGCACAGCACCCTCTAGTGGTCACATCTCGGTTGTACATACATTCGCCACAAACAAATGTAGAGTTGAAGTTTTTATTGCATTCAGGTTGTTTTTTTTTTTCATACCTGTTCCAAAAATACTAAAACATTGAAAGCAGTCACCCTATGCCTAGAGAAAACCGTTGACGTAGTTTCAAACGCTATTCAGCAATGTTCTGTCTGCCTTTTCATACAAGCCGTTACTACAAAGCACACGTGAAGGCTGCTTTTTGTCTTACAGGGAAAACTTAAAAAAGAAAAAAGAAAAAAAAAGACATTTTGAACCATGAGCAGCAATTCAGGGAAATGCTTTGGAGATTAAAACAAGTTACTTGTAAATCAATATGCCTGATTCAGAAATGTGGGACATCCTTTCAGCCAAGCTGGTTTATGTAAAGGCATCGGTGATCCAATACAAACCATCACCATGACGACGCAGACTCGCAAATCTTATAGCTCCAAAAAAAAAAAAAAAACACGAAGGGAAATTATCGACAAGGTAAATCAGGTCACAGTCCAGGTTTAATAGAAATTCCACGAGAAGTGGAAGTGTGCTGTTGTGCTTAGTCTCAACCAAACCTGCAGCTTGATTTCTTGGATTTATGTTTTTTTTATGTACAGCAAGTGTAACTTGGAAGACTGCTCAAACACTCCAAGCTTGGGATCATCGCGCTACACATAAACAGTAATTAAATTGCCACTATGCTGAAGGAAGAGCCTTTTTTTTAGTGGTGTGGACATGAACAACTGGATTATTCAGAGTAGAAACATCAACAACACCACTTTACATATTACTGATGACCACTTTCAGAGTAGATCCAAACGGCTAAATCAATCCTGTAATTGTCGTTGAAAAGCTGGGCCGACTCCCTGAAGTAACTCATTTGCAACCGAACCATCTAAACCCACGAACCTACTAGAAAAGTGCTCCTGCCTCACCGTCCACTGGAGCGACGATTACGCAGGAAAGGCTCAAAGTGATCATGAATAACTTCAGCAGGTCTGCAAAGCTGCACGTCTTCCGAGTGCATGATTGTGACGATCACAAACAGAGGTGAAGCCGTTCAAAAGCGCCTATTTCTTTATTAACTACTTGGTATTCTGGTAGACATCACATATGTCGTCCACCTACTGTTGGTCTAAGCATCAGGATGGATGCTAGTTGTACTGGAGGCAAACGGAACTTTGTTTTCTAAAGCAACAGCGGCTCATCTGATCTTTCACATTAATGTGGTACAGTAATACTTTAAAGGACAAACCGCATCGGGAGTGAAGTTCACTGCATTCCCTTTTCCTTTGCAAATAAATAAAAATATTTACAATTAGAGTCTTCTTCATATTCTCAGTCTTACAAAGAGATTTGGGTGAAAATGAGTGGAAAACCCGTGGATACAGCAGTCGCTGGCTCAGTTTACAGCTACTAAGAAACGATTAATTGTGGGGGTTCAGACTCGTCATCCCATGCAGGTTTGTGTGGGTTGAACGGGCTGCTGGACAGACGGGGGATTTAGATTTTCTCCAGGAGTTTCTCAGCCAGTAGAGGGCTAGGAGAAGGAGAGCCGGGAGGAGGGGTGGAAGGAGGAGAGGGAAACAGAGTCGGGTGGATGGAAAACGGGGAAGGGGGCTCTCGCTTTGTCGGGGAAGAGAGCGGAAAGAACACTGCGGGTTGGATGGGGGAGATCTGCTTGGTGGGAGATGACAGGTCTGGGAATGGTTCGGTAGGAGATGATGGAGAGGGGCAGGAGAAAAACGGAGGCAGACCAGACGGCGACGTGGCCTCTAAAGAGCAGCAGGGAGCCGGTAGGGAGGACGTGTCGTCAGCGGACTGTGAAGAGGACGGCTGCACCGGGCCGTCGGGAGCGGAGGGAGGCAGATCAGGCTCCGCAGCCTCTGCGCTCCTGGACGCCTCGGCAGAAGCATCCTTGGTTGCAGGATCTTGTTCGGTAGGTTCTGGTACTTTGGCACGTAAAGCCTTTTCGGTCGGAGGGGTCCGTTCGTCTGGAAGGGCAGGCGGGGTTCGGCTGCCAGGTGAACATGGAGCCATCGGTCGCTCGTTACAACAGCGGGTGGGGAGTTGGAGGGTCTCCTTATCTAGAGCTGTGTTCTGGGAAAAAGAAAACCAGACAGACAAACCATAAGCTGATCTCAGAATAAAACAATCCGAATCAGATCGTTTAAACCAGTCTAGACCGACTTCAGGAAACCGAATCAACGCTTCCCTTGTAGTGAGCGGCTACGTCGTCTTTTCACACCTTCTCTCCTTCAACACCGACCCAGATTTCAGAAACGTTCACGAATCACAAGACGAAACCAGATCATGAAAATGGAAACACGGAAACTCTTTGCACGAGTGTCGGGACACAAAAAACAAGGACAATCAAATGCACAAAAAGGGCAAATGAGAAAAAGACAAAACGTTTACTTATTCTACTCAAGGGCTCTAGTAAGTGACTTTCTTTGTGTGTGTGTTTTTCCTTCGTAAACCAAAATTAAGTGATGCTTTCACAAGAGCAAAACCCCCCAAAAAGCCAGTAGTTGTTTGCCTTTTTGCATTTGCCCCTCTTGCAGAACCGCAGCAGCAGAACAGACGAGCACACGTTCCGGTGTTAGTACATACCATCGGCTTGGAGCTAAGTCAGAGGGCGAAGTGCAGGGAGAGGCAAACAAACAAACAAACAAACAAACAAACAAAAAAAAAGGGACAGAGACTAGTCTTACTCACAGCTTCACAAAACAAAGTCAGCACAACAAGCGAGACGGCCAGCGGACGGAGGATGTTCCGGCTCAGTGCCGCGGTAGGTCACTTCATCCCGGGACTCAGCCGGAGCAAACTCCAGACTACATATACTCTATAAATACTACACACTAGAGGGGGTTAAACCATACTGATCCCATTAGTTGGTGTAGATAAGTTTGGCACTTTTCTGTATTTTCTTTGAACGTTTAACAAAAACAGTTTTTTTTTTTTTTTTGGAAAAGCCCGATGTGGTAACTTGTAACTACAGGCGAACACAATCATCGGTGAAAACGATAACAGGATGTGTTGTGTTTCAATGAGGAGCATCTTGAAACTTTACATTTTTGTTGCAGAAAGTATGAAACGTGGAGCCCTTTTCTGGGTTTTCTGGCCAGCAAAGAAAACACAGAGTAACTGGCCTCATGCTTCTGGACGAGCCGGAGATGAAACACCGAAAGCAGTGAAGCGTCTTTGCGTCCGTCTCTGAGGGTTTAAACCAGCCGGCGCCAGTGCTGTTCTCAGCCTGCTCCTCAAGATGGTGCCAGAATATCAGCTAGACAAAATACTGGCGCGCATCCTGTTACAGGTTTGTAACCATCTTGCTGGAGGGCGAAAAAAAAGTTCATTTCAGGTTGATTCAAATTTAACTACAAAAAAAAAAAACAGCAAAAAAAACAGAGAAGGACGCAAATCAGGCTATTCTTGCATCAGCGGCGAAAACATGCTTTTAAAAAGCTCTTGATTTAACAGATGTGAGCCGTTTCTCTGATGCTTCAAACGTTCGTGGTGAAAACAAGCGAAGTGAACCGGAAATAAGGAGCAGAGTTGCACACAAGCAGCTCAGATGCCAGTTGTGTTAGTGAAGTCCACTTCAGCCGGTTAGTGGGAGACGTTACAGACGGGAGCAGGAACAGGAGGCCCAAGAATGTCACAGGAAGGAAGAGAAGGGGAGGGTGGGGAGAGGGCGAGGGGAAGGGAGCCGGCGGCGGCGGGGGAAGGCGGGACATGGGGAGCGGAGAAGGGGGAGGGGAGTGTGTACCAGGCTCTGAGCTCCAGCTGTCCCCTGTGGTCCTGGGTCAGGTGTGAAGAAGGGGTGAGGATGAGGGAAGAGGAAGAGGATGGAGAGGAGGAGGAGAAGGATGGAGACGAGGCCACGGCCCGCACCTACACCTCAAAACTGTCAAATGAGATCCACAACAAAATGAGGCTCTTGACACGAAGAGGAGCATCGAAGTAGTTTTTAATAATAAAAGAAGCTTCTCCGGCTTTGACCCCCTTCCTGCATTAACATCAGGGAGCCTGAGGAGGGTGCAGGAACCCGGGGGGATGGGGGTGGGGTTCGGGTGGGGGTGACCCCGAAGAGATGATGGGAGGAAGACATACTGAGACGATGACAAATCATCGTGAATGACAAATCCACGATGAGGGATGTGACAACAGCGGGACGACGTCTTCACTGTCCAGGTTTCAATCTCTGATATCCAATCAGAAGCACGTTTTTAGAACTTGGCATTGAAGCCTTCCTGTACAAAAGATAGTCATCTACGTCAGTCAAGGGCTGCAAGATTGAACTGAAAGTAATCCGGGTCAACCGTTCCCCAACCCACTCTGCGTAAACCCGCATCCGAATAAGGTCAAGTTCTGTAGCCAGGTAAACGTTCATCTTAAAGCCATCACGGGTCGGCGCGTGGATGCTCTCAGGTGCTTACCACGATGACCGACACTCCAGCCGCGGTGCCGCCGTGCTTCGGGGCGGTGTTGAAGTGCGTCTTCAGCTCACCCGTCACCTCCATCTTCATGTTGTTCTCGAGGACGGAATCCTCCTGGGTGTAAATGCGATTTCCACGCGGGACATCACGTTACATCACAGAAGAACAGCGCCCTATTTCAGGTTTATTTCACACGTACAAGCCAAAAGCTGCTGGTTTACAGTACCGTGACCCATGGGTGCGACAGGACATCCTGCGCCGTGTACCGAGCATCGGCGTTGACCTGCAGCATCTTTCCAATCAGCTCCTGCAACAAAAACTGTATCGCTTAGTTCGGATGTAAGAACATTGCTGCCACGTTCAAACCTCTTTGATGCCCAGTGACGACTATACCTGTACCCACGTGGCCCGGACTATCCTCGGTTCCTAAAGTGTAAATGTTGTAAAACCATCTCTGCTGCCAGAGATGGCGCGAAATGTTGCAAAAGATGCACAGTAAATCCTCCCGAAGTCACCTGCGTGGTCTCAGAATGGATCACTGGATCACTGGATCACAGATTTGGAGCAGAGCAGCTTCTTTAGTGCACAGTTCCCCCCCCCCGCGGTGTTGAGAACCGTCGCACGCTGATCACGTGCCGTCACCTCAACACACGAGAGTCACCGAAGGAGTGCGAAAGCTGCGCGTTCACCTGGAGACTTTCCGCAGCTTCCACTGCTCTCGGATCAACTTAGGATCAGACCGCGAACCGAGAGGGAGGTGATCAGGGAGAATGATTGGGATCAACAGACGGCTCAGTGTTGTGCGAGTGTGATGAGGTCGAACCTTGGCTGTATCCGTGACGTTGTCCCAGTAAGGACCGGGAAAGTCCAGTCGCCCAAGAAGGATCTGATCAAACAGCTCTTCCTGTCGGTTGTTCTCACTGGATTGACAAACATTACAAAAGTTCATTAATCAGCAGACACGTCACGCCGCCTCACAGCTGAAGTCCACATCTGCACATCTCTCGACTCCCGCTGAACGTTTAGCTCTCCACATTTGTCCAAACCACAATGTTAGGTTGTTCACTTTAGATTCCCGTATCTTTGCAGGTGCCTCCACTGAGGATTCGATTCCAGACGTGTCGTCGGGGAAACCGGTACCTTTTATTGTCCATGTCGTCGTTGTCATGATTGTGAAATACAACTAGCTGCAGCTGCACTGCTTCATGTTTACAGTCTAGTTTCAAAGATTTGAAACTAAATTTTCACATTTTTCTTCAAAGAAAAGACAAAAGACTTTAGTTCATTTTAACGCGGCACGAAGGAACCTTTTGAGTTTTTAAGCTGGCCGGGTCTGGTTTTGAGGCGTGGAGTCAAGACGCCGTTCACGTTCGACTCTTGTTGGGCCTCTTGCGCGGTCGGTCGCTTTCTCGCTTTCTCGATTTCTCGATTTCTCTTCCGCCGCAACTTTCTCTGCCATGAGCTCCACTGTGCTGTTAACGTTGCCAGCGAGGGACAGAGTACTGTGAAGCAAGGCATCGCAAGATACAACCTGGACGGGAGTCCAGAGTTACTGTGTCCGCGGGAACTAGACGACCTTCAAATGGAACTGAAACTGATATTGAACTTGCCGTAACGCGTTTGCAGTGCGTAACCTACACCGTGTAGTCTCACCATGCAGGCTGCATGTTCAAGTTTGAAATCTTCCATCAGAAACTTCCTGAACGGTAACTGACGAACAAATACCAGCCAAAGCACAATTCTTTACGGGGGGACAGAGTGAGATTCTACCTTCTAAAGGGAGGGAAGCCACACAGAAGGATGTAGGTGATCACACCTGCAGCCCAGACGTCCACTTTCAGACCATATCTGTGGCAGAGTGGCGTAAAACCAATAAGAGACAAAGATGCACAGTTACAGCAAACCATTTCCATTTACTAAACATAAATGAAATGGAAAAACACATATTAGTCCCCAGCTTACCCCGACTCAGCGATGATTTCTGGAGCGACATATGTTGGAGTACCACAGACGGTGTGCAGCGGTCCCTCCACCACGGTGGCCAGACCAAAGTCTCCGAGCTTCAGAGACTTGGTCCCATCTTGATTCTCGAACACCTAAAACGGGATACTCAGTTGGAGCCCATAAAGTAGGTGGATTTTTAAAAAAATATATATTTTTAAGAGTGTATTTTTTTTTTACATACCAGCAGATTCTCTGGTTTCACATCTCTGTGGACGATGTTCATGCTGTGCAGGTACTTCAGAGCTCCAGCGAGGTTGTACACCATGATGCTGGCATCTCTCTCCGTGTATTTGGCCGAGGACGTGATGGCGTCAAATAAATCCCCCCCCTGTGTAACCGGCAACACAGATGGTTACACAGCGCATCGAGGAGCGTGAAGCAATATCAGTCTCCTCCAAGAATACCTTGACAAGCTCCATAACGAGACACAGCTCAGAGGGAGTGTCCAGCTCCTCTATCAGCATGATGATGTTTGGGTGTTTCACCCTCCGCAGCACAGCCACTTCATTTTCGATGAGGTGCTCCTTCAGAGACACATGAAAGAGGTCCAAGTGAGCTACTGTACACGCCAGCACCATCGTGCTATCAAACGGACTCCAGTGTTGATCTGATCTCGATCTTTGTTGGATCCGAGTCAGTGTCGGGGGGATGAATTTAGAGACATATGAATAACTAATTCCAGGGTCGCAAATATGCAGATGACGCTGCGCTGTGTGTTGATGTTTGTAATGAACAGAGGAACATGAGCATATTTTCATGTGTTGTGTGGCTCTGAGAAATACGAGAGAGAGACTTGGGAGACTGTGAGAGGAAAAAGAAAGAGAAGAAAAACCTTTCCACTGCATCTGGCCTTGTTGATGATCTTGAGAGCAAACTCTTTCCCAGTGGACCTGAAGAGACACAGCACAATTAGAAATAACAATGAAATATTGTTTATAATTCAATCTACTGCTCAGACACGGGCGGAGTTTTCCTGCTGTTCCAACCACAGTATTAAAAACATGTTCACATCGCTGCTGTCCATATTACAACAGTTGATCATTAACAATAATGTCTATCATCATACTGCCATTTTATTGTTTTTAATTGTCATTTTATTGCCCTTTGGCTCTTAAACCACGCGTCATGTTATTACTTGTTTCGTTTAGATTTTAGATTTGCACTTTGTGTTTAGAATAATTTATTTATTGTGCAGGATCGAGGGTTTGAGAGTCATGTAATTTCAATTCTCTGTATGAACCTCACATGAGGCAGAATCGACAATAAACGTGACTTTGAAATGCTGTTTGAATCTCTTCCTCTAAATCCACTGCCTGCCTGCCTGCCTGCCTGCCGAGATGGAAAAACTACTGAACAGACACCTCTGTACGTCTCTGTCTCCACGATGCCCATCATCAGGACTTTAAATCTCTAACTAGGTAGTAAGCAGCTGCTTAAGATATTTGATCATTTTTGACTACCAGCTGTGCGTTTCACCTTCCCAGCGTCAGCGCGTTTACCTTTCCACGCACTCCTTAACCACAGCGAAGTTGCCGTCTCCAATAACTTTTCCAATCTTGTATTTTTCCAAGAGGTTTGAGGTCGGTAAGCACTGGTTCCCGTTAACTGCAGAGGAGAGACAGAGGTTATGACAGAAAAGGCCTAGGCGGAACCTAGGAAGGTGCAAGGACTAGGTGTTAGAGAACATACCCTCCGGACTGAGTTGACTGATTTGCTTCTGGTGATTATCTAGAGAGCCGTTAATGTTTGAAGAGGAGAGGTGATGTGACGAAGGGCTCTGCAGGATGCAACAGCAAGCATAAATAGGCATCAGTGTTAAAACAACCGCGGTAACCTTAGCAACCACAAATTACGCTTCACATGGGCAACGGGAACGCAAGATGCTGCCTGATGGTGGAGTCCTTTTTTTATTTAATTTTTGTAGCTTCACTTTAGATCAAATAAAATCTATATTTAGCCCCCCTGAGTCAACACTGTGTAGAAGCAATTTTCGCTGGGAGTCTTTTAGGGTAGGTGTACCAGCTTCGCTCATCTACTGAACCTTTTGCCCACGCTCTTTGCAAATTACCTCGAGCTCAGTCGGATTGGATGACGCAGCCATTGTCAGCTCTTGCCACAGATTCACAATGAGTTTTAGTTCTCAACACTGATTGGATTATATATATATATATATATATATATATATATATATATATATATATATATATATATATATATATATATATATATATATATATATATATATATATATATATCCTAAGATTAGTCCATCCCTCTAAAAGTGCAACATCTTATAGCTACTGGACCGAGTCTCTCCAGTATCTATTTATACTGCTCATAAAACTGGTATAGCTATAAATTAATGATTCATTTATTTCCAAAAAGCGCAGGAAAGGCAGTTTCAGCATCAGACAGCTACATTTTGAAATGTCAGCGATAAATGATGGGCAAAGTTAGAAATCGGACTTTTCAATAATGTACAGAAGTGGATTTGTACATCACGACACGTTAACGCATTACCTTACAATATCTGTCCTCAAAAAGAAAAAATACCAAAAGAAGTAGTCCTCTGGACCAAATTAGAAGGTGCCACAGCTCCGAGGTCACTTTCCAGACTGGATACATAGAAAAGCTTTTTCCTCTGAGGAAGGAATTCCATCTTTCTGCCTTAAGTGAAGGTGAGTGAATTGGAGGACGAGGACTGTAGCGTTTCATTAAAATCCTCATGATTCATAATTCAGTTTTATTTTCACCAGTGCATTTCAAAGTCATCTGTGCATCATAAAAAAACTGAAAGTGACTGACTGAGCCGATGGAGAAACGAGGTTTGCCAGCTGGAGAGATCATTTAAAGAAAAAGAAAAAAAATTGTTGTTTACAACTAATTCACAGTTTACAGAGGAATTTGTCAATAAATCAGATTAGCACGTTAAACTCCACCACAAACGCATCACAGTGCTACACAGGGAGAAGACATAGATTTTATTTTCTGTAAGTAGGTCATGCCATCATGCCTTATGCCCTCGTTTACGAGACCATAAATGGCACCAACCTGACTCTCTTGGATACCACACGCGAGGTTTTTAATGCGGCACATCTCGCAGCGACAGACCTATGAGCAGCAATTTACCAGAAATAATACTGCGTGGTAGGCATGGGTAATGGTTGACAATCTTGGTAAATTCAACTTAAAGAGTTTTCCAGGATATTTGATTCAGAAGTTCAGCGAACTGCCCAGTTGGCTCGCTGAGGGGGAATAAAAAGGTCAAATCACCAGCGTGAAGTGTTGATCTTGTTCCCCGAGATGTCCTACCTTCAAACTGGGGAGTGGTCGGGGGCCGGTGGGCGACGGAGTGGACGACTTGGTGGACCTGGGAGCTGACATGCCGTTAACTGTGAAAATGCAAGAGAAAGTAGAAAGAAAGAAGGGTCACACACAAGTCACACGCGAGTTAAACAGACTCATGGAGATCTGCTGCTTTGCAGACATGGATGGAGCCCAAGAGCTGCCTTCAAAATACAAACCGTGTTGTCAGTTCAGCTTTTTTAAATCAGGGGGATGTGCAGTGGCCGCCCTTCGCCAAACACCTATCAGGGGTACGGTTCACAGCTCCACCACAGCGAGGTCCAAGGAAGACCTTGAATCTGCATTCAAGCTCGTGGTTGACTCTACGCTTAATTTCATGCTCTTTCCTCAGCGATTATAATATTTGGCTTTTTGATTCAACATTTTTTTTTTTAACGCTGTAGCTGATTGTTAGTTAAAAGCACAGATTTTAAAATCCGGTCAAATGATAATCCAAATGAAATACACTGCACACATTCACAAGAAGAAATAACACTGAGCTGCTTACAGATGTAAACAGACTACTTACAGACTAATGTGTCTATAAAGGAGAAAAAGCACCAACATGTATGAGTGACAGAGTACGTAGACGGAGCTGCAGATCAGCTATTAATCCAGAAAACAAAAGCATCACCTCACCTGGGAACTTGACTGGAGTATGACTGCTGGAATAGTGGACAGGTCTCCTTGCTAATGGAAAAGTGACGGAACAAACAGAAATGAATATTTGATATACTCGTACTCAATAATATATACTTGTGTGCTCGTTAAATTTCCAATGAAAAGCAAGACTGAATTTTCAGGGGTCGCCTCGTAACCCACTAAAACTTCAGCGTTTGAGAGGAAGTGCTCAAATTCAGGCGTCATCACCAGCTGTGAATCCGTATTTTGGTGACTTCACTACCTTTCACGCTAGACACATGGGATTTCTTTGTTTGTGGGAAACATTTTCATGCATGTACATTGTCAAGGTTGTCTCAGACAGCTTCCTGCTTCCCTCCAATGTGCATGTGCCTCTTACCAGCACCCGGGGACTTGCTGCGCCTTGACGGTCCGGGACTCTTAACTGTCCGGTTCGGAGTGGCAGAACGGCTGTATGACGACTTTAATACTTTGCATTCTGGAGAAAAAAAAGAAAACACATACACACACTCAGGATCTGCATTGATAAATTACATTACAAACAAAAAAAATAATTATATGCAACACTGCCGTACCTGGGGTCTGGTTCATCTGGGTTAATTTTATGAATGATGACTGCAGCACTGGATTATATCAAACATTGTTTGGTCAATTTAAATTAATGGGAATAAATAAACTGCACTATAATAAACTGATGCAATATGGTACAATATCTGGCATACATCAAACATAACATCTGTAAAACCATTAAAACCATGAACTTGAACTGTAGGATGTAGGAAAAGTCACTGACGGCAGATGTGTGTTTAATGACTCACTTGGGACTAAAATAATAAATAATAATAAAGATGAATAATCTATGCACATAGTTGACTTAAAGATGAGCACAAAGTCAGTTCAACGGTGAAGCAGCTTCTGGACCCATTTTGCAGAAGGAGGAGGAGCTTAAGTCGAGGACGGTGTGCCATTTTTGTTCCTTCAAAGACCTAGTTCTCCTAAATGGAACACAGGAGCGGAAGCAGGACGAAGGCTATATATATATATATATATATATATATATAAATATATATATAAATATATATATATATATATATATATATATATATATATATATATATATATATGTATATATATATACACACATATATACATATATATACACATACAAACACCTCAGCACCCGCTGACTCTGCGCTTGTCTGTTTATGTGGCCTACAACTTCGTGGCTTCGTTGCTGTCGTTCCCAAACATTTCCATGTTCATTTAATACAGCTGAGAGTTGATTGTGGAATATTTACATGTGAGGAAATTTCACGACTGGATTTGTTGCACAGGTTCACTGAGCTACTGAGAGCGACAAATACAAATAGTTGTAAAAACAGTCTGCATGCCGAGGTGCTTGAGTTTACACACTTGTGGCCATGGAAGTGATTGGAACACCTGATTCCCATTATTTGGATGGGTGAGCGAATAATGTTGATGTGATGTGTAAAGGAAGAAGGCATAAAAAGGCATAAAACTGTGACATCAGTTCCATCGTGGGTTAAGGAAAAGAACACACAGCAGTGGAGAAGAAAAAACACACACACACACACACACACACACACACACACACACACACACACACACACACACACACACACACACACACACACACACACACACACACACACACACACACACACACACACACACACACACAGAGAGATGTTTAGTTAGTCTTTGTCAGGCCTACCAGTCATAAAGGCTGCAGAAGCCTTACCACTGTGATCCAACACAAAGTCATCCTGTGCATAGCGGTACTTCTCTGGACCGCACGCAATGAACACATCATCATCTCCAAAGAACTCCTGGAGGCAGGTAATCTAAAGGAGAAAGACAAGAGGTTAATAACTTAGGATTCAAAAAGTCAGAGACAATGCATTACAAATGAAATGGCCGATTCAGAAATAAAAACAACCCTTGGTCTATTATGAGATGGCGAGGAATGTACATGTTTGTTAGGGAACCAAAACGGTGTGAATCAAAGAAGCTTTGAGATTTGAGAAGCAAACACATATATCAGTCAAATCAATATTAGTACTTGGGGCAAATATACATTTCAATGTTACAGACAAATAGAGGTAAATGTAACTTTGTTAGTGTACCAAAAAGGACCATTTGTACCGGCAGGCGTTATAAATTTGTACAAGTTGACTACTGGTGTCAAGGCAAATTGCTGAGGTCTGTCATTTGATCCAAAATGAGGAGAATTAGACTACTAGATAATTTCCACTCAAACATTTCAGCCATCGTTGACTCCATTACTCCCAGTAAGGTGAAGGTTTTATCAGGTAAAAAGAAATCCACGTGGAGAAATGCCCCACTAGTAAGAAGTGTGAAAAGGGGAGTGTGAAAAAGCTGAACGGTGGTGGCAAAAGACCGGAATCCAGGTTCACTACGACATCTACAGAGCGAGACTTCCCAGATATAATTCACAATTGCGATGTAAGGGAATCCTTCTTTCCTGAAATCAGCAACAAAAACATCGTATCTAGTCGTATCTTGTTGGCCACTGTGGACAGGTAGACATCTGAACTCCACTCTACAAGGTCCACCAACGAATGTGCCAACTTCTTTACTGTGAAAAATCCTGAAGGTTAAAAAAAAGCAGTCAGCGCATCAATTTCAAGTCCAGTAACAGTGCTGCGTCCAATCAAAAAAAGACACGATTTTAGCCAATCAACTACAAAAACCTGGAGGATATTATGGATCAGCTAAATCATCCCCCTGTTGTCTTGATATTTTACCCACAGCTGTCTTCAAGAAAGGTTTTTACCCATCATGGCATCGGCCCTGGTTTAAAAAGTAAACTCATCACTTTTGTCAGGTGTTTCCCCCAGACCTTGAAGGCAGCACTCATCAAACCATTGTTGAAAAAGGCGAAGCAAGGCAAGTTTATTTGTATAGATCATTTCATGTACAAGACAATTCAAAGTGCTTTACATATAAACTGTTAAAGATGGACAAACAAATTAAACATAGAAATGGAAAAAATAAAGGCTGTAGTGTATTATGGTAGTTTATCGTATTGCAGCAGTAAATAAAAAAGTGTTTATAGTCAACTTCAACTTTAACAGGCAAGATTCCCTGGAGAAACTGCGATCCAGCTCACATCTGAATAATTGTACAGTCATTTAAACCAACAACCAAACACAATATTATGCATTATCTTAATACTGACGTATCCAGATTTTAGCTACAACACTCCTTGCAGTTAAATATGATAATTCGGGTCTTCCAGATGCATTCGATGGGATGCTTATGAGCTAAGCAAAGATAAGCACTGAGAGTATGACATCTGCAGTGTCATCCAGATTACTGCTGAGTCAGTGGGAGGAAGCAGTTCCAGTCAGCAAAAAAGTCATTTATCTTACCATTTTTAAAATTCTGTCTCAAATTATGATCATCATTTTGTCTGTTTTTTTTTTTTTTTTTTTTGAAGGGGGGGGGGGGGTTACACCCATCAACCACGCATGAAGATGGGAGCAGGAGTCTCTTTTTAAACTGTATCCTGTCAGGCCCACAGAAGTAACAGATTATCCCTCTGTTGCAGTAGTGGGAGAAGAAAGAAGACAAAAAAAGCGGCATATCCCTTCATTATCCCACTCCCCACCGCGCACATGTGCGCCCACACACTGGCAGGCTTATCTACTGTGTGTGCACGCAAAGACACACTCGACACTGAGAGGAGGAGTACAGCATGGCAGAAGATCGTGTGCAGATGGATCCTCTGGGGGAGACTGGGGGCTGAAACGGGAGGGAGTTCGGGGGGCTGAAACGGGAGGGAGTTCGGGGGGCTGAAACGGGAGGGAGTTCGGGGGGCTTGCAGCATGACTAGCAGATGAACTGGTGGTCAACAAAAGCTGTATGGCTACTGAAGAGCATAAACTGTCTTTAAAGAGGAATAACATACATATATATATATTTAATTTATTAAATGAGAACCACATCTATTAAGATGCAGCAATTCAGTAATATCCTGTATTCAAACAGTAAAAAAAAAAATTGAAGTATGACATACTGTTGGGCCTCCTGCTTTAGACCCTAACGAACTAAAATACCCCATAATACTGATCCGCAATTGTTTTTCTTTTTTAAAACTTTGCATTTGAAAGCATTCCTGGATGTTGAGTCTCCTATTTGGTTTTGAGTCTTATCTTGGTTAAAGTGGAAGAAATTCAGTGACATCCATGCCTTCATTTCACCAATACACTAGTAATTGTTTAGCAGAGTAAGCTTTTTCATGCTTCAATGGAATGTATATTTGTCTGTCATCAGCATAAAAGTGGAATGAAATTCCATGTTTCCGGAGAACTTATCCAAGCGGAAGCTCAGCTACAACTGCTACTCTAGGTGGAAGGTGACCCCTACTCCCCTACCTGACATAAACTGTAATTGTTAACGGTGAAACTTATTTACAAATTCATACAATTAATAATAAAATGATGTATTTTAGTAAAATAAAAATGAGAAAAATCCAATAATTTCCACCTGATCCCAACCATTCTGAAATCATGTGATTTGAGTTTTTTCTACTGGTTATTAATTATCCGAGGACTAATTATTTTGGCCTCTATGTGTTTATTTTTCTTTTCTCATTTCAAATGAACAAATCTGTTAAAAACAAAAACAAAAAACCCATCTTGGATTTCAAGACTGGAGGAGGGGCCAGACCGGGGCATCAGCAGTAACTGTAATACTAATAATAATATTAAATATCGTTATATTCAACTTGCTACTTTATGTTTATACTGACCATCGTTTCTAAACATTTAACATCATTTTATTTGGTAGTACATACAACAGCCCAGTAACAGCAGCGGAGAGCTGTCTACGTCACCGCGCTGAGCCACAGAAGACGACTGTGAGTGAATTTCACTCTGTGCAGGAGTCAACCACACTGGAATTTGGCAGCTGATCACCATACTTATCTATCAGGGCACATGTGTTAGGATCACCATGGCAACAGCCCGCAGAGGAGAGTCCTGTGTATGTGTCAAAACCCATCGTGGCGAGAGATCATCATGAGCAGATTCCAGGTTACGTTCCTCTCATGACTCTGACCTGTATCCACGTTCAGCACTCTGCAGTGCTTGGATACTGTCAAAGAGGACACGTTCCGGTAATTTTCCTTGCACTCAGCAGGCAGCAGCGATGTGGAGCCTGCTGGTCATTTGATAAATGACAGAATGAGACAGCAGCACAAGAGACTGCTGAGGTGGGCGATGTCCTCTTACATAAACACCACCAGTCAGGATGACATCAGCGGTCTGAGGAGCTTGGCGAGTGCATAAAACAGCAGTTAAAAATCTTGGGAAATCCAGTTTCCAAAAAGCCAGATGTGAAGGTTGTCATCCTGGCCTGTTAATAAAGAAAACTCTAACAGTCCACCTCCAGTCCACGAGGGTCGTTCACACCAAACAAATGTATCTGAGCTGAAGTAGAGATGTGTAAAATTCCTCCTGAAATATTGTGCAGGTCTCACCCAGAGCTCCTCAAAAGCCAAACTTTAGAATTAATACGGCCAGCGGGATTCAGCAACCTGTTGACACCAAGAGTTCACGTTCACCAAGGGTTTCCCAATCAAGAAGAGGCTTGATCGGAAACATTTACTTGTTGCTGGCAGAGTTCAGTGTTGGGTCAGTTTGACTGGATGTTCACCTGGATGCATCATGAAGTCAACAGTAAACTAAGAAAAGTGAAAATACTACAGTTTGTTCAGCAGAGTTCAACAAAGCCACATGATCATCTCAGTCAATGTACTTAATTTCCTAAAGAAAAACAACAAAAACCAAAAAAAAAAATAAGTGATAGTCACTGAAGTGTTGATCCAAAAAAAATATTTATATCTTGCACCAACTAAATGGTCAGTTTCAGAACAATCAGGGTTAATCACTGATGTGCCGCACCATTTGAGACAATGTTATTTTCATATCTATTTACATTATTTTACATACGACCATTTTTCATAGTTTCGTGCATCTGGAAAGCACTTTTCTTTTCTTTTCTCTTCGTTTTTAAACCAGATGCATGTTTCATGATCGCATGAAGAAAAGCACAAGAAAGCACTGTGGGCAGTTGACATTATCGGAGCTGGCATTAGCCAACAAACATGTCACAATTTCCAACTGTTTTCACCATATGTGTTTCATGAACACACATAAGGTGACGATTTTAATACAACGCACCATCCTCTGACATCACTTGCATTTGTTGTGATTTTATTCCTATATGCACCAGTCGCTGCGCTTGTTGTTTTATTCCAAAATCAATGTCAGCATCGCTTATGTAGATTTAGATATTCCCCTTCTAAAAGAAAATGTGCCTGTTGGACTCTGGAAAACAGACTGACTTCATATTTGAACTGAATGTGCAAACATGACGGCAAGTTGAAATTTGCATCCTAGTAAAAGAGCTTATGACTGTCAGAGCACATCGTCTTTGCTCAGGACAAACAGCCAATGGGGTTCCTTTGCTGGAACTCTCCTGTCTTGACCAATCAGTGAAGTGGCCTGTTTGCAGGGTTCTGTATTGGCTGGGTGACATTTCTTCAGGCGAAACTGAAGTTTGCCCTCCATAATGCGACACTCCCCCTCCTCTTGGATGTCTGACCTTCTCTTGCTCTCACCATCCGTCTGTGCCCTCCCTCTTGCACGCTGTACTGTCTGCCTTCCTGAGCTTGCCAACTGAAGATGTGTAGGCAGAGGCCTTAACCTGTCTTGGAAACGCATATGTGATAAGCACGTATTTTTTTTATTAAAGAAGAAACAAAAACAAAACAGCTATCACAACAATGCAATGTGCTTTCCAAGTTATCAAAAAAAAAAAAAAAGAAAAACAAACAAAAACCCCATAAAATCTGCAGAGAACGAGGCGCCGAGTGTTGAGGGAACTGAAAATAATCACTAAAAAGGTCCATTTACCTCCAAACCCTGCACTGCAGTCCTGCAGTATGGGCCAAGTTAAAAAGAGACAAAGAAGGCAAGTGGCAAAAAAAAAAAAAAAAAAAAGCAGATCAAGATTTCAGGCTCCTGCCTGAGGAAGGTCAACTATCATCACACTCTTGCTGCTACAATGGAAATAAACTTTCAATGTGGAAATCATGCTCATCCTTTAAAACAAGCTTAAGTGCTCACTTAGATTATTACTTATTAAGAATGTGCAGGTAGTGAGATACTTATTAAGTTTGTCAGGATGATGCTAAAGCTTTAACCAACCTGGGTATTACCTCTGATCTCAGACAGAAGCAGGTCCCAGAGACAGTTTAATTCCTCAGGATTACAGCCGTAAATCTCAGACACGTGCAACAACCACAAAAAGGCAGCGGCGGCATAAAAACAGCAGTGAGAACCTTTACAAACCTGTTACAAGACTGTGCAGAAGACAAAAGGAGTCCAAGGATCTACACAAGATCTTCACTTCACAGAGCCTGTCAAAGTTACATTTGCACATCTATAATTCACAACACGTTTACTTGATCATCAACAGTCTGCGTGAAGACGAAGCTCACGAAAACGCCGCAGTTAAAACTGCAGTTTATAGCCGTGCAAACAGGTTACAAGATGCTTTTTAGAGACAAACTGAAGACGAAAAAAAAAAAAATCAAGCTTCAGAAAGGAAATGGTTAGGAACTATGGGCCATCATATTAAGTTTGGTTCTTTTTTCCTGTCATGGATTCCGCGTCCATCCCTCCACCACCCGCCCCACTTCAGTTCTTTTCGGGGATATTTTCACCTATTCTCTTTTGTCCTTCTCAGAGTTTATTTTCCCTTCAGATATGCAAACACATTTTTGATGACACTGAAGTCACGGGATCAGGAAAGCCCTTCAGTCTAAACTCCTTGAAGTAGTCCACTGAAGATTTTGGCAACAACGACAAAAAAAGTAAAATCTGTTTGACATCTTCAGTCCAGAGGACTTGTTTTGCATCAGGCTTGTTGAGATTTTCTTGCTAAAAGGATCAAGGACATGTTCTCTTCTGAAGACCCTTCAAGCTCAAGTGTACGCAGGCGTTACCGACAGTAAAACGGCGTCCTACCACGTCAGAGACTCCAGGATTCAGCCTGAAGAACATCTCCAGGATCAAAGGCCAAATGTCTCAGCAGCATCTTGAAAAACTCACCCATGCATTTATCTTCAAATGAATTGACTACTACAACAGTGTCCTCACAAGTCCACCCAAAAACCCAGACAGCTACAGCTGATCCCGAATGCTGCTGCTCGAGTTCTCACTAGAACTAAGAAAGTGGACCACATCACAGCAGTCAGCTTTTATGCTCCACAGATCTGGAACAAACTTCCAGAAAACTGCAGGAATGCTGAAACACTCGGTTCCTTTAAATCAAGGTGAGAAACTCATTTGTTTACAGCTGCAATGTTCATTTCAGAACTACACTGTGACTCCAGCTTAAGTCTGAGTTTTCTCTATTACGCCACTGCACCGAAACTCATATTTGTTTTCGCTTTTAATTTTCATCTTTTTATTATTAAAGCACCTTGAGTTGCCGTGTAGCAAAAATAAAATTGCCTGAATGGCTTTGATTTCTAATGTACAATTCTGAGATCAGCTCATCTGCTGCTCACTTCGCTCTACACAAAAATGTTAAATTCTTTGAATTTTAAAAGTTATCCATTTCTAACTTGCATCCCGCTATGTTACCAGGAGTTTCACAAGCAGGATAATGTTAATCCACAAAGCTTCTGGAGAAACAGAAGACCCACAATCACACACCATTCCCCATATCAGGCTGTTGAGAAAAGAAAAAAAAGACCATCTTTCATGCAGAAACTGAAGGAGAAAAGCCAGTTTCTGGACCAGAGTTTGAATTGAGCCCAACTACGTCACTTTCTGCAAAAGAATGGATCGAGGCATGGTTGTGCAAGCAAAACAAAACAAGCAGATGAGATCACACAACACACAATGGATGCCCTTCCCTGACAGCGACCTCCACACGCGCTATGCAGCTGACAGAGCGGGGGCGGGGGGCGGGTGGTGGCGTGGGGCGGGATGCGGGGGGGTCCGTCTGTGGTGCTCTCTGTCTCCTCCCAGGCTTTTGTTTTTCAGTTTGCTTAACAGGCCCATCACACCAGCACTATTCTTCTTGTTTCTTTCTTTTTTTAACATACATCTTTTCTTTCTGCTGCAGAGTTGAGTCCCATAAAAGAGGATTTCGTGAAAGCAGAATAAACAATAGCATTTCACTAAACTGAACCAACGAATATTCCTGCTCGGAGGTGCATCCTTTCCATTGGTGTCATATGGCTCTGTATGTTAAACACTCCACATGACAATAGGTGGGCTTGCAAATTTCATGGCTGTTGACCTAAATGCTGCCATTTAATCCACACTTCACACAGAAAACGGCTCGCTCCCGACAAGCAGATGAGGCCCCTGTGTGGTCTTGCCTCCTACCAGTCAGAGACTGAGACGGTCTCCTTCATCTTTCTGCAACTACTATTGTCCTGCCAGGCGGATAAACAAGTAGCAACTTATCAACTTCAATATGATAACAAGGTGGGATTAATCAAGGCAACTGTTGGCCCACGACAGCAGAGCAGGACATGTTAAATAAATAAAAGCCTGAGCTGGTTTAGGGTATTGGGGTCAGGAAGCCATCATCATTAAGAGTGTGTGACACTGATGCCAGGATGAATCAGTGTCACGTGTATCAATATCCCCTCTGACGCGTTTATGACACAAAACCCAAGCAATCCATAACCTGTTTAATCTCAATACAACTGCAAGTGCAAGTGCTCTGTTTTCTACTAAAGCACGTGACAACTTCTACGCCGACTGAAAGAAAACAGTACGCTGGATTCAGTTACAGATGCTCAGAAAGGACCAGGACGATTTCTAATACTAGCAGTAACGTTAGATGAAATGAAAATGAAACTTAAGAAAAGCAAATTTCATGACAGATTTCAGCACTTTGGATGCATCGACCCGTCTGCATCGACATGTTTCTCCTCTGCTATCCATCTAACAAACTTCTTTGCATCCTGAACTTTTGTAAATGTTTGTTTAAATTGTATTTAAGTGCAAAGACAATGTCTATCAATTTATTTATTCAAATTAATTCAATTTGAAATAGTTAGGACTGATACGTTTGTGGTCCTTACTGATTTAGACTTTCACCTAAACTGGCTTTATTTTTTTTTTTTCTGTTTTCACTAACTGGATTTACTACAATTTCTTATGAATTATGATAAATTGCACAAGCAAAGCGTCTGTCTGTTTTGCTTATGAATGCAGAACAGAAAACTTTTCTCCTGTATCGTAAAAATCTTAACGATAGATTTCTGCTCTCACATATGAAATATAGAAAAAGGTGCAGTCAAAGGCTGACAAAGAATGGGAATATGGAGCCAAGAGCAGAGATGGAAAACCGACTGCAGCAAATCCATTGGTCTCGTATGGCAGAAATTTATTTTACAAACCAACACTGACCATGTGTTTTTTTTTAAAAGACAGTTTATTATGAAAGAAAGTCAATTTTATCCACCACAGGAGTAATTGAAACAAAAGAAAGGCCACCCATATTCCAGTCATCAGTGGGTATTCCCATTTCCTCTCCCATTCCTCTGCTTGCTATGTGTACTGAAATGGCCTTTTTATGATTTCAGACAGACAAGCATACTAGTCCTGCAGTCTACATGACCTTGGGTCCGTTTCCAGCCGCTTGTTAACGGCCAGACAGACTGTCATCTTGATAACATCAAAAAGAGAAAGGGGGGTTGTGAAATGCAGAGTTATTTCAGGGTTTGTTTGTTTTATCAACCTAGTTAAAATTCATATATGTAACTGAGTTTCAGAAGTAGAGAAGAAAAACATCTGAGACATGTTTTAATTTGAACTTTGCAAAGCATCTAAAAATGGATAGATGCACGGATGGATGGGTTTGTATGCCTGTAACAGGGGGACAATCTTGTTTCTTAAACAACAACAGGAGTTCGGGGGTTTCTGCTGATGCATGTCCATATACGGTGGTAAAATAACTTCAACCAAAACATTTCATACATTTCTACGTATTCATTCCTTCCTCAGTGAAAACTGATGAAACCAAGTGTACAACCTGAACTCCTGAGAGAATGAATAATAGGTATGACTTTGTGAAACTGCACCGTCACAAAAAAGGCTCAAAAACAGTTTTCCTCACTTATTTTCGAATACTGAGACGCAGCTTTCATGTCAGGACAACACGGATCGCAACACGGGACGGGTCCGCTGTCTAGAATTTCGCCTCCTGGTTAGTATGTCCCGCTAATTCTACGTATTCACCACTTTTAAGCCGGATCGAAGGATAGACTGCTGCATTGTCAGCAAAAATTGTTGGGATTTGTAGTTTTTTTGTTTTTTTTTTACATTTATAACCTTCAACTCACACAAGATGTGATTTATTTTCTACATCTAATTAAAGAAATAAAGAAAAGGAATACCAGCACTGCAGAAAAAAGAAACCCGGTTTGCCACCTCACATTTGGTGATGCATTTACAGAGAGACACAAAACTAAAACCGTCAGCGATGAGCACTGATGTCCGGCTGTTGACAGAACACACTGAGGATCTTCTCCACCTCTGGCATCAGACAGAGGCTGGACAGTCTGGGGTTTTGCCCACAGCCTTTGTGAATGCCAGAATTAATGATCAATACTTCCCTTAAAATAACCCACTGAGTATTTCTCAACGGAAAAGAAATGGTATTTCACAATGTGTAGCGTATTGATCCGTAGCGTTTTAAAAGCATCGCCACACACAGGTCGTCTTTGCCCTCCCAGTGTTACACAGGGCTGAAGGTTAAAGGCGGGGAGATGCTCTGGGATGAATCCAACTTCGCCTAAAGGTCACAGAACGGGCAGAGCCATGTCCTTCGTCTGTTCATAGGCTTCGTCGTGAAAAGGAAGCGCTGAAGTCAGCAAAAAATACATACGAGCATAAATCAATCAGTGTTTTCCTTTTTCCTGAGTGTTTTAAAACTGGACGTACAGTATAGTGTATTAAACAAGGTACACACACAGACTCAACTTTGAGAGACCAAAATGAACTGAAGGATGAATGTCAAATATTTTGGCAAAACTGGGTTGTTGTCAGGTGCTCGTCGCAGCAGGATACCTGCCCAGGTGGAGACAGAGAGGATAGACGGAGGTAGAGGAAACAGTGGCTAACAAATATGAGGATTAGGACATAAGCCTACTGATATTTCACCACACGTCTGTGACAACACAGTGCTGGGCTGAAATCCTCTCTTTATCCTTCCTTTTCTGCTCTTGTTTGCACGCAGATTTCTCAACTAATTACTCATCTAACTCCACAGGAATCTTTTATGTGACAAGGTGCAGTCAGGTTATTTCTCTGTAATTACACTAGATTTACTGTAACATCAGAATACCTTAATATCTAACATCCTCATCAAACATCAGCACGAATGCAACTGTTTAACCTGATAATGGCTTATTCATTTGAGAAAAAAAAAAGAATAGTGGTTATTAAAAGTACAAAAAGCTCAGCTTTAAGCCTTTATAAGACTATTTTAATCTAAACACAACATAATACCAAGACCAAGTCACAGAAAACCTGGATTAAAAGACCAGCTGCTATAAATACAATCCTGTTATTGGCTGAAACCTTCGACCTCACTACTGTGTGACGAAAACTCTGTGAGTGAACTGTAAAACAAAAACAAACAAAACAACTTTTCATTCTTCTATCATCATAAATCATATTCCAGAGCAAACTCACATTATGAAAAAAAAAAAAAAAAAAAAAAAAAAAAAAAAAAAAAAGGTCTCTTTCTCTCACGGTTGCCCCATCATTTACTGCAGTTCAGCTTCCTTCCTTCCAGAAGTACGATACTGTGCAGCCGACACTGACGCACAACGTGAGCAGGCAGACTGCGTGACAGGATTTGAACAGGCCTTTCCTTTGTTTTGACCAAGTGACAAACCATCAAACCACCTGGACATTATGTAATATGTGAAAAGATAAAAGGACACCTGGTTTTTTTTCTTTCTCTTTTTTTAAAAATAGATCTTGTGGCTCTAGTGGCCCTTTGATGGTGTCAAAAGATGAAAGGGTGAAGACACAGCAGAGGGCCACGGGCCAGGACTTGAACCCGAGCCAGCTGCATGAGGCGTGTTCAACCAGGCGAGCTATCCAGAAACCCAGAATGTAAAAATGTTTTTTCCAATAACACCAAAAATACCATCTTCTACTCTAACTTTAACATTGTAAATAATCAATTTTGGGAGACTATTTAAGCAAACACAAAAAAAAAAAAAAAAAAAAAAAAAAAAAAGGATCCTTTGCAAAGTCAAACACTAAATAACTGATTTGTCAAAACTGACTCATATCCAGACTAACAACTGATTTAATACGCTATGATACCTAAAGTAATATATTTAATCTCCTACAGTTGATGTTTACAAAAATAGTATTTCATTACCAATAAATGCAGTTGCCAAAACATGTTTTGTGATTATATAAAATTCTGTTGGTGATAAATAGTAAATAGTTTTTAAAATTCAGTATCTACACTGTCTATTTCATCACAAAGAACTTTCTCCTCTTTCACACAGTTTCTATAATTCTCTTGAACCACGTCCCAGTAAGTTTCATATTACGATTGAAATGGCAACAACTAAACAGTTTTTCAATATTAATGTATGCACGTGTTAAACAATGAAAATAGAGAAATCTTATTTTCTGCCTGCCCAGTCAGCTTTGAGATGCAAAACAGGGTCCTCTCTGCAAAGCAGCAGCTGACTCTGCTGGCCCTGATAACCAAGATCTACGACTGAGACAGTCTGAAGAGCAGCTCTGAGTCGAGCAGGGAGAGTGGACAGAGGCGTACTGTGCAAAAACACTCACAAATCTATGAACACACACCCAAAAACCACATCTGACAGCTGCACTTTAACCCTCCCTTCCATCTTATCGTGTTAATGATCCGGTGGCGACCAGCATTCCAGTCGGGGGCTTCTGTGCGTGTGTGTGTGTGTGTGTGTGTGTGTGTGTGTGTGTGTGTGTGTGTGTGTGTGTGTGTGTGTGTGTGTGTGTGTGTGTGTTTGGGGGGAGATTGCAATGTCTGCAGGCCAGGTGGCTAGGACCTCTCATTCTCTCATTTGATTTTGGAGAAGCAGATGGTGGCACATTTGGAGTGTGTATGTCTGCATATGTTTATGGGTGTGAATGACTGACTGAGGAGTTTTACAAGAGCTTTTTAAAGCATCTATGGAGTCGTTTACACTGGAATAACATGATTTTACATACACTCAGTTGTTCATTTATTAGGCACTCAAAGCTACTGCAGTCAAATACAACAGTGCTGCAGTAAATTCTGCTTTCGTGGAGCTTTTAGTGTTTAAGTTTTGCTTAAAGACTTTCAGAAAAGAGTTGATTCGACTTCGTGATCACTTGGGAGGGGTTTCTTGGGTTTCTGATGAATTATATTGTGTTATATGCTGTTGTCATCCATTTTTATTCAATACTAAAAATGTCTCAAGTTCAAGTAAAATACACACTCGCTGTCTAAGCCGACTCATGTTGCCTTGGACGGTCTACTGTCAGGTGTCTAGCTCTGGTCTCAGGTCGCAAGCTTACAGTGTTAAACCTAGAAATTGGATTTCATTTCATTCCAAACCAAACACATTGAAGCCAGCAGAGCATGACAAGTGGGAAGAAATTATCGCTTTCAGACCCACTGAGCAGCCCTCAGTACAGTATGTCTGTAGAAGTATATTAATATGTCCCACCAGATATTGTGGCAATAATAATCTCCACTGGCTTCTGCCGCAGCAATAAAATTCTTACACTTAGGGGTGGAAATAAATAAATAAACGGGGGGGACGGAATCAATTTTTCTTTTCTAAACCAGCACCTGACAGAAAAAAATATTCTCTTTTTTCTTACGCATTTACAAACTGAATGGATGAAAGGAGCATTGCAATATGCAACATGAGGAAGCAAACTGAACTCTTGTAAAAAAAAAAAAAAAAAAAGCCAAGAGTTTTAGAAATCTTAAAACAACTAAAACTTGTCACTATCACCATATCTAATGGTGGAGAAATTTACTAGGAGCATTGATGCATCGCTGAATTTATTTCTGTCTGAGGAGGCTGAACAGATTACCATCGCTCGGGTCGCGTAAAACATTTTTACAAACTATATGAAGCTAAAAACAAGATTGTAACCTCTGTTGTGAATCTGCAATAAAAATGCTTTTATGACGCGAAATAAGGTAACAGAAAATCCTTCATTTGTTCTCCAGTCAAGCTGACTGGACTTAACAGATCATGTTGTGGTTGAACTGGCTGAGACCCATCTTCAGCCTAATACAAGAACATGACGGCTGAATAAAAGCACAACCGGCTTTGAGCTCCGGTAAGAATTATTACCATTCTGCCTCTTTCAGATCATGAATAAAATGATAAGAGTGGTGGAGAAATATTGGGATTTCTACAGTCTACTTTCTAACCACACAACAAGTCTGTTGGGTGGTTTGTGAATAAATCAATTTCATTTTGAAACATTATCCATTAAATGATGGCATTTTTGTATGAAAAAGCTTTAACCAGTATATTATATGCATCCCACACAGACGGATAATCAAAACTAATGCTAAAGCATGTAACATTCCTGGTTTAAATGATTGCTAAATCTCTCAAAAAGAATAAGAAAAAGTTGGGCATCACATCAAGACACCTCAGTATTTTAATATAACCCATAAAGTCTGGTCATGCATTCTATCTAGAAAAATGAAGCGTAAGATGCCAAGATGAACAGCTGGTCTGCATGACTTGGAGTGTTGAAATACTTGGAATCTTCCAAGAGCTGCATATAGACACATCACGACTTTGTCGCAGATACCAGAATAAATTCAATCACAACATTAGTAAGGTATTATGTGCACAGCTATGAAACTCACAACTGTACTTTACTACCTAGTATCTGAATATATAAACATTCGACATACTATAAAGTGAAAAGCAGTAAACCCTGTTAACTGCAAAAAGCTTCTACAGTGACAGACAGATGCATGAAGTGCAACATTACCCACCACAGAAGCCTTAAAGCCAAGATAGTGTAAAATCGTAAACATTTGACGTGGATCAAATCGTTTCTTAAACGTTGTTATCGGACAAGAATGGATATTGTTCAAACTTCTGGTGTGATGCAAGTGTGTTTTTGTATATAGATACAATTATGCTCTGTAATATGATCCTAACAAGTCATCAGAAGTTGTGATGGGGTGACCTGACAGAAAAGATGCTGGGGTTGGCACCGTCAAAGCCAATAAGCCTCAAATATGTCACGAATCGTTTGTCTCTTCAGCCAAGATAGATTCATTTTGAGCCACAGCTGCCTTAATTTGGTTAAATTAGTCTGCACTTTTTACTCCCCACTCACTCTTAAAAGCAATATTTGACTGCTACAGAAACTAATAAAAAACAAATAAAAACGCCACCATTTCTATAGTTTTGGACAAACGCTACTTTGACTTAAAGGCGTACTGTATCCTTTGGTTTACACTCTTAAATACAGAACTTTAAGCTGACAAAAAGGTAATCATAAAATATAACCGATTCATGAAAATCAGAAATTGGTTCGGAGTAACTGTTCTAATAAAACTGATCTGGACAAAATACTTTGTATGCCTAGAAAAGATTGAAAATACTTTGACCATAGTGACATGTTAAGCTCAAGTGTTTATTGTAATAAGCATCACAGGTAATCAGTCTGCCCATTTAAAGGGTGAAATGTATAGTCACTCTGCTCAGTTTGCACAGAAGGACTGAGCCAAAGTACCTGTCTGCAGGTGCAGAAGTCTCATTGAGAGTTACAGAAATCGTTTGATGACAGCGATTGCCTCAAAAGGTTGCGCAGCAAAAAAATTACGTTGAAGGTCGCATCATCTTTGTCCAGGCAAGTTTTTTTTTCTTCCACCTGCTACCTACTCTCTCTACAGAACACAATCCCATCCACAACAATATCATAGTCTATGGAAAGTCCTGTCTGACCTCATGTCATTACCATGTCAAACGGGAAGCGGCTCAGAGCAGATCCTTGATGCAGTCCTGCGTCCACCTGAGGCCCATTTTTTACCCATTTTGCACACCTCACTGCTGTTGTTCTGCCCTGGTTCAGTTCCTGTAGCACTCCAACATACTTTACTGTTATTCCAGACTTTCTAACAGAATACCACAATCCCTCACCTGGCACGCTGTCAGAACAGCAGTATATCATGAATGTAACCAAAATACTTTATGTAGCTTTCCTTTCTGGATGGAAGGTGAATTGTGTTCATCAACAACAACAACAAAAAGACCTCCAGTTTTCTTGTTTTAAGCTTTTAAGAACATTCACAATGTTGACCTAAAACAACGGCGTTAAAAGGAGCCTGTCGATAATGAAAGATCTGATTGACAAAGTCTTGGAAATCTCTGATCACCAATGTCTATATAAGACAAATATATAGGGGATAGTTAGTGATGCCATTGAGATAATCAGCCTCTGAAAGTGTTTGCTTGTTTTAAGACAGAAAAAAAGAAGCTAAAGTTGGTGATTCCCATCAGTTTACTGCAAACAGAGTGCAGAATACATCTACGTACATAGTGACATTGGAGGTATAACAAGATCAAATACTTCAGTGAATTTAGTGTTTCATTATTTTTTTTAATTGCTGGATTTTATTGGATCCAGAAAGAGACAACAGAACGACATCTGCACAATGTTATCGGCCATCTGCCGCACCGTTCACTAAGTAGTTGGCATCAATCACCGAAAAACCTTTTTTTGGGGACCATTTCTATGTCAGTAATAATTATCTATAAAGTCTGCCAGATGAGACTTTGATATAAATCTTTTCTGATTGGGGACACCGTGTGTTCAAACTGATCTGGTCTCTTAATACCTGGAAAGTTTTAAATTTCCAATAGAGGTATTAATATAAAGGTGTCCCAGATGGGCAGGATTAGAGTGCAAACAGTCACACATGGGGCAGGAGTGAATGAGGTAGGGGGACATAATAACGCTGGACTGGGAAAAAAAAAAACAAAAAAAACCCTGAACTCTTAAGAGGGTTTACCTTTGCTTTATTAAAAGAACTGCTGACACAGCTGAAACATGTAATTCACAGTAGTTGTCGGAGGTAAGCTCATCTCTGCTCCATCTGGTTCTCTTATGCACATCGTCCTGTTTCATCATTTACCTTCCGACTGTCAGGGCACGATATATTATTTTACAACTACAGTTTTAGTTGTAGTTTTTCAAGCGTTTACGCGGTAATTACCAGAGCTTGCAGTTATTCAACAAGTATTCGTCTGACTTACCTGCTTGCCTTCTAAAGTGTACAGCCTTCTCACAGCTCCCGAGTCCAACTTGATAGCATCCGTGATGTCGGTGAGCACCTGCTCAAACGAATGCGCCGTCTTCTTGTTGAGCAGTATACGAACCGCCTTGCGGGGTTTGACACCACTGCGGATGACTGTGACCAGCTTGGGCTTGATGAAGTCCTTCGATTCACGCTGCAGCTCGTTCTTTAGTGGGATGAGGGAGGACAGGGAGCGCGATGTACCCGTCTTGCTGCCCACCGACCAGTTAGGGTTCATGTTCTTGGAGTAATCCACACGGCGAAAGGACTCGTTGGAGGCACACACATAGCTCTCACCTGCACAAACAAATGAGTTACACAGCATTTATATCACACTGCCATAACAAACATCTCTCAAACGGCCAAAGTCACAACGCACTAAAATATAGGTATAGTTACAAGTGGCAGACAGTCCTCCACTTGAGAGATGTCTGGGATAACAGGAATTAAACAGAAGCAAGACATATACAGCAGTCACAGAGTGGAAAACATTGAGACCTTCCTGCCAGGAATACCGCAAACTATAAAAATGATTCCATAAGGATTTGACATTTCATAGGTAGAACCAGACTAATTGTCGTTGTCAGAGTTAAACAGAATTGTGATAACCGGCCAGACTATGGTACGCACCACAAATACTGCCTCCTCATGATGAAAGGAACCCACTTTGAACAGAATAGTGCTCCTTTGTTGTGCTTAAGTGGAACCGATTATAAAAACATAAGGAAGTATACAAACTTTTACCTTTTTTTCCACCCAAAACAACAAATAAAATCAAACAATACGAAGAATTAATCGCTCATATGAGAAGCAGACAAGAACTGGAAATTGATTTGGTTTAGGTGTATCCAAATTATTTAAGTATTTAACAACAAAGAGTTAATGTCCTTCAGCTGAAACAAACAAGCGCATTGAGAGACTTCGTGACACTGTCCCTTTCTCCCGGCTGCGTTGGCCTTCCTCCAAAGCAGCGCGCTTCGTTTTATCTGCCGACATTCCAATTCAACACATCGACACACAAATATTTCCTCTTTGAGACAAAGCTGCGCGGCAAGTCAGTGGTCTTGTTCCGTGAATGAAAACCACCAGAAACTATTTGTGGCGATTATCTTGGAGGCAGAGTGTTGGAGCTGTAATTCCTCTCTGCTCAACAATGAGAGCAGTTACAGCGGAAAACCAAATGACTGTTTCTCTTCATGCTGTTTTTTTTTTTTTCCTCAAACAAAACTAAGTGTCTATAAACAGTCCCTCTTGCTAGTTCATCAAGACAAGCAAAATGAGCTAGAGCATAAGGCCAAATGAGACAGCATGTCTCCTGATACCAAATTTTGTTAAAGCCGTAATTAACCACAGGATAATTAGGAGGCTAGGCACAGCTGGAGGGCAGGGCTGTGACTCCACATGGAGGCAAAGTATAACCCGGGTTATTGTTTGTCACGGCTAAAACGACAGAATACTAAAAAGCCCTCAGATGTCCCTCTTAAATGTAATAGGCACCATCCATCACTGTCCGCTGTCCTCCTGTGGACAGCAGATGAGGTCAGCATTATTAGCGCCGAGTGACCAGTCCAGCAGTTTTTACCGCAGTGGTCTCACAGCTGTCGCCCATCCAAAACGCAGTTATTTGCAGAGTTTGTTTTGGTACGACTCTGAAAGCACTTTACAGGGCAGACAGTTTGGAAAGTCAAAAGCAGAAAAAAAGCACGCATGTAATGTTCCACAACATGTTCACAGGTTCATTAGATTAAGGACGACCGAGGGGCGTCTCAAAGCTGAAGCCACTGGAGAAGTAGGAAAAGTTGCAGTTCGTTAAATGGCCACCGGGGGGCTGGATCCAAAACAGACCGCCAAAGGCCACCAGAACCTCTAGACTTTTCCTTGGTTCAGATGAGGATTCGGTCGCAACATCTGACACAAATGTGGACGGACTGAACTGATGCTAGCTGTAGACGGCAGAAAGAAAAAAAAAGTTAGTTAGCGTGAGCTGAGCTAAAACAACTAGTTTGTGTTAAGTCGGGGAAGGCGGGGAAGGCGGGGAAGGCGTTCCCTTCAAAATTCTGCTTAACATGTCATCCTCATAGCTCCCAAAAAAAAAAACAAATCTACCGGATAATGACCAAGGTCTTTTTAGTGTTTTAGTGTCCCAGTGAACCCCAACAATAAACCAGCATGCACAACAGCAGGACCTTTAACCCCAAAACACTGCAGCCAAGACCTGAACCATTCTCCGCTTCAGTTGTGACGCACTACGCTGGTGTAGCCTGAGAGTCATCCAGGTCGTGATTCAAGCCTCAAAGGCGACTGGAATTCCTTGTTCATCATTTTTGAAGACATTATCTAACCTTCCATCAGGAGAGCACCTTTAAAGTCTGCAGTTTGGCACTCATTCCCTCCCATCACTGCTGTCTGCTGTCAGTTCAGAAAGTGTAGTCCACTGACAGTACATGGACTTTGAAAGGTAAGAGACTTAAAGATGTTATTGAATGAGGGCCTTCTAAAATTAAATAGAAAAGTAAATAACCATTATCAAAATTGTTTAAAAACCAAATTTCCAACGCAGCAATGACAAATACTAATAATGCTTTGACTAGAATATTGGACTTGAGTCTAATTCTTTGGAGACTATCAAATTTAACTTACTTTATTTACAGGTATATTGTCATTAGAGGTTGTGGCGTTTAAGTTGTAATGTTAATGTTCCATACAGACCCTTCAGTGACCCCTCAGTGACCCTTCAGGGACAAACATGTTATGGTACCAACTGGAATGACTCTGTGGCACATTTGGAAGCCTCTAAATTAAACTACAAAGCTCTTTCTACTTCCACTTCAGTGCCTACTATATTTTCTGAGTTTTTCTTCCAGTTGACTGGTTGGTTCTGTAATCCCATCCACTCATGATTGGCACATATGTGAATGGTGCTTTATTGGGTTTCCATACAAAAGAGTCCCAACAGTCACAGCAATCAATGCTCTCAGAGTGCTGAGCTGTGCAGTAATGTCCTCTCTCTTTCCATCGGATGGGCGAGTACACAAAGACTAGACTCTGGTGTTTGGCCCATCTTTGGAATAAAAGATTCTGACGAAGAAACACTCGTGACCATAATCAGACCGTCTTAAAAGGCCTGTTCAGCCAAATCATAAACTGAATTGCTTCAATTATTGAACCTAGAACCTCTTGCAGGATGCTGGTAAAAAGGAAGGTTTCTTTTTTTGTGATCAGTGTGACCAGTGTAAAAAATAAATAAATTTAAAAAAAAAAAGAAGAAAAAAAAGCAGTAGAAGATAGTGTCAGAGGTAAAGTCACTGCATCAAAACAACTTTGGCTCAGTTTTCCAACCAGTCATGCCACAGAATTTAGATCAGGCCTTGGCCTAAATCTTCCCTGGTTTCTCAGGGGATGTGGTACAGGAAATTAGTGTGGCCAAGAGACTAAAATTTAGGTGGATGAGAGATGAAAATAGACCAGTACATGAGAAAAATAGCTGCAATAAGAGGTCAGTTAATCCGCGGTCTGCTTGGACAAGTAGACCATGCATCCGCAACACTTCTCAAAAGATAACTAGACAGATTTAGGTACATATAACTTTTGAGCAAAGTTTAAAATCTCCCCAATTGTGCCCGAACAGTTTTAATTGTATTTGATTAAGTTGCATGGGTTATTTTGGCCAGGGGGCTGATTGGCAGAGAACATTTGCACCACAAACGCATGTATGGATCAAATGATATCAAACCAGCATGGATTGATTCAAGGAGCCAACCGTCCTCGTCAATCCATCATTAACCCTTACCCTCAACTAACTCGTCCAAGCTGGCTATCTTCCTGCTCCCGTCCAGCGTGTACAGCATCCGCACTCCTTGGGGAAGGCTGACGTTGTCTGACAGGGACCGCGTCAGCTCCATGAGCAGGGCATCCAGGGACCTGAACCGGTCGTGCGACACGGCGTACACCAACCCTTTGAAATACTTGTCACCGTTGCGATAAAACCTCACTTTTCTGGCCTTTTTCTCGGACGTGAGAGACTGGAGGGTGCGTGTGCGGTAGAAGCTGGAGTGCGCGCTGTGCGCGGGGCTGGGGACCAGCCCGTTGCCCCTGGAGCCACAGTGTGACCCGGAGCCCGAGTTGGTCCTCGGTGTCCGCTGTGGCTTCTCTCGTTCTTCAAAGTGCTCAAATTCGATGCCTTTGCTTAGAGACATGCTGCCTGCCACTTTTTTTTTAAGTAAACCCCAACAAAAAACTACTTTAATCCGCGGAGAGCTGCAGTGGTTGTGGCATGAATCTGTAAAGACAAGGCGCGCGTCTCACCCTCGAGTCCGCAGTTACTCACAGCCGCACCGGCTGTAAAAAAGTCCACGCATCGAAACGCACATCTCCAAAAAAACAAACAAACAAACAAAAAAAAAAAAAAAAAAAAAAAACGGAACAAATCCAGAGCTCCAAGTAACATGAATTGGTTTACGTGCCTATACGATACCAGTCAAACCACAGGAGCAACAGCCGCAAAGCGTTCCGCTTAAAGTGCTCATCCAGTTAAAAATGCGGTGAAAGGCTTTGTTTGGCAGACATCGCAACGGACCTCTTATTTTAAAGAGCACGTAGTTTCCCAAGAAGAGTCACAGCAGTGGACTCACGCCACGTCTTTCTCACATCCTTTATCTGCCCGGCCGTCCGGGCAAGCTGTCAGATCAATACCGAGGAGGAAGGAAGGCGAAGCTGTCCACGCCTCGGGGTCCTAATGTCCCCCCAGTTCACCTGACGTCTCTACGACACCCCGGACCCCACCCCGGCCGAAAACGGAAAAAATAAAATACAATAAGGCACCGTGAAAGCGCTATAAAAAAATTAAAAGAATGTAAAACCAAAAATAAATAGAAATATGAAGTTGGTTTTACTATTAGGCTAAGAATATATACTTTTTTTCATTGCACCATTACTGATTTAATAAAAATCAATACAAAAAGAAACAACTCTTTGTAGCTTCCTGCACGACTTATTCACACTTGTGTCCCTTTCCGACAGACTAGCCCTTCCCCTGACGACGCTTTCAAACTGTACTCAGTCTAATTATACTGCCATGGACTTTTGCATTTTTAAAATGTTCAGTGAGGCCTGGAGGGTCTGATCAACAGCTTTTGGCGTTTTCTTGTTTTGTCATAATTTTCTGTGTGTTGGTTGATCTGACCTTAAGGGTAGTCAATATTGCTGGGATATCCACCCCTGGGAAGATTAACTATCCTGAATTTTTTCCCATTTGTGATTTATATTTCTGTTGAAAGATTAAATCAGTGTTTGGAAGAAGTTTATTAGCTTTTCCAGAATAATATTCAGAAAATTTCTCAAAACATTGCAATGGCTCCTTTGATGTCCTGTTAATGCACACTTGAATGCTCTAGACCAGCAAACTTCCAAAACCTGTCCTTTGATTAAGTTCGGCACACCTGCCAATGATCACGTCATAGAGGCCTGACTTACTGGACCGGTCTTAAACCTTTCCTCCTAAATCCTGTGGAGGGGTGTACTTAATACTGCCCACTTTTTTTTAAACATACAATTCTTGCTTTCATTTTTGTTAAATGGTACAGAATGTTTTGTCCACGTGATGTTGCTTTTGCCTAGTATAAAAACCCACTATAATCCACACATCCACATTTTGTTTATACATACACTTCAGGATATTAACTTTGAGCAACTGCACACAAGGATACGAGCACAGGAACTACAATTTTCCACACAGGTCCAGAATGGAAACAGAGAAAATCATGCTGTGAGCTAGTGTCCCAAAATGGATCAGGGCTGCTGAAAGGTTTAGCAGATATGAAATTAGGTAGAAAACCTTTTACTCCTAAATTTAAATAATCTCCCACCATGCACTACAATCTTCATTTCTTGCATTTAATTTGGTTTTCTTTATCAATTTTTTTCAGTTCATTATGAACTTTAAAGAGAAATGTCACTTTAAAACTGAATGCAAGGAAGTCTTACATTTGACACCACCAAAAAGTCATGACACTCAGTCTGCATTTGCCACAGTTGACAGGCTGGCAAACCCTCCTGTGTCTGTGGCGCCAAAAACAAAAAAAAAAAACTCATCCAACTGAGGTAGTTTGGTTACAGATCGGGTGGCTAGCCATTGGCCAAGCTGATAAATGTGCTTGTGAACACCAAAATATGCTCATCGTTATGGAATTTTGAAGTCTCAAAATGGTAAGGTAAATTGTCGAGCTTTGAATCCTAAAGGTTGTCTTCCAGGACTATATCTGACCCAAGCGACACATTCACAGATCAAGACGAAACAAGCTTTGAGCCAAGCCTTTTTAAAGAGAAACCCCAAGTCAGACTGGAGCAATTGAGCTTTATTTTGCAGGGGAAGTGGCTCCATAACCTCACTGCTTCTGAGCCTACAAAGAACAGACATGTTAGAACTGTAGGGAAAAAAAACCTGGAAAACTTCTGGAAAAACTGTAAATTTCACCCACCTGAGATGCCTGTGCGTGGTAGTGAGGCTTCTGGGATACAAACCATGGCTTCTGGGGCCTGTGGATTTGGTAGCCTGGCCTCCATACTTGATAGCGTGGGGGCTCCTTGGGCGGGTAGCCGTGGTGCTGCTGCAGAGGGGGAACCTGGGGCTCCTTGGGCGGGTAGCCGTGGTGCTGCTGCAGAGGGGGAACCTGGGGCTCCTTGGGCGGGTAGCCGGGGCGCTGCTGCTGCTGAGGGGGAACCTGGGGCTCCTTGGGCGGGTAGCCGGGGCGCTGCTGCTGCTGAGGGGGAACCTGGGGCTCCTTGGGCGGGTAGCCGGGGCGCTGCTGCTGCTGAGGGGGAACCTGGGGCTCCTTGGGCGGGTAGCCGGGGCGCTGCTGCTGCTGAGGGGGAACCTGGGGCTCCTTGGGCAGGTAGCCGGGGCGCTGCTGCTGCTGAGGGGGAACCTGGGGCTCCTTGGGCGGGTAGCCGGGGCGCTGCTGCTGCTGAGGGGGAACCTGGGGCTCCTTGGGCGGGTAGCCGGGGCGCTGCTGCTGCTGAGGGGGAACCTGGGGCTCCTTGGGCGGGTAGCCGGGGCGCTGCTGCTGCTGAGGGGGAACCTGGGGCTCCTTGGGCGGGTAGCCGGGGCGCTGCTGCTGCTGAGGGGGAACCTGGGGCTCCTTGGGCGGGTAGCCGGGGCGATGCTGCTGCTGAGGGGGAACCTGGGGCTCCTTGGGCGGGTAGCCGGGGCGCTGCTGCTGCTGAGGGGGAACCTGGGGCTCCTTGGGCGGGTAGCCGGGGCGCTGCTGCTGCTGAGGGGGAACCTGGGGCTCCTTGGGCGGGTAGCCGGGGCGCTGCTGCTGCTGCTGAGGGGGAACCTGGGGCTCCTTGGGCGGGTAGCCGGGGCGCTGCTGCTGCTGCTGAGGGGGAACCTGGGGCTCCTTGGGCGGGTAGCCGGGGCGCTGCTGCTGCTGCTGAGGGGGAACCTGGGGCTCCTTGGGCGGGTAGCCGGGGCGCTGCTGCTGCTGAGGGGGAACCTGGGGCTCCTTGGGCGGGTAGCCGGGGCGCTGCTGCTGAGGGGGAACCTGGGGCTCTTTGGGCAGGTAGCCGGGGCGCTGCTGCTGAGGGGGAACCTGGGGCAAGTAGCTTTGAGACTGCTTGTGAATCTTGGGCTGCTGGCGTACTTTGGGCAGATAGTACTGATGCTGCTGGGGAATCTGAGGTAATTTGGATGAAAAGCCGGGATGCTTCTTGGGAACAGCCATCACATCAAGTGGGTAGGTGGCCTCCATGGGAAGCCAGGTCAAATAAGGAGCTGGTTGAGCAACCAAAACAAGCAGTTCCTTATTACCATCATTTTCAGAAGATCCAGCACTGTTGGCTGTAGGGTAAAGATGTTAGTTTTCAATTGGTGCAATGAAATTATCTTGATTTAATAGACCTACCTTTCACCACTTGTATTGTCATAGCAAGCACCAGCAGTACCAGCATTCTGGAAGTAGTAGTCAAGTTATTCTAAGCATTTATAACAATTTGAACATGCAATTGTAAAACAAAAGTTTTAAACACACCTAATACCAGTCCGCATAGTGATAACCACTCTCATAACAAGTTCAGTCCCATATGTGAGCTACTACCAAATGAAAAATGAAGCTTATCAGACAGCATCAAGTTACAAAAGCTGCTAATCAGCTTTTTATATCCTTTCCCTTCTTGTCAAATTAAGTGGACACATGTGTGATTAGTTAAAGGTAGGAGGGGCTAATGAGTCTATAAGAGACAGTCAATGAACAACTGCTACCAGAAAATTAATATGGAAATTTATGATGAAGAAAATAAGGAAGTTATTTTCCTGATCTCTTTGTGCCTTTTGTGTCCATTTTTTTCGAAGATGAGCTACCTAAAATGACAATTTACAAATACATGCTGATTAGATTTGTTCTTAACTTTATTCTTCACATTATAGGTGTGATATCTTCCTTTTTGGTAACCTGGCATGCCTGAACCAAAATTGGTTTGAATGTTGACTCAAAAATATAAGTTTTTGCACTTGGAATTCTTAGATATTTAACAAAGGGGATAAAGGAGAAAAACAGTTTTTGTGAGAAAGAAAAAAAATTAGGTTAAAAAGGATGTGAACGATGTAAAAGGGATGTGTACCTCAAAAAAAATCATCTTTATTATTAAATACCAGTTAACAGACCACAGTTTGTGAGATGGAACAGTTGTGGGTCTAAGCGGGTGATCAGCAGAACAGAAGCACCAATGAGGAGATGCTCTCACAGTTTCTCTCCAATCTGCAGACTGTGGGGTCCTGTTATTTTCAGAAATATTCAGAACTTGTCAGTTTTGTCATTAGCAGATGTGTAGAACACTTTTCAGCCATGGAGAAAAAGGTGACAGAGCTCTACAGATACCTGACTACAGATGCAACAGGTTGAACTGAACATAAGGCACACCAGCCTTGACACCTCTTCAGCTTATGATGATTAAGGGTTCTTATTCATTACTCCTCCTTTTTTATTTGCTTACTCTTGTTTTTTTCTACTTGAATGTTGTAACACACAAATTTCCCCTTGTGGGATCAATAAAGTCCTATCTTATCTTATCTCTCTTTACCTGGGCTTTGGAAAAATTCATCAGGTGCTCACAGAACGGTCGTGGCTACTCGTAACAGATCCTGGTATAGATCCTTGGTCATCTTGGTAATGGCAAACCTGATCAAGTTGAAGACATTTGGATTTCTATTTTGGATCTTGAAGTTTCACCTCATCTAAAATAAACAAAAATGTATTTAGTTTCAGTAAAACCAGGTACCAAAATCTCTGAGACCAACATTTCGCTTTGCCCAGACAAGTAAACCACCAGTTGGCAATAGAGAGGATCAGTGGCTCATGTGCAACTTAAGTGCCTAAAATATGACTTTTCCCAATAATGTATTGCAAGTCTGATTATTTGAATTCAAATATATTAAATCCTAGTTCAGTAGTGCCACATCATAAGCATTCTCAAAGCACTTTGCTTAAGTACAACTAGTCCAGTTTAATTCATTCTGCATGCGTACATACACCAATGAAAGCATATGGGGCAATGCCGAATTAAGCATCTTGCTCCAAAACTATTTAACTACAAGGTCAGGAATTATACCACTAACTTGCCATTTGGAAGTCCCAGCTGCCCTGGCTATAGTGGGGACAAGTTTCCCAATCACTTCAAGATACTGTATGTAAGCCCATTAGAAGCTTCTAAAACCATCATGGAGAATCACGATCACGATCATCTTACTGTTAACAAGTAAGACGTTAACAAGTGTCGAAATGGACCGAGTGCATCCATACATATCCGAGTGCATATAGCAAAGTTGATTGGCTACCAGCTCCTTCAGCTGACCTGCTGCCGGACTTCCCGCTTCATGTGTTGACATGAAAAAATTACGGTCCCGTCATCTGATGAGGGGTTAATACCAACGGCCTTGCTAAGTGCCGTTGTACAATTACAGATGATGTTATAACAGCTGGCCGTCAGCTAATACAATTTGCTTTATGTGAACTCTTGATATTATACAAAATGGTAATGTAGAACACTGAAGTTCCCCCATGCGAAGGGTTTCCCCCAGTGAAGAACCGGATTCTGAAGCAATGCTTGTACAGTTCCAGCATCCAGTAGCACTACTTGGTGCCAGGTCTAGTGAAAGAAAACCCACGGAAATTGTAGGAATTGAGCTTTATGTTGCCAGGCAAGTTGGTCCATATCCTCAGTTAGTCAACCTATAAACAAATACAAACACACACACACCAAATGGAACAAATCTATTTTGTTTAAAAAAATGTGAAGTTCACAAACTATGGCATTTGAGGCTCCTTGGCCAGGTAGCTGTGGTGCTGCTGAGGGGGAACCCGGTTTTTTCAAGTTGAGCTACTTAAAAAGGGAATTTACAAATACATGCTGATTAGATATGTTTCCTCACTTTATCCTGTGATATGTGAATAGGTGTGATATCTTCCTTTTTTGTAACCTGGCATTCCTGAACCAAAACTGGTTTATATGTTGACGTGAAATATGATACATTTTTCACTTGGACCTGTATAATATCTAAGGCAGAGGTTAAAGAAGACAAAAATAAATTAATATTCAAACAGTTTTGGGACAAAGAAAAAAAACTTGATGGTAAAAAGGACCATTTAGTAATCTGGCGGGACAATTAATTTTAACAGTTTTATCAGATGTATTGCGTCACTTCCTGTTTGTTTTCACAGCGTCACAGGCTCCTACTCTTCAAATCTTTTAAATCTAAACTTAACTTGTTTTATGGTAATATAACACTGTATCTGTAAGTTCTTTTCTTCGATTAAGCAGTTGCACCATTTCCCTTCTGTAACCATCATCGTCACCAATCACAGGTACATTTTCAGTGTATTAGCCTCTTACCACGGCCTCCTCCTCTCCCATCATTTCTCCCTCTTACTGTTGCTGCGTGTGAATTGTTTAGTTATTCCTCTTCCTCCTTTAGTGAAGACGATAAGTGTGTAGTGTAGTTTATTCATAGCATTGGAGGCGAGGCCAATTGAGTTAGAGGCCCAGATCCGCCAATTAGACCACAGTCTGTAGCCTCACACCAAGAAGGTTCGTGGTTCAATTTCCCGGCCCATCGGGAGTCTCTGTATGGAGTTTGCATGTTCTCCTCATGCTTACGTGGGTTCCCTCCCTGCTTCCATAGTCTGTTGGATATCTGCCAACATCCTGACCTGTAGTCCCACTCTGAGCACCTCAGTGTTTACATCTGTTCATGTAGGATTCTGTAGTCCGCAACTAACCATGTTTTAGTAGTATGTACATGGAACTCAGATCTCCTGCTTACCAATTTCTTGTCTTTTGTATCTTTGACAATATATTCATTCTCCTCTGTTCGTCATTCTCTTTTTGAACTCCCTTTTCAGCTGACCTTCAGGAAGAGGGTTTCCCCTTACGAGCCAGGTCCTGCACAAGGTTTCTTCACTTGTAAAGATTTTTAACCAGGCCACTTTTTGGATTAAGGATTTTACCCCACGAGAGGAGGATTTTTGATCTACACTTCCATCTACGGAGAAAATGCGATTAGCTCTAAAGATACATGCTTAGGAGAAAGATTGTATGCCTTGCCTGCAGGGTTCAAGTTAAACTCAAAGCCCTTTCGTTTTCAGCTTGGTGCCAAGCCTTTTGAAAAAGAAACTTAAGTCAGACTGCAGTGATTGAGCTTTATTTTGCCAGGCAAGTGGCTCCTTAGCCTCACTGTTGCTGAGCCTACAAAGAACGGACATGTTAGAACTCAAGGGAACAAATCAATTTTGGAAAACAAGCAAGTTTCACCCACCTGAGATTTCTGTGCATGGTAGCGAGGCTTCTGGGATACAAACCATGGCTTCTGGGGCCTATAGATTTGGTAGCCTGGCCTCCTTGCCAGATAGCGTGGGGGCTCCTTGGGCGGGTAGCCGTGGTGCTGCTGCTGAGGGGGAACCTGGGGCTCCTTGGGCGGGTAGCCGTGGTGCTGCTGCTGAGGGGGAACCTGGGGCTCCTTGGGCGGGTAGCCGTGGTGCTGCTGCTGAGGGGGAACCTGGGGCTCCTTGGGCGGGTAGCCGTGGTGCTGCTGCTGAGGGGGAACCTGGGGCTCCTTGGGCGGGTAGCCGTGGTGCTGCTGCTGAGGGGGAACCTGGGGCTCCTTGGGCGGGTAGCCGTGGTGCTGCTGCTGAGGGGGAACCTGGGGCTCCTTGGGCGGGTAGCCGTGGTGCTGCTGCTGAGGGGGAACCTGGGGCTCCTTGGGCGGGTAGCCGTGGTGCTGCTGCTGAGGGGGAACCTGGGGCTCCTTGGGCGGGTAGCCGTGGTGCTGCTGCTGAGGGGGAACCTGGGGCTCCTTGGGCGGGTAGCCGTGGTGCTGCTGCTGAGGGGGAACCTGGGGCTCCTTGGGCGGGTAGCCGTGGTGCTGCTGCTGAGGGGGAACCTGGGGCTCCTTGGGCGGGTAGCCGTGGTGCTGCTGCTGAGGGGGAACCTGGGGCTCCCTGGGCGGGTAGCCGTGGTGCTGCTGCTGAGGGGGAACCTGGGGCTCCTTGGGCGGGTAGCCGTGGTGCTGCTGCTGAGGGGGAACCTGGGGCTCCTTGGGCGGGTAGCCGTGGTGCTGCTGCTGAGGGGGAACCTGGGGCTCCTTGGGCGGGTAGCCGTGGTGCTGCTGCTGAGGGGGAACCTGGGGCTCCTTGGGCGGGTAGCCGTGGTGCTGCTGCTGAGGGGGAACCTGGGGCTCCTTGGGCGGGTAGCCGTGGTGCTGCTGCTGAGGGGGAACCTGGGGCTCCTTGGGCGGGTAGCCGTGGTGCTGCTGCTGAGGGGGAACCTGGGGCTCCTTGGGCGGGTAGCCGTGGTGCTGCTGCTGAGGGGGAACCTGGGGCTCCTTGGGCGGGTAGCCGTGGTGCTGCTGCTGAGGGGGAACCTGGGGCTCCTTGGGCGGGTAGCCGTGGTGCTGCTGCTGCTGAGGGGGAACCTGGGGCTCCTTGGGCGGGTAGCCGTGGTGCTGCTGCTGAGGGGAAACCTGGGGCTCCTTGGGCGGGTAGCCGTGGTGCTGCTGCTGAGGGGGAACCTGAGGGAAGTAGCTTCGAGACTGCTGGTGTACTTTGGGCAGATAGTACTGATGCTGCTGGGGAATCTGAGGTAGTTTGAATGAAAAGCCAGGATGTTTCTTGGAAACAGCCATCACATCAAGTGGGTAAGTGGCCTCCATGGGTAACCAGTTCCAGTAAGAAGAGGATTCGTCACCCAAAACATGCAGCTCCTCGTTGCCATCATTTTCGGAATAGCCAGTATTGTTGGCTATAGGATAAAGATGTTAGTCCTTGATTCTGGCAATCAAGTCAGCTCAATTTAATAAACCTACCTTTCACTTCATGTATAGTGATAGCAAGCCCCGCCAGTAGCAGTATTCTAAAAGTAATAGCCAAATTAGTATAAACCTTTACAACAGTTAGAACATGCAATTTAAGAAAAAGTTAAAGATTCACCTAATAACAGTCCCCATAACTATAACAACTTTCATAACAAGTTCAGTCCCATACATGCGCTACTACCAAATGAACAATGAAACTAGTCAGACAACATCAAGCAACAGACCCTTCTAATCAACGTTTTATATCCTTTCCCTTCTTGTCAAATTAATTGGACACATGTGTGATTAGTTAAAGGTAGGAGGGGCTAATTATTCTACAGGAGACATTCAATGAACTACTGCTACCAGAAAATTAATGTGGATATCTATGATCTAAAGAAAACATAGAAGTTTTTTTTTTGTTTTATTGCTCAGTCATTTCTATATGAGCCCCCTAAAATGACAAATTTTAATTACATACTGATAGGAATGGTTCTAACTTTATCCTTAGAGGTGTGATATCTTCCTTTTTTCTAACCTCGCATGTCTAATCCAAAAATTGGTTTGAATTTTGACTTGAAATAAGATAAATATTTCACTTGGACCTCTAAGATATCTAAAAAGAGGGTTAAATAAGACAAAATTAAGTGATGTAATATTAAAAAAAAATTTTGGGACAAAGAAGAAATTTTTCTTTAAATATTTAGTTAAAAATGACCGTTTAGTAATTTGGCAAGAACATAATTTTGACAAGAGTACCAGGTTTTTCACAGCAAAATTAATTTGTATAGAATAGCATAATAATCTCAAAAGGGAAATGCTATCATTTTAAATAAACATGCAAAATTGAATTAATGGAAGTTTTTTTTTTTTAACAGTTAACAGACCAATAGAGACAGAGGTGTGGTTAATCTCTATAGATGTGTATCTCCAAAAATCACCTGCATTAATAGCTACCAGATAAACAGACCATTTGTGCGATGGAACAGTTGCGCGTCCAAGCAGGTGATCAGCAGAACATAAGCACCGATGAGGAGATGCTGTCACAGATTCTCTTCAGTCTGTAGACTGCAGGGTTCAAGTTTAACTTACAGCCCTTTCATTTCCAGAAATATTTAGTTTTCCAGTAGCAGATTTGCTGAACACTTCCCATTCACGGAAAAAAGGTGGAGCTCTACAGATACAACAGATTGAATTGGACATAAGACACAGAGGGTTACTTAGTAGAGAAAACAGATTGTTGGACTTGAGGAAGCTTAGATCCTTCAGTGTTCACTGCAAGACGTTTCATATTTCCACCCACAGGTCTTGTCACAGTATCAATTCAATTCAATTTTATTTATATAGCGTCTATTACAACAAGTTTTCCAGAGCTTTCCAGAGACCCAGAACATGACCCCTGAGCAGTTATTACATAAACAGCAGGTAAAAACTTCCCTAGCGGGAGAAAAACCTTAAGCCAAACAGTTGCAAGGAAAAACTCCCCTTTAAGTGGGGAGGAACCTTGAGCAGGACGTGGATCATGAGGGGGGACCCTCCTGCCGAAGGCCAGCCGGGTAGAGCAAGAAGTAAAGAAAGAATAGAGACACCGTCAAAGGTACAAGACAGGATACAATAGTAACTATCCACAGTAGACCAATAAGACTTCTATGTATATGGGTAATATGGATAGTTGGTGATCCACGGGGATGAGGACTGCAGGTCGGGATGTCAGCAAATATCCTACAGACATCCATACAGACAGGTGAAGGCAGACACTGGGATGGCCAGAGGTGGGACTGCCGGTCAGCAAGCAGCTCCTGAGGCTCTGGTCCGCAGGACATGCACAGAAGAGGAAAAGAAGGGCCAGACAAGCACAACTACAAGAACAATGGACCACAATTATGCTTATGGGATACTGTTAATAACTGAGGGTTGAGGTGAAGAAGAGACAGGGAAAGCAAAGAGGAACAGAGAAGGTGAAGGGCACCACTCAGTGGATTATGTTGCAGCATAGGCCTATAGCAGCATATCTACACCGAACCTGTTTAAGATGAGCTGCTCTAGTCTGGTCCTGTAGCTGCAGCTTTGACTACTGGCACTAACACATTAAGGTACTAATTAAACTATGCTTTTAACAAACTGTTTTCAGTTTAGTTTAAGTTGGATTTAAAAGAACGTGATCCTGGTGTAGATTCTTCATCCTGGTAATTGCAAACCTTGTTAAAGGCATTTGGATTTTGTTTCCCCACCGCCTACCTAAAATACACTAAAAGTGTTTGGTTTCAGTAAAACCATGTTTATGGGACAAGGAAAAAAAAAAAAAAAAAAACACAAAAAAAAACACATTTCACTTTGGCCAGGCACGTTAACCTACAGCTGGCAAAAACCCAGAGAAGTCGGTGGATCAGCGGCTCATGTGCAGCTTCAGCGCTTCTAATCCGACACCTCAAATGTGTTGCAAGCCTGAAACCGAATTGAAATTAAATTCAGTTGTACCACTTCATAAGCATTCTCAAAGTACAATTCAGACCAGGCCATTCATTCTGCATGTGTAAATACAATAAAAATATTTGGGGAAATGCCGAGTTAAACATCTTGCTCCACAGCTTTTCGACTGAAGTCGGGAATGATGCCGCCGCTTTGCCATTTGGAAGTCACAGCTGCCCTGCCTAAAGTGGGGACGGGTGTCCCCAATCACTTTAAGATACTGCATGTCAGCCCATCAGTAGCTTCTGACACAACCATGAGAATTTAAGTGCAGCAATCCCAAATGGTTTCCTCAACTTCATTGGACAGGTTATAAGCTTCTGCCTCCAACTGTACATTCTGCTAAAGACCTATTGGAAATATTAAACCCCTCTTGGATTCAAATCAGCATTGGTTTCTGAACGCACAAGTAGTTTAAGTTGTGACTTGAGATTTTGGAAAGCCCACGTTGGAAAACAGACGCAAGAATGGATGTCTCTTCTCCTGAAGTTGGAAGAGCAGGATGCCTTCTTGATCCTACTGAAATGGCCTCCAGGCACAGGGGTGGCAAAGAGCTTTATTTATATTACCCAACGCACGTTGAACACATCCAGCGATAACAGATTTAGAGTATAGATGCCTAAAGTTACCTGGTTATAAGCCTTCAGCTGGTGTCAAGGCTGCCGCCAGGCTTTACAGCAGAAGCAGTCACTTGAAAAATCACTTTTGCGCTAGCACAAAAATAAACTCCTCACTTTGTGCAGCAGTACGATAGCACGTGAGCACTTAAACATTGCTATTAGAATTAAAATGACTTTATATGAACTCATGTGGTCCAAATGACCCCTCCATTGTATTGAGATCTGGGACATCTCAAAGTAGAACTTACGTTTAAAATCCAAAAGGCTTCCACCCCCAGAGACACCTGATCTAAGCAACATAAGCTTGGTACAAATTTAAGAAACCCCAACTCAAGTTAGTGCAAAAAATGAGCTTTATTTTGCCAAGAGAGTGGTTCGGCATCTTTACGGTTGATCCTACGGAAACAGTTCAAATGAATAAAGTGATTTTAAACAATACATATATTTAAAAAATAAAACAGATTCCACCAACCTGAGATTACTGTACTGTGTAATAGGGCTTCTGGGAGACAAACCATGGCCTCTGGGGCCTGTTTATTTGGGAGGCTGGCCTCCTTGCCAGATAGCGTGAGGGCACCTTGGGCGGGTAGCCGGGGCGCTGCGGCTGCTGCTGCTGAGGGGGGACCTGGGGCACCTTGGGCGGGTAGCCGGGGCGCTGCGGCTGCTGCTGCTGAGGGGGGACCTGGGGCACCTTGGGCGGGTAGCCGGGGCGCTGCGGCTGCGGGACCTGGGGCGGGTAGCCGGGGTGCTGCGGCTGCTGCTGAGGGGGGACCTGGGGCACCTTGGGCGGGTAGCCGGGGCGCTGCTGCGGCGGGACCTGGGGCACCTTGGGCGGGTAGCCGGGGCGCTGCTGCTGCGGCTGCTGCTGCTGAGGGGGGACCTGGGGCACCTTGGGCGGGTAGCCGGGGCGCTGCTGCTGCGGCTGCTGCTGCTGCTGCTGCTGAGGGGGGACCTGGGGCACCTTGGGCGGGTAGCCGGGGTGCTGCTGCGGCTGCTGCGGCTGCTGCTGCTGCTGCTGAGGGGGGACCTGGGGCACCTTGGGCGGGTAGCCGGGGTGCTGCGGCTGCTGCTGCTGCTGCTGAGGGGGGACCTGGGGCACCTTGGGCGGGTAGCCGGGGTGCTGCGGCTGCTGCTGCTGCTGAGGGGGGACCTGGGGCACCTTGGGCGGGTAGCCAGGGTGCTGCGGCTGCTGCGGCTGCTGCTGCTGCTGAGGGGGGACCTGGGGCAGCTTGGGCGGGTAGCCGGGGTGCTGCGGCTGCTGCTGAGGGGGGACCTGGGGCAGCTTGGGCGGGTAGCCGGGGTGCTGCGGCTGCTGCTGAGGGGGGACCTGGGGCAGCTTGGGCGGGTAGCCGGGGTGCTGCGGCTGCTGCTGAGGGGGGACCTGGGGCAGCTTGGGCGGGTAGCCGGGGTGCTGCGGCTGCTGCTGAGGGGGGACCTGGGGCACCTTGGGCGGGTAGCCGGGGAGCTGCGGCTGCTGCTGCTGAGGGGGGACCTGGGGCTCCTTGGGCGGGTAGCCGGGGTGCTGCGGCTGCTGCTGCTGAGGGGGGACCTGGGGCTCCTTGGGCGGGTAGCCGGGGTGCTGCGGCTGCTGCTGCTGAGGGGGGACCTGGGGCTCCTTGGGCGGGTAATATTGAGGTTGCTGGGGAACCTGTGGTAGTTTTGAAGGGAAGCCAGGATAGTTCATGGGAACCGCCATCACATCAAGTGGGTAATTAGCCTCCATGGGTTTCCAGTTCCAGTAAGGAGATGGTTCATCACCCAAAACAAGCATTTCCTCATTCCCATCATTTTCAGAAGATCCAGTATTGTCGGCTAGAGGATGAAGATGTTAGTCCTTGATTCTGTCAATCAAGTCAGCTCAATTTTATAAAACTTACCTTTCACTTCATGTACAGTGATAGCAAGCGCCACCAGTAGCAGTATTCTAGAAGTAATTGCCAAATTAGTGTAAGCCATTACAAACGACAATTTCACGTTACAATTTAATGAACGTTAAAGACTCACCTAATAACGGTCCCCATAACCACTCTCATAACAAGTGCAATCCTGTATGTGAACTGCTATCAACTGAAAAATGAAGCTAGTCAGACAACATCAACCTACTGACCCAACTAATCAGCTTTTATATCCTTTCCCTTCTTGTCAAATTAAGACGACACATGTGTGATTAGTTAAAGGTAGGAGGGGCTAATTAGGAATTCAATGAACTACTGCTACCAGAAAATCAGTGTGGAAATGTATGTGAGGAAAACATGGAAATTATTTTCCTGAGCCTCGTTTGGGTTTTGTGCCCCATTTTTTCAAGTTGAGCTGCATAAAATGACAATGTAGAAATAAATGCTGATTAGATTTGTTCCTCACTTTAACCTGTTATATGTGTTAGGTGTAATATTTTCCTTTTTTGTAACCTGGCAAGCCTGATCCAGAATTGGTTTTAATGTTGACTTGAAATAGGATACATTTTCCATTTGGACCTGTAAGAAATCTAGGAAAAGGGTTAAGGAAAGACAAAAAACAAATCATCTAACCTGGCTTGCTTAATCCAACCTAGAAGTTCAAATGTTGACTCAAATGTTTGAAATTTTATTGAAAATGTAAATATGTTATTGAACCTTGAAGACTGACCTCCTGTGAATGGCAATAAGTTTTCTTAGGTACTTTATGTTTTATCTCTAAGTAAAAAGCCCACATTGTGGATTTCCAAGTTTTTGTGAATTCCTGCTATGCTTGCACTAAAATAGCCTAAACATGATGCTCTCCCTAAATTAGTATCTGGGTTGTTCCGGACCATTATCCACTTAGCATTTCTGTTGTATGCTATGAACTCCATAAAGATCTCATAAAAGCAATTAAAATACATTCGAAAGCCTCACGTCTAAAACTCCCAAGCTGGAAATCAGAGAAGCCAGTTTTGTTAGTGGTAGTCCTACCGGCCTCCTGCTGGTGCTTAGAGTTTCTGTTCTGGTTTATTGATCAGTACAGACAAAGTCATCATAGTGGGCGACTTTAACATTCCAATGGATGTTAAGTTAGTTTTTAATTCTCTTCTAGAATCGATGGGCATTTCACATAAAGTAAACAAACCAAGGCATTGCTTTAATCATACTTTCAATCTCGCTCGTGTCTACGGTATAGAACCTGATAATCTGTCAATGTTGCCTGTAAACTCCCTTCCACTATTTAATAACGTTTGAATTTAACAGTCTTCATTAAAGCGCAAAATAGGAGGCATTATTTTAACAGTTGAGGGCTGTGACCTTGGTTCTACCTCTGCAGATGTTGATTTCCTTGTCAGTAACACTGCATATTTGCTGCACTCGGCTTTAGATACAGTTGCTCTTTTGAGAAAGAGGGTCTTTACCCATAGGAGCTTAACTCCCTGGTATATTTCACATATTTGTATGATGAAAAAAAAAGTGGTACTCTTGTAGGTCTGTTGATATTTATCGTGCATCTAAAGACAGAGGCTAATAGTATATAAAAAAGCTCTTCACAAAGCTACAACGGCTTATTCATTTTTGATAAATAAAAATAACCCATGTTTTCTGTTCAGCACTGTAGCCAGGCTGAAGACTCACAACTCAGTTGAGCCGTGCATTCCTGCAACCCTCAGTAGTGAAGAGTTTGAGCTTCTTTAGCAGTAGAATTGTCAGAATTAGATAAGAAATCAACCAGGCCCAACCCGCAGCAGCTGTGAGCATTTCTTCTTCAATCAGCTTCCTTTAGGCTCTGACCCGACTCCAGACTGTTTGGTTCCTGTAGACCTCATTCAATGGAGCTAAATCATCCATCTTTGTAAGACTCCATCCCAACAACTACTCAAAAAAAAAGTTCTTATTGGTACAACAATACTGGACCAGATCTAATGATCTTATCCCTAAACTTAGGATATGAGCCACAGGTTTTTAAAACTTGCAGTAATTACACCTTTAAACTCTGACCCAGATGTTTTAGCCCATTATAGACCAATTTCCAACCTTCCATCTATATCTAAAATTCTGGAAAAAGGTAGTTGCAAGCTAGCTATGTGACCATTTGTATAGAAATGATCTACTTGAAGTTTGTCAGGGTTCAGAATGCATTATAGCACAAACAGAATTCAAAGAATTAAATTCTTTGAAAACAATTGACCAATCACCAAAAAAAACAAAACAAAACAAAAAAAAACTTGTGTAGGTGTGTACACAGAGACACACACACACACACACACACACACACACAGTATGTTCACATGGGCGGATGTCCCCCCCATTTATTTATTAGCATTATTGAACAGTTAAAACCAACAGCCCACCCCCATGGAAATATTTTTCACCAAGTATTTTAATATACACACACAAATGCCATTAATTTTAATTGGACTAGCCCGCACAGTGGGTCCAAGTTTTTATTGTTGCTGTACATACAACATGACAACTGTAAAATCCAAACTGAACAGGAGCAAGTGGTTGATATTTGTAGTGGTTTTTCAAAGGACAATTGATTTTTTTATTCAACTGACCAGTTGAAGTTTATTTGCCAGTTTGTGTGGCTTCTGAGGTCTCTGCACCTGGAAGCCCAGTCGCTTGGCGTGATAGCGAGACTGATCCGGCTTCCTGGGTGGGTAGCCGTGCTGCTGCTGCTGCTGCGTGGGGGCCTTGGGCGGGTAGCAGATACAGATACAACAGATTAAATTGGACATAAGACAGAGGGTTACTTAGGAGAGAAAACAGATTGTAGGACTTGAGGAAGCTTAGATCCTTCAGTGTTCACTGCAAGACGTTTCATATTTCCTTTAAGCCTTAGTGGAGATCGCCATGAGAGCCAGTGATGAATAAATAAAAAAGTACGACAATAGGCTAGTGAAAGGCATTTGAGTCTAAATTCAACATTGAGAAGTATTGAGATTTTAATATATTCCTGCAGCACGGTTGTGGTCAAGCTCACACTGTAGTCCTAATATTCCTGATGTGTCCTTATCAGTCCTAAAAACTAGTCTCATTTGCAATTGACCACAAAGCCCACATAATGGTCGAGAAAAGTTTGGTTCCTTCCCTCTTGCCATTTGATTCAACCTGGACACCTTTTCAGCTTGTGAGGACTTGGTCTTTTACCTGGGCTTTGGAAAGCTTCATCAGGCGCTCCCACAGGTCTTGTCACAGAATCAATTCAATTTATATAGCTTCTATTACAACACAAGTTGTCTCTAGGCGCTTTCCAGAGACCCAGAACATGACCCCCGAGCAATTATTACATAAACAACGGCAGGTAAAAACTTCCCTAGTGAGAGAAAAATCTTAAGCCAAACAGTGGCAGGAAAAACTCCCCTTTAAGAGGGGAGAAACCTTGAGCAGGACCTGGCTCATGAGGGGGGACCCTCCTGCCGAAGGCCAGCCGGGTAGAGCAGGAAGTAAAGAAAGAATAGAGACAGAGACACCATCAAAGGTACAAGACAGGATACAATAGTAACTATCATCAGTAGACCAATTAGACTTCTGTGTATATGGGTGATATATGGATAGATGGTGATCCACGGGGATGAGGACTGCAGGTCGGGATGTCAACAAATATCGAACAGACATCAATAGAGACAGGTGAAGGCAGACACTGGGATGGCCAGAGGTGGGACTGCCGGTCAGCAAGCAGCTCCTGAGGCTCTGGTCCGCAGGACATGCACAGAAGAGGAAAAGAAGGGCCAGACAAGCACAACTAGAAGAACAATGGACCACAATTATGCTTATGGGACACTGTTAATAACTGAGGGTTGAGGTGAAGAAGAGACAGGGAAGGCAAAGAGGAACAGAGAAGGTGAAGGGCACCACTCAGTGGATCATGTTGGTGCCCCCCCCCTGCAGCATAGGCCTATAGCAGCATATCTACACCGAAGTGATGTTTAAGATGAGCTGCTCTAATCTGGTCCTGTAGCTGCAGCTTTGACTACTGGCCCTGACACATTATTGCACTAATTAAACTATGCTTTAAACAGAAATGTTTTCATTTTAGTTTAAGGTGGATTTAAAATAGTTTAGATTCTTCATCTTGGTAATGGCAAACCTTGTTGAAAGCATTTGGATTTTTTTTTTTTCCCCCACCGCCTACCTAAAATAAACTAAAAGTGTTTGGTTTCAGTAAAACCATGTTTATGGGACAATTAAAAAATTTCACTTTGGCCAGGCACGTTAACCTACAGCTGGCAAAAACCCAGAAAAGTTGGTGGATCAGCGGCTCATGTGCAGCTTCAGTGCTTCTAATCCGACACCTCAAATATGTATTGCAAGCCTGAAACTGAATTGAAATTAAATTCAGTTGTACCACTTCATAAGCATTCTCAAAGTACAATTCAGACCAGGCCATTCATTCTGCATGTGTAAATTCAATAAAAATATTTGGGGAAATGCCGAGTTAAACATCTTGCTCCACAGCTAGTCGACTGTAAAGTCGGGAATGATGCCGCCGCTTTGCCATTTGGAAGTCACAGCTGCCCTGCCTAAAGTGGGGACGGGTGTCCCCAATCACTTTAAGATACTGCATGTCAGCCCATCAGTAGCTTCTGCTACCACCATGAGAATTTAAGTGCAGCAATCTCAAATGGTTTCCTCAACTTCATTGGACAGGTTATAAGCTTCTGCCTCCAACTGTACATTCTGCTAAAGACCTATTGGAAATATTAAACCCCTCTTGGATTCAAATCAGCATTGGTTTCTGAACGCACAAGTAGTTTAAGTTGTGACTTGAGATTTTGGAAAGCCCACGTTGGAAAACAGACGCAAGAATGGATGTCTCTTCTCCTTAAGTTGGAAGAGCAGGATGCCTTCTTGATCCTACTGAAATGGCCTCCAGGCACAGGGGTGGCAAAGAGCTTTATTTATATTACCCAACGCACGTTGAACACATCCAGCGATAACAGATTTAGAGTATAGATGCCTAAAGTTACCTGGTTATAAGCTTTCAGCTGGTGTCAAGGCTGCCGCCAGGCTTTACAGCAGAAGCAGTCACTTGAAAAATCACTTTTGCGCTAGCACAAAAATAAACTCCTCACTTTGTGCAGCAGTACGATAGCACGTGAGCACTTAGCCATTGCTATTAGAATTAAAATGACTATATGAACTCATGTGGTCCAAATGACCCCTCCATTGTATTGAGATGTGGGACATCTCAAAGTAGAACTTACGTTTAAAATCCAAAAGGCTTCCACCCCCAGAGACACCTGATCTAAGCAACATAAGCTTGGTACAAATTTAAGAAACCCCAACTCAAGTTCAAGCAAAAAATGAGCTTTATTTTGCCAAGAGAGTGGTTCGGCATCTTTACGGTTGATCCTACGGAAATAGTCCAAATGAATAAAGTGATTTTAAACAATACATATATTTAAAAAATAAAATAAAAAACAGATTCCACCAACCTGAGATTACTGTACTGTGTAATAGGGCTTCTGGGAGACAAACCATGGCCTCTGGGGCCTGTTGATTTGGTAGCCTGGCCTCCTTGCCAGATAGCGTGAGGGCACCTTGGGCGGGTAGCTGGGGTGCTGCTGCGGCTGCTGCGGCTGCTGCTGCTGGGGGACCTGGGGCACCTTGGGCGGGTAGCCGGGGTGCTGCGGCTGCTGCTGCTGCTGAGGGGGGACCTGGGGCACCTTGGGCGGGTAGCCGGGGTGCTGCGGCTGCTGCTGCTGCGGGGGGACCTGGGGCACCTTGGGCGGGTAGCCGGGGTGCTGCGGCTGCTGCTGCTGCTGCTGCTGAGGGGGGACCTGGGGCACCTTGGGCGGGTAGCCGGGGTGCTGCGGCTGCTGCTGCTGCTGAGGGGGGACCTGGGGCACCTTGGGCGGGTAGCCGGGGTGCTGCGGCTGCTGCTGCTGCTGCTGCTGAGGGGGGACCTGGGGCGGGTAGCCGGGGTGCTGCGGCTGCTGCGGCTGCTGCTGAGGGGGGACCTGGGGCACCTTGGGCGGGTAGCCGGGGTGCTGCGGCTGCTGCGGCTGCTGCTGAGGGGGGACCTGGGGCACCTTGGGCGGGTAGCCGGGGTGCTGCGGCTGCTGCGGCTGCTGCTGAGGGGGGACCTGGGGCACCTTGGGCGGGTAGCCGGGGTGCTGCTGCTGCTGCTGCTGAGGGGGGACCTGGGGCACCTTGGGCGGGTAGCCGGGGTGCTGCTGCTGCTGCTGCTGAGGGGGGACCTGGGGCACCTTGGGCGGGTAGCCGGGGTGCTGCTGCTGCTGCTGCTGCTGCTGAGGGGGGACCTGGGGCAACTTGGGCGGGTAGCCGGGGTGCTGCTGCTGCTGCTGCTGAGGGGGGACCTGGGGCAACTTGGGCGGGTAGCCGGGGTGCTGCGGCTGCTGCTGAGGGGGGACCTGGGGCAACTTGGGCGGGTAGCCGGGGTGCTGCGGCTGCTGCTGAGGGGGGACCTGGGGCAACTTGGGCGGGTAGCCGGGGTGCTGCTGCGGCTGAGGGGGGACCTGGGGCACCTTGGGCGGGTAGCCGGGGTGCTGCTGCGGCTGAGGGGGGACCTGGGGCACCTTGGGCGGGTAGCCGGGGTGCTGCTGCGGCTGAGGGGGGACCTGGGGCACCTTGGGCGGGTAGCCGGGGTGCTGCTGCGGCTGAGGGGGGACCTGGGGCACCTTGGGCGGGTAGCCGGGGTGCTGCTGCGGCTGAGGGGGGACCTGGGGCACCTTGGGCGGGTAGCCGGGGTGCTGCTGCGGCTGAGGGGGGACCTGGGGCACCTTGGGCGGGTAGCCGGGGTGCTGCGGCTGCTGCTGAGGGGGGACCTGGGGCACCTTGGGCGGGTAGCCGGGGTGCTGCGGCTGCTGCTGAGGGGGAACCTGGGTCTCCTTGGGCGGGTAATATTGAGGTTGCTGGGGAACCTGTGGTAGTTTTGAAGGAAAGCCAGGATAGTTCATGGGAACCGCCATCACATCAAGTGGGTAATTAGCCTCCATGGGTTGCCAGTTCCAGTAAGGAGATGGTTCATCACCAAAAACAAGCATTTCCTCATTCCCATCATTTTCAGAAGATCCAGTATTGTCGGCTAGAGGATGAAGAGGTTAGTCCTTGATTCTGTCAATCAAGTCAGCTCAATTGTATAAAACTTACCTTTCACTTCATGTACAGTGATAGCAAGCGCCACCAGTAGCAGTATTCTAGAAGTAATTGCCAAATTGGTGTAAGCCTTTATAAACGACAATTTAACGCCACAATTAAATGAACGTTAAAGACTCACCTAATAACGGTCCCCATAACCACTCTCATAACAAGTGCAATCCTGTATGTGAACTGCTATCAACTGAAAAATGAAGCTAGTCAGACAACATCAACCTACTGACCCAACTAATCAGCTTTTATATCCTTTCCCTTCTTGTCAAATTAAGACGACACATGTGTGATTAGTTAAAGGTAGGAGGGGCTAATTAGGAATTCAATGAACTACTGCTACCAGAAAATCAGTGTGGAAATGTATGTGAGGAATACATGGAAATTATTTTCCTGAGCCTCGTTTGGCTTTTGTGCCCCATTTTTTCAAGTTGAGCTGCATAAAATGACAATGTAGAAATAAATGCTGATTAGATTTGTTCCTCACTTTAACCTGTTATATGTGTTAGGTGTAATATTTTCCTTTTTTGTAACCTGGCAAGCCTGATCCAGAATTGGTTTTAATGTTGACTTGAAATAGGATACATTTTCCATTTGGACCTGTAAGAAATCTAGGAAAAGGGTTAAGGAAAGACAAAAAACAAATCATCTAACCTGGCTTGCTTAATCCAACCTAGAAGTTCAAATGTTGACTCAAATGTTTGAAATTTTATTGAAAATGTAAATATGTTATTGAACCTTGAAGACTGACCTCCTGTGAATGGCAATAAGTTTTCTTAGGTACTTTATGTTTTATCTCTAAGTAAAAAGCCCAGATTGTGGATTTCCAAGTTTTTGTGAATTCCTGCTATGCTTGCACTAAAATAGCCTAAACATGATGCTCTCCCTAAATTAGTATCTGGGTTGTTCCGGACCATTATCCACTTAGCATTTCTGTTGTATGCTATGAACTCCATAAAGATCTCATAAAAGCAATTAAAATACATTCGAAAGCCTCACGTCTAAAACTCCCAAGCTGGAAATCAGAGAAGCTAGTTTTGTTGGTGGTAGTCCTACCGGCCTCCTGCTGGTGCTTAGAGTTTCTGTTCTGGTTTATTGATCAGTACAGACAAAGTCATCATAGTGGGCGACTTTAACATTCCAATGGATGTTGACAGCGATAGTCTTAAGTTAGTTTTTAATTCTCTTCTAGAATCGATGGGCATTTCACATAAAGTAAACAAACCAACGCATTGCTTTAATCATACTTTCAATCTCGCTCGTGTCTACGGTATAGAACCTGATAATCTGTCAATGTTGCCTGTAAACTACCTTCCACTATTTAATAACGTTTGAATTTAACAGTCTTCATTAAAGCGCAAAATAGGAGGCATTATTTTAACAGTTGAGGGCTGTGACCTTGGTTCTACCTCTGCAGATGTTGATTTCCTTGTCAGTAACACTGCAGATTTGCTGCACTCGGCTTTAGATACAGTTGCTCTTTTGAGAAAGAGGGTCTTTACCCATAGGAGCTTAACTCCCTGGTATATTTCACATATTTGTATGATGAAAAAAAAAAGTGGTACTCTGTAGGTCTTGATATTTATCGTGCATCTAAAGACAGAGGCTAATAGTATATAAAAAAGCTCTTCACAAAGCTACAACGGCTTATTCATTTTTGATAAATAAAAATAACCCATGTTTTCTGTTCAGCACTGTAGCCAGGCTGAAGACTCACAACTCGGTTGAGCCGTGCATTCCTGCAACCCTCAGTAGTGAAGAGTTTGAGCTTCTTTAGCAGTAGAATTGTCAGAATTAGATAAGAAATCAACCAGGCCCAACCCGCAGCAGCTGTGAGCATTTCTTCTTCAATCAGCTTCCTTTAGGCTCTGACCTGACTCCAGACTGTTTGGTTCCTGTAGACCTCATTCAATGGAGCTGAATCATCCATGTTTGTAAGACTCCATCCCAACAACTACTCAAAAAAAAAGTTCTTATTGGTACAACAATACTGGACCAGATCTAATGATCTTATCCCTAAACTTAGGATATGAGCCACAGGTTTTTAAAACTTGCAGTAATTACACCTTTAAACTCTGACCCAGATGTTTTAGCCCATTATAGACCAATTTCCAACCTTCCATCTATATCTAAAATTCTGGAAAAAGGTAGTTGCAAGCTAGCTATGTGACCATTTGTATAGAAATGATCTGCTTGAAGTTTGTCAGGGTTCAGAATGCATTATAGCACAAACAGAATTCAAAGAATTAAATTCTTTGAAAGCAATTGACCAATCACCAAAAAAAAACAAAACAAAACTTGTGTAGGTGTGTACACAGAGACACACACACACTCACTATGTTCACATGGGCGGATGTCCCCCCCCCCCCCCCATTTATTAGCATTATTGAACCATTAAACCAACAGCCCACCCCCATGGAAATATTTTTCACGAAGTATTTGAAAATACACACACATCAAATGCCATTAATTTTAATTGGACTAGCCCGCACAGTGGGTCCAAGTTTTTATTGTTGCTGTACATACAACATGACAACTGTAAAATCCAAACTGAACAGGAGCAAGTGGTTGATATTTGTAGTGGTTTTTCAAAGGACAATTGATTTTTCTCAACTGACCAGTTGAAGTTTACTTGCCAGTTTGTGTGGCTTCTGAGGTCTCTGCACCTGGAAGCCCAGTCGCTTGGCGTGATAGCGAGACTGATCCGGCTTCCTGGGTGGGTAGCCGTGCTGCTGCGGGGGGCCATGCTGCTGCTGCGGGGCAACCTTGGGCGGGTAGCCGTGCTGTGAGGGGAGCTTGGGCGGGTAGCCGTGCTGCTGCTGCTGCGTGGGGGCCTTGGGCGGGTAGCCGTGTTGCGTGGGGGCCTTGGGCGGGTAGCCGTGCTGCTGCGTGGGGACATGTGCCTGCTGCGAGGGGGGCTTGGGCGGGTAGCCGTGCTGCTGCTGTTGCGTGGGGGCCTTGGGCGGGTAGCCGTGCTGCGTGGGGGCCTTGGGCGGGTAGCCGTGCTGCGTGGGGGCCTTGGGCGGGTAGCCGTGCTGCGTGGGGGCCTTGGGCGGGTAGCCGTGCTGCTGCTGTTGCGTGGGGGCCTTGGGCGGGTAGCCGTGCTGCTGCTGTTGCGTGGGGGCCTTGGGCGGGTAGCCGTGCTGCTGCTGTTGCGTGGGGGCCTTGGGCGGGTAGCCGTGCTGCTGCTGTTGCGTGGGGGCCTTGGGCGGGTAGCCGTGCTGCTGCTGTTGCGTGGGGGCCTTGGGCGGGTAGCCGTGCTGCTGCTGTTGCGTGGGGGCCTTGGGCGGGTAGCCGTGCTGCTGCTGCTGCGTGGGGACCTTGGGCGGGTAGCCGTGCTGCTGCTGCTGCGTGGGGACCTTGGGCGGGTAGCCGTGCTGCTGCTGCTGCGTGGGGACCTTGGGCGGGTAGCCGTGCTGCTGCTGCTGCGTGGGGGCCTTGGGCGGGTAGCCGTGCTGCTGCGTGGGGGCCTTGGGCGGGTAGCCGTGCTGCTGCGTGGGGGCCTTGGGCGGGTAGCCGTGCTGCTGCGTGGGGACCTTGGGCGGGTAGCCGTGCTGCTGCGTGGGGACCTTGGGCGGGTAGCCGTGCTGCTGCGTGGGGACCTTGGGCGGGTAGCTGTGCTGCTGCGTGAGGATGTGCGCCTGCTGCGGGGAGACCCTGGGTGGGTAGCCGTGCTGCTGCGTGGGGACCTTGGGCGGGTAGCCGTGCTGCTGCGTGGGGATGTGCGCCTGCTGCGGGGAGACCCTGGGCGGGTAGCCGTGCTGCTGCTGCGGTGAGACCCAGGGCGGGTAGCCGTGCTGCTGCGGGGCAAGGTGCTCCTGATGGGGGACCTGGGGAAACGATAGGTAGCTGTGAGGCTGCTGTGGGACCCTGGGCAGGTAGCCTTCAGGCTGCTGGGGGTCTCTGAGGATCTGAAAAACCTTGAGTGGGTAGCCATCATGCTGCTGGGGGACCCTGGGCGCGTAGCCTTGATGCTGCTGGGGGACTCTGGGCGCGTAGCCTTGAGGCTGCTGGGGGACCCTGGGCGCGTAGCCTTGATGCTGCTGCGGGACCCTGGGGGCGTAGCCTTGATGCTGCTGGGGGACCTGCCATCCCTGTCCAGGGTAGCTGGGCTCCACAGGTTTTGGGACCACGTAGAAAGCCGGTTTAAAATTTGTAGCCGGCATTTCCTCATTTTCATGGTTCCCAGCAGATTCAATACTGTTGGCTACAGGGCAAACCAATAGGTCTTAGTACATGATTTAGTTAATCAAATCATTTCATCTGAGCAAACTTACCATTTGCATCATGCCTTCTTACAGTTAGTAAGGAGAACACCAGGAATCTAGATACAATGTCCAAGTTAATATGAGCTTTAATAATGCAAAAAAAGCAAAGCAAAAGAATACATATAAATACAACAAAATCAAACTTGCCTAATGACAGACCACATAACTTCAGCTACAGTTGCAGAAATTCTACACACTTTTTTTTTCTTTTTTTTTATCAGCTGCTTGTAAATCAGACGACTAAAGTAGTCAGAAAGCAGTAAGCCTTTAAACTCACTTTGAAGCTATTTGTAGTATTTTCCTCCCCACCGTGTCAAATTAACACATGTGTAATTAGTTGAATACAGGTGAAACTAATCCCGAGAGACCTTTACTTTTCTTTACCGTTTTAGGACACCAACATAAGCAACACTAAGCAATCATTTGTTTACTTCCTATTAGTCATTTTATGCTCATTTAAGAATAATCCGATGTATTTCTGAGGATCTGTTGCTGCTGCTTAGATTTATATCTTTATCCTCTTCCTTATCAGGCTGAAATGTCTTCTTTTGTGGCACCAGGCACACCTGCTCAAACAGCTGATTGCTTTGCTTGTTGACTCAGGAATATAGCATTTTATTGAAACGCTACGCTCAAACTTTATTTAACTAAGTATGCCATTTTTTCACCAAGAGGGATTTTGTTTCCTTTAAAATGAGCAATATTTGTTAGTGACTGAATAAATACTTGAATAACTTAATATTTATACAGATTTTTATGTAGACGTTCATTTAAAATAACTAGGTTAAATACAATTACAAGGGTCCCAGGGGAAATGAATTAACCTTTTTTTTAATATAGTAACCCCATTTACACAGCTGGTGTATCTGAAGCACTAAAGTGGAGCTTTGTCACTTTTTCAGGAACATCAATTTGGTGCCAGCCATTTTTAAAAGATGTTCAGTAGCTTGTTGAGCTTTAAGTTCTTACAAAGGCACAGTTTTACTTGAGGAATTTACTTTTGAATCAAAAATGTATAGCTTACATTTCTGAAATAGCCCAAACATACAAATATATTGGCTTGTTATTCATTTTAAACAAATGAATCAGAACACAAAAGCAAATTAGGTGTAGTAGTAGGATGGATGCAGCTGCAGCTTGTCATGGGGGGCAATGGTGGGTCCCAAAGCCGGACAAGTTTAGAATCACTGCTATAGACGGGCTCTGCAAGCAGCTATGAAAATAAAGAGACAGCCTACTTATGAAAACTATAAAAGTAATTGGGTGTCTATTATAGCACAGCCCTTACATGCACGGACTTCCTAAGATACCCATGAGAGGAGAACCACTCAGACCCATCACCAGCAGCATTAACCGACAACTGAGGCACTGGAGCTTTCAGGAAACTACCTCAACTCATTGGATAGCAACAGTAAGTTCAAGTTGTCGTTTTTGGAATGTGCAAAGTTTATGTCATCAGAACTCTACACCTTTGAGATGATAGGTTGTCCCTAATAAGATGGAAGAAAAAGAATGAGAACACAAATGGATCAACAAAACACAATCATTTGGTCAGGTATTATAATATTGTCTTCCTTATGTAGCAGGAGTGTCTGAGAAACATAGAACCATCTTCTCCAAACAACACACCAAATACTGTCAAACCTAACGCCCTCAGACAAAAGCTGGCTCCTCCTTTCAGTGCTCTTTCTGGTTTTGTGGAGGCCCTATGCAAGACACTGTTTCGGGGCCGCCAAACTACGATGGAGAGATTTCTAATTGATTAGATAATCCATGAACATGCCACAAGCTATTATACTTCATTAGCAAAATAGCCAAAAGTCATGATAATTCCATCCATCCATCCATTTTCTATACCCGTTTTTATTCCTTTGCAGGGTCACAGGCACCAGGACACCCTAGGCCGGAGGTCAATGATCGACTTCGTTGTCGTTTCCTCTGACCTGCGGCCGCATGTCTTGGACACTCGGGTGAAGAGATGGGCTGAGCTGTCAACTGATCACCACCTGGTGGTGAGTTGGATACGCTGGCAGAGGAGGAAGCGGGACAGACCGGGCAGGCCCAAACGTATTGTGAGGGTCTGTTGGGAACATCTGGCCGAACCCTCGGTCAGGGAGGTATTCAACTCACACCTCCGAGAGAGCTTCTCCCGGATTCCGAGGGAGGCTGGGGACATTGAGTCAGAGTGGACCATGTTCTCTGCCTCCATTGTTGCCGCGGCAGCTCAAAGTTGTGGACGCAGGGTCTCTGGTGCCTGTCGTGGTGCTAATCCCCAAACCCGGTGGTGGACACCGGAAGTAAAGGAAGCCGTCAGGTTGAAGAAGGAGTCCTATCGGGCCTTGTTGGCCCGTGGGACTCGTGACACAGCCGACGGGTACCGGCAGGCCAAGCAAGCCGCAGCTCAGGCGGTCCGGGAAGCAAAAACTCGAGTCTGGGAGAAGTTCGGTGAGGCCATGGAGGAGGACTATCGGTCGGCACCAAAGAGATTCTGGCAAACCGTCCGGCGCCACAGAAGGGGGAAGCAGTACCCTGCCAACACCATTTATGGTGCGGGTGGAGGGCTGCTGACAGCAACTGGGGATATTGTCGGACGGTGGAAGAAATACTTTGAGGATCTCCTCAATCCCACCGACATGCCTTCCGCTGAGGAAGTAGAGGCTGGGGACTGCACGGTGGACTCTTCCATCACCCAAGCCAAAGTCACTGAGGTAGTCCATAAACTCCTTGGTGGCAAGGCACCAGGGGTGGATGAGATTCGCCCTGAGTACCTCAAGTGTCTGAAAGTTGTAGGGCTGTCTTGGTTGACACGCATCTGCAACATTGCATGGAGGACGAGGACAGTACCACTGGAGTGGCAAACTGGGGTGGTGTTCCCTCTGTTTAAAAAGAGGGACCTGAGAGTGTGTTCCAACTAGAGGGGGATCACACTTCTCAGCCTCCCTGGGAAAGTCTACTCCAGGGTACTGGAGAGGAGAATTTGGCCGATAGTCGAACCTCGGATTCAGGAGGAACAATGTGGTTTTCAGCCTGGTCGTGGAACACTGGACCAACTCTATACTCTCCACAGGGTGCTGGAGGGTTCATGGGAGTATGCCCAACCAGTCTACATGTGCTTTGTGGATCTGGAGAAAGCATTCGACCGTGTCCCTCGTGGTATTCTGTGGGAGGTGCTCCGTGAGTACGGGGTCCACGGCCCTTTGCTATGGGCTGTTCGGTCTCTGTACAACCGGAGCAGGAGCTTGCCGGCAACAAGTCTGACCTGTTTCCAGTGCATGTTGGACTCCGGCAGGGCTGCCCTCTGTCACCAATTCTGTTCATAATTTTTATGGACAGGATTTCTAGGCGTAGCCAGGGACCGGAGGGGGTCCAGTTTGGGATCCAGAAGATTTCATCTCTGCTTTTTGCAGATGATGTTGTCTTGTTGGCTTCATCGAGCCAGGACCCAGCATGCGCTAGGATGGTTTCCAACTGAGTGCGAAGCGGCTGGGATGAGAATCAGCACCTCTAAATCCGAGGCAATGGTTCTCGACCGGAAAAGGGTGGCTTGCCCTATCCGGGTAGGTGGAGATGTCCTGCCTCAAGTGGAGGAGTTTAAGTATCTCGGGATCTTGTTCACGAGTGAGGGAAAGATGGAGCGTGAGATTGACAGACGGATTGATGCAGCGTCTGCAGTTATGCGGTCGATGCGCACCGAACTGTTGTGGTAAAGAAGGAGCTGCGTCGCAAGGCAAAACTCTCAATTTACCAGTCAATCTACGCTCCCACCCTCACCTATGGCCATGAACTTTGGGTATTGACCGAAAGGACAAGATCACGGATACCAGCGGCCGAAATGAGTTTCCTCCGCAGGGTGGCTGGGCGCTCCCTTAGAGATAGGGTGAGAAGCTCAGTCATCCGGAGGGAGCTCAGGGTTGAGCCGTTGCATGTCCCACCGGGAGGAGGCCCCGGGGAAGACCCAGGACACGCTGGAGAGACTATGTCTCTCGGCTGGCTTGCGAACGCCTCGGGCTTCCCCCAGAAGAGCTGGAGGAAGTGTCTGGGGTGAGGGTGGGGTCTGGGCATCCCTGCTTAGGCCCCGGATAAGCGGAAGAAGATGGATGGATGGATGGATGGATGGATGGATGGATGGATGGATGGATGGATGGATGGATGGATGGATGGATGGATGGATGGGTCACGGGGGTCTGCCAGACCCTACCCTGGGTCATTATAGGCGAGAGGCAAGGATACACCCTGGACAGGTCACAAATCTATCATAGGGGTCATGATAATTCCTCACATTATTGTTAAAATCTTAAGTTGAATCAGATATTGGATAAAATGTGATAATACAAAAAAAAAAAACAACAAAACAATAATCCTCTGTCAATAAATAATTGTTTAAAAAAATGTTTTTTAAAAGCAAGGACACAACTCAAGATTTTACAGCAACACAGGTTCTCACACCCCAAAACACAAGTAATTCAAATAAATAAAGTCAACCAATATCAGAAGTCACCTGTCAATCATTGGACATGGACCAGAGAAAGCAAGTGAGAGAGTGGCCTGAGGAGATCGAAAGAAAATTCTAGACAAGCAAGGTAAAGGTAAAGGATATAAAACCATCTCCAAGCAGCTTGATGTTTCTGTGACTTCAGCTGCAAATTGAATTCAGACGTTTAGGGTCTACAAGACTGTAGTCAACCTCCCGGGACGTGAACATAAAAGGAAAATTGATGATAAACTGAAGAGACGGATGATATGAATAATAACCAAAGAGCTCAGATTAACTTTTGAAAGAGATCCAAAGAGAACTCTAAGGTCGAGGCGCGTCAGTGTCAGATCCCCACCCACCATTTTTCCCCACCCAATTAATTTGCTTGCATACAAAGTTCTTTTTCAGGAAAGGCCTTGCATCTTTCAGCAAGACAATATTAAACTAGATACTGAATCCATCACAAAAGCATGCTTTTTGGGTAACGCAGGTACCAAACTGGCTTTTCAGTCCAGACCTTTCATCAAAAAAACATAAAATACAGCAAAGAAGACCAAGAACAGTTCACCAGCTCAACTCTTCTATACTACAATAAACAATAAACATTCCTCGACCAAAAAGAGCCAGGTCTCTCCAGTTCCCAGATGTACATTAACTTTTGTAACAATAAAAGAGAGAATGCTCCACGTTTATGTGCTTTGCCCTGCACCCCAACTTTTTTTTTAATCTTATTGAAGCAATAAAAGTATATTTACAAAATTCTGTTCTACTAAACTGCTCTGCTAAATTTTGTTCTGTTTTTATTTACATTGTACACAGTATTTCTTTTGTTTTAATTTGTTTGTAGGGTAAATGTAAGAAAAACATGAACTCCAAACCCCAAACTAATCTTGGAAAATTGACAGGAAAAAAACTTGGAATAATAAATAATAAAATAAAACAATAATAATAAAACAAGGAATAATTTTGATTGAATGTGAGCTAGTTTGATCAGTGATCATGGGATACGGCAAAGTGATCAGTTTAAGTTAACAAATTGCACTCGTGTCCATTACATGTTATAGGTCCAATTAAGGCGGGAAATCAATGACGTTTACCCGCTGTTAAACGACCACCTCTGCAGTGGAGGTTTGGTACACAATTAACTTGTGTCCCAGTCTAAAAGCCAGTGTTCTTTACTCGCCATCCACAACTCTGGTGCCCCAAAGTGGTTCCCATCTTCACGTTTGCCTAGACTAAATGCATTTTAAATCAGTCATTGCTTGCACAGTTTTTTGTAAATTCTTTGCTATTATATTGAAAGTTTTATACATTCTGATAAGAAACTACATGTGTTTTAGGGGCAGAATAATGTCGATTTATGATTTTTTTTTGTAGAGAGTAAATTAGGCCATGAATTTACTAATTTATTATAAAAACAAGGTTGTTACTAAAACCAGCATGTAAAGGAAAGATACATTAATTGGTTCCATAACTCAAAGCTGGACAGTAAAGTCAAAATTTAAAAGTTGTATTAGATTTAGTGTGAAAATATAGCTATCCTCACCTTGACAGCTTTTATGTGGGCAATAGATATATCACATGTATCACACTGTCAAGTAAATACCTCGGAAAAGAAATAAAGTCCAGAAGCAAATGACCAGGCAGTTTACTCGCCCAGCAAAACTTTCCCTGCAGCGGAAATAAATAATGTGGAGGATTTTACAGGTTCCTGACCATGTGGACCAGGAAGGTCCTGCTCTGGAAATTACAAGGCACGCCAGGTAAGACACACTGAGTCACATGAAGCCATTGCAGGTTATGAACTGTTTGAAAGCAGTGACTCGTAGCAGCTCTAATTTCCCACGATGACCCAGTTCTCTCAAGACTTGTTAACGATGGAGGCGCCTGCATTGCTGCCAGGTCAGCGGAGGTTCGAGTGAGAGAAAGCTGTGTGACCTTGTCTGGTACCAGGAGTGGGAAGGATGTGACAGATTTAATGTCCTGTTTCAAATGTTGATTCAGACACAAAGTGGAGGGGTAACGCCAGTTACACCCAAGTCATCTGTTCATTTTCTATACCTACCTGTTTAGGGTCACATCGGCCTCCTGAAACCTATCACAGCCTTCTTTAGGCGAAAGGCAGGGGTACACCCTGGACAGGATTCCAGGGCCTTGAAATAATATTAAAATAAATTAAATTAAAAACATTAAAAGTACACAGTATTAAAAAAAAAAAAAGACTGTTTACATCATCTGACCACAAGATGGCAATCTTGCACCTGCTTTGCAGTTTTCCCAAACTGCTCAGTTCAAATTAGATAATAGAAAATACTTTTCATTTACGAGTTTGTTTGTTTTTAATTATCAAGAGGATCGTTGTACTTCTTTTTAGGAATAACATACCAGTGTACTATTATAAAGAGCATCCCTTCCTTCATCAACAGGAAACTTTAAATTTACTTTAATTGTGGCATTACTGTAACCATATATACTGTACTTTTGTACAGTAATTTTATTGTTAAATGACATCAAAATGATATAATCCTAATTTAAGTTTTTGTTGAAGAATGAGTTTTCTCACTCCAGACTCCAAAAATGTCTGGCTCGCCACTACATAGTTAAGCCCAACACCCCCCAGGTTTCTCTTAGTGAGCAGCGCTTAGTAGAGCTCCCCCCCTAAAGAAAAACCCCAGAACAAAACAAAACAAAACAAAAATGTATCTCTGAAAAAAAAATACAAAAAAAGACATACACATCTATACAATAATAGAACTGCTCATGTGTGAGGGGCAGAAGTGGTTGATTACAGCTGCAAAGGTCATCACGCTGACCACTCTAAACTAATCCAGGCTGACACATGTCACAGCAAAGCCTGGCTTGGGCCTCAGCTCATTCAAGACGTCCTGCTCCTCCTCGGAGAGATCAAAGGCTGCTTGGACTCACTGCATTGAAAAGCTTCACGTAGCAACTCATCAAAGGTGTTGCAGCCACCTACATCGTCCTACTCAAAAAAGTGTCGGTTCTGCCTGAATAAGGTGCTTAGATTGGAAAGACTTTATAAGTAGTGGAAGATATTAGTGCTTAATAAGCATTTCAGTCACATTTTAAAAATTAAGAGTGAAGCGTCTTGCATTACCAAACGCTGAAAAACACAGAATCAATTTAGCAGAAAAATACATTTTGAGACATGTATGATGGTGGCAAAAGTATCAGTTTTATATAAAAAAAACCTTTATGAATGTAAATTCACCACCTTTGAGAACATTTACTACAGTAAATGTGCACTGCAGCATGATGATGCACACTTCACATGTCACCATAGATCCTGCATGAAATTCACAGAGATGTGTCACAAATTTGCATAGTGAGCAGTTGGGCATTGACGGTTGCCTTTCACTGTGAATATCAACCATGGTGCTGGTGAACAAGTCTTTTCTCAGCTAATCTTGTTACGAACTCCTACAGGCCACCGTGATGTCGGCACTGAAAGGCATCCTTAAGCGCATGGGTTGCACTAAAAAGACCGTGGTTCTGGATCGTACACGCTCATGATGAATGAATCATCCTTGTTATCGTTTTCTTGGTCCTCCTGAGTGGTGTGAGTGGTCTCTGTACATTGTTAGTGGCTCTCGCCTGTTAAAGGTGTAGCTGAGTGGGTGTAGATGAATCTCTTCATTAACGGTATTAGTTTAAAGGATAGCGCTTTATTTTGGGTGGGTTTCAGATTTTGAATTTGTGAAGGATGTAACCGGGGTGGACCTTGCATTTGGCCCAAAGACGGCTGGGAAAGGCTCAGACCGATTGTGACTATGAACAGGAATCAACACGTACACATGATGGAAATTAAGATCGATGGATGGAAGCTTTTCATTTTGGCCAGTTGTCTTCATATTTTTGAAAATATTAAAAAGGCTGTTTTTTGTTATAGACTTGATGAGTGGAAACTGTCCAACTTTAACCTACACAAGCTACTATTCATAAGCATGAAAACAACTTTGTAACTTTAAGTTCAACAGCTGGTGAGCCGAAATGGCAAAGTGGTCAATAGTACAAGAAATATACGAAATTCATAAATATATTTAGTATAAGACTGTAATCAATAAATGCTTCTCTCAATGGATCAAGTTCAATCAATAGATGGCACTGTTTCCCTGCACTCAGCCCTCATGTGTCCAACGTACCACTTCATACAGTATCTCACTTTCTTACTCGTCCTGGGAGCTAATAGTTGTTTTGTCAAGACTCCACTCATATAAAATGCTGAACAGACTCATAGCGAGGTATATTTGGAACCATTTCAAGCAAAGTCCTTCAAGGCATCCAAAACACCACAATACTGTTGTATCGAACTGTAACTGAGGAAAGAATAACAGTTTGAAATGAGACAGACGGCGAACGATTAAAAAAAGATGAAGAGACATTTCTAAAAAAAAAAAAAAAAAATCAGAGTTAGTCTTCTGTGCCATAAAATACTTATAATTTACAATGCCACCCAGCTGTTGAACATGGATTGTATGTATCGTCTGTATACTGGTATCTGCATACACTTTTAAACTGGTATTTTTTACTTCTATTCAGTCTACATTTTGCAGCCAATGACACCATGGAGTGGAAGACTAGGTATTTATGACCTCCTTCACTTTAATTGGTTTCCACTTGGACAAAGTACTGTCACTTTTCATAATGAACATCACCACATTCAGATCAGTCAGCCTCTGGCAGGGTCGCCGTGACTGCCGGTGTTCCTGCACTGTTCACTGAAACGCCTATTTAAAAATAAGATGAAAATTATAACAAAGAGGAAATGCTTTTTTCTTATGTCATCGTCGTTGTAATATTCGTGCTGCCCTCTCATCAACTTGTCACCATCTTGATATTTGAGATGTATAAAAATGAGCTCCAACTCGTGTCTTTACTGCTTGAGCTTTGAGACGAGTTGCGAGAGGAATCCTTTTTCGCTCGTGAGCCGACGTACCTGCAGATGGCTGACTGCTGAAAAGACTTTTGGCATGAAACCTGCTCAGAGCAGAAACTTTAATTAGAGCGCTGTTGCAGTGTTGTCTGAGTAATTACAACACTGATCACAGAATGTGAAAAGTGCAGAGACAGAGGAAGAGTAAAAGGCTTGATGCATGGGTTGGTGTGAAACCAGGGAAAACCGCCTGATCCCATGAAATTCCCTCTTAAACCCCAAAGCTCGCCAGCTGCTTATTCTGTCTATTTTCCTCAAGTGAACAAACGCAACGTGCGCTCGGTGTCCTTTTGTTGCCCACCATTTTCTTGAAAAACAAGAATAAGAGGGTTTGGGATGGCGCAGCGGCTGCTCGATTCACCTGCAGCTACCTCCCTGCGCAGGTCACATCTGTAGTATGAGACAATAACAGCAGTTGCTAAGTAACGGCTCTTCTCACACTTACTCCTGTGAGCTTCTCCAAGGTGTTCTCAGTATGTCATTTCCTGCACGACGCTGAGTGCACCATTCATCGCAGGATTCCTCGTGTGTTCCTGTGTGCTTTTACAGTGATTACAATTAAACACCGTCAGGCCTCCTCACAGGCAGATCTTTTCTTTTATTTGACTGGTTTATTTTTCTTTACAGAAGATACTGAGACATGTCCCTGTGAAAAACACCAAACATTTTATTTGTGGTATTTTGTTTGGCCCAGTGTCACACTGTCGAGGCTTGTCAGAACATTTCGATGAAACTCCAGCATTATGATCGATGTGATTGACATTTGTGCTTGACCTACGGTACCACAACAATTAAAATAACATACTGAGCTAAAAGGGCGTCACACCCTGTCAGCATCTGCAACGATGTGCACCTCTAGTGGCCAAAGTGGTGCTGCACAATTTGCCGGACCGTCCCTGCTCACGAACACAGTTTTGTCAGAGGTTCTTTTGTCGACACAGTACATCTTTACACCTCCATGTGGTCAGAAGTGATGCTGCTACATAGAATGGCCCTAAAGAGGACATATTATGTCATTATCTTTTTCACAAGGTCATTTCCAGTATCTTAATGATACTGGAAAACTGGATTTCCATAACATGCATTGGACACAGTTACGTCAGTTCCTTTTTCCGATGACTTTGTAGCTTTGTCCATAGCTGTTCGATTTAGGGGTGAAGCGATTCCCCTCCACCCTGATATCTGCGTGCCTCTTTAGAGATTAGACTATAGTTTTGTTTGACCATAAAAAAAAAAAAACTATCCACCTGGATTTAACTAAGAAATCCGGTAATTATCTCCCACTCTGGATTAGGTAAATGAACGGTACATTAAAATTTAAGTAGGGCATTAAAGAATATGCCTCATTTGGCAGCAACAAGAATGAATAACTTCTCATTTCCTTACACGACTATATAAGAAGACAGAAACTGTGGTTTGGGGGAAAAAAAAAATGTTACCCTGTTTTTGAATGGTCAAGTTATCCGTCCACCTCAAGCAACATGCCAACTTCAAACACTTTATTAAAACAATAGTTGTGAACGATCAGCTTTGAGGGAAAACAAAGTAGTCCTCCCCAAAAAATGTTGTTTTTTTTATGGTTGTGATATTATGTAATTATCTTTATTTTGCTTATATATCTGGTGTTTTCTAATCAAAGATAATCCACAGTGTCAATGTTTAAAAGGGAACGTACGGGCTTTTCCACTTGTTTAATTTAATGATAAGTTGAGGCAGAAACAAAGGAACAAGGCAGCTTCATTATTAAGACCAAGTGCATGACAGAAAGAAAAAAACAAACAAAAAAACTGCAAGAAAAACAGAAAATGATGATGTGATGCACCCATCAAAATTAGTGCCTACCATATAAACCTGAGGAAGCAGTATTATTATATAATTTGGGAATTCTTTTATTGGTCAGGTTGAGGTGGAACCAAGAAAACGAGTCCAGCTGATACTTGAACATAACGAGTGACCAGATTTTTCATAAAATGAGAAAGTCAGGGTTCATTTGGTTCAGATTGTGGAAAGAGTGGAAAGAGTGGAAAGAGTGGAAAGAGTGGACTCGTTCCTCTTTCTCTGCGTATTCTTGTTAAAAAAACACACACAAAAAAATTAAACTCTGTATGGAAATAAATCTTGTGACATCATGCAAGCTTATGGCCACAGTGAATAGATTTTTGGCCAGGTGTTGTATTTTAGATACAAATAACACGCAATACAGTCTGAAGCATATTATTATGGTTTGAAAGAACAATTAGGTTCTGTGTGTGTGAGCTTTTGGTCCCAGATCAAACAGCTAAATATGTTCTCTTTACCACAAAAGATAATCACAATGTGTCCCCTCTAGGAGCCACTCCAAGAAGCTGCGTGGAGCTGCAGAGTTGGGTGATGTGTCTCTATAAATCCCGATTATTTTATTGCACTAAAATTTGGTTTATAGAATCAGCTCGGAAAAGCCTAATCTGGGTTTTGGAAAAGTTAATACTTTAGTCTAATTTAATTATATAGGAAATCATGAGTCGAGGAGGTCCTTATTGTCTGTGAGGCATGTGGCAAATCGCTGTGTAATGAGCAGATATAGGTACTTGTTTTTGAGGAGTGCTCTTGTGAGTGAAATGAATGCCTTATTATGATGGAGACGACACCACTGAAACCTGCCCAAATGCCTCTTCAGCTCTGCTCAGTAGTGTTGTTTTTCTCTCTTCATCAGTTCCAGCCATCTGTTGCTCATTTCATATCTCTGCATCCCAATTTGGCCCTGGAACCCTGCATGCGTGCTTCGAAGCTTCGGGTAAGTGGTCAAAATATTCCTTCAGACTGGCTTTGCCAATTTCACAGACTCTTAGGGCGACGCTGCCATCTAAGAAGGAAAAAGCCACATAGTGAAAGTCTCTTATCATTGAAGCTATCGACACATGCCTTCCCCGCTCACTTGTTGGAGGAAGAACTTTCCAGGCAAAGTTGTGGTTAAACTCACTAGGTGTTAAAATAAGTTTCTCTGAGATACAACTATTGTGGAGCTGAATTTTATTTGTGGCCCTTGTCAGCAGTAACAAGTAAAAATGAGCAGCACATTTATCAGCGTCCCCATGAAAATGTTCAGAACATGCTGTCAGCAGTTTTTACGTGGGCTAATTCTTCCACAGAAAGCCTCAATAAAGAGATTCACAGTGACGTCTGTCTGTTGTCCAGCAACAATGTTTTTTGTTGCTGGAAAGCTGAAGCTGTATTTCCTTTTTTAACTATAAATATCCACAGCGAGAAAAAGTAACTGTAAAGAATCGGGGTGCGTCTATCTATACGTCTTATCTACACCAGTCAGTATACCTGGATCCAAACCCTCTTCTACATCTGTCAATTATCTCCATGTTCCACATGTTTTACTTACAAGATATTTGTCCTTTTTTAAAAAAAAAATAAATACAGGTAGGCTGCATATATAGCAAATAACACAGTGATTTCAAAGTGATTTATATAATCCAAAGTAGATGGGCAAACCATACTAATCATACTAACAGAATTGAATCTTTTACGCCTGATACACTAAAGTGGACGGCTGTGCCAGGGCTGCGTTGTGGTCGAGTCACAGTTCTGGAACATTTTGGTTGCCCATCAGTCACTTCGGTGAACATCGAAGAGTCATATCAGATCCAATCAATACATTATATTGATTTTTATATTGATTTTATTCACTAAAGCAAAAAGTAAATAGGCCTGAGAGAAAAAAATACAGTTTGTGCTTGTCATCATTCAATTTGTTAAAGGATTATATAATGTTCACAGAAGGGGATAAATCAGCTCAGTAATTTGAAGAAAATAAAAACAAACTGAATTTTGCATTTCCTTAGAATTAAATAACTGTATTCTGAAAAAACAACAAAAAAAAAACAAAAAAAAAACAGATTGATCATTGTCTTATAACTTGCATGAATGGAGTTTATAAAACACCTTTATGATTCATTTGGAAGGAGTTTCAGCATAATGTTATACAATTATAAAACGTTTATTTTCTACAGATTGGAGTAAGGCTCAGTTTGATTTTTTTTCATTGTCAGTAAATTATGCTTTTTTTGTTTTTTTGTTTAAACTTCCTCAGTCAAAGTCCCAAGTGAACTGAACTCATAATAAAACAATGATGCAAAGACATTGACTGGATTTGCAATCTTCACCAAAAGCATGACAGAATGTGCACCATTTCTAAAAAGAAAAGACAAAGCTGTCAGGAGCAGTTATCGCTTGTTCCGAGAACATTTCTTTCACTTAGACTTATACCAACTGTTTCTGAGACAAAGTTTCGCTCCTCGCTGTGGCAATAAACCCCTCACTGGGAATGAAGTACAGCATTCCTCCTCTAACCTCATAACCTCCATTGCTATATTTTTCAAAATGTCACATCCAAGTGACATGTCAGAAGTCGCAGGTGGCGCTGCTACCGTGACGAGGGGAAATTTCTTGCCTGGAAAACAGAATGCGAACGAGCTGCTCTGAGCCATGTGTGCTGCTCTGTACTGTACACGTGAAAAGACAACAATTATCATATTTCAGCGCAGTCTCACTTCAGTGAGTTTAGCTCAGTTAACTCGTATATTACAAATTCACAACAAAAGTAATCAAAAGTCACTGAGCATAGGAATTAATGAAATTAATGTATGCAAATTTAGTCAAGATATATTGACACAGAAGCCCAAAAACTCATCACGCTGGGACTGAACCCCTCCCTTGGCAATCAGGACCTGTGTGTCTTGACCAGCAGACCCAGGATCCACAACATTCCCAACAGCAGCCATCACCACAGACATCTACAGAAATATTTTGGCTTATCAACCAGGAGCCGAGCTCTAAATATTGTACCATGTCACGTGACAGCATGCGCTGGTAAACCTTCAACTGTGCTCTCCACAGGCACCAAAATAATGCTCCTAATACTCATGGACTAATTGCTAAATGGCTGAAATGACCTTTGTCTATGTTTTCTCCATTCATGTGACTCATCGCTTGTTTTCAGGGCAGTGAAGAGACAGAAATCTGTGCGTCAGTTCCAACTACCAGATCAACACAGTGTTATAGATCTGATGTATGTGCAATATGTGGCCACATGACATGAATGGCAATAGACATCAGAATATATAACAATATATCATCAGCAATATAATCTGCGTTTGATGCAAATGACGCACGCCAGAAACTAACCGGTGCACATGCTGTTGTTTCAGAGGGCTGCTATGTTCACTTAAAAGTCTAATGGAAGACAGCAATGAAAGCGAACGGTCAAATCAGACCTTTATCTCATCAAATATATGTGATGGGAACGTAACCTTATTGTAATACGCTGCTTAGAAGATGTACAGATGTGTGGTTGGAAATGATCATGATGGTTAATCTTGCCAGATAATCTGAAAGAAAGATAAAACAGCTGGTTTGCTTATTTTCTTTCCCTCAGTATCTTTGTGGATCAAGATATTCTGTAATAAATCGCCTTTCTGCTGTGAGATATGCGGCAGGGACTTTATGTGGCTTCATCACTCCATTAAAAGGAGATCAGTCAGCGGTGACGCATTGACTTTTATGTTCTTGACACTTCATTCAGACATACATCCCCCCCCCCTCCTCCTCCCTAGGGTGAAATCACTGGGAGGTGGGATGGATGAGCTTCTAGTGCTGACAGAGACGGCATGATTATTCTGTTTTACAAGATGTGGCTGCAGGGCCATAGTCTGGACTCCAGAATCTCTACGCATTGTTTTCAGATGATACAGATGGACTAAAAAAATATCACAGGCCAGCAGAAGCGATGTAGGAGTGCCAGAACACTTGTTCACAACAGATGGTGTAATCCTGGATATGTGACTGTGAAGGAGCACCTCTGCACCTCAGATGTTTTCATACAACTTGTGATACTTGCCGATGCTGCATGTGAGCTCACTATAGCGGTTGCCGGGCAAAAAACACAACACTCCAATGCCTTCACAATGATCTCTAGGGATGGTCTCTGTGAAATGGCAAAGAGAGCCATGGTGTGCCTGCAATATGAGGGTGAGGTGTAATTAACTCATCATAAATCGACAGATTTCTCTCTGCATTGTATCCTGTGACCACAACTGAGAAGTAATTTAGCCAGGGATGGAAGTAGCTGCAAATATCACACAGGTTAGTTATTTTTTAAAACACTCTTATTCATGAATATTTAATTGCACTGCAGGGACAGCATGGTCATTATACACTGGAGAAAAATTTGATAGCCAGAGTCCCAAGTCAACACATAACAACATATCATAACTTCACACAGAAAACTGTTGAAAGGTCTGATGTTGCTCTACGTTGTAACTCTGAAGCCCCATTTGTGAGAAGAACTCCAGTTTTTTTTTTAATAAACTGGTTCCCCGTTTAAATCCAAGAAATGTGAAAAAAGCTGTTGCACTTTGACTGGAAGACAAACCAACTGTCGAGGAGGCTAAGACTGTTTGCGTGTGGACATATTGTTGAGCTGTAGACACGCCTTACGGAGCAGGTTTTTCAGCTCTTTGGACCAACCTGAGACTTAATTATGAATGTTTCTGTTGCATGTCACTGACACTAAACAGGCGGGGATTTTCATTCAGTTTGTCAAACCTTCCTCTCAGTCAAACAGTTTTCATAAGCATGAACAAAACCAGGCGTAATATATACGATGAATAAAAGTGGCACACTTATCATTTTTTTTGTAGCTTCAAAGCAACCTTCTTTTGATCATCTGAAGAAACAAATGTAATAAAAAGAACACGTTGCACATTGTTGGACTGCTCATCCAGCTAACAAACTGGCTGAAAGTGTGACAGAAAGAGGTTGAAACCTGAAGGGATCACCATGAAGACATTGGGATGTTTTGTTTGTAGCTTGGCAACAATGAGCTCTTGATGTCACATGTAGTGTCATCAGGTAACAGACGAAGCCTGACAGAAGACAGCACTGACAGAGGAGCGGCACTCGTCTGCAACATGCTCCTGTGGCCACATCCTGGTGAAACCTTTCATAAATTCCTGCTGCATCCTCATCAGTGGTCCAAGCTCGTCAGTTTTATTGGCCAGGGATCTCACAATCTCCGTGACCATCAAGGAAAGGAACGGTTTGGATGGTTAGAATTTTTCCTCTTCAATCATTCTGGATTTTAGATCTTTTTCAGGGCATTATTTGGGCTTTAGAAATTTCACACTGCTGTCTCTGCTTGTACACAACTTGCCCGTTGCCATGGTTTTTCCTCAGAACAAAAAGTGCCAGTATTACTAACAAAAATCCCTTCAAAAGCTCAGAGTCTGAACCATTGTATAAAAATGTTTCAAAATGATGTTTTAATAAATACTAGATATAAAGAGAGATGCAATATGACCAGAGCTACTGGGACAGAGGTCATTCTAGAAGATCATTCTAGAAAAGCCACCTGAAGCAATTTTCTTATACGTTCCACTTGGGCAAGAAAAGAAGTTGGTTATTTTGTGAACTGACCCCGTCAGTTGGCTGTAGTTTGGGTTTGAGACGCATAAAGGGATCTAAAGGACTAATGCTGATTTATATCGGAGAGGACCTCTGTGGTGTTGGCGCAGCTGCTCTTGTAAAATGTTTGAGATAACTCCTAACAAGCTGGACTGGAGTCCAGTGTTTTACTGTGATTAAATCCCTCAGGGATGTTTGCACATTTTAAAAACAGCCTTTCTTAAGCTTACTCCTCTTCTTCACCATCACTGGTTGCCTCTACCTGCTCCATCGTTCTCTTTCCATCTATCTGACATCTTTTCCTGCACGAGTACTTAAGTTCGATGCTGTGTATTTCCTACGTTTGTTTTTGTACATTCAAAACTTCTGTATTTCTGTAATTGTCTTGTGTTATATTCATATAACTACTTGCAGCTCAATATATTCAATATTTCCCTTCCACCTGCAGGCCAACATTTCAATTGGCCAAACTCTTTATCCATCTGAGTCTTGGCTGTGGTTCAGGAGGACGAGGAGTGATCTTCCAACGTAAAAGTCAACAGTTTGAGTCCCAGCCTTACAGTCACTCCATGTGTTCTTGGGCAAAAAAGCAAAGGCCACATACTCAGGTACATTCATCACTGTGTGATTGTGCGTATGACAGGAATATTGACAATTTATTTACTTATTTACCATTTGAGTCCCAGATCCCATAGACTTGCTATTTGCGTTTAAGCTTCCAGCTGCTGGCAGCTGGGGGACTTGATAGTATCACTCACTATAACTTAAACAACTGAATACCACATGTAAATGCAGTCTGGCCAGCCATACCCTTTCACATAAAGCAAATTCTCTCTCATGAAATGTGTCTGATAACCCTCCCATTCACAGCCATTTCCGTCGGTACAGAATATGCCGAACCGATTTCAAGGTGGTGGAGGCAGGCTTTATGCAATAACTCATTAAGAAGCTCCACTTTTTGAAACAACCAATTTGGCACACCTTGGATTATGAATTTTTATTGCAAAACTTACAGCAAGAGTTTTTTCTGCATCGTCTGGTTCTTCACCATGGAAATCAAAGTTGAATCCAGAGGATTCAACTTTCCAGAAAAATTCATAGTATCAAAGAGGAAAATAATTACAATGGCTGGTCAGGCTTAAACAGATGCACATCATGCACATCAGCCTGAACATCGTGGCCACCTATCGAAGTGAAGCCTGAGAAATCTGCGTGATAGAGATGCCACCAAATCCAAATAGACCGGTATGTGGGGAGTTTAGGAGTAACGTAGTCAGCCAAAAGCCATGGGGGCTTTCATTAATTAATCCATCCATCCATTATCTGTACCCGCTTTATCCGTTTCCGGGTCACGGGGGTCTGTCGGAGCCTATCCCGACGCATATCAGGCGAAAGGCAGGGGTACACCCTGGACAGGTCGCCAGTCTATCCAGGGCCACATAGAAGACAAACAACCAATCACACTCACATTCACACCTAGGGAGAATTTAGAAAGATCAATTAACCTACACTGCATGTTTTTGGACTGTGGGAGGAAGCCGGAGTACCCGGAGGAAACCCACGCAAGCACGGGGAGAACATGCAAACTCCACACAGAAAGACCCACCGGGCCGGGAATTGAACCGGGAACCTTCTTGCTGTGAGGCAACAGTGCTAACCACTAAGCCACCGTGCTGCTCATTAATTAATGTCTGCAAGAAATGTTGAAGTAGGTGGCAAGTGTCAAAGTAACATTGGTGTGAATGATAAGATTCAGATTTCTCAACGGAACATCACATGTAGGGGCAAGTGTGAGTTTGCGTGGTGATGGACTGGTCTCATCCTATGGCTGTCATGGTTGTGTCATGGTCTGTGATTCAATGTTCTGTTGCTTTCTGGCTTTATCAGGGTACCATTACCGCTAAAATGGGAGTTTGTGTCCACTTAAAATCCCAAACAAAATGAACCCAATTTTCCTTGCTATGTGGTTAATCCCTCCGCCCTTTTTCAATAAGAGATTAGAGCTGTGCCGTTGTTGGAACTGTTTCAATGAAAATATAGTAGTCCCACCACTTCCACCACCTTTGGAAGAGTGTGTGAAGTTTACAGAATTCCAAGTTTTTTCACTATTTTGTGTGCACCATGCAGGTACTTGCAGGGTACTTTGCGAAGACAGTGTGAACATACATATGTACTCAAAACAGAGCGTGTACAAGGTGGCGCCTAAATCTTCCTTGATTGTTAGCATCTGTGTCTCGTCAGCCTGCAAGAATACATAATTTGAATTTCTCAGTCCTTCTGTCTCCCATATCTGTGGTTCATCTGTCTGTTCTCCTGCTCCGTTTTTCTTACCTTTTTTTTTTAATTACCCTACCCTATTACCCTATCATAGCAGCATCTCAATTTTGTCTTAGTTGTTTTCATTGAAATTCCTGTTTGCAACACCTCCCATCTCATGCATTTAGGTCCTCTTTCTGTGCAATACATTGAAATGACAGCTAGTATATGTTTCAGCTGTTGTGATCCTGAAGAGGATAGAGTTTACATAAAACAAAAAGTTTTTGTATGTATATGCATGTGAATTGTTGTTTTGTGTGCAAATATAAGCAATCTAGTAACTGTAGTACCTGCAGAAACCTATGTTGAACTCCACCTATTGGCTACATAGATTTTGAGAATATGGGCAGAAAAAGCAGCGACTGTAAAGCAGGAGAAATGGCAGTGCATGTTCACTAAAGATGCATTCTTGATCCACAAGTTGCTGTCCATGTCTTCTGAAAGAAGACTGGCAAAAGACTGGCAAAGAACTTCTTTGCCACAAAACCTGTAAGTCTTGTAAGTGTACAAAATAATAATAACAATAACCAGCAACCAGGAAATCCACATATTATTTAAATTACATATACTGTACTTTATTTAAATGAACCATTTTTGTTACATTAAGCCAGCATCAGTAAAATCCACGTACTGCCCAATAGCACCATGAGAAGACTGGGCAGCGCAGATCAAGGTAAATATTTAGGTCAGACCATGATGCTGGCTGCTTGAAATCAGAGAGGCTGGCTGATTCCTAGCTGGTGTGCTGCCGTCCATTATCGCGTTCTTCTTCAGCACAACCATCAGTGCACAGTGGAGTGCAGCATAGTCTTTTCAGCGTACTCCAGCAGGGGTCTCTCATAGGCAGCTGCCTTTGCAAGAGTTACATAAATTGTGGAAAAACATCTGCCAGGTCGTTCCCTGTCTGATGTTCACCCCAGCTCTCTGATCTTTAAAACAGAGACAACTTAAGGAACCGTCTAGATATGGATGGATAGTTAAACCACAGGGAAACTAATGCTTTTTTTGGGGGGGGCTTTAAGAAAACAAACAAACAAAAAACAACATCAGAGTTGCTGTAGTTTCAATAGTAATTGATTTTGTGTTGAAACTACTATATATAATGTTCATGTTTAATGCATGCTTTTGTAATTTTTTTTCCCCCAATTACTCAATTTGACCCAGATTTTCTTGTAGGTGTCCTTATAAGGCAATGGCAGAGTGTGTTGGATCCCAGCATTGTTTCTGGAATGCAAAGTGAATATAGATATGCTGTTGGATAATAAAGCTTCATGTTTATTAGCATTGTGGCCAGTTTTGTGAGATGCTTGGGATGTAAGGGATTTTGTTTATCCTTGAACCAAAACACGGCTGACTAATTTACAGCAGCCTCACAGACCATCCCATGTCTAATAACTGAAGAGAATTAAGTCTCTTTCAAATTTCTGCCTTTAAAGCTGCAAGCTGTGAGATTTTAAATGTTCAAATATTTAAATTCAACCAATTAAATGTAAGTATATAAAAGAAAAAAAAACTGTTTTGACACCATGTTACCACAGAGATTATTGTTCTGAGTACTGGGGACGGTCCATTAAGCCATGTTGTATCACATGCTAGAGGTTATATGAATTATTTTAGCATTTGTTTTACCTTCACACATTCAAACAAGTAAAAGAAACTTGCACAGGCTGAGGGGGTATCATGAGCCCAACATCTAACTTTCAGGTTGAGGTTCTTGCAGAACTAAGACTTGTTGCAGTTCCTCGACTGACCGATAGAGGTCAGCTCTGTGAGCGAGTTAGTCTCCATTGATTCCCGTGTTAAAATGTCCAACTTTTGGTCTCAGCAGTTTGATTTGACATTTATGACAGCTCTGAAGGGTGTGAATTGATTTAGTTCCACACCAGGTGAGTTTCTATAAAGCGATAGGTTTGATTTCTAACGATATTGATTGACAGCCAGCTCAGCCAATAGCTAGCAGCTATCACTTCCTCATCTGTAATCATCACGCTACCGTGCTCAGCGAAGCAATCCCCTGTTTGTGTAATCCCAGCATCGGTTAAATATGGTGGTCATATTTGATTTTGCCATCGAGCCACCATGTTAAACTGTTTATTTGGCTGTAAATGTCTGAGAGCAGCTCTGCAGACATTTTGGCGGGGTTTGGTTTAAGGAGTGTGGAGCCACAGCTAACTTTGATTGACATATGGTGGGCGTGTCCCCTTTGGCTTCTCGAGCAACAACGCCGTGCCGACTGGATACTGTATTCTGACCAGGATTACAGCCTGGATGGGGGTAAGTGGTGAGCCGCTGGCAGGCACCCAATTGTTATGTGTGAATAATGCTCACCAATGAGCTGTCTCCGACTCCTGATGGGAATCTTTGCATATCAAATATCTGGAGCAGTCTGGTAGATCTCCATTCAAGATACAACCAATGAACTAACAAAGGCCTGATGTCACTGTGAAGAAGGAGTTCTTCTGTAGGTAACTACTTTTTCATTGCAACTCACTTCCTGCTCACCCTAGCACAGTCCGATGTCTGCACGTTCATTCCTTTAGCCATATTCAGTGTCTTATCTTTACTTCTTTTTGTTCATGTTCTAAACAAATCATAGCACAAAAAGCTTGAAGCAGTTATATTCCCCCCATGTCATTATATTAAAAAAAAAAAACAACCTGTGTTTTGTTATCAGAAATGGTTTGGAGACTGCTTGGGTGAGCCGCTGTCTGTGCCTTCCCCACAAAGAAAAAAAAAAATTCTGCAGCAGAAGTGAAGTAAGCAGTTAAAAAAAAAAATCAAGACAAGAGTCACTAATCTGTGCTCTTGTTGTATCTTGCACTGGGCTGACTCATGAGCTTTCTCGGGTTATACTGCCCCCTTTGGTCTGGAAGGGTATCACCACATAAAGTGCCTTTAATTTTTAAATCACTTGTTCAGTATTCAAACACGCAAACTAAATGCAGATTTAAGTTGTTGTTGCATAAAAAAAACGCAATTTGTTTTTCCAAAATTAGGTTTGAAGAAATATTACTATGAATTATATCAAATAAAACCTGAGGCTTATCTGTTGGAATTCAATATTGGAATTCTGCATCTGCATTGAAATTAAATGTAAAGAAAACTGAAAAGACATGAAGTTAAAAATCTGAAATGATTTTAGATGTAGACTAAGCTGTGTCTATAGATCTGCCGTGCCTGTCTCATGGTAGAGCCAAGTTATTGACAAGTGGTATATTAACAATACTACAAACATCCTAACACAAACATAATTGTAAAACTTTTTGTGCTTGCATAGCGATAACAGTAACAGTAGAGTGACAGTGGAGTCAAGGAAAGTAAACCACACTCCAGAGACTTGCACTAGAACCCGAAGGCTACGTCTGGTGGTCTAAATATATACAGTGTGAATGTAGTTAAATTAATTTCACCTCGTATCTATGCATGCCTTAAAAGTAGAGCTTTATGAAAGACACCAAAGCTCAAGTGTTTTTTCTTTAGGAAAGCCTTTCAACTCTTCATCTCAAATCTTCAAGTGGTTCACTCAACAAACAACACAAAACATGATCAGTGGTATACAGATTTGACTTTTCTGGGATTTTCATCTTGAATCATCAACTAACAGTTAGAAACCAGGCAATAGTGCACTACAGATGTGATAAACATTTAGTAATGATATGGCCGTTAACTTGAATAATAGACTAGACTGCTCTCTTTGTTGTGAATTTGTTACTATGTGGTCACGTGAGGTGGGCCACAATGTTTAGCGAACCCTGGGTTGTGGGTTGATTGTACAGACGAACAGTCTTGCTGTTTGTTACCTACATAACTTTAACACTATATTATTCTCTTATCGGGATATGGTGCCCACGTATACTCATACCGGATGAACCTTTTCTTCTATATTAGACCAGTGAAGATGCAACTGTGTCATTAGACTGTGGACTCTTTTTATTCATTTTCTTTCATTGAAACATAAAAATTAAAATAAAACTGTGGCAGATGTAGAAATCTTCTAAGAGGCAACCAAGGGGCCACATTTCTCAAAGAGAGGCAAGAATTTGTTTGCTCATAAATCCCTTTTTGGTCAGGTGTAATGCATTCAAAAAATAAAGCATAAACCCTCCCCCCAAAAACCCATCCATCCATTTATTTTCTATACCCGCTTTATCCTTTGCAGGGTCACGGGGGTCTGCCGGAGCCTACCTTGACTCCTTACAGCCGAGAGGTGAGGGTACACCCTGGACAGGTCGCCAATTTATCACAGGGACCCTAGAACCTTGGACTGCTATTGTATTTATATATATTTAAATCTCTGTACACTCTCCTTGAGTGTTTTAAAAGGCACTTATAAATCAAATGCATTGTTATTAAAAGTCCGTACCAATTTTACTATAACATTTTTCCTGTGCACAGGCAAAATCGTTTCAAACACACACAGCAGAGCAGAGAAGCACATGAATATATAAAACTTTAGTGAAACGCTTATGTTAGGCAAATGAAGGCTGGTGGCCGGTCTTCTGTTAGAGCAGTAGCATCCGCCTATAATCTGATCATCGTCCAGGGACAAAGGACTGATGAGTGAGAGGACAGGGCCACTCCATGTGGATGCGTAGCCCCGCCCCCCTCAACAACCCGTGTTAAAAGGTAAGATCAGCCGTAAGTTGTCTTGCAGCAGACCCACTTGATAATTTATTGGTTTTGTTATGTTTTTATGATACTGCTGAAGCTGGACAATTTGAAAGCGTGAGTTCTGATATGATTGTGGTTTCTTTCTGGTAAATCTTCAAAGCGGGCGGCATATCAAACGTGGCTCAGTCACTTACTGTGACCGGGGGTCTTGTACAACCCATAATTCAGGAAATGATAATAATTATTTTCAGGGAAAACACAGTTAAGCATCTTCTCCCTTTATCAGTTTCTTAAATGATATCGTTCATCAGCTATAATGTAATTTCCATGTATGACCTTGCAGAACCAAACAGGGGAAGGATCAAAAGAAGTAGGATGGACCACACGTTTACTGCGAGTAGGAAGTAGACGATTTAGAAGAAAACAGCTTATAATACTGTGGAAAACAACACAATTTATCCTGAATGTTAAGTGACAAGAAGATATAGATGGACGTGTGTTGTCGTGCTTATAATAGAACATCTATCCCCCTCTGAGGCAAATGCAGGAGATGAGGCAGTAGTCGGCTAAGGCCACATTGCTCTAGAAATGAAAAGTTGAAAAAGACTCCTCTGGTCTCCAAAGTCTGACTTGAGTTCACGGGAAGCTCATTAACACTGCAAATCCCCTTGATCTTTCCCAATTAACTGTTCTGGCCACGATGATGTGAGACATGCAATTAACAAAGGCCAGTGGCTGACTCACCCCCTCATCCCCCCGTTTTATTACCGGCAAGCCTTGGACCTGAGTCAAACTCAACAGCTGACATATGTGCTTTAACAATCTGAATGCTGTGAGTTTGATGCATAGCAGGTCTCTGTTGTCTGTAATGTAATTATGAAGATGGCCTCCTGTCATCGGGAGAGCTGGTTCAAGGTCCGTTTCCGAGGTGAAGGGGGAGCTCACAAGAGTCAGACATCAAATAAGGAGGAGGATCAGAGATGTGTGTGATACCGGGAAAAGATTCCACATCTCAGCGCTGCTTGACGCTCTTGCGGTTTGTCGGCTGTTTGATCAGGTGATGATATTACTCACAGATTTATCATCAGCTTTGACCTGTTTTAAAGTCGGAATTGCGAGTTGATACGGAGCAAAAAGATTGAATTTGAAATTATTGCAGCCGGCGCAAAGTCTGATTTTTCACCAGGTCATTTATTATTGCAGAAATCCTGTAACCCAAACAACAGCACTAATATTCTTATATTCGTACAAAAGTATTTTAAGTATGCTGTGAAAATAGAAACTCCGCTCAGCGGACAGGTTGAGGGAATCATTTGTTTAAACATTAGCAAGGGTGAACTTCTCATCACTCATCATAACACTTTTAACACAAACCCTTTTATTTTTGAGAATGTAGAGAAAAAGAGGAGAAAAGGCAAAAGGGAGCAATTTCATTTAGGAAAAGGAAAACTGCCAAAGGGTCCAAGCAGACTGTAATGATTCCAAGACATCTTCACCACTTTAATGGGAACAGATAAGTACTATGTAACTCAGTTTGTTTTGTACAAAGAGAAGTAGGTTTTACTTTGTCTATTGTAAGCAGCAGTGTCATTAACGTGTTATGGCCATTTCAAGAGGTTTTTGTCTTATTTAAAGTACTTCTTCTCATCAACCAGATGAAGTGCAGCAATAAAGATTACATACTATTGTTTCTGTTTGGGATGGATTTGAAACGAGTCCAACTAAAGCCGGAAACTGTTCATTGTTACCTAATAAACATGTCTGCCAAGACATTGTGGACACAAAAACAAAACAAACTGCACAAATCAGCCGCTGATCACCCTTTTTGTTTTGCACTTTTGGAAACTTTTGCTTTTAAAATAAATGCACATGGCCTCTTTAGTCTTCTGACCAATGGTAGAATCTGACCAATCAAGGCAATCCCAGTCTCATGATGTAGTTGGCTGAAGTCCCAAATAAATGTCCTAACAGTCCTAACTTGATTATTTTGCATAATAAATGCAACCATGCACATCTCACTCTTTTCCTCTTCTTAACTTACGATGATATCTTAGATAAGAATTCATTGTTGCAGCTTTTTAGATGAGTCTAAAATCATGGAAAAGTATGTTATGTCCATGTTAAGTTAAAATGAATCAAATAAGTATTTGAAAAATCTAAAAACTTCATTTTTACATTGAAAAGTTCCTAGTGTAACAGAGTTTTTGTTTTTCAGAGGCGGGCCAGACTGGGTTTCAGGAGCAGATGACAAAACACATTTTTTAAATAAGAAAAAAAAACATGTAATGGATGTTTCATGGATGTCATCATCCCCGTTCAAATTTGATTAACATTTCCTGTAAAGCTGTTGTCTGTAATGCTTTTCTTAGCAGGAACCAGTTTTCAGTTTGTCATTACTATATTACCCACTGTGTCTGTCTGATCTGTGTGCCGGGTCTTCCTTTGAGCCTGTCCGTGGATCTGGGCCTATTCCTGGACTACAGGCCCTCGTCCACCAGCGTGGACGAGGGCCTGTAGTCCACACGAGACAGCATTGTGTGCACATATAATCGATTTACTGTACAGCATATATTTCTTTTTCTAGAAGTTTTGTGTACAGTATTTTTTTTCTATCTTTGTTTTTCCTGGCACCACATTTGAAAAAAAAAAAACAAACAAACTGTAAGGCAATTAATTAAATTGTCCACAGTTCTAGTTTTTACCTTTTTATTTTTTAAATAAGCTACACATCACTTTGGCTCTATTTAATAAAATGCACTCACCTGTATATTTATTTGTCCCTCTAGCTTGTTTTATTTATTTTTTTATCCTTACTTGTGTTTGTATTTCCCAGGCTGTGTGGGCTGCTGGAACTTTGTTTTTTTTTTTTTGCAGTAATAATTAATTCAACTCCTTCCTACTGTCTGGGCTGAGATTTTTGGCAGTGTGACTGCATTTTGATTTGGTTAAAAACATACACTCACGTAATACTCATTAGCATATTACATTGAGGGAAAAACAATAACTGAATACATAGCTGAATATCGCTTACAGATTTACAATTTTTCTTTTTGTTATACTACTGTTTCACTTCTACTAAAGTAACGTGTATATATCAGTGTTAAAATAATGTGCACATTTCAGCTCATGCAAAGTCAAAACTAAGGGTCAGAAAAGTGGACAATTAAGCGACTTATTGTGTTCAATATTCTATACACAGTCACATCACATATAAAAGATAAAAGAGTGATCCCAGAAGATCTTGTCTGCTGGTTTGCAGGTTGTGGAAGCTGTAAGTCAGGGTGTAAATATTTACTAGTTGCTGAGAAAGAATAGAAAATCTCTCAAATGAGTAAAGCACACACACTTAATAAAGACCTTTTCCATCCATCCATCCATCCATCCATCCATCCATCCATCCATCCATCCATCCATCCATCCATCCATCCATCCATCCATCCATCCATCCATCCATCCATCCATCCATCCAAACAATGCCTGCTTCTTTCCTTCCTAAGGGTTTTCTTGTGCACATCTAAGCACATTATACCCTGGACATGAAAATCCCTGACAGATGAGGATCTCAGTAAGTGACATAAAATGGATCACAATCAACACTGGTTAGTCATTGCAAGACAAGGATTTGGGGGTTAGAAGAAGTTAGAAGAAGTTAGAAGACGTTAGAAGAAGTTCTCACAGTCCGAGTTGGTTCATATGGCTCCAACATGTCAGAGATGTACTTTGGCGTGAAGCTATGAAGAGCTCTTTTAAAGTCTATTCTCTGAGCGACAGGAAGCCAGTGCAGGGACCTGAGGACTTGACTAATATGGTCGTATATCCTGATTCGAGTCAGGACTCAGATGACTAGATTTCTAACTTGATTAGTAGGTTCCAGAGGGAGAGTCATATCAGGTAACTGATAACACGTTCTCTTCGTTTTTGTGGACTACAGACAATAATTTCCAGTTTGTCTAAGTTTAGCTGGACAAAACTGTTTTGCAGCCACGCACTGATCTAATCCCAATTTAGTAAAATAAAAAAATGAAAAAGTCATATCAATTTCACCTAATCCAGATCATTTCAGAAATCATGGGATCGGTCTTGATTTCCGATCAGGACATTCATAGCCATAATAAATAAATAAATAAATAAATAAATAAAAAGTATTTTTGTGAAGTCGGGACATGGCCCCAGCGGGTGATATTTGTGAAGCACTGACAGATGAGACCCTGTTTGTAAATGTGGAGAAAAAAAGTGAACACTCACAAAAATCACCGGGCAATGCCAAACAGCATATTCAGATCCATTCTAAGCAGCTGCAGCCAACCATCCATCCATCCATTATCTATACCCGCTTTATCCGTTTCCGGGTCACGGGGGTCTGTCGGAGCCTATCCCGACGCATATCAGGCGAAAGGCATGGGTACACCCTGGACAGGTCGCCAGTCTATCCAGGGCCACATACAAACAACCAATCACACTCACATTCACACCTAGGGAGAATTTAGAAAGTTCAATTAACCTACACTGCATGTTTTTGGACTGTGGGAGGAAGCCGGAGTACCCGGAGGAAACCCACGCAAGCACGGGGAGAACATGCAAACTCCACACAGAAAGACCCACCGGGCTGGGAATTGAACGGGGAACCTTCTTGCTGTGAGGCAACAGTGCTAACCACTAAGCCACCGTGCTGCTGCAGCCAACCAACATGTGTTTAAAGGTTAGATGTCTGAGGAAGTTAAATCTGTTTCTGCATTATGAAGGAGAGAAGACAGTGAGACTGCTCTCAAGCAGGTTATGTTCACGGAGTATATTACCATGGTAACAGACTCCGAGTATGTTAAACAAGCTTTTATAAACCTCTTTCCCTGGGTTAAATTACCTCACCATCTGAAACGGAAGACACCAAGTTTCCCTCATTTCAGGCTCTACGTACTCAGAATATCCACGAAAACTGCTTTCTGAAATATGCTCAGGAGAAGCAGGCAGAGAGGAGGGGAAGCGACTAATCATAGAAGAAGCTATACAACCGAGCAAGAAGATAAAAAAAAAAAAACCTTTCTAAAACCATGATCAATAAGTCATAACCCCAGAAATCACAACAGTAAAACAAAAAAAGACCACAAAGCAGAAGTTATGCAGTAAAGAACATGTGTAACCCAACAGACACCTTAAATACCAGAAACAGTATCTTTTATTGAATTTACAGCTAATTATCAAACCAGCTTGAAACTTGTTGAGCAGGAGTAGTAGTTGGAAATATGGAGAAGAGTGTACAATGCTCTACAGTGGACCAGTCCCAGCTGTTACAGTTTGTGTTGACATAACACATAGCCGCATTTCTGGGGGGTTGCAGGTCAGGCTACAGCACAGAACACGGCGCAGGGTCCCCAGCTTTGGTGCAAGTACGCTGCAACTAAGCATAAATCACCTTTAACAGAATTACACCATCTACTGTTAATAAGACTTACGTTCTCAATGTTCCTGCTTCGTCCTTGTCAGAACTCCATTTTACTGTTGTCCGTTTTATCTGACAGGGATCTCACGGTCTCCAGAATAACCAAGACGTAAAACGATTTAAACAACTTCATAAAACTTTCATCTCTCTTTTTTTTTTTTTTTTTTGGCATACGTTTTCAAGGTCTTCCCCTCAACCCATCAGGATTTGGGGTCTCGTTCCAGACATTAGTTGGCTTTTGGTTGCCTCCTCGTCTACGCAACTTTTATGGTTACTTTTTTTTAAAGAAAAAGAGCCAGAATTACTGACAGAAATCCCACAAAACTGTACAGAATTCAAACTAGTTTAGAAAAAAGATGAAAAAAAAATAATGGGTGTATTGGTGGGCCTATCAAAAGCACATATAAGCAGGCTATGTACATATGTCTGTAACTAGTGTGGTTTAATTCAATTCTATTAAAAATAAAAATTGACATATTAAGATTTTTTTGGTGAAAAAAACTTTTCCTGTATATTATTTAACATGAATAAAATGAATTATAAGAGATGGTCTCAGCCTCTTTGAAGTGTAAGACCACTGAGGGATGTGCAGTTTGAAAAGTCTTATTAACCTGGGTGCCATTCATTAACGTCACAATATTCATGTGCATATCGGATTGCCTGCATTTCCAATCCTGCAACAATTACACAGTTATCAAAGATTAAAGGATCCTATATTTAGGAGCAGCTTAACAGATAGATGATTATTTTAGGACTGAACAAATTTAAATTAAAGTCACTCAAGCAAGCGTCTGTTTTAATGACTGTAATTATAGTTTATTTGACAGGCTACAAAATACCTGTCTTAGCATACAATTAGATAAATAAAAAGGAACTTTTACTATATTTTCATCTCACTGCTATCTTTTTATATGTAAAATACACGTTTATTACGTTTCCCTTTAATTAATGGTATATTATTGATATACTGGGAATAAATGAATATTGTTGCATGCCTTTGGCGTTATTGTTTGAAAAATATCATAAACTTTGGTTAATGCACAATGTATTCCTTCCAAAATTTCCGCTATATTGAGCTTTGGATAATGGGTCACTTCCCCATGTGATGTTGAAAAGAAGAAAAAAAAGTGAGCCGTTGCCATAACAACCGTGAGAGGCATGAGTTCCTAATTCGCTCTTCCTGAAATAGTCTGCCAAATTGTTTAAACAGATAACTGGAAATGTGGCTGCGGGCCAGGAGCTTGCCCCAGTGCCTCACGGGATATTAATGGCAGTCCGAGCGGAGGGAGTTCTGCAGTGACGAAATAAATCCTCAAATCAGCATGGCACGTGCATCTCCCGTAATCAGTACTTGAAAATCAGCTGTGTCTCTGCTAATTGGCCTCATTTCAGTCTGACGACGTCTCCATTCACAGCTGAATTAGACTGGTGAGGTGCTGCTCAGAAGCTCGCTGCAACGATACCTGGTTCTCAGCTCAAATCACACAGTCCATTTGCCAGATTTGAACAGTTCATGTTGGGTTGTTCAATAAAAGCTTTTAGCAGAGGTGAACACTCCTTCTTGTCCTTCTTTTCTACACTCCCCATCCTGTCTCTTTTTTTTTTTTTTTTTTTTTTTCCGGTATCGTACTATGCGGGGCTGCTGGGAGATAAATATCGGCTGCTTTGGCAGAGGTCTCCGTGTATGTTTCCCCAGTGAGCCCGTGGGCCCCTTGATGAAAACCATTCGTCACTGCTGTGGGATGATCGGTCTGTACTGACCACCGTACACGTCCACTCTGACCACCAGACTGTGAAGGGGATGTCTCCATGAGCTCCCTCACATAACACCAAATCATGATTTAATACCTTTAATTTCCACAGTCTCAAGGTCTTATCAAAAGGTTAGGAGCTCAGAAACTGTTTTACAAAGGCCTATCTAGGACACTGCTTCACAAGGCACGGGGTCTGCTGAGGCACTCTGAATTTTCAAACACTGATGCCATAAGTGAGAGACGCAAAGGTCTGCGTTATGTGCCTGCGTTCCACGGTCACATTGCGTTTTGGCGAGAAGAGCATGTGTATCCCAAAGGAAAAAGGAGGGAAGCTGAGTAAGATTAATGCATGGTAAATGGTACATGTGCTGGGATGACAGAGTGGATGAGAAATGATGCCTGTATGACAAATTAAACGTGACAGGTTTAAAACAACATGGAAAAGTGTTGGTGGGAGGGGAGGGGGGAGGGGCACTCTGCAGGGAGCAGATGAGAAGTCTAAATCACAGTTAAATGCATTTGTCGCAACATTCTGTATGTCGTATTCTTTTATACTTATCACAGAAGTCACAGTGGTGGTCCAATTAAACGTGATCACATGGTTAATTAAGCAAACCTTGGCTGGCCAGCAGTGCATCAAACAAGTCCTGTGCAGGTTTTATCTGTTGTGAGCTATCATGACCAATTTATGAGTGTCATCATCATCACTTGAAGTAATGTCATTGGAGCGCATATGGAACAGTAAATTCTGTTCCCAGGTTGCTCGTTACTGTAAGTGCTCCTCCTACACAAGCAATCAAAAAGATAATTCATGGTGCAACATGTTCCTGCAGGTCAAAATGTGTCTGAGGATGCACAAAACATGGGTTGGTACGGGATTCAAGTCAAGGCTGTATGATATGTGCACGTTTGAATGACTGATAATAGTGCACTCTTGCACTATTGTCTTTTCTTTCCTGCTCTTGCACGTCCCACCGTTGGTGATCTTAGTCCTCTTTCGCAGATTTTTTAATAATTTTTCTTTTCTTTTACAGATCAATAAAATATGGCTAGACTGTCAAGAGAGCTGATGAAGGAAACACTCACACACACCCATGCACACACACAAAAAACCCTCTCTTGCAAGATTAAAGTGCATATATATGTATGGCAGGTATTAACCATTAATGTAAGGAAACAAATAAGACAATAGTGCACTCTTAAAACACAACGTAGAACGACTCAGTATTGTTGGATTGCAGGTTAAATCGAACATTTGATTGCGCTGTGCTCTGGCTGATTGCATTAATTCCATTATCAAAGTAACTGAAAACTCAGCATGTCCCTTGTAAATACTCTGATGGAAAATGCTGGTCCAGTAAGGACATAATTTAAGCCCCGGAGAAGGCTGTAGTGACTTCTAAAAACAAAATAAATCATGTCATTTGATATAACGCATGTTTTTACGCAGACATGGGGGGAGGGCGGGCTCCTGACTCACTTAAAAGCAACAGAAAAGGTGGCCTGGTTCAATCCTGACTCGCACCATTTGTTAAGCTTAAAGGAACGTACAGTGTTTTACCTACGGCTTCACTGTGGCATTTTTGCAAATTTAGCCAATGTCATTGTACATTGTCAGTCATCCAGGTCATCAAGTAACCCTAATGAGCATGAACAGAAGCCGACTAGGTTCCTTTTCTTGGTTCTTGAAGACCAAGAAAAAAAAAACCTTCATTTTCATTTTCAGTCTTTTTGTGTGTGTGTGTGTGTGTGTGTGTGTCATTTAAATCACATGTAGGCCTTTTTGGTCAGAATCTGAGGTGTTTTAGTTAGACAAGTCAAGCTGTGAATTTCGTGAAGCCATCTGGGGAGGTGAAAGTGTTGGATGGGTGAAACCTGAGGCCACTACCTCTGTTTAATCTTGATTTGGTTCCTTAAAATTGTCTCTGAAACCATCTGTATTCTACGTCTAAAATGTCTACTTTACAGTTCTTTAAAATCCAGGTGGACTGCTGAGTTTTGACCGGAAAAGGTGGTTCTCCAACGTTATTCCATATATTTGTGGAATTGTTTAGTTTCCCCTAAAGACAGGTCCGTGCACTCCCGGTAACTACACAACACTGCTCAATTTGTATCCGCTGCATGTATCAGCTTTTGTCTGACGATGTAGTTTGGTTTAAAATACACATGGATGTTGTACCTGGAGAAGACCCTTCCGGGTGTCATCAATACTCCAAACAGCAAAAATACATTTTATATCCTGATTTTTGTTCCCCTTTTATGTGATACTGTGGTATTTTTTTCCCTAAAATCTTAGCTGGCTCAAAAAAGGCACAATATGGAAATCCACAGGTTTCTTGACACGTTTGCATTCCTTTTATTTTTCTTGTGTTTTAGTAGGGACAGGTTCAGCCCAATGCTCTAGAACAGGGCTCCTTAAGTCTGGTCCTCAAGAGCTGCTGTTCTGCATGTTTTAGATGCTTACCAGCTCTAAGACATTTGATTCAAATGAATCAATCCCCATAAGCTTGTCACCACGGTCTACACGAGTTTGTTAATGACCCATTCATTTGAATAAGGTGTGTTAAGAGCTGGGATGCTTTCAAAACATGCAGGACAGCGGTCCCCGAGGACCAGTTTTGAAGAGCCCTGGGCGTGGACTGATGAATGTGCGGTTCCAGTGGATCGTGTGAATCAAAAGGTTTGAATCAAATCGGTCTGTTTGTGTTGGTTTCTGGTATACCTGAGTGTTGAATATTCTGCACATACTGAGACAGACAGAAATATAGAAAGTAAAACGCAGCTTAATATTTCCTTTGCATTCTCTCTATTTGACCTTGAAGTTGCAGTACGTAAGTAAAGTGTTTTAATGAAAACTGCTGTGGTAAGTTTTGAGGTTGAACTTTGGTCCGAGGCTCATCCACTGTCTGTAAAACCAGTTGCTGTATTTTAAACACACATTAAAAAACCCATCTCTAAGAAAGTTTTTTAAAAAAATCCCTTTTTCAAGAAAATGAAAAATGTATTATAGATTTTATTTATTTTTTATTTATTTTTGCTAGATTTAAGAATTCTAGTCAATAAATATTTCTTAACCCATTTGCAAATATATCTTTGCTGAAAAGAAGTCAATTTTGAATGGATTCATGCTTATTTCTAGAGGGGCTGTTTCGCAGTGTAAGTGGTAGAGTTTCAGGCCCAGGTGAGGGAAACTAAGGTCCTCGGGTTTATCTTCCTGATGTGAGTATATTTGAATCTCTAGTCTGACAAATTTGCCTTTGCCCCTGACAACATAGCTGCTAGGATTGGTTGGGCTCACAAACACCTCCACCATAATAAGGTGGTCATTCAGGAAAGGGACTCAAAGAGGAGGCTATTTAGGATGATATAGGAGGTGGTGGATGGATGGATGGATGGATGGATGGATGGATGGATGGATGGATGGATGGATGGATGGATGGATGGATGGATGGATGGATGGAAACTCAGAACACAAATGGGACAAAGTTTGTCTTAAATTGTTCCAGTCAGCTGTCAAAACATGTTTTCTCTACCATCCAGCATCCAGCTCTTGTCACATTGTACTCAAATGAGCTGAGTATAAGTTACTCTCTCTTCTCATGTAAAAATACATTAACGTTACGCTTACTGGGTGAAAGTCAGCAGCCCTGATCACTATTAACTGTTTGGTCCTCATGAAATAGCCTTCCAAATATCTCACAGCTGAGAACAAGGTTTAACCAACACTGGAGTCTTACCACCAAGAAAAAAAAAAAAAGCTGATATTTTTTCATACTCATCACATTTCTAATCATGGTGAAAGTGATAGAAGCAAAAACCCTTCTGATACTTCCTCTTGCTTGCAAGTTTGAATAATTCATTTTCCTCCTGCAGAAAATCCCTCTGAAATTCAAGCATTTGTACCTTACTTAGCCCAGTTCTTGAAGTGCCCTCTGCACAGAGCAGTCGGAGTCAGAGGAAACGGTCTGCTGTTGGCCGAGACGTAGGTGGGGTCCAGTTAGCATTTTCATACACCCATAAAGTACCACCAATAAAGAAGCGTTTTATTTTTCATGGCCAAAACTTTAAAATGTCCAATTGCGAGGAACACACATGTTTTTTTGTGGACTAATGACTGCTAGGGTGGGATTTAATAGGCGGAGGTGCACCAAGAACGTGACGGTGAAGACGGCTGTTATGCAGCAGGAGTTGTATGGACCTGCAGCTTAAAGGATGGGCTATGCAGTATGCTCTTAATGTTATATCTAGCCGTTGAGTCACTAAAAAGATATTAACGTCCCTGTTTTGCATTTTGAAAAACAAAAAAAAATACAACTGCTACAGTTTTTCCTAATTTGCACATTCTGAATCTGACAAAGTAAATGAGCAATTAAACTAATAGCTGGATTACTCTCATAACATGATACTCAGTTTAACAATCTTGCAACAAACGTGGAGAACTTTGGACCCAGCTGTGTGAACTATAGTGGCCAGTGGTACAGATTTTATTTTAACTTTATTTTTTGCATGTAATCCACAATGCCTGCCAGCTGGAAAGCTGATACAAACTGAGAAAATCAAAGGGAGAAATATGATGTACATGTGTAACTTTTTACATACAGTTAGTAGGTATCTGCATATAGAAGACAGAACAAATGTTCAGTATCAGCTCTCATACCCAGTCTTATTCCAACATTCAGCATAAAAGTAAACTTATAATTTTCTCCTTTATGTGAGAATGAAAAAATACATCAAGGGAATTTTTATGGCAGGGAATTCTTTGATTGAAGGAAGAAAGCATGTTGTTCTGAAGCTTAAAAGGTTAGTAAAGGTTACTGCTCTTTACATATACATACTTTAAATATATTGTGCAGGAAAGGAGTTTTAGGATGGGAATGTAGTTTGGGGCGTCTTGATTGAAAAAGAAAAAGTAAACCAATTCAGGTACACATGCATTTTGAAAAACAATACTGAGGCTTGTGAAAATGTCTTTGAATGGTGTTGTCTCCCTGCTTGTACTCGAGTGGGTCTTAGACGCAGTCTAAAGTGGGAGGAAACCACATTAGACTCAATTTGGAATAATTAATTAATCAAACTTGATTGCGTGGGTGGTTGTTTGTCTCTTTCCACGTTTGCACTGAGCAGATGAGTTTGGGTTGGTACAGTTTAGGATAGCGAGCGCTTCCATGGCCAGGTGTGTCAGCCAGACGGCTGCAGATCCCTTTGTATGTAACAGGGTGACATCATATTCATGCAACACAAATAACTGCTTACTATGCTGTACCGAACTGTACTGTGCTGCTTGGTGGAAACGGGGTACAATTATCTAGTGGAGGACTAGTCCCCTGTCTGGAGTGTAAATGCCTTTCACCTGGTGACAGCTGGACTATTCTCCAGCAGAACCTCTTTTTTTTAATTTTTTAATTAAATAACAACAATCAAAGGTTGGGACTTTAAGGGTGCATACATAAACAAATGGCTAAATGAGTTGATTTTTTTTTTAAATACAGCACAATCAGAGCCACTGTAGGTCAAATATATCCACCACACTTTATCTCACATGAAACATTAAAACAACTTACTTCAGCATTACTAATTATAGCATCGTTCTGTTCTGTGGAGAATTGTTCACTGCAGACAAACCAGTTCAAGTGTGTTTCATATTTCTACTGTCAGAGCACACATATGTTCTTAGTTTATCTGCTGCTCTGCAGTTCTAGTTCCAAAAAACAAACATGCACAAAAGGCCTTACTTTTGCTACTTTGTGATGATGCGTTTCTCCATTTACTTTGTCCTAATTTGAATCTTAAAAATAAGTCAAAACCTCTGAGATGCACATCTGCAGCTTTTCACACGCATAGGGATAATGAGGAGGCAAACGAAAACGAGAAGTTTGTTTGTTAGAGGAGTTTCCTCTCAGGCAGACAGGCACTGGCTGGTGTGTGTATATATAGCAGAGCAGCCTTGCATGCGCACGGGGGGGTGTGCATGTTGATGGCCATCGATTGAAACAGAAGGTGTTGTCTGGCACTTTAGGCTATTCACACAGACTTCTGGCTTTGAGAGCTGAGTTATCTTAACAACTTTGCCAGTTTGTAATTAGTACAAACCTGCTGTTGAGCGAAACATGCCTTGTTTTTTTGTTAAAGAAGCAGTTCTGATGTGTTATGAAGGGCTGGAATTCCATGTGCCGTATAGTTAAGATGTTCTACCAATACGGAAAGATTTATATAATCTTGTGTTTACTGGATAACAGTGAGTTTATACATTTCTATTGCAGTAAAAATTCAAGGTTCGACTCTGTGCCCACCTGTTGTCAGTCACCTGGGCATTTCTGGTCTCACCTATAGTCTGTAAAAAACAATGGACAAAGAATTAGGTCTGTCACGACTTAAGTATGTAGGACCCAGATGCAGGAGACAGAGGCGGCAGAAATCCCACAACAACGTGATTTATTTTAACAAAAAAAAACCGCTGCTGTGCAGGATTAAACAAAAACAAAACAAAAGCCCAAAAATGCCAAAACCAGAAATAACTATGACCAGGACAAAACTGCTGGAAGAAACCAGACACGGAAAACCGTCAGGATGAAACCAGCAGGGAGAAAGGGAAAGACAAGACAAGATATATACATAGGACTTGACGAGACACAGGTGCAAACAATCAGGCCAGATGGGGACAAGGGAAGTCAAGACAAAGCTGAAACACAAGGACACAGGCCTTCAAAATAAAACAGGAACATAAACTCGAAAACAAGGTCAAGTGGCCCGGTGGTTTCTGAAGAGCAGTTGTGAAGCCTGTTTTTCTTCATACAGGACTGAACCATCTTGCTCAAGAAGCTGATGGGAACACGTCCACCAATATGACAATCAAAGTAGCTTTGGCCATCAAATCTCCTTCAGCGGATCCCTGCCGAAATGTCTACAGAGCTGCCATCAGGTGGTTACAGCAGAATAAACCATCAATATACCTCAAAGATTACTGACCTGTTTAACCAGCGCTGGGTTCGTACAAACGGCTGGTTGCGTCGCTAAACGCAACAGCAAGATGATTGCGGATGCGAAAGTGAGGGGCTGGACATTGGCTAAGCCTACTGTCAATCAATCATATTAGAAATAAATGTAATGCTTTATATAAACTCTTCTGGCGTGGTACAAAATATTTCACAGAAGTATGAAAACCTGGAAGACTGTGTGAAGCTCAGGTCTGCGAACTAACTTTGTGCTGCCTTGGGTTGCCGTATATTAAATGGGTGGGGTCTCATACCCAAATCATGAGAGACAGTCTTTACAAAGTCACTAAGTATGGCTGCCCAGGCGAGTTTTCTGCTTAATCCTCCTTTTTTAGGTTAATTTAATTTAATCTTTACTGAATTTCCTGTTTTAATTACTAGAGTTGTCCTTTATGTGTGATTAGTTGCTCATTGTCCTTTGTTATCCCTGTCCTGATTGTTTCATCAGCCAACATTAATATATATTTTCTTGCCTTCCCTTATTTTGCTTCCAGTAGCTCGCTGCTCATCTTTCTGCTGGTTTGTTTCTGTAGCTGTTTTGGATATCCTCTCTTGGCAGTGCTTTAGATTGGAGAAACAGGGTTTTATTTTATTTTATTTTTATTTTATCTTATTTAATTTAATTTAATTTAATTTAATTTAATTTAATTTAATTTAATTTAATTTAATTTAATTTAATTTAATTTAATTTAATTTAATTTAATTTAATTTAATTTAATTTTTAATTAATTTTTTTAATTTTATTTAATTTTATTTAATTTTTTATTTTATGTTCTTTATTTAGTAATTTATTTTATTTTATTTTATTTTATTTTATTTTATTTTATTTTATTTTATTTTATTTTATTTTATTTTATTTTATTTTATTTTATTTTATTTTTCCTGCCTCCTGATTTCATAAATTTGGGCCCTCCAACGTTGACAGTGAGACATTTCTACCTGATGGAAGCTCCTCCGTGGACTCACTCTTCCACAATAGCATCTTGAGCCCTTCACCACTGGAAAAAGCAAGTCTGTGAACAAAATGATCATCAAAGCCAGAGAAATTTACACCTTTGCAAAGTATCATGAGTCCTGCAGTTTCTCACAGACCAAGTTTTTTTTTTTTTTTTCCACAGCAACACCAGGAATACAGCCAAGTTTGCCACTTTCCAGATGGAGGCCGGCCTTTTGAATAATGACTAGCTCTAAAGGTTGCATTAGAATATTTGTGCTACAGTGTTTACAGAAGTGCTGATCTCTACACGAGTAGAGTTATTAAACACCGATCCGTTCTGTACATTTACCTAACGGTAACTCTAATCTCAAATAATTAACCTTCAAATGACTATAGAGAATACTGCCTAAACATTTTCCTGTCATTTAGTGTTGAAAAGTTATCTTAGTATAATTTCCAAACTATAATAATATTGAAATTACATTGTTTTATTAACTTACATGTAGTACAAATGCACAAGATTGACTACATTGGTCCCATAAGCATATTTATACAGCTCTAAGACGACCTCTTTTCCTCCATCCTCCATTTTTCTCACAGCGTTCCCTCACTTCCAGTTACAGCTCAAACACACACACACACACACACACACACACACACACACACACACACACAAAAAGAGCATAACTTTCTACGCGGCAGCCTCTTCCTCAAATAGAAAATGTGCACTAAAACATGACAGCACTGGCGGCTAGTCTCCAAGAGCAGCCCGACTCTCTTTGGCCTAGATTCTTTCAAATCCGCTCTGGAAGTGCCTGCGTCCTCAGCTGCACTGCCAGCCTGCCAGAGAGTGAGTGAGCAAGCCATCTGGCTGCACAGCACATCAAATCCCAATCTGTGTTAATTTGAGTGTTATGGGTCTTTGTTTATTTTTCAAATAAATGAAAAAAAGAAGAGGAAAAGGGGGGGGGGGGGGTGTTTAACTCAGAATTACTGTCCCTTTTGTAGTTAATCCTGTGCTTTTGCCAAAGTTTTTTTTTTTTTTTTTTTTTTTTTTTGCAGACGTGCTGGATGCCAGGCACCCTGCAGGTTTACTGTTGAAAATTACATGTGCCTAACTAGACAAGGAAAGGAGATTTGATTTTTTATTTATATTTGGCAGATTTCATCTGCCGAACAATAACGCTTCCCCGATTCTTCTCCTACAGCATAAGCACTAATCTTATGACTAAAACAGCGTTTGACCTTAACAGCCAGCAGTTAGGCTGTGCAGAAAGAAGTCGTTTTGTGGTCAGGAGATACTGTCGGTTTTCAGGCTTTACAACAGGAAAGTCCATTCTGAAAGACGGATGACAAACACGGACGGATCTTCAAATCAACCCAGCACCGTCTCATACAACACAGCAACATTACGACTTATTACAGCAGTAGTTGATGCCTTTCTCTTTTGTTTTTTTTTTTTCATCCCCTCCTTTTTCCTTCCCTTACATTCACACACATTCACGCACACACATGCCACCCACCCCGACACATGGTGTGTTATGCAATGGGTGATGCCTAATTACCACTGACATCGCAGAGACTGTTCACTGCGAAATTAATCATGACACAGGCGTCAGCTTTTGATTTTTTTTTTTTTTTTTGCCAAGTGCTATGAGCTCCTACCAGCCAATGTAATTAATAAACCAAATGCACACAAATTTTGATTAGACGCCGACGATGATGTCTTAATAATAAGCAGGCGCTTTAATAAGTAATGCTAGGTACCATGGAGTTGAGATAAGAGGAGGAGAGTAAAGGCTGTTAAAGAAGAAGGGAAGAGAAATCAGAACTAATTATTTTCCAAGTATCAGTGTAAAGCTGTTTATAGCTCTGACCTTGAAGAGTTTGGGTCTTGTGTAGTTAACGAGGAAGGAAACTGTGTAATCAAAGTGTGTGAATGTGTCTCCATAGAAAACAAAATTGAAATGGCTGAAAACACAATTGCTGTCTGCGGACTCCATAACGATAGATTAAAGCCGCATCGTACAAGAAAGCACTTACAGTATTTCCAATCACGTAAAACATCAATAGTTGCTCTCCTGTTAGCGGGAAGCTCTGCTGTTACTTTATTATTACAAATAGATGAACTAAGACTCCAGAAAACACAGGCCACCCATATCTGGCAGAAAGAAATGTGACATGCAGCTCATCAGCGCACAAACCTCTACAAGAGCTGCTCATTTCTAGAGGTTTTTGCTGCCTCGGTGGCGGATGATCGCACGCCAAGCAGTTGGAGAAGAGATGCAGACTAATTGATTTGACATCTCGATGTTTTGGTGTTTACCTCTAATAAAGCCAGTGTTTTGGACAGAGCAGACATACATTGGAAGTGTGCAGTTGCTTTTCCCAGCCATTTGCAGTATTAAGTTATGATTTCCGGCGTGTGAGCGTTAACGCCTCCGCTTCAGCTTCCCGCTCCCATTTCCTCTCAGGCTCAGGTACCTCTCTAAAGTGAGAATCCGAGTTCAGAGCGGACAGAAAACAACAAAGAGGTGTTGTTCGTGACAGACGTGGCAACATGATATATGCCTCTCTCCATTTATTTGCTGGTTTATTATCATGATACCAGTTATGTTGCATATAAAAATCCAAACATGAATATAATACTGATAGAAACCAGAACTGCTAGTTCAGGTGATTGTTTTCATTCATTGCTTCGGTTGTTTGTACAATTGCACTCAGTGTGTTGTACCTTCCTTCCAAGTTGTTTTGCATAAATAATCAGAAGATGTTTACATGTTAACACAAGTCACCGGAGACCCAGCGTTGCTGTGCGTGTCCCACAGTAGTTTTGAGATGGGATACATGTTTGCAGCTGAAAACTCCAAATTATATTTCACCATCACCAGAAGGTAACACAAATAGTCAACGAGTGCATCAGAGCAAAGGTGGCTCTCCTAATCCCCTCTCCGCCTGTTGTCTGGTCGTTCCTGTTTACTGTATCGCTACGCTGAGTATCGAGCAGAGTGACAGATGGAGCTGGACTGTTCTCTATCTCAGGGCTTCACCTGTCCTATTTAGCTTTACTCAAAGCAACGACACCGCAAGCAACATCAACATGAACCCGCGGGCGTACCGGTGAAAAGGAGTGTGGAGTCCCATCAACTCCCGGCTGAGCCATCCAACATCTACGATGATTTTACAGGTTTAAGTTGGAAGTTGGAACCGTGGGAAGACTTACGGTCAGGGTAAGCCATTTCTGGATGATTTCCCACCTGTTGATATTCAAAAGAAAACATCAGCAACAACAGGGAGCGCTAGCTCCTCCCTCCTCCTCCCAGCAGCACTCTCTGGGAAAACAAGCCCTGTTATAAACACTCCCAACCTTTCTCCTTGTTGGTGACTGGCTGGAGCAGGAGGAGGTCGAGAAGATATTGAATAGATATTCAATATTGTTATTGAATGTGATGAAAACTACAAACTGCGTAGCATCACCTACCCTGTCTTTAAATGGGATAGGAAAATTAACTTCCAACATGCATAAAATGAAATGTGACATTGTGTATTAGCTTCAACATTTAAAGGAATATGTGTTATCATTTTTGTTTTTAACTATTTTAGAATGCAGAATAAGAAAGAGCAACATGGAAAAAGTTAAGAAATCTGAGTTGACTGTAACTCAAACCCCACCTTAACTGAAAAAAAAAAAAAAAATCTTAATGAGGTTTAGCAGACTCTGGAGTGCTGGTGCACGGTTCAGTGTAGCCACTCCTGCAATATGACCCTCATGTGACCCTCAAACCACAGGTTTGACAACTGACATCTAAACAAGCTTGACACATTTCGGAAATAAGTGAAAATAGGTTCAAAGAAAAAGCTTGTCAACAGAAGCAGAATGCAGACGTTAATGCCTAAGAGCAGACTTGGTCATGTCTTAGGCTGGTTGCATTCACTGGCACCAGAGAAGAGGAATCGTGCAAACAGTGGCTAGAGTATGGATTGTATTTGCAAAAATTATGAGACGGTAGAAATCAATATGATTCATAAAATCTATGTGAGTGCATAAATGCACTTAAGTCCATTCAAAATAATAACATCAATTCTAATTGATAGGGGATTTTTTTTCCATTGCGAGCCTGCTTACAATGTCAAACATACTTGTTCCCATAGCAACTGTTTTTAGAATGAATATATATATATTTTCCCACATCTGACGTTCATGGGCATAAGCCTCGTCCTAGCGTGAGGTTATTCACTTCGTGTTCAAAGTATGTCATCATTTCACTGGCTCGCTTGAAAACGAAAGCAGCTGAACAGAAACCAGAACAGAGCTCCGTTTACGAAGCACTTATTTACAAGAAAAGGATTTAATCTGGCCACGGAGGTTGAGACGAGCCTGTGACGCTTGCACAAACGAATTTTCACAGGTTAGACGTCGGTGGGGAAATTGACGAAATCTCACACTATATGTCATATATGTCGTCCCTGAAGCCATCTTCTGGTGGGACCAGAAGGATCGGAGCACTTCGCCACTAAAATCCATTTATTACATATTCAAGAAAACCTGTTAAATCTGCCGTTATTAACATGTGTCCACAATATTTGCATTTTGTGGCCCACAGCGTCACCGTTCAGATTCATTCATCACTTTCGCCAGTGTTTAAAGACACCAGTGGCAAGATGTATAATTAATGTGTACACACAAAAATAATGCATGTACCTTTTCAGCTTTTTCGCACAAACTGCCATTCACAAAAGAATGTCTGCAAGAGTGTGAGCTTACGGATTGGTTTTTCAGATGAAGCCGTGCCTCATGTGCTGAAATAGAAATGAAAAATATGGTGAGAGAGAATGTGACATCATAAAAAGTCTATCAGAGCCTGCATTCCTAATAATCAGTCATTATTTAAAGCGTTGTTGTGATAAGTGTGAAAATGAGGCAGGAGAGGCTGGCGGCGGAGTATCGTGATTGTGAAGCCTTCCAACCAGAGAACCCTGGCTTTGACGCAACACGCGTTCGGGATTTAATTAGCCATCGGTCACTTGTCTTATCGGCGTTTATTTTATTATGTTTAGAAGAAATAAAACTGATACTAACCAGGCACCTCACCAACACTTTGCTGTAACACTGCATGTAAAAATGCCAACCTTTTACAGAAGGTGTGGTGGCGTTACCAACACCGGACCCATAACACTAACAGAGAAAACTTCCTGCACTGGTGCACAGTAATATCTGTCTGCCCCCCCCCCCAAACACACACATTTTCTGCACAGGAAGCGATTCTTCACCCTTTCCTCTATTCTGGAGGGAGGAGCATCATTCAAGAGGTACCTTTTAAAATTTTCAGCACTGTTAAAGCATGTTAAAGTAATGAATGGCGCTATCTATAAATGTATAATGATAATGGGGTTGATATCACGTGTACTCGGTACACCTGCTGCACCTTTTATGAGACGAAATCAATTTCCAACCCGAAAACTCCTGAAAAACTCGCTGCTGATTTTCGCACGTGCGTTCCTGCTGGTGTCCTTGTTAAACTAAAAAATCAACAGGACTATTGTGTGAATAATCAATATATTTGAAGGGGGGCATCCGGAGGGGAGCTCGCACGTAGGGTACAATGGTCAGACATCCAGCAGGAGCATGATTAGGAGAACGTTTGCCAGACAAGTCCCAATGTGCAGCCACATTATCACTTTAGCTGTTTATAATCACCAATAAAAAGTCACAATTGAAGGAAGACGGTGGACAAAAACCGTTTGCCTCATTGAAACTACTTCTGTAATTGCGCACAGGATGGGGACACGGTCTTGTGATGGGTTGATGAGACTTTTGCTTCAGAGTTATCATGCTCCAATTCACCTGTCCCCATGAGGCAGAACGTGCACCGCTCTGTTACGCAGTTGGCCTTTTCAGCCTCTGCGGTTGTCAGCTATGTGTCTGAACTAGAGAGGAAGTCTGCTGCTAATCATAGCAATCACTCATCTGAAAGGACCCCTCTTCCCTTTTATAAGACAGCTATATTTAACTCCCATATATGTTCTGTGTTTTCAGGCAAGTGTGCTTATCAGCGATTTGTCCGAAATGGCAGCGCATAAAGCTCAGAGAGATTTGAGGGAGCTGCCTGAAATTTTTACCAATGAGAAAGCCAGTTATCACTGATTTTATATACGCCGTGATCTGCCATCGCTGTCTGAAAGCCCTGCGATGCGAAGCTTAAGTACATTGGTCATGATGTGTTTGCCTGGAATGCCATTATGTACTCCATGTACTGGGAAAGGCTGGCTTTATGTTAATTCTCCTGCTTTCTCTAAAGCAGGTCCCCTTTCATGGGCGATTAACAGGCAGATCAGGGAGGTGGGTAGTATTGCTTGATTGACTTTGAGTCATTTAACTGCTGCTGCCTTGCTCAGGATCTGGTTATAGGCTTGCTCGGAGAATCCAGAAAGGCGGTGAAGTGAAAATACTTTACAGAGTCCCTCTTTCGCAATCTAAACCCTACTTGCAGCCATGTGAAACACTACAGAATGTGACTGACACCTCCACAGATTATACTGATCATTGGCTTTTGCTGGAGTTAAAGCAAGGTCTGCATTGACATCAGTGCCACGAGATATAGGCAGTAAAATGTAAATAACAGCATAATCTGAACGATGGAGTCAAAACCATTTTTTGTCGACGTTGGTATCTCGGGCAGACGGAGGCACATTGTGCATTCTTGCGAGTGCAACAATGGACGTTATCAGTTCACTCTGCTGATCGCATCTAATCTAAGTGTCTGAGCACCAACTTCACCATGTCAGATGGATTTTGAGCAACGTGTTGGTATAAGCTCCTGTTTTCCATGCATGCGTTGTCTGTGTCGGAAAAGTTTATTAAACTTTTCTTTTCTTTTTTTGGTACGTTACACACTGTCAACAAATGCAGTTGGATACATCATTACTGATGGGTGTAAGGTGGGAAGACCTGACGTTTCTAATTTCGGCACGATCAATCACAAGAGTCAGACACCTCATCAGTTAGGCCGTTGGATTGACTGAGGCCTGTGCTGCTTCGTGTAAAACTGAACTTCATCTAAGTTACAGTAAAAGACAAACACGTGGCTGTTACACTGATAGACTGTTACAATATCAGATCTCTCTATTAAATAAACATATATATATATATATATATATATATATATATATATATATATATATATATATATATATATATACAGAGAGAGAGAGAGAGAGAGAGAGAGAGAGAAAGGGGAGGAAGACTATGAGATGGTGTTGTTTTTCAATAAAAGTGTAAAATAATATATTTTTACCTTAATTTGACATGAACTGCAAATTGACAACGTGAACTCCCATTAGATTTTGCTTTCTGAAGCTGCAGTAGAAATATTGCTCCACCTAGTGGATCAAGTGGAAATAGCCCCACATTGTCACACAGCACCGCTGACTGGAGCTCCACGGACTCCTCTCTGTGTTCTCCTGGTTCTGTAAACTGTATGTTATTTGTTAAGTATTGTATTGTGCATGCTCATATATAAGTCGCCCTCTTTTTTTTATTTATGTATTCTTTTTGTTTGTTTGTTTTGCTTTTAGAGCTGGCCGCAGGTATCTCGAAATCAATGCAACCTTGTAACGGAGGAAAACAACAAACAAACAAAATTAAAAAAAAAATAAATAAAGACGGCATCACTAAAATCAAAGAGACCGGCAGCGTCACTTGAGTTTTATTTTATGGTGCCCTATTTCCAGACTGCTCCGGTCTTCCGGTCTACCTGCCTGCGCTGGGAGCCCCCCTCCCCCCCCTCCCGCGCCCCACACTCCAACCCCACCTCCACCCCGCCCCCCGTTCCCACTCCCCTCCTCCTCCTCCTCCTCCTCCTCTGAGTTTGTGTTGCACTCGTTGCAGTAGGAGGGTCCATGTGCCCAGAATGACGTCGCTCTGACTGCAAGTCCGACCGACTCCTCCGTTTGTTTTTATTACTTTTTTTTTTTTTTTTTTTTTTTTTTTTTTTTTTTTTTTTTGAACGCAGGGACCCAGATTCGTTAATCTGCGAAATATTACGGCCATAATGTGAGGTTATCTGCGGCTGTCGTGCAACCCATCGCTGGTGGTTCGTCCTGTTTAGAAGCAGCGGCTCGCTGTTGAGGATTACTAGTGTTAATACGCAGCAGACTTCTCCTGCGTGTCTAGCTGTCAAAGTGAAAATGCATTGGAAACAGCAAGAGGAGTACGCTTGTTGATTGACTTCACTTGGCTCTTTTTGTTGTTGTTTTGTTCTATTATTATTATCATTTTAATTTATTTTATTTTTTTTTTAATTTGTCTTTCTGGATTACCGCTGCCCAGCAACACAGCCACCTGACAACTCTGAATGTCGTAATTAAGGTAAGCAAAGACGGAGCTCTGACTGAACGTTTTAATTTGGCGCTGGCCCGAGAAGACAATGAAACTCCTCAGTCTTGTCATATAGCGAAATACTTGCGTCTCGACTTTGTTTTCTTGCGGGGAAAAACAAATGTAATAACTATGATCCAGGACTGTTCGCCCTCTTGTCTGGCTCCTAATGAAACTCTCCAAGTTCTCTAAAGCCTCCTTCGTGCGTTTGAGATACAAAAGCAGACACCGATCTGTATTTTTGGGACATTTTTCAGTAGATTTCACAACTCTGCAGTTATGCGTCTGGGAACAGTGGGACATTTATATAATTGTCAGTTCTGTCTAAAATGTGGGTTACAACTAGTTTTTCCACCAGGATTCACTGAAACTTTTTTTTTTTTCGCCCGAAACCGTAAAGGCACCGCAAAATAAACATTTAATGCAAAAATAACGCAAAAGCGTGCTAATATTGACTTATTTACTTTAATTCTGTGTGAAAATGGAGCAGAGCTGTAGAAAGTCCCACCATCGAGACCAGAGTTACCACGGCCGGGTTATCGTCGTGCACCAAAACAAAATATCATAAACTAGAATAATAATGCATGAATATCCGAGGCTCTGGGAATGCACTCGGGATGTTTTGCATTCAACCTGACTAAGTTTAACTCGGATCATCTTCGCTCCTCGAGCCGTGAGCCCGGAGCGGTGCGCCGCGGCGTGCGCAGCGTGCGCGACCACCTCAAAGCGCCGTCTTGTCACCGCGCTACGTTTTATTGCTTGACTGTGGTCTGTAATCTTGCTGTTTTTGCACATGATGAAGCCACTTCGCTGCACGAAACACCCGTTTCAAGTTGTGTCGCAGCTATGTTGTGGTCGCAAGAGCAATAACTATTGAGTGACAGCTTTCGGCCCAATCCCTGAATGGCCTGATGGAGCTGATGGATTTCTAGCTGAGCTGTCCAATAGATGCGCAGTAGAGGTAGGAATTTAAACGAGAGGCTGTGGCGACGTCACGCACACCAGTTAACCCTTGCAATGCACTTTTCCTTAAGTTACAATATCAGATCCTCGGTTGCTCAGTGACAGAAGAGCTTTATCTCATTCAGAGGAAATGCTGTCAAGATGTGGCTTAAACTTCTTTGGATTAAAAAAAAAAAAAGTTTCACAGCATTTTTATAAGACAAAGCATGCCTAGAAATTGTTAAAAAAAATAGAACAAAATGCAACAACTGTCTAAATGTGCAATATGTAATATGAGTTATCTTTAGTTTTGGTTTAAAATATAGCTATATTATACTTGACCAACATCTTGCAGTTTTTAAGCTTGCATTTAAAGTTGAACTTTATCCTTTAATCTAAAGCTGAAATACTACAAGCAGAATTTATTTTACACTGATTACCATATTTATGAATTTATAGTTCTTTCTTTTCTTAAGACTAGAAAGTTAAATTCCTTAACGTTACATTTGTTTCCTATTTACCAGGTGCATCGATGAGCCAGCAATGGAGACCAAAAGATACCAAAGTTTCTTTGATGGCGACGACACAGAGAACAAGTGGTCCCAGGACTCCAGCTCTATGGAGTACTGCTGCGGCACGGAGGATTCAAATCTGACAAGCAGCGATATCCTGATGGACATAGTCAACGTCAGCTGCCCTGCTGAAAGCCCGGGCGCTGCCAGCAAAGACACGAGTTCGAAGAAACAGGAACAGCCAACGCGTCAGCACGGCCAGAACCAGCCATTTGTTGCCCCCCATTTCAACAACTCTTTGCATGGGCATAAGCAGGAAGTGGACTCCAAGGAGCTTTCCAAGACTGTGGCTGAGTCTATGGGCCTGTATATGAATGCTGCCAGGGAGGCGGACTTTGCTTTCAGCCAGCAAGGAAGCAGCACAAGCCCTGGAAAGCTGTACCCGGTATGTGGACGGCCCCTAGAGGAGAACCAGTGTGGCTCCACAAAGAGCCCCAAGTTGAACCCATTTGGTTTCCAGCAGCCGAACGCCGCTCCCAGAGACAGCCCCACTGGTGTTCCAGTCAGCTCAGCATCCATGCTGGCCTCCTCTCTGTCCTGCAGTCCCAAGACCTCCAGCTCCATTTCCAGTCCTGGAGGCAGTAACAATATGGTGTCATCTACCACCAGTCCTCCCATGTGCTTCGGACCTCTGTGCTCGTCCGTCGGTAGTCCCGTGAGCCAGACTTCCTGTGCTGCTACTCTAGCCAACATCAAACGCAGGAATTCAGTCACATGTAGCCCTGTGGAGTCCAGCACAGTTGGCTCACCACCACTCACCAGCCCACTCAATGTCATGAGGTCCCCCATGTCCAGCCCACAGAGTATGAGCAGTGTAAGATCCCCTCCGTCCTGCAGCACTACGTGTAACATTAGGTCGTCTGTTTCAAGCCCCACAGGTGGCAGCTGCACCGGTGCTGCCAACAACTGCAGCACATTAAGACCCTCCATCTCCAGTCCAGCCACGGGGGGCACTATGGCTGTCAGCAGCCCCCATAACCCCTCCTCTGCTGGGTTCCCTGTGTCTAGTCCTACAGGTGGACTGGGATTGGTGCAGAATGACACCAACAGTCCAGAAGCGGCAGGGCTGACCAGAGACACGGACTTCAAAAGTTTTGAGTTCCCCAAGGTAGAGATGGTCGACGGGGAGGTGTTCAGTGTTGGCTTAGACCAGATGGGCATGGTAAAGTATATTAAGAATGAGCCTGGAAGTGACTTCAGGAGCATGTGTTTAGGCAGCTCCAAATGTAATGCGAGTAGCACACCTTTTATCACGCAGATTAAGACTGAGGCAGACAAAAGTGAGGGGTGTATGAATCAACAGCCCTATGGCGAGCAGTCGCCTTCTCTTGGTCTTTTTCCTGCATCGGACACTACATATCTGTCCCTGAGGAACAACATTGATGAATACAGTCTTTCTGGGATCTTGGGACCCCCTGTTTCCTCTGTGAATGGGAACTACGAGCCTGACGTGTTCTCCAACAATGTCCTGTCCAAAGGGGTTAAACAGGAGGCCACTGACGGCAGCTATTATCAAGAGAGTAACAGCATGTCCACATCTGCCATTGTTGGAGTAAATGCCAGCGGACACTCATTCCATTACCAGATTGGAGCACAAGGAACAATGTCATTCACGCGGCATGATGTGAGAGACCAGTCCAACCCGTTGTTGAATCTAATTTCACCTGTATCGGCGTTAATGGAGTCGTGGAAATCTCGGCCAGGCATGTCACAGGGGTCACTGTCAGCGAGAGGTGAAGTATACCCGGGTCAGAACTGCATCGCTGACAGCATGTCAAGGTAAGAGAGATAAACATGTCTCTAGGTGGTGTTTGTTTCTGCCTGTTCTCTGTATAACTTTGTTTTTTCCTTCAGCGTACCTGTCAAAGAGCATGCCTCTAGAGAATCCTATTGATGGAGAGCCAATTTGTTGCAGTCAGACCCATGTTGTCACATCCATTTTGGCATTGACAAGTGAAAAATAATAACAGCAGCAGCAGGGCTTGGAGACGTAGTGGGATGTTGGCTGGAAGAACAGGAATTCAACAGTAGGGCTCAGGTCATACTCCTAGTAGCACAAGATCACAACATCCCATTTGTTGATGCTGCTGTCTTTTCTACTGTAACGCAGGCAAAGTTTACTCTTATCAGGGGCCCCTGCTAAAGTTCATCAACAAAATTTATTGGCCTGCTATCAGGAGGTCTGGCTAAGACCTTGTGTAATGCAAGTTCTGTTATTATGGGCTCTAGGCCATTAGGACCGTCGTAAATTATGAATGATTGATCACATGCTTTTGTTGCCGAATGAAATGGTGAAATAAACAGCTGATTTTGAGAGGACGGGGGCCGTAACGACACAACCAGGCCTGAAGGGAAAAAGGAAAAACTTGTGATATTTGCCAGTCTGGCAAACTGGAGGCTTGACCGTTGTGCTCGTAGTTGTGCCTAAGTTGCATTCTGGTCTTCTCTTTCAAGGAAGTATATTATCTAAATGATCAATAATGGTTCGTTTCAAATCCGCAAAAGTAATAAAAGATTACAACATTGTTGAAACCGCAGAAGTAAATCAAAGTAAACATGAAAGTTTATTTACAGTGAATAAGACAATAATTAGTTCCTCGGTTTATGGTGATTTCTCACTCTCGCACGCACGCACGCACGCACGCACGCACACACACGCGCACACACACACGCACACACACACACGCACACACACACACGCACACGCGCACACACACACACACACACACGCACACACACACACACACACACACACGCACACGCACACTATAAAATGCATCTCGGTGCGTGCATGGCAGACATGTTATCTCCCATTTATGGATGGGATGTTGTAAAAAGTTTATAATTTGGAGCAAAGACACAAACTCGTAAATGACTTCTAGTTTGTTTGCGCAGCTTTTGATAAAAATCGGACTCTTTGTGTAAGACAACTACTGTAGGGCTGTGTACGGGAGCGTGCGCTGCTGTTGCCGTACGCGGGCGGCTCTGCCCTGCTTGACTGAGACTCCAGCGTGACAAGTCTAAACTCAGTTTGGCGCGGAGATGTTGCACAGCCTCATAAAATGGAGATTTATTAGCTCAAAAGTTTCCCCTCAGATCTCTCTCTGATTGCCCTGCCATTTTTGGTTTTTTAATTTTCTTCAGCGCACTTGCTGTCATGTTGGGGACAAATTGAGAGGGAGGAGTTGGCAGAAAGTCAGCATCTTGGCATTTGATCACTGTGTATATACTTAAGTGATCATCAGCAAACTTCTTTATTGCAGCCTGTTAAAACATTGCTGCTGTTGACTTTGTTGCTTCAGTTTTTTTTAAAAAGAATTTACTGTATATATTTATAATATCCATTATTATATAATAGATATTAAAAAAAGGATGTGTAATCTGGTTTGTCTATATACGACGCTGGCGGGTGAACAGAGCTCGGATGGGCTCCAGCAGATCCCTGTGACTCTTGTTAAGGAATAAACCAGAATATCTAATGGATCACACTATACACACTGAATCATATAGTCACCAATAAGATCATCCGATTAAATTAACTTGTCAAAGGTAAAAAAAACAAAACGCAACTAAAAGACAGCACAGGTCTCATTGTTAGATGAGAAAGGAGTTTAAACTTTCATTAAGGACCAAAACACCATGAATCAAAGCAGTTTTGAGTCCCAGCAAAATGGGAGTTAATGTTGGCCCTGGGGGTGATCCATCTATGTCGACATAAACTGCTATTTTAAGCCTCTGACAAGACTCAAAAATGCCATTTCAGAAGCCACAACCCTCCTCCTTTTTGGGTATTTTGACAGTAGTTTACATAATATCAGAAATGGATTTGTTTGGACTCGTAACAAGATGACGGGAACTGGATGGATATGTGGATATGCCTGCACACACACCCCCCGCACACACACACACATTTTATTTTTTTTTTTTAGTTAACACTTTTTGCTCCATTCGGTCCCTTAGTAAAGTTTACTCTCCTTACAGTCTAAAAAAAAGACCAGTTTTACTAGTTACCAGATGAGTTCTTAGTTTCCCTAAATCACGGCTCTTGAGGAACTTCTCAAATTGATTGCCCACGTTTCATTTTTGTACTTACTGCCCTATACCTGCTGTTGTAGACTCTCTGCTTCGTGCCTGTTTCTAGGTTTATTTATACTACGGCGCACCTTATCATGATTTTTCTATCCTCTTAAATTGACATGTTTATTCAGGTTTATATGTACAGTACAGTGCCCACTTGTCTGGAGAGTAGATACTCCCATCTGTGTGTTTGTACATGTGCTATAACAAGGTTTGCAGCTCTGGGGAGACTGATACAGCCGTTACCTTGGAGGCGACCCATATGGCAGGAGCCAAAGCAATGTTGACAGGATCACTGCCACCTTGGTCCTAATGAGATCCGGCTTAGCCCTAATGTCAGACAAGATGACAGAAAGAGGAGGGCTCATGGCAGCTAGCCAGGAAGGGAAGCAGACACATGCAAACAAAAATATTCATACAATAGATTCATAGAGTACACATATGGTACTCACATATGTGTACGATAACCACATCCTAGAGAGATGGGGTGATTATGGAAAATTGATGCAAGGCGGAATTTTTTTTCTGAGAAGCAAATTTGAGCAGATGATCTCCAGTTTGCCAACAAAAGGACAAGGGAATTTATTCAAAATAGTAAACAATGCAGCTCAAGGAAAGATTGGAAGGGATTGGGGTTGTCCATCTATGACAGTGTTTCTCAACCCGGCTCCTCCGTGGACCCTGCCCTGCGTGTTTTAGATGTTGCACCGCTCTAACACACCTGGCTCAAAGTAGTGGGGCCATTGACAGACTTGTGTAGTCCTCAATGACAAGCTGACTGTGATCCAATCAGGTGACGGTGCCTCGAGGAACAGGGAAACGCTGATCTATAGTGCATAACATTATAACAAAACAAAAGGAAAAAAAAAAAATCAACAAACAATCAAGGCATCTGGAGGAATTTCACTGCCTAAAAGGCAAGAGAACACGCCTAAAATGGACATGGACATCTGAACTATAGATTAACTGAGAACTGTCATTAATCAATAGATGATATAACCACGGGATGATATAACAAGGGATTGTTTTTAATCAAGTCTTACAAAGTTCACCTTAAACATTTTGAGTTGCATAAAAGAATCCATTTGTTGACCTCATCCAATTTTCCTGGGCTTGGAGGCGTGTGAGATGGAAAAGGGCATTGTGGTCAGTATTTAAGATCCTTTTTTGGGAAGAATTGTATGCAACAAGTTCAAAAGTGAAGTTCTATGATATATTTATGCCTCCATCTAAATGTGATGGGTTGATTTAAATGGGGTTAAATAAGTACCCTTGGCAAAGGTAATTTATGCTTTTGTCTTGGAAGCTTTAACCCTTTTATACAGTCATGATAATGTGTGGTAAATTTTTTATTATTTTTACAACAGATGGAGTCTGGAAATATAAAAAGAGACTTATATTAAGCAAAACAAAACGTTTGACGAGTCAAATGGTATAATATTATGGGTTTACACAGTCAGTAGTTAAATAAAAACGACTGTTTTTTTCTGTTGCATGCCAGCCTTTTCTGATTTAGGCATTTATGAACAGATGTCTCAAGTAAAATACAAGAAAAGTGTTTGTTTTTTTTCAAGCAGCTCAGTTTGACTACAAACTACCCAAATCCCAAGTGTTGTCCACCTTTGCAAAAACTACAAGGTGTGCCTGGCCATGTCTCAAAGCCAAAAATGTTATGTAATTATTAAAATAAACTCTTTGATCCGGTGAAGCCTCGGATGACAGAGTGTTAAACTCCCCGACTCCTTTTTTTCTCACTTTGCCTCTCCTTGTAAATGGTTTTAATTAAAAATGGCTGCTTATCTTGGAAGTTACTTCGTACAGCATATTTTAACTTAAAAATAGAGGAGGAGGAGAGGGGAGGAGGGAGTATTTTTGGTTTATTTGTTTTCATCTGTTTTTTGCATGTGCAGCATTTTACAAGATACTTTAGTGATGAGTTCTTTCTTATTTATTTATTTTTTGTTAAAAAAAAAAAAGTTTTCTGGAATATTGTAACATTTATTGCACTCCAGGTTATATGATGTATAAATATATATTGAAATTACTGTAAAATGACCCACATCAGGATCAGGGATCTGGATTATATTTGCTCACTGCCAAATCTCCAAATCTCTTTTCACCCTATCTAGAACATTTTTGTGTTGGTTCTCACGGTGACGCTGTACCTCACAAAATGTCTTCAGAACTTGACAGAACTTGACACTTCTCATCTCATCATTTTATAGTCAGACTAATGACAAAAACTAAAAGAGAATCCAAAAATGCACATTATAATTTTATATATGGTATTATTACAAGATTTAGCCTCAACTATACCTGTGTGGGAATGAAAAGAAGCACTTCAAGATGGATTGGCATTTTACTTGCTTTTATACTTGAAGGCCGTTTCTGTAGCTTGGCATTATGAGGAAGCAGCAGATTGAAGCAAAGAAAAATGCTTTACAGTGGACTCTGGCCAAGTCTCAATGTTCTGCAGAGGGATGAAAAGGCATACTCTTGAGAGAACACTAATAAGACTTTAATTGTATGTTCTTCCACTAAATTAATGGATGGAAATGATTTGATTAATTCAGACACTGCTGGATACTAATATCCAATTAAATCCCGACACCAGGCATGCACAGGGGCTCCCAGTGCATTATGGGTTCCAGACTAAGATGCTGGCAGCTGCTTCTTTGGGTGGTGTGAAGGATGTTACAGGTGAAGGTGTTGGGGAATGGTCTGCCCGGCAGCCGTAACATTGTAGTGAAGATGTTGACTTGTGTTGCATACAAGCACTTTAATTATGTGCATTCTCATGAGTGCCTGTGAATATTTAATTATATAGTAGTAATTAAGTGGAGAATATGATAATTTAATTGTGCTAAATTTCATCATAAGCACTATGCTGACGGACTTGAAGTCACAGGTTGATATTTTCCTTGTTTGTGTAGCCTTTCCTTCTTTGAGTCATTGAGTAAACATCAGTCAGTGTGAGTGGTTACGTTGACATGACCTTAGAAAAATTCCAATTCTCGCTTTAGTCCGACTGAAATCGGAGTTTAAGAATGCACGTAAACATCTTAGCCCAACTGAGATCGAACTAGACCAAACTTCTCATAGTTAAATTAATACTCCCAGATAATGCAGTTGAAGCTAATCCACGTGCAAAAGTTACAACTGAGAGTCTGCGAAATGAAATTCCTCTTTTGTTTGCACAAACCTGGCGAATAGAGTCGATTCTGCTAGTAAAGTATATTGGGACAAAGACTGGACTCCAATTGAACGGCTTAGTTAAAGTGTAGCTGTAGCTCAACTAAATGACTGAACATGACTGCCTCTGTGCCTATTGCATACTGTCCTTCTTGATTGATCATTTAAATAACTTGCATTCTGAAGAGCATTCGGTTTTGCAAAAACGATACGATTAGTCTAGCTGAGCCATCCATTCTTCATTCAAGGCATTTTCACACCACTGGGTTTATCGGCAAAAATGACATGAGCAGCAATACACAAATAAGAAAAAAATCACGTGATTAAACAGTAAGCAGATGTGCTACAAGAAACTGAATTTGAACAGTGTTTCAACAGTATATTTAAAAACAAACAAAAGAAAAAACTAGTGAATTTCCTAAGTCTTAAGTTCCTACTGACCTGCATATTAACCAAATCTGTCTTATTAGACACTCGTCTTCCAACACCACAGACGCCTTCTCCTCCCTCCTCCTCTCCTAAATTGGCAGTAGTCCACTTATTCGTCAGCTGCCGGCGAGTGCATTGTCATTAGGTGCGCCTCCTACCGTAGGGGAGTGTGTACAGTAGGGGAACACCTTACGCGATGCATAACATGCGCAACGGAATGAGTAGCTCAGATAGATGAACTATACATTTTTTTTCAGTGTGAGAACTTGGAGGTATGGAGTGAAACCGTGTGAACACAGTCAAATGCGTGCATCTCGTAAAAGTTGGTAGCCCTGAATGAATTTCCTTATACCAAAAATAAGCTATTAAAATACACAATACAGCTAGTACCTCTCGTCATGATAGATTTGGACTGCAAGGCATTGCAAAAGATTGTTCGTATTAGCTGTTATACTGTATACTTCCAGTCTTACACCAACAAGAGTCAAGTGTAGGTTGCACGCAGTTTACTGCGACTGTTCACATAGTGACTGCAGCGACGTTAGCGGTGTCCGCTAGCAGCTAGCTGCTTGTTTATTCCATAGGAACTATTTGCCAAATAGTTGACCATATCCAGATGATGCTGTAAGTACCATTAGAAGCAGCCAGGTGATTTTGCATGGCTGTTGCGCCACCATGGCAGTCCGGATTACAACTGTGTATTTGGCAAAGGGCCTTTGTCTTTTCATCACTCAGTTTAAAGTGTTGGCACACAGCTGAAGCCTTCGCCATGCTGCCTTCCCTTTAACAGCCAAAGTGAACTGAAGCATTACTGCGGGTGACATTCACGGCCACCACCGAGTGAAAGCTCTTTCTGTGTGTCGACAGACAGAGATTGCATTATGGTATTTTTTTTTCTTCACAATTTAACGGTGCTGTAACAATAATACAAATTTGAGAAATGTATTTTCCAGACCGGATAGACCGGATAAACCGTATGTATGTATGTATGTATGTATGTATGTATGTATGTATGTATGTATGTATGTATGTATGTATGTACGTATGTACGTATGTACGTATGTATGTACGTATGTACGTATGTATGTATGTATGTACGTATGTACGTATGTACGTACGTACCAAATATCTGGATATCTGACCATTTGGGTCCTGTCTATACCAAATATTAATTTAGCTTGGAGCGCAAATACTTCCTAATTTAATGAATCCGCAGGGGTTCAAATTGTTGGGAAGAGAGACAATTATGTGGTCAATATATGAATTTTTATAGCACCTTTTATTTAATTTTGCTTGACTAGACTCATGTCAGGAGGGTTTTTATATACGTTAGAAGAAAAATAGAAAAAAAGTTCTTTCCTTTAAAAAAATTGAACTAATTCTGTCTTCAGGGACCCCAGAGTACTTTGGTGAGCATGAGCTGGAGACTGTGTAAAACACATTTGAAAGGTATAAATAGTTAAAATCTGTCCAAGTAGTAAAATGTTACTGTCTGCAGCTATTAAGATTTTAAAATGTGTCCTTAAATTTAGATTTACAAGATAAAAACTCGCACTGTTGCAGAGGCAGTGGAAATATGATAACGTTGGACAGAGGTATGCGGGTGTTTCATCTGTTCAGGCAGGATGTGGTTAATCTTGAGCTCATTATAGATCTCATAATGCTCCTTCAGAGAAGTAGCTTAATACTATCATGCGATTAATAATAACTGCATAATGGTTTTATGGACTCACGCTAGGATGCAGTTTACTTTTTCAGTGGTAAGGTAAACAAATAGACATCAGCAGTTGTGGAGTGTGTCTTATGGATATTCTCAGTTTGATCAGAGTGATTGATGATGTTCATAATCCCTGGAGCAGTGGGCTTAAAGTCAGTTGATAATATAGAGCGCTTCGTCAAAGTCTTGAATCATTTTCACAGCTTATAGGCTCGATAAGATTTTATTGATTTAAGAAATCACTCAGTTATCGTGAGAAGACACACATAACATCAGAAAGACTCTGAGAATGTGGTATTGTGCAGAATCTATTTGGAGAGTATCAAGAACACCAGCTTGCCTCTGCAGCATTTTTGGGGGATTTTACTGTAGTTTCTTCACAGCCAACTGTTACACCTTACCGTGCAGCAGTTCCTCCCAGCAAGTAATTGTCCCCTGTGTGGATTTCCAGCCTGCACGCTCACATGAGCCGTGTTTACAGCGCCCGCAGAGCTTTCAGCAGTGGAAGAGTCAAATGTTTCCCTTTCAAAAAGATGGCAGAGACCAAAATCCAGTGAACAAAAGGGCGATTATTGGGATTCATTTCATTAACCATGTTCAAGTTGGTTTCTGTGTGATGGATAAATCAATTTACAACAGAAGCTTTATAAAGTAATAATATTACAATGTTTGGCCTAGCTGAAATGGCTAAAAATCTATTTATTATGTTTTAATAGAAAAGAAGTGGGCATTTTCAAGTTATAGAGAGAAAAACGGTCACCCCCGTCAGCCTCTTAGCTTTTCTGTCCGGTTTAGTTTTGCAAGCTCTGAGATGCACAATACACTTACTTTTATTCAATTACAGTCATGTTGATTTCATTTGTACTAATGCTAGAGAAGGATAGTTGCTATAACCTCTTTCATTTTGTGAAAATTTATTTGACTACTTTTAAAGCAAGACAATGACGTTAAATACAGGATATAAGAGGAGCACAGATGAGATTAAGATATTTACGTTTATCATTTTATTTTAGGCTGTGAGGGCAAAATGAAAGCCAGGCTTCTTTTTAAGATTTATGAATGAGTACGTTTCTGACTTTCAGTAACTGGGGTGAAGTTAATGTAATTTCTTTTGTTTTTTCTTTAAGAACCAATATGATACCGTTTGGCACAATGGCCGGATGCACATAAAAACAAGCCATGCTAAAAGTCTCTCCTCACAGGGACGTGAACGCACACGAAACAAGTGCGCAACTCTGCCGCTGACTACAAGAACAACAATAACTCGCATTCTGGGTCGGACTTCACACTCCAATAAAAGTGTAGTTTTTCGCTGGTCGAGGCTCCTGGGGTTTTAAATGCTTCCCTTGTCCTCATCTGAACTTCTTCCTGAAACGCAGGCTGGTGACAGAGGGCCAGATTTCCACCATGACCAGGCCTGTAGCTGGAGCTCTACTCCGTTACCTACCGCTGACATTCCCTTCTGTTGTTGAGGTTATTAACAAACTGCATAAAGGAGGCTGAAACTGAATACCAGGGCTGCAACAAAGCATAGTGCATGCTTCTGTGTGTTGATGAATGCCCTGATTTTTATTGTGGGCTGCTTGTGTGAATAGCCTTGGCTGAATGGCAGTCTTTTGTACAGCGCGGACTTTGTTTACCTATCATGCAAGAAGTCTCAGAGATTTCTCTCAAGAAGTATCGAAGACCTCCTACTTTAGTAATTCGTACAGAGGTTTTCTGTGTCAGTGAGTCCGACAAACAAAAGCTGAACGGAGTAGTCTAGTAGTTGTTTGCTGGGATAAAATTTATTTATTATTTGAATATTCATGTCGAGCAATAAAAACTATTGCATCTATACATTTAATTTTAGGTGGCGTGGGGGCAAAGAAAACCATTCTCAACCTAATCTCCGCACATTATTATCTTTTTCTTGTATACGATACACTTGACTGAGCAAACAAGGCACGCCTTTATCGTGCGTTTTATAGGAGCTTGCCCGAGCCTTCATGCCTAAGTGCTTAAGCCCAGTATTTGTCTCGTCAGTTATCCATGGAGAGGATGACATAAAGGAAGACACTTCCAAAAAAAAAAAAATGCTAATAGTTTGAAAGGTTCCCAAAGTAGGTCATGCACAATTGGCTGTAATAAGGTGAAGTGTGTGTTTGTGTATTTTGGTTTGGGAAGGGGAGTGGTGAGGGTTAAAGGAAAGACTCCCGCACCCTTTAACCCTCACCACTACAAAAACTTCCAAAAATCGACGAAAACGTGACACTATCAAAAAAGTTAAACTATGACCTGAAAGGTTAAAATGGTTTAATGTGAAATTTGTAGGTCTTTTTAGGTTGCTCTTGAGTGCTTTAAGGCAGTTACATTAACATAAATTAATTTGAGTCATTTTTTTTTACTTAATTTTTAAAAATAAATTTATTTTTCTCTGGTGCATTGATATGTATGATGTAATTTTGTTTATTTGCTCACAGAAAATGTTAAGTATTTCTTGAGGTATGAATTTATCGTTTTAGTTAATAAAACTGTATCATTACATCACATGCTTAATTTCTTTGATGGATTATATGCCTATAAAAATGACGACCAAAGGTTGTTTCTTCTCCTCCCTGGAAATAAAGTGGAATCCAGGCAACCCAGAGTACTTTTTTGCATAAAAATGGAAAAGCATTATGACGGCTCATCAGACCTGTTCAAGTTGCAGAAACAACCAGGATACCTCCTGCACATTTTCTTTGAATATCCAAGAAAATGTACATTTACTGGGTGTCTCCAGCTCTGCTGGAGTAAAAAACGCAAAATGATTTGTGTGTCCTTTGTCAAGTATTTAGTTGAATCTATAAAGCACTATTCCACAGAATTCCTGCTATTTAGGATTTGGCTCCTCCAGGGGCACAAATCACGTATGTAGCCCTGAAGCACCCAATGATACATTAACCCAGATAGTAAAAGGAAGCGTATAGAGAGCAAAACACAGCTCAGGGAAAAAAGATAATATATAATAAACCTGTTGCAACTGAGAGAATTTGCTGAAAAAGGGCAAATGCGTTTTTTTTCCCCAGGAAGTTCAATATTATCCCAATTTCAGTAGTTATGTGTAGCTAAAAAGAAAAGCCATTAAAATGTCAGTGTTTAAATTGCAAAGAAAAGGCAAAAGGCAAAAAAAAAAGTTCCTTTTTAACCTGGGGTTGCGTCTAGTCATGTAGAGACTTCCAGTTGCACCCATTTATTGTCTATACCCAATTTATCTTGTTCAGGGTTTCAGGGAGTTGGACCTTATCCCAGCTGACAATAGATAAGAGGCCAAGCACAGAGATAAACAACTGTGCATTCTCACTCCCTTACCCACAGTGATTAAAATAACATGTAATTGTTGATACCCTTCCACTGGAAAAAAAAAAACACATACAAAGGCCACTGAAATAAGTGGAAACTGGCAAATAATGATAGTCTTAATAGATAGAAATTAACTGAAAATTGACTAGTTTAAGTCAAAACAGTCCTTTTGAATTTAGTTCAAAAGAATAATTATAATTTAAAAAAAAACAGGCCATGACAAATTAGACAGTACCCTCAGAAAAGATTGGAAATTGGACTGACCATAGTGAAATATCAAACTTAAGTGTGTCCTGTAATTAGCATCGCCAATGTCTTCAATCTTGCAGCCAGTGTGACTATATAATGGGTGAAAAGTCATCACTGTTTGGGTCATGGTGGGCCAGAGAAAGCAATGGCAAGAGTTGTCTGAGGAGATCAGAACTCAATTCTAAACAAGCATTTTAAAGGTAAAGACTAGAAGAGCATCTCCACGCAGCTTGATGTTCCTCTGACTACAGTTGGAAATCTCACTTAGAGGTTTAGGGTCCATGAGACTGTAACCTAACCTGTCTGGATGTGGCTTGCAAGAGGAAACGTGACGACAAATTGAAATGCCGAATAACACAAATGGTAACCAAAGAGCGTGGAACAACTCCAAGGTCAAGGTACATCAGTGACAGATAGCGCCAACCGTCACTGTTTGAGTCAGAGCGGCTGACCGAGGAGGACTCGGTAAATCATAAAAATGGGAGAGACTGGAATTTGTCACAAGTCACAAACCTTCTGGGAGAATGTCTTCTGTACAGATGAGGCAAAACTGGAGCTTTTGGGCAAGTCACATCAGCTCTGTGTTCACAGACGCAAAAATGAAGCGCTCAAAACAAAAGACACGGGGGGGAGGGGGGACTGCGTTGCTGCATCTGGCATAGGGTGTCCTGAATTTGCGTAGGGTACGATGAAATCGCAAGAGTGTCATCATTTGTCATTTCACTGACCACTATGGGTTGTTCTGTCTTTAATGCAAACACATTTATCCATGTCTGTATGTCTTGGAAACCACAGCACCCAGGAATACTAGGATATTTACCAAAGGAACCAGAAGAACATGCTGCATCACAGTTTCAGTTGTCGTTTGAGATGTCTGGCTCTGAGATATTTTTAGTTTTATAATATAGTCTATGAAATTGTGGCTCGGTTAAGTTTTAAGAAATGTAATTATGTTGTATGTGTCATGGAAAATTGAGTTTTGTACCTTCGTAATAATGAGAGTGGATGCGTTTGAACCAAAACCACAAACGTTTCCCTAGTATTTTTGTTGCCTAGATCTAATAAAACAGCAACTGAAAACTAAACAGTGTCCATCTAAACTCTGACAGAAATAAAACCAAAAATAATAAAGATTGCTTTGTCGAAGCCTTGTAAATTATCACCAGTTTATTGTTACAACTGCGTTATTACTGTCAGATAACTTGGCATCACTTTCAATAGAAAACACAAACAAACAATGACTATAAATGCCATTATTCTGCTCTCTTTGTTGTGAAACTGTCATCTATTTATGGGATGTGAACCAGCACGGCTGTACTGAGGTTTTGGACATTTTGAGTGAGTTGAGTTATCCCCAAACTTAAATTTAATTTTTGTCTTTTTAAGCCATTGAAAAAGTCCACTATAGAGGTCCTGTAAACGTCTGTTGTGGATTGGAGTTGTTAATTGTTTCCATGTGACTCCACTATTTTGTGGAGATGTGAAGTCCTGAGAGACAGGACCACGTCTTTGGGTCTTTGAGTGTTGAGTATTTGAGCATGGGTTTGTAACCTTGTCAATTTATTGGTTGATTGGTGTGCTCTAGATTTAATTTAAAAGTCCTTGAAGCAGGGTTCGAACGTACCAACAAATTGAGAGAGCTGATCGCCACCGTTACGCCATTATTTTATTCTAACGAATGCTCCCTGGAATGTGAAATTGATCATTGTGAGAACAAGCGACTTCAATGTGATTGTTTGTTTGGGAGGGAGAAATTAGCGAGCCTCTGGACTCTTGATAAGGCACTTTGGCAGCATGAACTGATTAGTGTCCACAGCTCTGGGGAAAACCCAGATCTGACTGTTCTCCTTGTTGATTTTACGGCACTGTACCTGGCGTGGACAAACACTCTCCTGTTCAGTGTCTGGTTTTTGTTTGGCCTGCCCTCCTCTGACTTGGCTTCAGCTGCCTGTTTCAGTCTGTTCTGGAAAGAGGAAAGTCAGGCTCTTTTTTGGATTTTGACTGTTAAGCAAGAGCTTTCTCCTTTATTCAAAATCTCGTGCAGCTGCGAGACATTATAGAAAAAGAAAGAAGCTGACTCACCAGTGTACTTTGCTGCTGGATTTTCTGCAAAGCAGAGGAAGAAGGCCTTCATCCCCTGATTCTGTTGTTTGCTTAACTACAAGCGGTTATGCTCACATACACATCGTCTCGTGTGCTTCACTCCAACAACGCTGTCAACGCTTTGGGTTGTCTTCATTTAGCTGCATCTTTTCTACTCGATTCATCAATTTAGCTGTTAGAAGGTATACTCCATGGATGATGATTTTGCATCTTTGTTTTTTGTTTGGTTAACTCCACAGTAGGACATGAATCCAGATGTGGGCAGTTGTGTTACAGCAGGCGAGATGTTCGTCTGTCCGTTTGACTGTAGCTGCTTTGATCTTCAACATTTCCACTTCATGTTATTGATTTTGAAATTGCTTTGGGCAAAAGCATCTACAAAATGAAGCGATGCATTCGTTCAGGAATGTTAACGTCATCAGAAGACGAAAACTTAATGTCCATTAAAAGTTAAGCCTTTAATGCTTGACATGAAATACCGCAACAAAAAAAACATTTTTTATTTGAAGTGTTCATTATATATTTAAATCAAAATTGCTTCCACTTTTGTATTCAAACAAAGATGGGTATGACAAGATACTGAAAAGCCTACAAACAATGTCACCCCCACCCCCCAAAAAATGTAAAGGGCAAGAGTACAAATCCAAGCTGGATACCTGCAACTCCTCATACAACACCATATCAAAGACGGTCATTCATCACTAGCTTTTATAACCATACAGAAAAGAGATATCTTCAGGAAAGCTTCGTCAAGTTTTATCAATGTTCACAGATCTTGATTGTACAGAAAAGACTCTTTAACCTTGTCCAGAGGGGGGCTCGATGTCTGTGCTCACGAGCAAGTGGGAACGACCATCACAAACTGGAAATGTCTATTGAGCTAAGACAAATCAGCATTTCAATTTTTTTTTCTTTTTCCAGAAGAAATACGCACATGCCCTAGACTAAAGATAAAAAATAATCTCCAAACTTTTATCAACAAGATTTTCAAAAGCCAGGGTCAGTGACGGTCTGGGGTTACATCAGCGCTCTTACTACTGACATTTCTTTTCACTTCTCTGATTAATGCAGGGAAGTCCATTGAGATTTCTGAGGGATATATGCTGCCTTCCAAGACGTTTTCCAGGGACCTCTATGCATTTTTCAACAAACCAATGTGCAGCCACAGTCTGCACGTTACAAAGATGTGCAGACTGAGCACTCGTACCCGCTTCGATCACAGTGGATGAACGTTCTTAACGGAGAATGTGTGCAGAGTGTTGAAATGAAAAAAGATACAGTGACTGCACTGTCAGGTCTTTTTTTAAATTATTATTGGCACTAGTAGCATTTATTGAAAGAGGAGAGTGACCTTAACCTTACGTTGTTGCTGTCAAACATGAAAAAGTCTTTTAACTGCTGTGAGGCAGAATTTAAACACGAAATGGAAAACGCTTTACCCCCCATGATTTTGATGTGTTGCATGTCTGATATGCAGAAACAAATGTTTATTATCAACAAGCTGATGAAATAAAGCCTGAAACATTTTGGATTCAGATATTTTGTTGCTCACATCAGTTTTTCTGGTCATGAAATATTTTTTTCTTATACTGTTTATATACAAAAATGGCATAAAGTACACAGCTGATACATTTAAATATTAATAACACTTCTTAAGTTGATTTGATTTCTCAACAAACCCACATTCAGCTGCTCAGATGTGTCGTGTCTGCATTTTAGGAATACGAGCTATAGGAAAATAAAGAAAGTATATATTTTTTTTATATTGCAAAGTTTTAATTTAATTAGAATTGAACTTTAAGTGTGCTTGAGCAGAAGGAGAATAATATATTTTGTTGTCAGTATCATCACATGGTAAAGTACAAAGCTTGAAAACACTCCTTAAAAGTGAGAATTGATCTAAATGCATATCTAGAAGCATATCATCACCATCAAAGAGAAGTTTCAAGGGCCATTTTTATTATTCTCAGTTTCTTTTCTTTCTGTTGATTTGGACGTTTGCACCAAAAAAAAGCTGCAGGGAACCAGGAAAACCTGGGAACACTGGTTGTCTTACAAGATGCCTTCATTTATCTTTTCAGCTCTTATGTATTGTTGTAACGTTGCTCGTATGGAGGGAAACATGACCTTGTCTCACCACCGCCATCAAACTACCACATCCTAGTTTGTTTAGGGTTAATGTCAGAGGAGGATATTTCTCTGCGTGTTGTGACTGCAGTCATAAATTCAGGTATAATTACAGCTGCACTCGTCAGTGTCACTGACATGTGCGCCGTGCAGGGTTCGAGACTTCGCCTTTTTGTTCAGGTTCAGTGCTGGAAGTGTTGCAACTTGTGTATCTAAGGCCCCATTTGACAGCTTGAGTGGATAAGATAATTGTCAAAACAGGAACATATCAGGGTTTTATATCATAAAATAGAGTAACAAAAGAGCTCAGGATGAAAGATGAGGAATTCGTGGAATTTGGTGACCTAGTTTATCATTTCACCAACTGTAAATGTTTATCCTCAGTCACTACTGATATATCACATACGGTGATTCTATACATCACCTGTGAGCTATAACGTTAGAATTATAATGACAGTTTAAAGGATCCGCGTAAGAGTTTGTTCAGAGAGTTCAGAAAGGCTGTCAGAAAATACATTAAATCCAGGACCACCTTCAAAATCACAATTAGTATAAAAGTACAAGTTGATTTTATAATTATGGCCTACTTAATTTATCATCCTGTCATTGTAATTTAGTAGTGTGGTGTTCTTCTTGGGGAGCCTGTCAGATGACAGCAAGAAGAACATGCTTATTGTAAGTCAGCTGACCCCGATTAGAAAAAGAGGTCTTTTGAAGAATTTTTTCAGGAGTTTTATACGGTAAAATCTGCTGTGATGCTGCTCAGACTGATACAGAGAAAAATGAATCTGAAGTTCAAACTTGAACTGAGTTTAGTTTGCCGTTTAGGGTATTAGACATCTGCACAAAAACACACGCAAACGGAAACAAGTTTTAGCAGTCGCATACTTGAAATGATCATCATCCTAAAAGAAAAGCCATTCACCCAAAATAACATACATGACCAAGTCATCATTATCCACCTACCACGGATCCAAGCTTCTTATTCTGAGCTCCTAAAACAAGAGCGCGTAGATTTAGGTGACATCTTGCAGATCGCAACCATTTTGAGAGATCTATAATGAAAATGACTCCCAGCAGATCACAGACAGTCACGCGATACACGTTTATTGTTCTGTAGTGTGGGCGGAGATCTTTCCTGCCACAGTGTTAAAATGCAGACATGGATTGGTTTTGTTTCAAAACGGCTTTTAGCATGAAACCACACTCGCGTCGATGCAGCCAGTAACCGACGCCTAGACACGGTACAGAAGAACAGCGTCGTGCACAGCGTCGTGCACAGCAGAGCTGCGTAGAGAAAACCACTGCTTTCCCAGAAAAACAAACCATTGCTGCCTCTCTGCAGTTTAATAAAAAAATAGATCTGAGCGAGCTAGGGGGCTGTTGACATAATGTGGACTGATGACACTGAGACAGACCTTTTTCTTCTTTTGGCCAATTTCACAATGTCGTCTGACCGATGTAATCCGTTCTTAGGTCATTGTATGATATTCATACATATTTATGAACATATTTATTATATTTATTCAAAAATATAATGATAAAAGGTTTCTAGATGTCAGCCACCCCTTTAGTTATCCAAATTTTCCTTTTAACTGTGCATTGAATCATAAAGTGACCTTTAATCGAACCTAATGTGATGTCCACTACGTGTCACAAATTGGCTACATGGTTATAGTAAAATTAAGAGCAGTATGTTTATGATCAGCCCCTTCTTGTGCACCGATTCATGTTGAACATCTACACGTTTAGGCTGGTTAATGGACGAATAACTTCGCTCCGGAGGGTGTAGTCTTTGTCTGTGTCATGTTGCCAAAGACACAAAAGACCATTTGAAATCTTATTTGAGCAAACGGACCGTTCAGATTAGGACGCATTTGAGCAAATCTGATTTAAACCATGTCTGTATGCGTTTTGAATTTCATTTAGAAAAAGAAAAGAAAATCATTTCATGTTGTTCTTCAATCTGTACAGACTGTCAAAAGGTCTGCGTAGGTGCAGTCTTGATAAGCAGCATGAACGCAGCTCAGGTGGATCTACTGCAGCTGAGCTGAAGCAGGAAGAGCGGTGGTCTTCCAAAAGCCTCGCTATTCAGGCCCTGTTTCCACACCTTCACAGGTGCAGCCATTGAAGCCAATTATCTCTGCATAATGAAGCTTATACACTCTCCACAGTTTCTTTCTACTGTCACAGCCAGTGGAGAGCAACAGAATCAATTTTGCTAATTGATTTAATTTTGCTTGTAGCTTCCCCAATTCTGTTTGCACATTAAGCTGGGGAAGGGGGGGGGGGGCTTCATTAATTTAATCTTTTTTTACCTTTAAAATAACTGAAAATTATTTGTGTGTGAGTAAAAAGTTTTCATTTTTCCATTAGTCAAATTCTTCAGTTCACAAGGTAACGTTTTAGATTTTTAATTTCATTCTCAGCCAGGGCAAGAAAAAAAAACAAAAAACAAATATAAGTGGTATACAACTCAATATAATGTATGTTATGTCTACAATCACAGTTTAATCGTCTAACTGTACATGCCAGGCTACTAACATGGACGTCCCCCCAAAAATGGGGACAGGCCATAATTTATTTACCCATCTGGAATTTTAAACCATTTTGTTATATATCATCATATAATACAAGCATATCTTGTATTTTTCCTTATTTCGGTCTATTAGGAAATCATACATCTGAATGTAGCTCATATACTCAGGGCTCCATTTACGTAGAAATTGTTTGGTCAATCTCAAACATTCGCTTCGATTGTGTTTCTGTCAAACTAATCATGTAATGTACCACTTCACCTTAAGTAATGGATAAGGCCGAAACTCTTAGCAGTCTATTGCCAAGGACCGAGATTAAAATAGGGAACAGCAGGATCATGAGTGTGCTAGGAGGTCAAGTGGGACAAATTCCTTACATCGGTAGTAGGGAATAGTCCCGCTACTGCCTCACAGTCTGCTGATCTGCAGGTATCTTAAACTAAAAAAAGAAAACACATCTTATTTTTAATTTGATCCTGGCATTAATTCTCGTATCCTGTATCAAAGGCGTTCTACTCACACCACGGCAATTTTTCCTCCCTGAACAAAAATGCATTTTCATGTCATGCAACAAAAATTAAGGGCCAAGGACAGAGAAGCGGGGATTTCCGAAGCGACCACGCTGGCGTGGTGCCAAAAACGGAAGAAGGGAAACGTCTGCTACTGTAGCGAGACGAGCATCTGTTGAAAACGTTCATGTGTATTGGTGTGTATGTATGCAGTATGCTTATTTGTTTGATGCGGAGAGGAGAAAGACAACAGGTCGATTGTGTTGCGTTACTTAAAGCAAGTCTTTGTGAGTCGTTTTTTTTTTTTTTTCCAAAACGGCGGTGAAAGATTGTGAAGAGACTTGTGAATGTAAGACTCAAAATGTTCTACGGCTACGTGCCTATTACAAGATCGGTTCGCCATTCGCCCCATTCTCGTTAATGCAATGTTTCAGAAACGTATTCGGCACAAATGTGCGCTTTGGGCCAAAGACGAACTAGAAATATAATACACTTAAATGGGACAAAGAGCAAAATGGATGCTGCGTGTCAAAACAAGTGGCAAACGAGGTGAGCTAGTTATTCTTAGAAAGGTTCTGTTTATATATGTTTTAGAGATTAACTGTTGTCTTGGAGCGACACTACGGTTGTGTGATCCAGACGGCCAGTGAACTAATCTTTGTTTTGCTTGCGCCCAACGACTGTTTCTCGGCACCTGTCCATCCTGTGGGATTTTGACTCTTCGGTCGCTTGTGTGGGTTCAGCCAGTGGTTAATACAAGCTTCCTGACATAAGGGACCAGGTTACTTTGGCATCTTCACTTTTGCTACAATTGTACAAAGTACTTGTGTAAGATTCTTCATAGCAGGAACCTGATTTCATTGTCATTTTTTGGTCGGTTTGCATCTTGCTTTCACCAACTAGTGTCCTAGTGTCCTCTTTTTAAAAATCATTTCCTGACATCATGTTTACTACAAGGATACAGCACTAAAGTGCCCTCTTTAACTCCTGAACTTGTCTTTACACCTCTGTTCACGGCAGTCACATTTAAGGGCCAGTTGACTCCGGTCCCTTCACCTGTGCCGCTCGCTGTGGCTCTTTTGATATGGATGTTACAGCTCTCTGCTACCATCTTTTAAGGGTTAAGGGAATAATGATGATGGAGATAAAGATGAGGAAGGTGGATAGTTGTACCTTTATCTGGCTCTGTGATGCAATAGTATCCCCCAAATCTGAACCACCCGCTGAATTACATATTTTCAGTCTTAGTGGCCCCAAACAAAGTGACACTGTCATTTTATTGCATGTTTCTTTCTTTTTTTTTTTTAAATTAATGGTTACTGTCGACACACAAACGCTTTAAGGCAGAGAAAAAAAAAATTGTGTTTAATACTGTATGTCCCCTTTAAGATTGGGTGATTTTTAGTCTGCACATTTACAGCCCTCAGATGACTTCCTAGATAAAATGCTGAGTCAAATGCTTAGCTTAGTGAATAACATTTCTCCCCCCCACAACGATTAATGGTGTTGAAAATGAGGGCACGTCACATATGTTGCTGCTCTGGGAGAGGCAGCGGCCTCAGCGGAGATAGCCTGAAGGCTCAGCCGCGATGCCAGCTGCTGTGTATACATTCACATTATGAAGCACCTTCCTGCAGTTAAAAAGATATGAATAATTAATTTTCTTGTGGATGTTCACTATGAAACAACTGAGGAGCAAAGATTGCTTCGCATTAGCTTGTAAAACCTGATCGCTGACAAGATCCATCAAAGTAAACCTCGTGGAAGTGAACTTTTGTACATTCGTGTTACTCTGACGTGTTCGTGTGCTTCTTCTAGTCTTTTCCTGGTGTCAACATTCGACAGTACAGACTGACACAGATTCAACAGAGGATTAGTTTCTCATTTGTCCAATACGAGCTCACAGTTGGTAAGGCGCAATTTTATAAACACGATTCCCCCCCCCCAACAATCTCTCAGTTTGGACCCATCTTTTCGGCGTCCTTGTGGTATTAAACAAACGTCTGCGAGCTGTGTAATTTAGTTATTTCCCATCAGTGGCTCCCTTTGGTTTTGGTTCCCTTGTAGCTCCCTGGAGGTGTGCACACAAACACACCTAAATACATAGAAGCACATTTGTAAACAACCACAGCTGCTTAGTGGACATATTCATATATTTGTGTGGCTTTTTCATCTATGATTCCTTTCTATGTAGCGTTCCGAGACGACACAGATTTACCATTTTTTCCATTATTATGTATTGTTTTTTGGGCGTTTTTTTTTTTTTTTTTTCTCAAAGAAAAATCTGAATTTTGCTGCTGGGCATTTTCTAGAAGCAAAGCTTGATTTAGTGTTTACATTGCGAGTGTTTACCAGGTTTTATAGCTGGATAAGCAGTGAAGCAATTGACTCGGTTCTAATCACAGGTTTTCTTCAGCTGTTTGAGTTTGAAACAGAAATGAGAACAAGTCCCTCATTCAGGATCTTGCATCAACATGATGTAACAATTATTAGGACAGCTGAACTGCGAGCAAACTCTACAACTTATATTACCGGTTGACCGAGGTCTCACAGCTCGCTTAAGTGCATGACAACGAATTGCTTTTTTAAGATGGCTTCAATCTATTTCGAGAGATGGGTAATGATACGGGAGAGAGACTGAAGGACATTCAAAGCTGTCAACTCCTCTGTCCTCGCTCTTGATTGGTCAAAGGGAAGATGCCGCTGATAAAAGGTCACGGTGACTGATTAAAGGAGAATACATTCAGTTAATTCACAGGCAGCACAAGGTAGTTTCTGCTGGCTGTGTATTGATGGATTGGATAATTGATCTGATCTGTCCTCACAGGGTTCAGCTCACCCTGCCTCCAGCATCTGTTAACCCTACACTAAAACCAGATTAGGCTGCTTCTGGTGCATACAGGAGTGTGCCACTGGTGAGGTTTAGAACATGTTTACGTGTGTTAACACACTTTAGTGTTTATTTATGTCTTTGATCGCTGCTGTTCCTTATAAATGTACAAACCCCAGTTGGAATGATGTGAGAAAAAGGGAATGCGGCATGCTTTCGGTTCTTTCTAGATAAGCATAAACCCAAGATATTTAAATGTTTTTTTCCGAATCATCGTCATTTCATTTATTAATACACATCTGTGATAGTTTTTCAGGACAACGTGTTCCAATGAAGTTAAGGCAGTAAAACCTGAACAACTTTGCAATGTTGCCATTCCTTTTTTTGACACTTAAGAGGCATTCTGGCATTCCAAGCGATGAAACCTGCTAGAGCTGCCAAACATGTTTGAATGATAAAGAGTAAAAAAACGCTCAGAATATAAACAATACAGAAAAAGAGTGTTTACCTTATAAAGAGACATTGGTGCATTAACGTAAAACCCAAGTTATCTTAACGTATCCCAAGGTAACAGCCAAAATGACTATTTTTCAATTGAAAATGAAATCTGAAAAGTCAACTGAAGAGTCTGAAATGTTTAGTTTTTCTTATTTGGCTAATTTTAATCAGTATACAAACTCAGGTAATAAAATAGATTCAGTCACTAAATTAGATTCCTAACGTTGTTTGACAGTATTACAGTTACGGTATACTGCCACCTTGTAGCCTTTTAATACCAAGTAAGAGCTCACTTAGGTAAATCCATGAAGTTGATGAAAATTAAGAGGGAAATGTTGGTCAAGGATCTACATTTAAAAAGAAAGCACAACCTTGTTATAATCTAATGTTTAATGTATGGGGCAGGCAAAACGGTAGAAGCAATTTTCTAACAAAACCCCCAAGATCAATGTAATGTTGAATTACATTTCATAGCAGTATTTTTCAGTAATTGTTTTCAGTGTGACATTATCAGTGTCTCACATAGTAGTGAAAGAATTTGGGCCAACTCTTCTTCACATTATTGCATTTGTTCATAAACGTTTGCTGGTATTTGTTTATAGAGAATTCTCTTTGAATTTGATTCCATTTTAAGGTTTATACTTTGGGCTGTTTCATCACCTTGATACTTTTCTCTTTCAGTCACTTAGTTGAATATTTGCAGGTGTGCTTAAGGTCAGTGTCCTCTTGCATGATCATGTTTCTCGCCATCTGTCCTGTGGAGCAGATGGCCAGAGCAGTTCATGATTGACTTAATGACTCAGTGTTCCCCAGGTGCTGTGGCTGAAGTTCAGTGTGAACCATCAGCCCCCTACCTCCGTGCTTAACACTTGGTTTGAGGTCTTAAAAAAAAAAAGTCTTAAGATTGATTACTATCTTGAATGTTTGTTGAAATAAATATTTTCACTTTAGAATGATTTGAAAACGGCCTAATAACTCTTCCCATATTGATAATCATCAACAGTTGCTTTTCTAAGATTATTGCTGATGCCTTTCCTAATTGGCACTGTGTTAATATAAACACACACACACACACACACACACACACACACACACACACACACACACACACACACACACACACACACAACAATGAAAATGAAGTTGCTTTTCTATAGGGAGAACTGATGATCAGCTAATCAAGTGCATGTGAGTAGCAGCAGCCGACTAATACGTTTGAACCTTCATATTCCAAGGAAAAGTTTAAAGGTTTAAGTTTTTTTTTATACTCTGCTTCTGTATTTTCTCTTAAGTTTTGTTTAGTAAGTAATGGAGTAATATGTCATATTATTGTTCAACAGAGGTTCTATTTACCACATTTTGAAATTTTGCAAGATCAGATCATTTTTCCATCCATCCATTATCTATACCCGCTGTATCCGTTACCGGGTCACGGGGGTCTGTCGGAGCCTATCCCGACGCATATCAGGCGAAAGGCAGGGGTACACCCTGGACAGGTCGCCAGTCTATCCAGGGCCCAGATCATTTTTATTTATTTTTATTTATTTATATATATGTGTATTTGTTATTACATGCAAAACCAGTCAAGAGTTTGTTCTTTGAAGTGCACATGACTGCAGTAGATCTGCTTAAATTAGATATTGCAAATCACCTTTTTTCAGTATTGTAAGCCAAACACATAGACTCAGTATTTGTTTACCACCACGGCTGTCTTTATTTTGATAAAAAAGAAATCCAAATTTTTCATCACACTGTTAGATGCTATGACAGGGCCCTCTAGGAGAGATGGTGGTCACATTGTGCCATCACCGCTTTATATTTCCTTACACTTCATCAGCCCAGACAATCTGAACACATATTGGAAAATTTCTTAAAGTTACATCATAATATTGAGTATCACAATTAGGATCAGTATGGGAGAAACAGCAGTAATAACTGGAATGAACCAATTTATCTTTGTGTCTTTTGTAATTATAATGCGAACAAGAGGTAATATAGATCAAACCATCTCATGAAAATATATATAGGTTATATAATTAACCAGTAAAGATCTGTTTGTTAGGTTTTCAGTATATACAAAGCAGATTCAACCAAAAACAACAACAAAAAAAGGGTGAATAAACTGTTTGCCATTTATGTCTAAAGTCAAAGCTGAGGTATTTTATATAAAGTAAAAAAAACAACAAAAAAAGTAAAAAGTTAGTAGAACAGAAGGCCTGAAGGAACGGGCATGTTTTAAGTCTCATCTCATCATCGGTTGGATATTGTTCTTTGCAGATGACAGATTTCAGAGTGGAAAGTCTCAATAAAGCAGCACATTTCCTTTATTAATCCCCACACATTAAGCCATACCTCACTGAACTTATCCTCTACTTTTAAATGATAGAAAAATGAGTTTATCCAGCAAATGAAAGGGGCTTTTTAATAATCAATGAGCTGTTTTTTAATGGATGTAACATTTCTCTGTGCTTTCTTGGAATACAAATGATCACATTAGCTTTAATTAGAAAAGGGTCAGTTCAAATAGTCTGAATGACTTGGTAGTTTGTTCAGGTGAAGAAATGATTATTTTACAGTATGAATGCAAGGCAAAGAAAGTCTCCTGATTTTCATATCAACTTCTTGTATTAACTTATAGCCTGCAGTTTAGGAAAACTCACGACCAATTCTAAGCTTCAGACTTGAATATTAAAGTTTTACTTTTAAGGCATTTTTAAACAGGCGTAGCAATGCCGGGATACGATGGAGGTTAGAAATTGTTCAAAAAAGTTATATTAATACTACTGTCATCACCAAGTCTAGCGTTTGCTAATATGATCAGAGAGAGAGACATGAAAGAAGTGGACACGTAGTGCAATTTCTGCTCTGCATTCTGAACGCGGTTCGAAAAAGTGACTCTTCAGCTTGGAGAGGAAGAGTGTGTAGACAGACTCAGACAAACTTGGCAGGAAGACTGAGCTCACACAAGAGTGTAGAGGTTTGTTCCAAAATCAATGCAGCCTACAAATATTTGATTTTCCAAAAAATGAGGCTTCCATTGACAGACACAATAAATACACACACACACACACACACACACACACACACACACACACACACACACACACACACACACACACACACACACACACACACACACACACACACACACACTTTCTTTCCCTTTCGCCTGCTCCCTCACACACAATGTGAACGACATTAGCAGTCGTTCACATTGCTGTGAAGGCATCATGGTACCCTCTTCTTTACGATGTTGCTTCATTTTGATGAATTTCGCGGGCATCTGCGTATGCACAGCTCTCATGGCGTTTCAGTCAGGTTCGTTAGTGGACTTAGTTGTCGAATTGCTGATGTGCTTGAGATCATTTTCCTGTTGCAAAGCCTTGTTTCTGCCCAGCTTTAGCTATTTGACAGATGGGATCAGATTTGAATCTAGATTACTTCAGTCTACAAGGCAGTTCATGGGCGACTCAATGACTTTTATCATTTAAGGACTCCGTTCAATCAAAGATTCAATTTAAGGTTCAATCCCATGTGGCGGTGGTAGCCAGTTGTCTTTTTCACTGCTGCAGCCGACCCCAAATGCTTCTTCGCCTCTTCTTTTACCACAAGCATGTAACCCTTTGAATATCTTTACAGACTATCTGTGTGTTTTTTGAATTAATTTCAAGATTTATTGATGACTTATTAAGCACTTAATGAGCTAGAGGTTTTGTATCCTACCAGTGCTTTACAACCACAACTACCTTCCAGATCAGTAAGGTTTGCTGATTTGTTCTTCTTAGACACTTTGCAGGTCAAAGGTGGTGCTTCGAGGAAACCAGGGTTTTACGTTTGTAGCGCTGAACCAGCTGCCCCTGCATGTAATTCAGGCTCCATGAATAGTTTTTTTCTTATGTTTAAACTCATTTAAATTCATTGGCCATTATTCTGCATGACAGTCCTTTTTTATGTCTTTATTATTTTAATTGATTTAATTTAGTTTTTGATTTGTTCTAAAGATTTTTGTCTTTTATGGACAGTTGTGTTGTCTTAATTTTCGTATTGTTAATGCAGCTACAGGCAGTTGCTTTAAATTCCCTTTCTGAATGAACTTGACTACACTTGATTTTGCAAATCTAAGAGAGGGGGCTTCTACACTAGCAACCCTTCCAAACAGGCAGTCTTTCTGGGCAGGCTTTATTGTAATTGTACTGACATGAACTTTAACATTTAACATGCCAGCTAAAGCCTGTAGAGTCTGAGATGTAGCTCTGGGGTTTTCTGCAGTTTCTCTGAAAATTGCACGGCTTTACTTTGTAGGGACTTGGCTGGGAAATCCAGCCAAGTCTGACAAACTGTTTCAAATGTTTTAAACTGGTGAAAAGTTTGGGGATAATCTTTAACACATAAAAACGATGGCGTCTTTTCAGAGGGCCGACACAACATCCCCACCAAAAAAAAGTCATGAAAATTGAACATATGAAAAACAGAAATCCCAAGGGCAGATACATGTTCCTTCTCTTACTGCTATAAAATCTCACTACTGCTTTAAACTTTAAAAATGTATGGCAAATATATTTCTAAGATACATTATTTTAGTAAACATGAAAAAATAAAAAGATAACAAGCTAATATTAAATTGAATATTGTTCCTTTAAGAAGCAACACAAAGAGACAACAGCTGGAGGTGAATTCATTTGCAATTTCCAACTACCATGTGTTTTTTTTTGTTTTTTTTTCAGATACAAAACACTGCGACTGTCATTAAAGTGCTAAGAGATTCAAAGTTTACTTTCCTTACGGTTTATTTTGAGCTTGAGCTCACCAGTTATATTTATTTTGATGTTAAGTCTTTGTTCAGATCTTGCATTCAAGATACAATATAACATTTTCAGCTCTAAACATTGTTCAAGACAGATATTATAAACTTGCATTCTGTTCTGACACAGTCTTTTCCCAGTATTCCTTCATCTTCACCTGGCACTCAGCTGTCTGTCTGTGTCACATGTCTGTGACTGAATAAAAAGGTTGCAGATCTGCATAAAAAATGAACAGAGAAAACAGATAGTGTAGAGGTTTGCAGAGGTGTCACAGTGTTTTTATGTGCTTTGAAATGTCACTGCTTTAAATCAATCAAAGAATAAGGTTGTGCTTCTGGGCGTGTGCTGAGGCCTGCAAGTGCAGTGTTGAGCCGCTGGTAGAAGGACTGGTGAAGTTTGAATTTTCTGATTTCAACTGACCACTAAATATTCGATTTGCATGCCTTTAAGCTTGAAAAAAAAGTGTTAAAATATAGTCATGCAAAAGTACCCACCCCCTCTTTTAATCTAATCCTTGTTCTTTCTTTTTAGTTTTTGTAAGACTATTGTGAAATATGTTGGGTTATTTGAAAAAAAATCTAGAACAAAAATGATTGTGGGCAGTATTAACACCTTTCTGTTTCCTTTGGATTTACGAGGGTAAGTTGTTCCCTGGTGCTGCTAATCATCAGCCCTTGATGACCCGATTACCAGCAGACACGCAGACATTTTGGCAGTGTACTGGCTGGGAGAAATCGTACAACAGTGTATTAACAGAATGCCAAAAGGGAAAGACATAAACAAAGATCTTTAAGAAGCAATTGTTGTTGCATATAAATTTGAAAAGAATTGGAAACCACCTCCAATCAATTTAGATTTTAAAGTTCTACACTGAGAAAGGCTGTGGATAAGTGGTAGGCATTCGAGCCAGCTGCCATGAGTGGGCACCCAATCACATTTACTCCAAGGTCAGAAAGTGCAATGCTCAGAGAAATACAAAGTCCCCCACCAAGAGCTAAATCTCAGATCCTACAATTCCCATTTAGCAAGTTCAATGTTAAAGACCATGACAGCCTGATTAGAAAGTTATTGATCAAGTATGGTTTGAATGGAAGGGTTGCTAAGAGAAAGCCTCTTGTCTCTAAAAAGAACACAGAAGCACATATTTTCAAAACTACATCTAAACAAATCACTAGACTTCCATAACTTCTGTTGGTTTTTTTTTTTTTTTGGCCTTATTGTCTAGTCCAATGTTAAGTGAAAACTAAACAGCATTTCAGCAGAAACACATCAAGCTCATTGTCAACCATGGCGGTGGAGTCGTTTTACAATCGCAGAACCGGGGCACCTTGCAGTAGTAGTGAATAAACATCTTTGAATGCTATTGTGTTAGAAGCAAATGTGAGGCCAATTCCCTCACAGTTAAAGCTTGTCTGGCACTGGGTCACACAACAAGACCAAGGTTTAAAGAACACCAGCAGATCTTCATAAGAATAACTGAAAAGTAGAAAGAATCATGGTCTTGGAGTGGCCTAGTCAAAGTCATTAACAGAAGAGGTACTAAATTTTGCATATGTTCTTGGAAATGCAAACTTAATGACAAAGTATATATGCCAGTAGTGACGCCCTCAGTTAAATCACTACTGCTTCTGCGCTTTGGTTTAGTTTTGGATAAACAAAGAACGACATGTCATGTGATGTAAGCCATTTAAGATTGTATTTGCCTAATTTTAAGATATGGTAAGGAAGATGTGATTTTTTTGTCCTTACAACCAAAAAAAGAGTGTACTTTGTTTGTCATATCGCTCTAAATAATATACTTCATGTCATTGCTAAGTTACTTTATTAATTCAGGAAGCTGACAGCACTTTTATCCATTCTTTTATCCATTTTAAAACCTCTAATTCTAAACACATAAGAGACAAAAGAAAGCACTTTCAAGTTTTAAAAGATTGGGTCTCCCAATTTAATACCTTCAGAGGTTTTTTGATATGTTGTGTACTATCCTCTAAATTTGTGCTTTAACCTGACCGTGATATATGCATTTCTCCACTTTGCCACTTAATTTTCTTTTAAACTGTATGTCTATGAATGCATGAAGTGTGCCAACAAGCAGAACAAGCATGTTGCAAAATGAAGACATGTATTTATTTTACAATACTTAAATGAAAAATATAGTGTTTTATCTTCAGACCTTGAAGACAGCAGTCATCAAACCACTGTTGAAAAAGAACAATCGGGACAGGTTGCTCATGCAAAATTACAGACCTATCTCAAATTGTCTGTTCATCAGTAAGGTTATTGAAAAAGATGCGTTTTGACAGTTAAATACCTTCTGAACTCTGACCAACTGCTTTGATATCCTCCAGTCAGGTTTTTGTGCTCACCACACACACACACACACATACACACACACATACACACACACACACACACACACACACACACACACACACACACACACACACACACACACACACACACACACACACACACACTGAGACTACCCTTGTCAAGGTGTTCAATGACATCCACATAAGTACAGACTGTGGAAGAACCACAGTGCTGATATTATTAGCCATCAGCGCAGCATTTGACACTATTGACCATGGAATATTTCTGGAGCAACTGGAGAATTGGGTCAGACTTTCTGGTGCAGTAATTGACTGGTTTGAGTCTTACTTAAAGGACATGGACAACTTATTAATATAACTTATTAATAGGAAACTTTACATTGGAATCAAATGACATTGCATGTGGAGTTCCCCAAGGTTTTATCCTAGGACCCCTCCTATTTAACATCTACATGCTTCCACTAGCTCAGGTAATAATAAACAAAAAGATAAGTTACCATAATGACACAGATGATTAAAATGTCACCAGATGGACTGAAGGAAGAGCATTTAAAAGTCAGCACACAGTTTCAGTTATAACTGCTCCAAACCACTGATAAGGCCCGAAATCTGGGTGTAACCATATATTTGGATGGCCTTCTGTCTCCAGAAGACCATCTCCAGGATCAAAGCATTAAAGTCTCACCTTGAAGTGCCTTGTTGCTGAAATGTGTTAACCTTAAACTTGCCTTGCCTTATCATAAATATTACTGAATTGTATTTTTATGCTTTAGATTCTGATAAAAAGTAAAAAGATTCAGATGGTTTGTAAGAATGAAAGCAGAGAGAACAAGACTTTTGCAAGAAATAAGTCTTTAAATTAGGAGATTAATGCATGATCCGCATGGGATGCCAAAACTTTCGGGTAAACTTGTGATCTCATGGCGGCACTTATGAAATGCTTCCAGTGGGACCTGATGTTGTGCTGAGGATGGAGCAGAATGGTGGCGCAGCCGGACCGCAGTGTGTTTGCTCACACTGCAGTGAAGTCTGAACTCAGAAGATTGGTCCAGGTAAAGTGAAGTACGTGACCACTCAGAACCACCTGCACCAAATATCTGGACATATTTACAAGAAAAGTCTTAGACAACCTGAGCATGCCCTTGCCATTTTCGAACATTAAGGATGGGGTTAAGTGCTCCTTGCACCAACTGCTGATAGACCCAATGCCATATTTCCACTCTTTACTACATTATTGTTGAAATGTAGTGAAAAAATGAAAAAAAAATGTTTCTATGGTTACTTTTCAAGTCCTTATAATATAGCTACCTACTGTGACAGTGAATTGTCATTGGATAAGCTCGTACCTGAAATAAAGCACCCCCACCAACTCAGCACCCTGCTCTTTTTTAATGCAGTGTTGCCAACATTGTGACTTTCTCATGCTGCTTTCAATATGTGAGAAGATGTTCACAATCTAAGAGCTTACTGAATAAATTGAAAAAAGAAAAAAATATCTACATGACGGTAGAATATTTTCATCTTACAGGGATGTATTAGTCAGTAAGCCACAGAAAATGATTAGATATTATTGCTTTTTAGATTCCTTGAGGCCGCCTTCATTATGTCTAATTGGATTGAATGGTGCCCACTCATTGGCCCACATTTCTACATTTACATCGTATTTAAGGCGCTTAATCTGAGTGGCACTGATATCATAAAACTGACATTTAAGCTCTTAAATCCGTAGGACGGTATAAGGGTTTTAGAGAGAGGGGAAAAAAAGAATGAGGGGGAAGGGGGGGGCAAAGCCAAAGAGGTTGAGGATGGAGAAGAAATAAACCAGTGAGAGGGTCTCAGTGACTGTGTGCTCAGAGAGACAGTAAAGCAGGATGACAGCGCAGGGCTTTTGTTCGGAAGACTGCCAGGATGTCAATTCCGATGTAACATTTTTATCGACACCCTCCTCACTGCAGCCTGACAGGCGGGTAGAACTTCAGCTTTTATTTTCCACACCAGAAGCTCGGGGTTAGTGAAAAAGGCTGCTCTGGCAAACTTTGGAGTTTGTCTCTCCCGGTATCATTTATTCACTTGACTTAGAAAATACTCTTAGTATAACTATGTATAAGTTCTGAAAACAGAAATAGCTTTAAAAAAAAAAAAAGTTTTCACCTTTTAGTTCATTCTTCTAGATATTGCATCACCCAAATAGCACCTAATAAATTAAATTTCACCCAAATCAGTAGTAAATTAAAGTCTTAAGATGTGAGAATTTAAGGCTTCTTATTTTTATGTTTCGGTGTACGTTGTAATCTGAATATTGTCTTGGACTGCTAGGCAAACTTAAAGGTCGATAACACCAGAAAAAGGCACAGAAAAAAAGCATGTTGTATTTAGAGTGGGAAAATAATGGTGCCCTAAAAGTTTGTTGAAGTCCTGGCATCATCTTTGAGCGATATCTTCTCTTTAAATGACTACTTTTTAATTATGCATATTGTCCGGACAATGACATCAGTCTTGAATAACCAAACAACCAATTGCAAGAAACCAATCTGCTGTTAAGTGCACAAACAATAAAGGTTGAATTTTAAAGCAAAAATTGTAAATCACAATATATTGGATTCTAAACCTAAGAGACTATATTTGTGCTTTTGCAAACAACAAGTAAAAACTTAAAATAAAAGTATGATGAAATAAAAAAAATCATCCAATGCTTAGTCCATACTCTAATGAATGGAGAGTAAACCTAACCAAGCAGACTGCTTTTTTTTGCCTAAACCAAGCCAAGTAAATATAATATAACAATTCCAAATTAGATTACCTCAGGCTCCATGGTAAATATTCCGCAGCTGCCTTATTTGTTTTTTTTTTTTTCCTTTCCATTTAGCAAAGTTTGCATCTTTTCAGAGTCCAAACTGATGATGTTTCATCTTGCTGAGGAACATCAGGATGTGAGTTAGTCCTTCCAGAAGTCAGCCAGTGACTGGTAGGAAACTGTTGGTTTCTCAAACAGTGTTTAGATGATAAGTTGGAAGTGCAGCCGATCCCATCTTCAGTTAGGGACAGTTTTTGTGTGCACTTTGAATTTTACTGTGTTCCAGGGAAGAATTAGCCAGATGTGGCTCATTTAATTAGTAATGCTTTCAGAATCACAGTAAAGCACTTCAGGAACACCACAGATGACTTGGCTCACATCATCTGCCTTCACCCAGCCGTAAAAGGAGCTGAAAAGGTTTTTTTATTCTTAGATAGCATGGCTGGGGATATTAGATCTATATTTAAGTAGTGTATTCAAAAGAATCATCAACTCTCGTCTCCACTTTGTTTGAAGTTTATTACTATTTCACAGGATTAATGTGAAGTAGAATGTATGCATGATTAAAATATTCCCTCATCCAAATTCTGCAATAAATATGGAAAACTCATATAATTTACCATCACACTGCGGTAACGTCTGAACTCAGAAGATTGGTCCAGGTAAAGTGAAGTGCGTGGCCACTCAGAACCACCTGCACCAAATTTCAGGACATATTTACAAGAAAAGTCTTGGACAACCGGGGATGCTTAAGAAAGAATTCAAAGAACTGCAACAAATAAAAAAAAATATATATATATTTTATGTAAAAGAGCTGATGGGATTTGGATCTTAGTGTCACAAAATAGGCAAAAATCACCCTTTTACCCATTAAAATTCAACTGAATTCAATTGAATTCAATTGAATTCAATTTAATTCAATTTTATTTATATAGCGTCTATTACAACACAAGTTGTCTCTAGGCGCTTTCCAGAGACCCAGAACATGACCCCCGAGCAATTAAAAAGGGAGGTTGCATTCAAGCCGGATGACCGGGTGTTTTATAGCAGATTTTTTTTTGCTTCCAAGAAGCTACATGGTGACTTCAACTCACTGTATTATGAGTCAGACTGAGTATGTCTCTTTTGTTTGAGGTCCATCCTGTCCAAGAACAATAACCTCAGTAATAACTGTAACAATAACAATATGAGCATCCACTCTGCTCGGTGATAACGTTCAGTGGACTGTGACACCGACCCTGAAATATGCTGCCAGTTGTACGGCTGACAGTCGTTGTTGCTTCATAGATAACTGGAAGAAATGTGTATCGGCCAGTTGAAAACATGACCTAGGCCCTACCTACACCTACCATACAAATAAGGTCTGTTGTAGAACTTCATACGTTTGTCTGATAATGGATTTCGTATCTCGCGTTTGCAGACGACCACACAGTCCCCGTACAACGGGCAGCTTGGTGGATTTTTTTCTTTTTCTTTTATACACATTCAGTTTATTCTGTCTTTCAGCAAAACTGCTGCTGTATTAAGCCAGTTTATAACACCACCTGGGTGTAAGCAGAAGTGCCACAGATTACTACGCAAATGTCCATCTGGACATTAATATGCAGTATAAATCCGAAACTATTTCACAGACTAGAGACAGACTGTGTTGTTCACTACACACCGCTTTCTAAGCCTTGCAACATACATTCATCCAGATCCACCAGGCTGGTCTGGACAGGGAGTGGGTGCATGCAGGAAGATTTCTTTGATGTCTAATAAGTAATTATTGACACATCACCACATTTCCCCCCCCTTTTTTGTTCAGCTCACTATCCGAGAAAAGCAAGTTGCTTGACAGCTTTTTTAACAAGAGCAAGAGCTTTGATTGCTTTTGATCATCTCCAATGATCCCAGCATTCCACATTGATCCGGCATCTTGTGTCTTAGGTTTGTTTGCAAATTTCTCAATAATCCAATTATTGCAGCACAGATTTCTCTGAGCCCTCCCGAGAGACACCTCCTCAGCATGCAGATAGAGAGGAGGACGAGGGGAAGGAATCGCGGCAGAGAAGGGGGTGAAAGGAAAGCCAGACGAGCAACTGATGTGGGAAAAAGAAAAAGCGACAGAATGGAAAGGGAGGGTGAACGAGTGAATGAGAAGCAAGCCACTAAGGGACTCTGCGGCTGTGTGTGTGTTCATGTGTGATAAAGAAAAAGACAGAGAAAAAAAAAAAAACAGAAGGGAAAGTCGCAAGCAAGGCCAAAGTTGCCTTTAGAAATGCACTGACCTTGTGCGCTTCACATTAACCCTCCTCTCTGAGAGAATTAGTCCGAATCACTCATGCTCTGCTGTTTTTAACTGTGCCAGTTGATTTCAGTGGACGAGATCCAGGGAAATTCAATCTCTTGTTAGCCTGGCCAAAGACAGTAGTGTGTATATATATATATATATATATATATATATATATATATATATATATATATATATATATATATATATATATATATATATATATATATATATATATATATATATATATATATATATATATATATGTATATAATGTTTGCTGGTAAACCACTGGTGCCTCTCTTGATAAATTGATAGATAGATTTGCTCAGGCAGCTTCAGAAGCAGCTTCAGAAGCTGTGGGATGGCTAAACTCATCCACCGTCCTCTCAGCCCTCTTCCTTGTGGGTCAGGCTTCAAATGCAGATAAGAAGGGAGGACTAAACAGTCCTCAGTGGGACCTGGGAACAAATAGTTTGAGTGAATGACACGCAGAATCAGCGTTGCACTTCATGGCATCCACTCTGAACCGATTAAATAAGCAGTAAGTGTATTACTTGTGATTGATGGCCGAGGGCGAGAAGCTCAGACAGACTCATTTACACGGCATTTGCCCCTTGTTAATAACGTGATTCCATCACAACAAAAACAAGCTCAAACAGCCCTCTGTGCTTTCACACTAGACTTAAAAAGGCTTTGGGGTGTGGTGATTAAAAAAAGGACAATAATAAATACATAAAAGCGTAATCATTTTTAAATAGTCTTATACAGGAGAAGATATGAGTGTTTAGTATGAGGCTAATAATGGGCTCTACTATGGTGAAGATGTCCCTTTGCAACAAATGGTTTTAATCCACTTAAATTTGTGGAAGTCGCTCAGCAGGAGGCAAAGATTACAAGGATAATTCATACAATTTGTTTTTTTGGAAGAGTGGGGAGATGCGAAGGAGTAAAGAGGCTGAGGCGAAACAGCTGAAGAGGCAGGACTGTTTATGGAGGCGCTGTGAAATCAGCAGCTGTGGTTCAAAGAAAGGAGAGGAGAAAAGAGGAGAAAAGAGGAGAAAACAGAAAAGACGGAAGCCAGTGTTAGCCTTCAACAAAAAAAAGAGGAATGAAAGTTGGACTTCAATCAGTGGAGAGATTTATAAGAAGAATATAGGATTGTTTGCTGTGTAATTTCTAAACTAGATTGTTTGGGGTATTTTTGGTACTTTTTCTGCAACAGGGATTAAAAAAAATCAAACAAACAAATACTTATCTGGATTGGAAACTTTTTCAAGTTGGTCTCTTTATTTAAATGGTGCATTTTCCTAATTTTTGGTTCGTCATTGGGAAAACATGCTTATCAATACCTTATAAGGTCTGCAAGCTTTCTACTGGTCGTATTAAACGTAATTATTTTAGTGTATAGCAAAGCAACTTTTATGCATAGAGGCAGTAGATGTTAAATGGAAATCTTGACCTCTGTTTCTCAGTGGTATTTGGTGGTGACAGATCTGCTCAGCGTAACGTTGAACCTCCTCCAAATTTACAGTAACCAGAGCCTGTGTGTTTTGGCCAGAGGTCCCATTGAACTAGGCATGCCTCACCCTTAAATATGTCTGCGGTGACAGGTTTTCACATATAAAGCCTCTGTAGATGAAGAGATCTTGGCAGCAAATGCGTCGCAATGCATGGTGTCAGAAACGTGGCCGAGCTCTGCCAGTCAGGTACACGAGGTGCATGCTCGAAGCGAGATCGGGAGGCATCTTTCCCAGTTCCGCCCAAGTCTTTGCATCTCTCAGAAAAAGCAAGTACGCTCTATTTCCGCTCGCAAAGCCACTCATTAGCGCTGACGGGTTTCGCCACGTGAAGCAGAACAGTGGATAGATAGAAAATGTAGAGCTACAAGGTTCTTTTCCCGCCGCACAAAGCAGCGTTTCAATAGGGAATCCTTTGTTCACTGTGTAAATCCCCACGGCCTTCTTTCAAGAGCTCAGTATGTCACTTGAGACTAAACTGCTGCTCACAAAAAGCAATTCATATATTTTTAAACATCAGCTCCACGTGATTAGACCACGAGAAGTGTCCCTTGAAAAAAGATATCCCATCTCTAGGAGAGCCATACTCTGATTCTACTTATTTGTCCTCTTCAATGACAACAGGACCAACTCTCATCTCTTTAATACATGCTGTTCTTCCCTCTCTTTCTTCACCTGAGACTTGCCTCCTATTCTTAAATATTTATCCAACACGGCCAGCGTGTCATATATCAGCCCAAGTCTTTAGCTTCATTCACCCCAAATAATGACATTTTGTGTGCGCACGCTCACTCTTGCAGCGAGGAAAAAGAGCAGTAGGCGAAGACAAGTGGAGAATCATCTGAATCAACAGTATTTTTCACAAATGGAAAACATGAGGGATATTTTGAGCCCTAAGAGTATTTGGTTGGGCCAATGTTTTATTTGAACAGGGCATCCTTGTGGCAAAGTCTGATGTTATGATTTATTAAAACTGCAGCTTGGAGAGAATTACAATGTAGTGGGACACAGTATAGAAGTGTGTTCGTGTGCCGAAACTGTGAGTTATGTACACTTGACTGGTAGCGTGAAGAAAATCAAATAAATGACCAGAAAGAGTTACGCATTTCATACGTCTACTGTAAAGAATATATTGAGGTCATGTTTATGAGGCACTTAATAGGACTTAGTTCTTAATGCTGTAACTTTAAGTTTTGTATTAATTACTATGAAATAACCAGACTATTTAAAAAGAACTGGACAAACCCCAAGTTTTTTTCAGTCAGCTGGAACCCCAGTGTTCAGGACTCTGGACAGTGCCGTGTTGGCAGGAGCTGACTCTGCCCAACTGTGAGGTTATTTAAAAATTTGCAAATTGGTTGGTGGACCAAGTCTGACAGCTGGTTCCAACATTCCCACCTTGGATTGCTAGTAAAGATCAGCCATTTATCAGGAAGAGGTCTGGTTAGTCAACCTGGAAGGGTCCTGGAACGGTCTGGGATCGAAGGTTGCTTGACCAGAAGGCCAGGCTGCTCCGGCTGCTGCAGGTCGCGACTGATAAGCCAGGTTAGCCTTCCAGGCCAACCCAGAGCCAGCTGCAGTCATCTGGTAGTCTAATTAACAACACAGCAAGTCATATCATCTTTAAAAATGACACACCTATAACTATTATATTTGTAGCTTCCTATAATTTGATCTAATGAGGTGCATGAAAATGAATTCCCACGTACAGTTGTCATGCATGTGAAATCGTTTTCTGTACTTTTGGAGTCTGCCCCTAGCGGTTGTTTGAGGAGCTGCGGGCTTTTTAACTCTCATTTCGATGACAGTTTAGCTCAGCAACCTTCATTTAAACCCCGTGGCCTTCACGGCAAAGCTAAGCCTTGGTGAGGAAAATCTCCAAAAGATCTCTGAAGGCCTCATCAGTTTATTAGGTTATCAAGTCTTTCACAATTAGGAAATTTATGTCCATTAAAAAGAAATAAAAAGAAAAAAGAAAACATCTGATATGAATATTTTCTCCTTCTTCCTTTGACGTTTCCTTCCCCATCTCCTCCACTTCATCAGCAGTGCACAGTGGCCGGCTTAAAAAGGTGACATGGGCGCCCGCTCTGAAAGGGCAGCCGCATGCACCACTGCAAATTTTTCACCTTATTAAATATCGATCAAAAGTCAGCTGCAACTGTGAGGCGACTCTCGGCTGAGCCAAGGTTATGAGGACTGATGTTATTTTTAACGTCTGGTCCTGAGAAGGAAGTTGGGATACCATATACAGTATGTTGTATAAAGCCTATGTGCAGCGATGATGAGAGTTGATAAATATAGGTTTATAAAAAATAAAAAATAAAAAAACCAAAAAAAAAGAGCATCCTTTCTCCTCATTTTTTTCCTGAAACACAGATTCCTTTGTGTCATAGCTAAGATAGACGTGGGAGGTTGACATGCGGGTGTCACAGAGACAAGTCACTCAGACTGTCACACTTGTAAATGTGACATTTAGGTCTCCACATCTCTTGTTGAGAAAAGCAGAACAACTTAATTCCTTCAGGTTTTATGTTTGTTTCCCCTTTCTTTACACTGTTTTGATCAACACAGTATATGTACAAGATTGATGGAGAAGATTTCGCTACATAAAAGAAATAAATGTAGGTTTTTAAAAAAATACTTCTCTTTGCTGCCAATAAAAGATGAAAACGTGTTAAGCTGAAACATGGATGTTTACATTTTTTACTTAAAGTCTTTCAAAACTTGAAAATTGATAGAGCTATCTCCAAGATCAAGTGCGACCAAAAGTGTTTTAAAAAGATATTTTTTTTAAATGTCAAAAAGACAAGTCCATCCATCCATTATCTATACCCGCTTTATCCGTTTCCGGGTCACGGGGGTCTGTCGGAGCCTATCCCGACGCATACCAGGCGAAAGGCAGGGGTCCACCCTGGACAGGTCGCCAGTCTATCCAGGGCCACATGGAAGACAAACAACCAATCACGCTCGCATTCACACCTAAGGAGAATTTAGACTGATCAATTAACCTACCCTGCATGTTTTTGGACTGTGGGAGGAAGCCGGAGTACCCGGAGGAAACCCATGCAAGCACGGGGAGAACATGCAAACTCCACACAGAAAGACCCACCGGGCCGGGAATTGAACCGGGAACCTTCTTGCTGTGAGGCAACAGTGCTAACCACTAAGCCACCGTGCTGCCCCCAAAAAGACAAGTGTGAAATGAAATCACAATATGAAAGATGTACAACACGTACATGACATAAAAGTCCCAGTTTGTGCTCCATGTGGATAGATTTCACCTGAAGATCAAATATTGATTGAAATGCTGTTAGGCTTGTGGATCTGTGGAGTTGGAGACTAGCGAGGAGTTATATTATTCAACACCTACATACATGGCTCCTTTGATGCTTCATTGTTTTGAATGATTCTTTTTCATATTTGAAGTCGTTTTTACCTGATTGCAGCATATCCCAGGGCAGGAGCAGTGTTCACCCAGCAGCCATCTGGGCCTGTAACCTTATTTGTGTGTATATATATATATATATATATATATGTGTGTGTGTGTGTTTATGCTGTTGCTCTCTTACCCTCTTTCTCATTTGGTAACAAATGTATGTAACTGTTTGTATTTCTAATGTCAAAAATGTACCTTTTAGGAAAATTATGTTTTAAATGTGCAGGCTCTGAGCCAGCAGAAAAAAAAATTATAGTCATAATCCATTTGGATTGTTCATTTTGTGCTGTTTTTGTTAATGGATTTAAGCAATTATTATTTAACCAAACTTAAAAGGTGCGATGTTAAAGCAATCATATGTACTAATTTCCAGAACTAATCTCCATTTGCCACTGCTGCTCAGGTTTTTTTTGTTGTTGTTGTCGTCGTTTTCTCAAACTCAACCTTATTGTCGTTGCACAGCAAGTACTGATTTGGTAAAATACAGTTTTCCATTTCACGTTTACTCAACAATGGGTTTCCACGTCCTTTTTTGGTGACAATGCAGACTTATGAGACTTATGAGCCACAATAACACTTTTCATCAGGATGAAACGCACTTTACATCCACTGTTAGCAGCGGTGGGTCAAATTCGAAATATCATTCATTCATAATTAATCAGGTTTGTTTAGGGGTTTAAATTCTTTATAGATGTGGTGTACCAGTTTTTTTTTCTCATGCGAACAAATGTGAATGCACTTTTTAAAATAATTTTGGCACAATTCATAGATTTTTGTTTTAGAATTGATAGAATTAAGTCAGAAATCAGTTTTTGTCCAATTTTATGTTGGGGTTTGCAAATAAGGCTTTATATAATAAAGTACTGTGTATTTAGATATACATACAGCAGGGTAGTTAATTAAATGCAATATTTGGGATGTTTTTTTTTTTTTTTATTAAATTGAAGTAAAAAGGTTGAATTACCATTTCCAGCGGAAAACACATGTTAGATTTACGTACAGTGTGAACCTTATGCAGAAAACTGACTTCGCATCCATTTTTCGGTGTTTGCATCGTTGATTTTTCACACGACTCGCACACTTGTTCCCTACCTGACTTGTTCCTGGTGGCTGCTTTCTGCAGTCGTTTGACTAAGTGGATGAGTGCGAGCAGGGCCTTCAAACTGGGCATACGGCTGATGTTGAATCTGTCAAGTAGATGACCGTAGGAAGGCTAACTGGAGAGCAGCTGGAGGAGCTGACATGCAGAATTTGTGCTGTGGTGTTAAACACCTGGAGCTTAGCCATTTGCAGAGCTGGCTTTGGTGCTTGTATGCAGCCAGCCTCTTGAAATGATGGTCTAATATCCTGGTGATTTTAGTGATCCACTTCACTTTTAAGCACACGCACTGTAAACATTCCCGGCTGACGCAGATGACGGCCACATAGCTTGTTCAAACTTTGGTGTATACAGTATCTCTCTGTAGGGTTTTCTGTGCAACACCTCCCTGGACTCTGTGCTCCCCTTCCACATTTGTCCTAGCAGAATCGTAAATGACTAGTGGGTGTTGAAGATGATCACATGTGACAGCTAATGCGCAGGGTTGCTGGCAACATGTGTTTGCGCCAGTGTACATTAACCTACATTCAGAGTGAGGCCTTTTTGAATCACGGGGGGGAAAAGAAAAGGTCATCTTTTGAATAAAATGTTTTCTGGCACGTTTCACTTCTTAAGGCCATCTCAGTGCATGTGTTTTATAAGAGTTTAGAATTTAAATGGTAACCTTTAACTTAAACCATATTTTAATCTTATTGACTAGACCTTTCCTGCAGGCAGCGAGGCCCGCATCGGTCAGAACCGGCTGTACGTTAACTGTTGCTAGAAAGCAGAGAACAAGGGTAAGGAGTGTGAGGCGTGGAGGTGGCTCAGGTCAGCGCTGATCCCTTAAAGATAATCTCCCTGTCTAGGGATTTGTTTTTCTCATTTGTCCAAGGGCCTCTAAGCTGAGTTTGGAGGTCACTTCCTCCGCGTTCAGCAGGTCCCAAATCTGCCTATTGGCATATCTGTAACTTGCCAGGTATTGTGTGAAGTTGGAGCTTAGTAATCTGTAAGGACAGCTGAATCACGAACGCCCGGCGGGGGAGGTCAGGTCGGGAGTTCACTCACGCCGGCAAAATCAAAGGGTCTGATTCTGTAATGAAACCAGTTTCAGAAGTGTCGCTTTGAAGTGGTTTGTTTTAAGCTGCGATTCATAAAGGTGTTGGGGGAAAAAAGACCCTCTGTGTATTTAGTTAGATTTAAACCGACTACCCTGCTTATTTTTCTTGCAATCACACACGTTTACACTGAAAGGGGGATTGTGATCTAAGTCAGTGAGCCAGTATTTCGCGTCCCTTCATGTGTTCGGCATTTGGTGTTTATCGCAGGCCTCTTGTTTGGACTATTTCTCGATTTCCCATGTCTGGAAAGCAACCTGATGCCCGACTTTGTATTTCTCAGCATGTCAGCTGTGTTCCCAGCTGTTTCATGGCTGGTCCTGTGTTCGGCCCAAACGATCTTCAAAACACGGTGCTAAAAATGGAAAGATAAGCACATGAGGCTCTGAAAAAACAGCAGAGGCGCTTTTTTGGTCAAAAGCACTCGAAATCGAGCTGCAAGACTGGATGCGGAGCAGCCACGTACATGAACTGCAGGTTTGTTTGGTGTGGACCGTTCTGCCGATTTGTCATGTCACATTTGCATTGCGGTTCATTTTACAGATGTTTGATCCACATTCACTAATTGAAACATCCTTCAAAGTGGAGAGAGATTTAATGATAACACGGGTAAAGAGTGAGAGATTTACATCCACAAACCTCCTGTTCACTCTTGCGTTTAACAGTTTTTAGAGCCACACTGCAAAAGAACGTTTTTTTTTTTTTTTTATTTGAAACCTATCAATTTAAGGTGGAAAAAAAAAAAGGAACAAATTCACTTTAAAGAGAAGAAACGCAAGCACACGTCATACACGCGCTCATTTCCCCGGCCAGTGATTTTAACTCACTTTTAACTGTCTGGACTTCATATGGTCACAGCGAATGTGAAGAGTTCTGACCCCATAAACTCTGAGGAAACGTTTTTTTTCTCCGTGTTGCACAATCGTAAAAACAAGTTTAATTTAGCTTCATTCATGTTGATTGTGCACATAGTGGATTTCATTGAAGTTTAGGCCGGCTGTGCTACACAGAAACTGCGAGGACATGTTGGCGTGCGTCCCGTGCCGCGTCTTACGCTGTACAGATGTGGTCGGTGGCCTTGACAGGCATGAATGATGGGAGTTTCCATTCACGATAATCCTGCCCACCCGATAATAACACCCTGTCACGTCTTAGAAAGACTCATGTCTGTGTGCTTCAACTCTTAGCCCAAATATTTCAGGTGATTAGTTTAATTCTTGTGCGACGGTAAGTAATTTAAGTGAAGTTAAAACGGCCGACAGCCCCGGCTAGTTAAAACCAGATGAGCTGCCCTCCTGCTGCCCTACAGATAGGCACAATATCTGTAAGGCGACTAAGTTATTCAGCTGCAGCTGCACTGAATAAACATCGGTTTAAGCGTTGATGTTTATAGCTGTTTTTGGAATTTGAAGATGCGTGCAGCTTCAGACTTGTTGGGCACAAGCTGACGACTGTACAGACCGGAATAATAGTCTGCATCCGTCCTTACTGGAGCGCCGAGTGTGCGCGCATCTCTGAGACTTGTCTCATTTCTTTGTTTACAGTCCAAGCAGTGGATATACAGGGGAAGGGGGGAAGGGGAATCATGACTCGCTATTAAGAGGAAGGTCATTTAAAGTTTGTAGGTGTGAGCATTAATAAGCACTGCTGTCGCAGTTTAGGGGCGGGATTGCAGCTCAGAGAGCAAATTTCCAATTTTTGTTTGAAATATATTTCATTGAGTCGTAAAGTACATGCACTTACCACGTAGTTTGAGTCTTAACAAAGAAATGGCATGCAACCTTTTGAAGCGCATGAATCACATCATGTGCAACACTTGGTAGAAAATATTTTTTATAGCAACAGTCATCCAGCGTAGATAAGAATGTAACCCTAACATATATGAAACACAAGCCAGGCAAAGAGGAAATCTCATATTTCTGTATGCTCAGGTACTCTGACCATTGCCAGGGTCACCTTCACTAGGAAAAATAAATCCCTAGTGGCTCTCCAGCACTACCCATAAGACCTCTCTCCCTTTAAGAGGCGGTGAGTGGGTGTCAGCCTAATGTTTATACTGTCTGCTCACGGTTATGTAAGCTATTTTGTCCTTTTTCCAACTAATATACCTTTACCTTTCCAACATGCCAAGTTTGCGTGTTACGTAAATAGTCTTTGAAACAATCTGGCATAAGGTTTTTCAGCGTGCCAGAGCGTGTATTACATAAAAACTCCAGGCCAGACTGTACGGAGGTACTGTACCGCGGATGCGGCGTGTGTTTTATTTGTTATTTTTTTTGTCAGAGTCAAGCATGCATCTCTTTCATGAAGGGCCGGTTCAGGGAGGCCGTGGCACTAAACCTCGACTATCCCTGTGATAACAGCCTGTGCAGTGAGTAAGTCAGTGTGTCTGCTGAAACGCACACGCGCAGATTTATCTTTACAGTGGGCGGCCGGCGCTGCTGCAGCGCAAACAAAGCGCCGTGCGTGTGTTTGCACTTGTGCGTCAGGCAGTGTTACATGCGTGATGAGGACATTGTTTTGCTGCACAACAGACTTCTCTATGTGGCTCCGCAGCTTGTTTACTGTCACTGCCATGCTAATGTACTTATATGGGTTACAGGGTTCATTCTTAACTATGACAACTAGTTGCCGTCCGTAATCCAGTCATCTCATGCCTAATTATTCACCCATAACGATGTTATCTTGAAAAAGCATTAATAACTGGACTTCCTTTGTATCTCCAGTTTGTCAGCTCTCTCCGACTCCTCAGTTTCCACAGACACTAATTGTTCTTGTTATGCCTCGCTCAGATGACCGTTGCCGTGTTCTTGTGACCCGCACAGACTGGTTTATGTTTAGTGGAGTTTATAAAACCAATATCAAGTAAAAAAAAAAAAAGAAAAAGAAAAAGAAAAAAAGAAAACTCTTTGCCATTGGCTCTGAGCGATTCAGATTTCCTCCTGCAGCTGAGTGAGAGAGTAGAGATATTAAAACCATCCGAGGAATGCTCCCAGTGTGACATCTGAATTACTTGTAGAAGAGCATGGGACCAGTTTGAGCCCAAACATCTGTCCGATGTTTTGGTCCTCGCACATTTTGCCTGCCTTTAAACTTAGACGTTTCTTTTTTGTCGTTGTTGTTGTTCACGAACGTCTTCCTTAAGCGAACAAGCGACGAGGGGAGGGCAACAAGAATTAGTAGGCGATACCATCCTCTGTATATAGGTACATTCTGGTGGATAAACAGTCCCTGTGTACTGACACTCATCCATGCCCTCGTGGGAAATTAACAGTAACTAAATCAGTTTTCAGCTCACTGTGTTATCTTTAAAGATGAAAGGATACTGAAAACAATAAAACTGCTGCCCCGGGGTTTCTGTAGGAAGAGAGAAAAAAGAAAAAAAAAGCAACTGGAGCAAAGAATGAGACCTTTGATCTGTGCAGTCAGTCCCGTTGAGTGAGTCTGAGACTGTACGCAGAAATAGAGTAGACAGGGGTCAAGAAAAAAGAAGTCAGTGACCCACTTCACAGAAGTGGCTTAAACACGAGTGCAGGGCTTTTTTTTTTTTTTAGGGGTATAATCATGTTTGACACAATTTTTACAGATATTTTAGAAGTACGTAAAGTAAAAATCACCTCCCGAAATAACGTCTGTGATGAGTCAGCGTTATGCCAGCTTAATTTGCATCAGCTTTCTGGGGTTTTTTTTGTGTTTTTCAGAATGAGTACAAGTGAGCTGAGGCTGCAGGATCTATCAGTCTGAACAGCTGGCTTTACCCAAATGTCACTTCCAGTTCTCCATTACGTCTTCAAATTTTCCCTGGAACGTGCATAAATCGTAACTTCAGATAATGAAATGACAAGAAATTAATTTGCGCAGACCTGTTGGTCAAAGTGCAATGTCCCGGTCATGTGTTTAATCTCATTTCCTTATCCACTGAAACTCCCACAAGCGTTTTCATCTTGCTGAGAAAGCCTGATTTGGGAATGGCTGGCCGCTCGTGCTGAGTTTTGGGCAGCTGTTGCTGGTGCACAGTCACTGCAGCCCAGCCTGTCTGCTCCGGTTTCATAAACAGAGTGAATGACCTATATACTTCTCTGAGGGAGGGGAAGTCACCTTGCTGGTTGACCAGCAGGCAGGCATGCTCACACATAGCAGCGAGAGGCTTCAATGTGCGCCACTATTAAAGGGCTGAGCAGCGGTTCATTTTTAGAGGTGTACTTTAGAGGGACCTCTCATTCGCAGCTCGTGTTCGTCCTGGCTGTAAAACCTTCCGGGCCTGTTTCTCTTGGCTTGTGTAGTCTTCATCTTAACACTTCTTTGTGATGTTGTGAAAAGGCCAAACGTATGGGGAGCATCCGGGGCATTAACATGCAGGAAACTAAACACAGCTTGACATGGACTGGATTTGCACACATCCACACATTCGCTTTGGGATGAAACCACAAGGCCTTGTGCCAGGAAGATCGAGTCAGAAAAACACCTCACCTGAGACTCCTCTGACCGCCTAACAAATTGAATGTGTGTGTAGATGGACAAGTGGGAATTAGATCAGTGGTCCTGATTGTATCTGAGTGTGCTGTTGCTGTACCCCTTTCCAGATAGTCCCCTGGAGGAAATCTGTGTGCAGGGGAGAGAGACGGAGACAGAAGGAGGAGAGAGAGCTTGGCAGCTGGTTTGATGAAGGATGTACAGAGAATGTTAAGCAGACAATCACCTTGCGTGTTATTGATTGAGATGGAAGGGAGGTAATTAGCACAGAAAAGAAGGGGAAGCTGAGGCCACTTTTAATGATTTGATACAAGGTGTTCTCTCTTTGTTCCCAGCTACATGTTGTGCTCTTTGTTTGTGTGGTGTGAGCGAGCATGACATGGCATGCTTTATCAAAGATTATACTGTATCTATACATGTGTGGATGAATGCACCAAACTTTCAGCCCGTTACGAAGATGTTTTATAACATTACTTTTGATAAGTTGCAGACATAAGTGTCATCCCCTAATATATTGTTTTACTGGCATGTGATCTCATCTACTGAGCGCGCTTGATCTTCTGACCAGTAAAACCACGTCATTTATTTGTTTTTCCTGGAAATTCCCTCTTACGTTAGAGCTGCAAGTATCGGCTTTCTTTATTCTATTTTTTAATTTTTACCACATTTTTTCTTAGAGGGAATCTCACGTTTTACGATTGTATTTTTGTTCACACTGCATGCTCTTAAAGACGCAATTATGCAATGAACTTTTTGTTTAATATAGCATTTTTCAGACGTATTTTCTTGCATTTATCTGCTGATGTATCATTCGGCTCCTACGGTAACGACGTGCAGCTGCATGAGGCTGATGATTTTTGAATAGTTCAAACCTTCATCAGTAATTGAAAATATTAATAATTATTGTCATCGTGTATCATAAAATTGTTGAAGCACTCCACAACAGAGGCATCTACAGGAGAGTGTTGAATGAATAAAAAAAAAAAAACAAAAAAAAAAAACGCTCGTCAGTAAAGTAGCAGTGGGTGAGAGCTTCATATGCAGCTGGCAAGTTTCACAGCTACTGTGGGACGAGCTGCCAACCCGTTGGAGGATTCTGTCTCAGTCTGTCTTGATGCAAACGAGGGATAGCATTGGGCAAAAAAAAAAAAAAAAAAAATAGACAAATCTTGATGTGAGGAGTTTCATATCAGTCAGGAGAATCAGAAGAGACGGGTGACGGGAGCAGCCAGCCATCTGTGGTTCTGAAGTGTCCCGTTCGGTCCAGATGACGCTGTAATGTTAGTTTTGCGTCTGAAAGCAGTATCAGAGGGAGCGTTCGACTCGTGATACTGTCAATGATTTTATGCGCATTAGTGGACATGGCACCATTGATGCAAGATTACTGGAGCAGTATATGCAGCCAAGCATTTCCATCTCCTCCTAATTAATGGATGTCCACTGATGGCGTTGCTGCAGTTTGCGCTTGAGGTGCTCCTGTTTTGTAGTTTTCTACATCAGCTGACGTTTTTGGATCCAACTGCAAAAAAAAAAACCCCAAAATACATAAAGCAAACACATATGTGGGTTGTGAACCAAAAGGTGATTATTCTTTGTTGGTGAAAATGTCCCTCGCAGGTCTTTTCCATTTCCTTAAGCGCAATAACGACGTGCTTTGGCTCTCTTCCTCCTACTACCTTATTTTATAATAGATTAACTTCAGTTAGACACTCATCACCATGATCCACAGGTCTCATTTGCAGGAACTTGTAACTAATTCTCCCGTTTAGCGCTGCATTGGTGAGGACAAGCTGTTCATCCTGAGCTTCAATGGCCATGTAATTGTTGGAATCATTCAGTGGCGAAAGAGGTCAATGTTGCCAAAGTAAACAAAGCCCTGGATCGGGCAAAAACGGAGCCGACTGTCATCAGTTCTGTTGCTTCGACTGTTGGTTTGTTGTTGATTGGAGAGAAGCAACATGGCATGTAACTCACAGTAAAGCGCTTGTCAGGCCCCATTCACGCCTTTTTAACTTTACAGACTTCTGCTCTGTCATGGTTTTTGTTATTTGAGCCCCCCCACGTCCACGCTCAACACTTTTTTTTTTCCAGAACCTCGCACATTTCAGGCTAGAGAAGGGGGCAAGTGGTTTGCATTCTGCTTCGATTTGACATCCCGCTCTCTGTCTCACTGCTTATTGAATTTAAATAATCTCCTCTATAACTCTGTCAGTGTCATCTCTGTAAGCCGGGTGGAGCTGTAAATCAGAGGATTGCAAAGCCCTCCTCCCCTGCTCTGCGGACATCTTTATGACTCGCCACATCGTGCTGCTACTGTCAGTGGATTGTAAAAATGAGTTTCACAATGTACATCAGTCAGCGCGGTGGCAGCCGGGCTTGGATTTGTTGTTGACTTTTTGAAAATTCCTGCCTAATTTATGTCCAATCTGAAATTGTTTGTGTGTGTGTCCTTTCAGCTCGCCGCTGAGACAACCTTCCTCAACGGCCAAGGTGTGTCTGGTTTGTGGAGACGAGGCATCAGGGTGTCACTACGGGGTTGTGACCTGTGGAAGCTGCAAAGTCTTCTTTAAAAGAGCCGTTGAAGGTAAAGCGTGATCACGTGCTCGTGCACTAGGGGAGACGGCTCGGTAGGGCTTTTTTGGCTCAGAGAGTTTAACACAGTAGGTTTCCAAAAAAAAAAAACAAAAAAAATTAAGAAAACAAGCCAGTCCTACACAAAAACTGGGTTAAAAAATCAACAAATTGTGAAAACGTATTTAATTAAAGAGCAGAAGCTGGGTGTGAAACTGTTGATGCTGAAGTTTTTTGCATTTTTTTTAATTTATTTGCCTACTTGGTTTCTTTTGTGACAATGTATTTGAGTGTTTCGGCTGACATGATTTTACTGTTACCGGAAATTTAAAAAGAAAGGAAAATACATCCTATGTTGACACTCCAGTTCCAGTCCGGGTGATCGGTACATCAAAAATCTGACTTGCACATGTGGACTTTCTCTGAGATTATAACGGAGAGTTTACAAGAACTTTACAACATGTTATCAAGGAAAGATTTTTTTTTTTACGAGTGTGTGTTTTATCAACAAACCAAAGGGGCTTTGGAGGAGACAATGAAACTGATGCTACTGATGCTCCTCCTCACAAACAGAGAAAATAAAATTCCTTTGGAAATTTGTGATTTTTTTTGTTTTTGTTTCTCCAAGTAGATTAATTGTTTTAATCAGAAATAAGAAGTATTTATAATACATGTATTTAAGCACTGAAACGCGCTTAATACTTAAAATGCTTTGTATTGTAGTTTAGAAATGCTAAAATGCGTTGAGATGACATAACGGACTGGCTTCGGCTGTGTGCTGGTTTAACGCTTCTCTCTAACCGAGTCTGGAGCCTCTTCCAGCTGTCGGGGGGGGGGCTGCGCAGCCTCTCGTGGGGCCAGCTTAGGATCAATAATCGACACCCGCAACAGGAGAACATGCAAACTTCACACAGAAAAGCCCGAGCCAAGATTTAATCCAAGAACTTTCAAACTTTGCGGCACAAGTGTGAACCACCAACCACAGCGTCCATCCCTTTGTAACATTTTGTCCACATACAAAAATACAAAAAAAAAAGGACATTTTTAATGTATTTTACACCCTACTCTGGTTTTAATCCTAGAATTTCATTTTTTATTACTCTATTTTTTTTAGAGATGTCTGTTTCTACTTTTTTCACTATTTTACCCCATCTCACCATGCTTTGCACTTCTCAAATTTTACCTCCAGTGGCCTTCAGTTGAATTTGAGAAGCTCACTCAAACATGCATGCCAGTGCAAGCACCGAATCGCTTTAAATTGCTCAGCTTGCAGCTCTTTTTGTTTTAAAAAGTTCCAAGCCATTGTTGATGTCGCCTACATGCAACTACCATTTAATCTCAACTGATCATCTGCGTATTTATCTATTTCCAAAAGATAATTAAAATGATTAAAATCGAGCAGGGCTTTTATGGAGTGTGAGATCTGGGACAATTATCAGGAAAAGAGGGGAGGAGGAAAAGGAGAAGGTAAGTCTACAGCAGCACCGCTTTATGTTATATTTAGCTTGGGGAAAGTCAGCCACCGTCATAATGTGCTTTTCATGTTGTGCCCGTTGCCTGAGGCCTTGGCCTAACTCATTTAGATCAGTGTTTGAATGCAAAACACACTCTTAAAGACCCATTGCAGGCGAGGAAGAGAGAGAGAGAGAGAAAAAAATCCCCAAAAAAATAAAAACAGCTGCCGCTAGCCAGCCATTGAGCCCTGGAGGTTTCATCCTGACCGTTGGAGGAATTGCACTCAGTTGCAATCAAAGTGTTCCTGTATTTCATGAAATGTACACATTGCTCTTGCAGAGACATGAAACCAGATTGTGTATCTGGAGTTATCAAATCAGTCATGCCATTGTTCTTGCTTCCAACCTGCCTGACAGAGATCTAGATGAGCATGTGCAAGATCTGACTTTGAGCGAGAGCGCTCGTCTGGTCAGGCGCCGATCAGCCCTCACGTCTGTGTAATTATAGCACTAAAACCACATTTGTCTCTCTTAATATTCTGCGGGAAATGACTCACTGATTGCACTTTTTGTGTAATGCAGTGCCCTTTTATAATTTCCCCTTCATTTTCAATTTTTACATGATTTCCGCTTGGTGTACACCTCGATCCCCTTCTGCGACTGTGCAAACTATAAAAGCAACCCATGCAGTGCTGCGATGTCAACAGTGCTGCATGTGAGCGTTGCCTTACTTGACCTCTCCACAGCTGCTGGTGAGATGGAAAGAGAGAGGAAAGGAGAAGTGAGGCAAAGGATGGAAATAGTGCAAGAAGGATTTTGCAAAGTGAAGGGAGGCAGAGGACAGTGAAAACAGATACAGCAAGGGAGGAGGGGAGGAAGGACAAAGAAAAAGTCAGACAGACAGAGAGATAAAGAGAGGAGGAGCTGTGGTAGGGAGTAAGTAACAAGGAGAGGGATGGAAAGTGATGTGTCAGCAGTGAGCATCAGAGAGGTGTAAGTCAGGACGTGAGGAGACGTTCTGCCCCTCCCTCCCCCGGTGTTTGCCCCTCCTTCTCCTCCGCTTTTCTCTCAAAGTGTTACAAAAGTTAGACTTGGCATGCGAGGTATAATAGAAGACTGCAGAGAGTGGGCATCTGTACAAGGGGAATAATCCAGCCCAAGCTTAATTTCTTTTGGCAGAGCCCGCCTCAGGGGACGCAACTTTTCAGTCGGCTGTAGCTCATTAGACCATTAACAGGCTCATGGCCCTTTACTACAGAGCTGTTTAGCATTCTGCAGTCATCAACAAATCAGATGAAATTCTCTGATTGTGGACGATTTTGTTCTCCTTTATCCGAGTCAGACAAGTCACTCCTAGATGGCTCTTTCTTTTTCACATAACCAGACCTATGCACACTTCTTTGAAGTCCACATTTTTTTTATTTAAATTTAGACCGTCTGTTTGGAATATTTATTTGCCAGCAGGGCCTTTTACTGTCCAAATCTTTTCTCTTACAGTCCTTCTCAAAGGGACGGATATGCACTCCCTTTAATTTTATTCCACGACCAGAAGGCCCTGCCAGCTGAGTATCCAACGTCCAGGGGATGGAAGGATGGATGCATAGATGGACAGATAAATAGTTCAGATTAAAAGGTTTTAAACATTTGGCGTTGGCATACCAACCAGCAGTTTCTTCTGGGTTCACTTTAGGACAAAGTCAGGAATTCCCTGAACAGAGGGATTTGAGGCAACCTACAGCCACTGAGGAGTCGTGGTCAGTTATCCAGAATGTTTCAACTCCTACCTGCTGAGTTCCTTCAAAAACAACTACAAGTGTACCTAGAAGAATTCATGGTGTTTTGAAAGCAAAGGGTGGTCTCACGCAGACACACAGGCGATGTACGTATGTATGTACAGGCAGTTAAGTCCAGAAATCTTTGGACAATGACACAATTCAGTTCAGTTCAAATTTGCTTTCTTTATCCTCAAAGGGAAACGAATCACCAGTTTCCTCCCTGGAGATGCTTTACCAGGCCTTCATGTGCTGCTCGTCTTACTGCTGCCTTCAGAAACTCTGAAGCACATTTTATTGGGTCGAGATCAGGCGCACGATTTGGCCGTTCAAGAATATTCTGTTTCTTTGCCTTCAGAAAGTCTCGAGCTGCTTTTGCAGTATGTGTCACTTGCATTGAAATCTCCTTGGACTTCACATTAGTAGGTCCTGTCAAGCAGCTGCTAAATGCCAGCACAACATCTAACATGAACTCCAGACCCGCTACCTGCTGCACTTACCTTGAACTGATGAGGAAATGGACCATTTGTGGCCAGTTAACTTCTTTTCAGTCACATGTCCAAATACTTTTGAGGCCTTGATAATGGAGTTGGCAAAAGCCATACATTTTTTTAAAGCACTAGGATTAAGCCAAAAGTCTCATATTTACTGTTACCCTTTAATGATTTTGTATTGTGCACAGATAAAGAGGAGGGGTTTCAACTTCATGAAGCTCGCAGGTTTAGAAATTGTATTGCCACAGCTGACTCAGCTGTCTCTCACAAACATGCAACAAATTAAATGAAATCCATGAGTTTCTCAGTACTTGGGGCTGTTGTGCATCAGGATATTGAGCAGGTAGTTCGCTAATCCCGGGGCTGGTGGGTGAGTCACTGACTCCTCCGGTCTGCACATCGACTCTACACTCCTGCTGATCTCTTAAGCATCCCCGGTGTATAATTGGTTTGTAAATGTGTGTGCGATGGAGACAGGACAATGTTTATAAAATCCACAAGCATGAATGCTAAACAATTGCTTTGAGTGGTCACTAGTGCTATATTATACAGTTTTATATATATATATATATATATATATATATATATATATATATATATATATATATATATATATATATATATATATATTTATATATATATACATACATACATACATACAGCATGCATCAGTTTCCATTTAGTTAAACAGTTATCTTTAATCCATTCATGTGTGTCTCTCTCCTGTATCCACACCACCGAAGACAAGTTTGTTGATTCAAGGCAGCTGCACTCAATAAACGACTCCATGTGGAGCCCATTTCAGGAGTTCAGCACCAGCTTATTCTTCACATGTCATCAGTGGCTTGGCATGTCTGCTCCTCATAATACTGCTAGACCCCCGCTTTTAGCTGTTTTCACTATTTTCTCATTGAACGGAGCACATTACACTACAGAAACTGAGACATAGTGAACTTTATCACGGCCTCATTTTGTTCTACGACCTGACCGAGTCATGGTTTCCATGGTAGTCGTGTCAATCTGCGAACCTCCTCTTGGTTTATGGCCCTGTGGAAGAGGTTGTGTGAGGACACGTCTTGCAACGTCTCCGCTTGGAGTGGCAGCTCCACTGTCCAATCATGTTTTTCAGCTACGATTGGAGAACTAAAAGCCTCCCTCCGGTGCCTAAATGCTTCAGGTTGTGTGTGTGCAAGAGGCTCATGTAACAACAGATGGAGACAAGCTATTTAGCAGGGTTGTTCAGTCTCCAGCTCTAACTTGTCTCAGATTAGATATTGATCAAAAACTGCACGCCATAAACAATACGACGACAAATCAGAAAAGTGCAGGGAATCTTTAACATGCTTTGATTTGTATTTCTTAGTAGACAGTATGAAACCAAGATATTTAATGTTTTTCTCCTCAGATTCCTTTTGCTTGTTAATACGCACCTATTTTTGCATTTTGGGTGGCAAACGGGCAGCTTAGAGAACATCATATAGGTGATATCAAAAAGGGCCTTATTGATGATTTAGTACATAACTTGTATCAATAAAAAAATTGAATCCTTCAGCAGAGCAGAGATGAGCAGGGAATGTGGTCTTTATCAACAAATATGCACGATAACAGTACATAATAATAAACTATGCAAAGAATCTGGAGCCATTTCGGTCCATAGACAGCGAGGGTGCAGGCCAAAGCTGAACGGTGATCAGGAACCGTCAGTCGTAAAACATTGTTCTGCAAAGAAACAAGCTTTGTGTTTATTTGGGCCATGCATTTACAGTATTTACATTTACTATGTGTATTTTATCCTTCGGAAAAGCGCATGAGAAGTTGAGAAGTTTTTAGTTTAGAGTCACTTGACAAATGCAGGTTTCTCTGCAGGTTTTCTTAACAAATAGAAAATCCGAATAACTATAGAATAACATCAATAAGAAATCTGATTGAAGACTGAAATCTTGTTGGCACGTTATTGTATTTTATTTATTTTTTTTTTTAAGTTAAGTCAGGATAAGAATATGATGTTGACTGCAAAGCAACAAAGCAATAACAAAAATGTTTCCCACTTCTGATTTACGTCAAGTGCATCATGTTTTGAAGTTGAAGTTGGGTGGAGATGAAGATGGGGAGGCTGATACTTTAAAATAATTCTCAACTGAGCTGATACTGTGACATAACCCTCCAACCCTGAACTGCTCACTGGAACAGACGTTTCCATCGCGTCATCGTTCAGGTTTCGTGTTGGTTTTTGAATTGTTTCGGCACGTCAGTGTTGTCAAGCAGAGAAAAAGTGATCAAAGTCCTTGTAGCATTCCTACGTTTTACATCTGCTAAAGTGATAAACTTGTTTGTTTTTTTTTTTTTTTGCCCCCATCTTTGCCTCAACTGCACAAGATGTTAATCCTAGAAAAGAGAATTGAAGCTGGAAAGGCAGATGTTTTCTATCTCCTTCACGATAAGTGAATCTGGCAGGTTGTTGCTGAAGTTGCAGCTTACGTTCCACTTCATGACAGAACATCTGACTTGTAGAGGTAGCGCTGCAGTGTCCAGCATTTTACCCACCTGGTAAAACTTTTACAACAGTAAAACATACACCGCATGATTGATGCGCGGGTGATGACATAACTCACGCTACTTCCTCCACGCCGTCAGTTCCTCTGGCCTGGGTTGACCCGCATGTCTCCCCAGCGGCTATAATCTGATCTCCATCTCTTCCTGCTCCCTGGTGATACCTTTGTTCTTTGACATCAACATGGGTTACACCTCCTGCGTTCAACCAAATAAGCCGTGCCAATCTGATGGGCTTTATCAGTGTCTTATCCGGTGATTGGTTTGTTTTTTTGTATTTCTTTTTTTAAAGATACAGTACGAGCACAATGTCATGACATAACGTTATGATGTGCTACAAAGCCTGGGTATCACTTGCTTTGGTTTTGAGAAAATACATAGATCTTTTGTGAAACTACTGGCAGAAATGTGGTCGCACTTGCCCTCCCTTTAGGATTTATTAAATATCAAAAGAAAAAAAAGTATTTTTTTTTAACATAGGTGTATATGAGAGAACCTCTTTCCTAAATATTGCAGATACCATCTTTGCACATCACACATTTTCACATATTGCACTGAGACTTGAAGGATGGCTGGAGGTGTTATGTGCAGTGCAAACGGATGAGGAGGAAAGGATCTTAGCAAATTTATAGAAGAGGAGACATTACCAAACAAAATACCAGCTTATATACACACTCTGCTAACTTCTGAAGTATCTGTTTGTTTGTAATGATCCGGACAGGGAAACATAATCGTCCAGAACTTGATCCAACAAAACAGTTTGTGTGTTATCCAAAGAACTGAAGTGGCAGATTTGCATCCTGCTGAACTACGTTGATGGTGACATTATATTTCGAGTTCTACTGGGCGATCAAATGACAATAGTTCATGATCACATCTCTTAAGATATATGCTATATCTCATGTCAGTGCTGCCAGCGTGCAACTACCGTAAGTGCATCGCACCCACTGCCAAATGCCAGTCAGTCACTGAGGAGTTATTGTTGTGGGTCAGCTGCTGCATTTGAGAGGCTAGTTTCACAAACGGACATCTGACCATTTGTTGCAGTGGCTGTTTACACATGTCAGGTCAAGGCTGCCTTGTTATTTTTTGAAAGCAGATGTATTGTATCTGTCCCGGTGACTGAAGGACTGCAGTCCAGATGACTCTTATTAAAGTGGGGTCTCTGTGGGAAATGGTATTTCCTTTTCAGATGAATGTTCTCGTGGCTGATGTACACTGGAGCTGACGGACAATAGAGATCACCCAACAGGTTGCTGCCAGATTGTGAGATCACTGGCTAAAAGTAGATGTGAGGGAACTCCTGTAAAGAACTCCTGGTGTTTCTGTGTACAGTTGCACTACTATGCATTGCTCCAGCACAGTTCCCACAAAGATCTAAAATTTTATGCAGCATCTCAGGAATATTTTGCTTTGCATTATCAAATGTTTTCAGACAAAAAAAAAAAAAAAAAAAAAAACCTGCAATAATATTTTAGAATCTGCACGCCAAAAATACCAATCAACAAAATAACCCTTATCGTAAGATATGAAATATATTTATATATATATATGTGGTTTTTTGTTGTTTTGTTGTTTTTTTTTTGACACAGGACTTAATAAGTCACATTTATCAGTAAGCACGACACTCAGAAGTTGATAAGCAAATGCATATATTCAGAGGTAAACATGCTGTGTGAGTGTGTGCAAACACAGTGCATAAATAAACAAATTTTGTCCCTCTTAGACCCCCCCCCCCCCCCCCCCTCACCCCCCACCCACCCACCTCCACCCTCAACACACACACACTTTCTCCCCCATCACATGCACATCACTTTGTCTGTTTGATAAAGTGTATTTCACTCTGACAATTATTAACAAGATTCATGAGAATGTGCAAAGCAGTTGACAGGAAAGCTTCAGACTTTTCAGAATTGCCATTTGGTCTGGCCTATCCAAGCACAAGTGTGTGTACGTGTGTGTGTGTGTGTGTGTGTGTGTGTGTGTCAGAGTGTGTGTTTGTGTTGCATATGCATGTGTGTGCACTTCGGGGGGTGGGGGGGGGGGGCGAATGCATTGTGTTTCCTGTGTCGCAGTTTACTGTTTTTTAGAGCAAGAAAAATGGGCTTATGTAACGGTCATGTGATTTAGCCAGAAATAGTGGTGGGGCTACAGCTGCTGCCTCTCCTCCTGCAGCTCGGTTTCTTGGCTTTCGGCAGCAGCCAGACACACTGTGCACTACTCCTGCTCGCTCAGAAAACAACTTCTGCTCAGTCCTCCACACAGATATGAATTCTGTTTTGTAGATGCAAAGAAGATAATGTGCAGAACATACTTTTTCGAAACGCAAATTAACTTTCCAACATGGACCAAAAAACTGACATGGAGACAGTGCCAAGAATTGTATGAGTTAGGTTCAAACGTCATGAAACAAGCATGCATTAATATTCACTACTGTGCAAACATCTGCATGTTGTATGCACACACAGACCTCAGCCCTAAGGAAAGTACGCCGTACATCAGGGTCATTAGGGTCACGACGTCACACTGTGACACTCCATCTGTGTTGTGCTGTTGATTTCCATATGTATGTGAATTATCTAGTGGAAACAGATTCAATGTTCTTTTTTTTTTTTTTTTCCCCAAATAGCCCAGCGTGTGTGTGTCCTCATGCATGTGTGCATATGAGAGCAAGAGAGTGAATTACTGTATGTGTACATGAGCATGAGCCTGTCTGTGTGTGGGCGTACGGTGCTCAGAGGCTGGTGGACGTGTGGAAAAAGAGGGCTGGAGACGCAGTCGTGGAGAGGGAGAAAAGTGGAGGGGGAAGAGGAGGAGGAGGACGAGGAGGGGAGCTGTACAGTGAAGAGCTAGTGGAGCGGAAGGAAGCTCTCTGAAATGGGAGATCATTGGGTTTAGCTGAAGGCTGGGCAGGAGGCAGGAGGGATTCTCACCATGTTAGCATCACTGTCAGGAACAGTGGACCAGTGTCCTCGTTCCCAAAGCCGTCATGTTACTGACTTTAGTATACAGTAGTAGTCATAGATTGTGGAAAGGGAGAACCCCCCCCCCCCCCCCCCCCCCCCCCCCCCCCCCCCCAATTATCATGACATATCCAACATTTGCAGCTCTTATCTCCTTGTTTTACTTTTTATATCTCATCATTGTCGTAAGTCAAACAGTAAAGCATGTGCAACCACCTCTGACAAATGCTGTCTCATTTTCCTGTAGGTCAGCACAACTACCTGTGTGCTGGGAGAAACGACTGTATCATTGATAAAATTCGAAGAAAAAACTGTCCAGCCTGCCGTGTACGGAAGTGTCTCCAGGCTGGGATGAATCTTGGAGGTAAGGTGTCGCCCCTTCCTTTCCTCTCACGTCTCTGAAGCTGCATTTAAGCTGGTCTCACTCCGCTTGCAAGTCGTGATATATATGGAAAAAGCAGGTCTAGCTGGAGTCCCAAGAGAGCCAGAGCTGCTGAGTGATGGAACGTTTGCGTTTATAAAGTATATCTAAGAATAATGTCCTTAATGCATCTGCAGCAGTTTAGAGCGTTCCATGCTACAGCCTCAAATCCACAACTACTTTTCACTCGCTAACATACGATGTAAAGTCTAAAACGGGCCACCGAGGGATACTAAAGCCCTCTGAAATGTATGTAGCAGTGGACTTGCATATATATTTCTTTTGAATTTGTACCATCCAAAGCAGGAGTGGCGTGGAGTTACGCTGACAAACGTCCATTAAAACTGTACCGTCCAAAAAGAAGGCTAAGGACCCATGTGAAAGTAGGGAAAACAGAAGAATCACACAATATTTGAAATAATTACTTGTTTAGTAGAGATTTCTAGGATATCTAACCACTTAATTAAAAGTATTGGCACTTAGAATAATAACCTACTTAACTCAATTGATAAAACAAGTTTCCCAGGTTTGCACTTTTATACAGTATATTCAACATGTGAGAAAACCTTTATCACTGATCAGGTCGAAACATAATCAAATTAATGGGTCATGGTCTGGAATATTAATCTCAAAGAGGCATTTTGAAGGATTTTTTCTTTTTTTTCTTTTTCCAGCTTGAATCCTTTTCAGCCTTGGATTTGGCTGCAGCATATGTATGGGGATAAAAATGTTTACAATTGGACCCATTAGGAGTATTAATGCCATTGCTGGGTTTAATGTGCAGTAGTACAACACATTCCAGTAAATGTGCTTCTGTCTTCAGTGGACAAGTTGAGGTGGTTACGTGTTTAGTGGCCATAAAAATCCTGGCAAAGGGAATTTATGAAAGATATTTTTTTTTCATGCAGTTTTAGGTGCTTCTATATATTTTAACCTACACAAAAAAATATAAAAATGATGCATTACTCTTCAGCTAAGAACAGAGTGCCAATAGTATGCTGTTTGTTAAGGCAAAATGAAGAAGTACCAATGATTCAAGTCAATTCAATTTTGGTTATATAACGTCTATTGCAAGAAGAAATGTCTGTAGTCGCTTTTCAGAGACTTTTCAGATCCTCAAGCCAATATTAGAAGAAACAACGACAAATTAAAAAAAAAACTCCCCTTGTGGGAGAAAAACCTTTAAGCCAAACAGTGGCAAGTAAAAACTCCCCTTTAAGGGAGAGAAGAACCCTTGAACAGGATCATGCTCATAAGGGGGGGATCTGGGTAGAGCAGGGAAAAAGGAGGGCGATAAGACAGAGAGGATGAAGAACAGAGAGAGGAGAGACACAAATATATGTGTAAGGAAGAATGTATTTATCAATTATCCATTAGCTGGAGAGCCAAGAGTCTACATACTCCTATTATAACTGATACATGGTTTGTTGGTGGACGACAGAGACGACATTATAAACAGGATTGGACTGAAGACTTGAGGTGGTCAGAGGGTGGGACTGCAGGTCAGCATGTTAGTAGATAACCTACAGAGACATTTCTATACACAGGTGGAAGTAAACAACCAGATGATCACATGATCAGGCTGCACATCTGCATGCAGCTCTGAAAGCTGAAAACATTTACTTAACAGAAAAAGGAATCCAGAACAGCACAAAAAGACAACAAGAACAATGGAGAAGAGTTACTTTTATGAGCTGCACCTAATAAACAACGATGGATTGAGCTGGAGGAAGAAAAGAGAAAAAGGGGAAAGGAGTGGGAAGAAGAAAGGTGATGGGCACCAGTCAGTGGATCATGTTGGTGTCCCCCTGCAGCAGGTCTACAGCAGCAGATCTAGGATGAAGCTGTGTTGAAGACCAGCTGCTCTGGTCTGGTCCTGCAGCTGCAGCTACGACTACTGGTCCTAACACACTAAAGTTTACACCAACTATATGGTTTACTAAACAGAAACGTTTTAAGTTTGGTTTTAAAGGTGGAGGTGGCGTCAGCCTCCTGAACCCAAACTGGAAGTTGGTTCCATAGTGATGGTTCCTGATAACAGAAGACCCGTCCTCCAAATCGACATTTGGATCTTCTAGGAACTGCGAGTAAACCTGAGTTCATAGGGAACATTAGGCGAGAGAACGTTTAGATGTGTATACACAAGTAAAAGAGTTTTTAATATGTATTCTGAGTTTTACGGGGAGCCACTAGAGGGCGGCTGACAGAGGAGAGACGTGGTCTCTCTTGTTGTTTCCTGTCAGCACTCGCCCTGCTGCATTTTAGGTCAACTAGAGGCTATTCAGAGAATTACTTGGGCATCCTGCTAATAATACATTACAGTAATCTAGTGCGGATTAGTTTTTCAGCATTACTCTGGGACAGGATGCTCTTAATCTTGCGGAGGTGAAAAAAGACTGTCTTACAAACCTGATTAATATACTGTATAAATGACAAATCCTGATCAGAAATAACTCCAAGGTTTTGCACAGTTGTATTAGAGGCCAGCGCAAAATTGGCTAAACCGTTGCTAACATGTTTGTGTTTTAATAGCAACATGTTCGTGGACATCCAGGTCTTAAAGTCCTTGAGGCATGCCTGAAGTTTGGCTCATTGATCTGTTTAATCTAAGTTTATACACAAATACAGCTGCATATGATGCTGTGGTTTTGAATAATATTCCCCAAGGGCTGCATGTGTAAACTGAAAGGGATTGGCCCTAGCACGGAACCCTGTGGGACACCGTAACAGACCCTCTTCCGTGGAGAAGAGACGTCATTAGCATGAACGAACTGGAATCGATATTATTTAAACCAGTCTAGCGCTGTGCCTTCATTCCTGATAACGTGCTCTAACCTGTGCAGTAAGATGCTGTGGTTTAGGGTATCAAAAGCAGCACTGAGGACCAGCAGAACCAGTATGGACCCTAATCCATTATCTGAGACTATAAGAAAGACGTTAGAAACTCTAACCAGAGCTATTTCTGTGCTATAATGTATTCTGAATCCTGATTGAAAAGTTTCAAATAAATCATTACTCCACTACTTCAAATAAATCATAAACCAATCAGTTAATAAGACAATAGGATGATAAAGGTGAAATAGCACTGTAAAGGTGCATGTGTTAAACTGATGCCTGAATGCATGATACAGCGAGGGGTTGGCACAACATTATCAGTTAAGGTAGACAACCTGTTGTCACGCCAACCATGAAAAAACTGCCATTACCCTCAAATGGACACCAGGTTCAGCACTAAAGTGACACCAAACGACTGTGAAACCATACCAGATGTGTGTCACCGGTCCTAACTTTGGTTGAACAGGATAACTAGTGTCATGGGGCTGGTGATCAGCAGATTTTATTAAACTCTGGTGAAAACATCTTCGAGTGAAATAGGCAGATTTGCTGATTAGGGGTATTATTATCAGTTTGCAGTTAACTATAGTTTGGAATGAAAGAGCGAAACGTGCAGTTAAATTACAGAAAATGTCATGTTATGTAAGATTGAAGATCAAAATATTTAATCACATAAGAAGAATAAAATAAGAAGTTGCCTGTTTTTTTCTTTTTTTATAGAGGATTGCAGGGTGGCCCAGCATGATAGTCTTTTTCTTTTTTTTTTCCCCCTTACAGTTTTGCATAATACTAGACAGAATATAACAATAAAAATCGTTTGAAGTTCAAGGAATGGCAAATAAATATTCAAAATAAGTAAAATAATAAAACAAATAGACAGTAAATTAAAAAAAATGGTAATTAATCTGACTGAAGGGACTTTATGCATTATTCTGGAAGCTGTAGGACATTCAACCTTTGAGATGAAATGACAGAAAACAGGTTATCAGAATGTCCAAGGAAAATAACACAGTTGAGATATCTGTTAGTCATGTTGTTATAGGACCATTAAATAATCTAAATTAAGATCAATAATAATATTTGTGCTGCTGAATAAAATTTTACTGGCTTTTATATTTGAGGATAGACGTTTAATCAACTTGTCCAGAAAAAGGACAGGTATTAACAAACAAAAATTATTTGCCGAACACATTTTATGCAGATTTTTTTTCAAGCCAACATCTTTAAATCTGTTTGGGATGCCAACTTCACCTTTTGTAATAAGAAACCTATAATGGGACAGCATGAAGTCATGTTTATTTAATGCAGAATATTCAACTTTGGATAAAAAAGACGGAATAGTGAATTATCAGAAGCGTGCCTGATTACATGGATAACTTTGTTGTGACCCATTACCATGGTGATCAACCAAGTGTTAAAATGAATCCAACATTGTGATACAGGAAAACCTGAGCGAAATTATGAAATGAAACTCCTTTATTTTAAAATGAATTCGCCCGTCTTATCTCGCGTTACTCTTCCTGGCTTGCCTGATTTTTGGCAGGTTGTTGTTTAATGACGTCTGTGAGTTTATTTTAATGTCTGTCTCACTTTTATTTATTGGCTTTTAAAGCAAAATGTTACACTTTGTGATAAACAGTGGATTATAAGATTATTCTGTCATATTTTAGTGAACTAAAAAGAGCAATCAGTATTTACGTAGACTCAAAAACTGCTGCTGCTTTACAAAATGAAAAAAAAAAAAAGCTTTTGCTGCACCTTTTTGGATATGAAACATTTACCAACAGCTGAAGTCAATGTTTGCACTATCATGATATTTATGTAACATATTTATCACCTTGCAACTGTTATTATAGATTACATGTATGAAAGGTGAAAGCCAACCAGATTTTTTTTTTGTTTGTTTTGTTTCCCGCAGCACGAAAATCGAAGAAGTTGAAGCTGAAGGGAGTCAGCGAGGACTTGCAGAGCTCTAAAGACGGCCAAATTGCCACAGGTGGCGTTGGAGGAGGTTACCTATCTTCGGAGAAGGAGCTGAATGCCAACGCTGGCAATGCCCTGGTGCCCCATGGGCCTGGGGTGGTCACACCTTTTCTGTCACCCTCCATCTGCAGTGTGTTGGAGCTGATTGAGCCTGAGGAGGTGTACTCTGGCTATGACAACACACAGCCTGACACGACTGACCACTTGCTGTCCAGTCTTAACCGCCTGGCTGGAAAGCAGATGGTACGCATGGTGAAGTGGGCCAAAGTACTTCCAGGTTAGTGACCATCAGAGCGTTGAGCTTAAGCTTAAGTGCTGTTTATGTGGAGCAGTTGAAGAAGAGGAGAGAAAGAAAAAAAAAAAAAAGGTGCCTGAGACATTTTTGCAAAGGAAGAAAAGATTTTACTTTTTAAAAGGTCTTTGTAACAGATGCGGTTGTAGTATTATTCTATGTTTCAAAGGACTTGCTTTTAAAAATCAATAAAGAGCTCCAGGGAATTTCATACATTTATTGCAGTGAAACGAATGGCTTGTTAATTTTTAAACATTTCTAATGTTATGCTGTATTATCGCTTTACTGTTGGCATGCAATTAAAATCCAGTGTTATTTATAAAAGTATCAAGTAAAATGCTGAGTGTTAGAAAACATAATCTACATCTTAATTCCTGATGTCTTTAGGATGCAGCTCTGCTAGTTTTGTCGGGGTACACACTTTTAATTTTAAGCCTGGAATTTATTCTTCAAAGTCGCTACTAGATTAAGAAATGAATCCTATTTTGTGATTAAACAGATTAAGATTTCCAGAAAGAACCAATTTACATCAGTGTTGTCAGATGTTAAATTTGACACACGATCCATCTCATTAAAGTTTATGCACAAATCGCATCGCAGGGAGAAAATAGTATTTGAAAAGGGGGAAACAAGTTTCCCCTAAATGCCAGGCAGTAGTCGACTTATTGAAAGGTGCCTCACAGGTAGCTCTTTGAGGCCGTTTAATGTGCTGTATTGCAAATATTTGATACTGCCATGGTGTCTGCTTGCCAGATCCGGACGTATAAATAGAAGCCAGACAGAAGGGTCAAAATAAGTACCTTTGACTTTCAGATATGCCACCACCTGCATTCAGCTTACATTTGGATGTGGCAGGGCTAACACAAAGGGCAGGATGGAGCAGCAAAGTCAATACCAACTATATGTTCAAGGAAAGTCATATGTTCCTCTTTTCCCATACTTTTCTGATGTTTACCTAAAACCACTTCAAAAATCCACCATTAATCATGTTGGATTCAATAGTTCACACAAGAGTCCCATAAGGCTTTTACGCCAAATGTTTGACGTACCTTTTCCACACATATTACTTCAGTTTTTTTGTTTTTTTTTTTGGTAGATTGACATGTATATCTACAAAAGTAGTTGGTAAGCCTTGATAAGTCACTTGCGTGTCCCCAGTTGGCCTCTGTTTGCATGAAGAGGATGTTCTTTCCAGAGTTTGATTGAGAGTTTGGCAAGTTTCCTATTTGACTCTATTTTGGGAGCTTCACAGAAAACACGCCAATAACCGGAGGCCTGGTGGGATTTACATAAAGCAAGACTGGGTGAATACTTGTCAATGTTATCGTTTCAAGACGAAAAACCTGGCACAGAAATGCACACCTTAGTAAAGACAAACAGCACATGAAGTAAGGGCTTTGGTAAACACGCATAAGTGGCGAGGCAAAAAAATTGAGTAGGTGCTTCTTTTTTTTTTTTTTTTTTTTTTAAAGTTCAAATCTATTTCATCAGTGCATGAGAATGATCTACTTTGTTTAAATACAGTGTTGTCATCTCATCACTCTTATCCCTGTCTGCGCCGTGTGCATCTGTGTGTGTTAGGTTTCCGGGGCCTGCCCATTGAGGACCAAATCACCCTGATCCAGTACTCATGGATGTGTCTGTCCTCCTTTTGCCTCAGCTGGCGCTCCTACAAACACACAAACGGACAGATGCTCTACTTTGCCCCCGATCTCATCTTTAATGAGTAGGTCTACACTTTCGTATCTTCAAAATGACTATGTTATTGTGAAATTACACAGGCCTTAACAATTAGCAGTGGCCTTAATGTTTGGCGATGCGGATTTATCTCAAAAATAATTTCAACTCTATGCATTGAAATACTATTAGATTCACAAAAAAATACATCTGATCTTGTTTTTAACGCTCAATGTACGATGTTTATCATACAAAAATAAAAAGCTGTATTTGCAACAATAGGTTGAACAGCCAGGCATGGCTCTAAGTGTTCGTAGCTTTTGCAATTTGCAATTTTCAGTCTCATCTCATGTAAATTTAGGATTAAACATTTTGTCTGACTCTGCTATTTTAAGCAGTCCATTAAGATAAATGAAAGCTAGTCAGAGTTTTAGTGGCAATGACGTTGCTTTCCGGATGTCACGCCATAGTTGAAACAAGGTCAGAGTCGTGCAGCAGAGTTCTGCCACTGCATGAGGAGAAACTGTACATTTGTACTTTCTGATGGCTCTATACGCGCTGGCAGAGATGATCAAAGCCTTGCCGGAGCACAAACAGCCCACTTGATCTGTGTTAATTTGTATGAACAGGAGGGCAAGTGGAAAAGGGAAAGTAGTCTATGCGGGCCTTTAATCTAGTTGGAGCTGTAAAGCATTGCCACTGATGAATTGAATGTTATAGAATTAATCAAAGTGCAGAATAAAAACCTCTGTAGGGCTCCTACTGGAGAGGAGCCGGATCAATCAGGGCCAGCTTTTAAAGTTCCAATTAACAGCTTGTATAAGTCAAAGTCAATGGGTCAGTTTGTCCCAAATAAGAAAACATGAGCAACACAACTGCAAAATGCATCAGTGGGTGCTTGTTTAACAGCACTTATTTTCCACACAAGGGTGTTTTTATCTAGTGGTTCCCAGTGGGGAGTACCCGCCTCACCAAAAGCATTCCCAAACATTACAGGGGGTGGATGAAGCTTTCTCCCCGTAGAGCTTGTTAAATGTAATCATTATTATTATTTTACCTGTAGAATAAGCGTAACACTCCACTGGATCATGATGAGACTTTGTGAAGATGAAGCTCATCGGACATGGCTGCTACACAGACGTACACTGGTTGTTGCATGGAAACATGCCCACGTGCTCTGTGGAGCTGCAGGAAATTACAAAGCCATTGAAAGAGCGCGTCTACAACTGTGTACAAACAGCTGACTGATGGGTTTTTTTTTTTTTTTAAACCCTGTACCTTGCATTAACCTGCTACAATCAATTCGATCAATTGGAAGCTCATTCCTCAATCACACATAATAAACTGCAATGATGCTCTTTATGAGGAAACTTCAGTACAGACTTTGAAACGTCTCAAATGCAGAGTCACAGCTATTTCCACTGTAGGTGCAACCGTGACAGTGTGCGTGACAATTTACACCTGACTGACTCCTACATTTGAGCATGCTTGGAGAGGAAATTTGATCTTGTGTTTTCGGAGTGGATGTGACCGGCCTCTCCTTGGAATCACCGTTATTTTCAGTCTTATAAGGATGTCTTTGGCAATAATGTTAAGCTTTCTCCCTCTGGCTGATTGCTGGTCAAATGTTTTCTCGAGAACACAAAACAAGGACTTTTTGTGTTTGTTCCATTTTTCATTTAAATACATATAAAATGTTTGGTTGACTGATCACAGTTCTTTAAGAGTTGTAAGTCATTTGATTTGTCGACTAAGCAGATTTTGGAGAAAATCAGATTTTGGCATTTGGCAGTCGCTTTTTTGAAAACGTTTAATCCACGACGATCAATTAGTAAAATAATTTTTCTTCTTTGTGCTATGCTTAAATGTCAAAAGAGATGCAGTCCGAGACACTTCCACTGGCCGAAACGGCTGTTGATGGTGGTCCGGATGTTGGTCACATGCTGGCTACTCTGTCAATGTCACCTGGATGCCACGACCATCCCTCTTGTCTCTTTTTGTGGCCAAAGTGATTGTTATTAATGTTCTCAAGCCGGCTCTGAGGGTTATTGATGACCAAAGTCAAATATAGATCCAAAAAGGGTCCATAACTTTGCTAAGTACAGTTAGTCTGCAGGGAAGGTGATAATATTCTCTTGTATACCGAACATAAACATTTTCTTTTTTTCTTCCTCTGACTATTGGACATTTCTTTCCTCTGACTACTAGACATTTATTTTCTTGAGTTTCCACTTACTCAGCTATAAGACTGAAATCAGTCTTTGATTGAGCACAAGTACTGCAAAATCAAAAGGCCATTTGATATTAAAGTCAATGAAAGATATCAACTGTTTCATTATGTTTCATTCAAAATTTATGCATCTTAGACATTAAATGTTAGTCTATTTTGTGGAAAGAAAAATAAAATTAAAGATCCATCCATCCATTCTCTATACCTGCTACTTATGGTAAACTTAAAACTTATGGCAAACATAGGAAAAAAAACAGAAGAAGACATAAATAAAGAAAACAATGCTTATGAGATGGTAAACTCTATATGTCCATCCATAGGTTTTGTCACAATGTTTCCAACTTTTCTTTACTTTTAATCTGTAAAGTACTCAGTAATCCTGTTAATATACTGCAAAACAATAGTGAAAAAGTGTTAGTTTTTTTTTTATTAATCAGTATTCATTAGTATATTTTAGAGTTTATCACCTTTAAAACAACGGACTGTATTTTTATTTTTAATCTATTAAATATATATATAGTATCTGCTTCTTCTAATTATATGCTCCTCCCCAGTGACCATGAACGTAATCACAAAGATATCAGAGCTGGAACAGAGTCAGGTGGGACCTGCTCAAACTTGTGGAGCTGACCAGTCAGTGCAGACTGGGATTTTTATTTTTTTTTTAATTCAAAATGACCTTTTCCATTGGTGAGAGAGATTCTGAATTAGGCATAAATTATCATGCTGTAGTTATGTGGTTTTTGATTTTTATCAGCACTTAACAGCTTGCTATATGCCTTTGGATGAGTAAACTTTAATAGACACAACGACATGTTGTTTTACAGTGCAGTTTCACATTCAGCTCAGTTTTCCTACACTGGCTTACCTTCTGAGGGGTTTGGATACTAATTGTACTTTTCTGGTGGGTCTCTAGACACTTAACTGTTTCTATCGAGGAAAAAAAGAATTATATGGAATTTTACAATTGTTTTTGTTGGTGGCTTTATTCAATTTCTTTTTCTTTTCTTTTTTAAATTTTTTTTTTGAGCATGCTTTTATGAAGAAACTAATTTTGCCCGCAGTCTCGCTGGTTCTGAGTTTTCTGTTTCTCTCCTTCATTCTTTCTTTTACCTTGGAAGTGAGAGAGGGCATTCAAAACTGTGAGGACCGGTCTGCAGAGATACAGGAAAATGAGAAAGAGGGAGGAAAAGAAAGAGAAAGAGAGAGAGAAGAAGATATTGCTGCCTTTTTTTCATTCCTTCCCAAAACCAGCAGCCCATTTTGGGCAGTGATTCAGCAAAATTGATTTCAGGAAGAGAGGGAGAGAGCGCGAGAGAGAGAGAGTGGGGGGGGGGGGGGGGGGGGGGGGGACTTTAGAAACTCTAGTCCAAAGTTGTATCAAATGATAATATGCTGCACTTTGCAAAACTGTTCACATAGACAGTATACTCAACAGGGAAACAGTTCCAGTCAGACTACTCAGTTTATCAGTTATTTGGTGAAGCCAGCAGCTGAACATTAGAGACAGTAAAGGCTTGTCTAATGCTTCAGTGGGAATGTAGGCTTTGGTTTTCAGTCAGATGCTGCAGGTGTAGAATGTTTTTAGTCTTTCTGCTATCAAAATTATTTCTCTGACATTCTTCCCACCAATATAATAATGTGGTTTCCATGTCTTGGGGGTAAAACTTTAACCTTTTTTAAGGTCAAAGCGCAGCACTTACATTTAATCACTTTAGTCTTGACATGATGGCAATTTATAGCAGCAGCATCCAATACCAGAGAGTCTTTGGCATTTGCAGAGCATATTTCTTTTTGGCTTGTGCTTTATTCCCGCTGCTGTTTCTTTCCTGTTTTTGTGAACTCTGTGATGTAACCCAGATCATTTTACTGATAAGATGTCTGAAAAAAAAAGAAAGTGAGAAAAAAAAAAGGGCATAAAGAGCATGTGCAGACACAGTGTTGTGCATATTCCTGGTTGGACAACATGTACATGTGTGGTTTACATGCAGCGCGTAGCACAACACTATGCGCAATGACACACAGAGCACGTGCGATTGCATAACATTACATAAACTAGTTTGGAATCGCACTTTCCTTTAATATAGGTATTTCGGTGGTGATAAGGGTTAAATAGGAAGTCTTATGCGGTCTTTCGTGTTGGTGCATCTGTGTTGTGGTACTGTATGCAGTGCTCTGCAATCTCGGTGGATTTGGTATTCTGCTCTTGCCCCAGACAAACAGGTACCTCTTCTGCACAGCGTGGAAACAGTTCCACAGGACTGAACTACCTTGGGAGGAATAAAGTGAGAAATCCAATTAGTTTTGACAAAGATAAAAAGGTGTCAATGAAGTGAGCATAAATGGAAAGCTGTCTACGCCTGACGATTGGCACTAATGTAATCCAACCAAACACTTTTGGCAGCCTTCAGAAATTCTGCATTTTGTGAAGCTTGAAATGTTTCTTTTTGCAGGGACCGTATGCGGCAGTCGGCCATGTATGACCTGTGCTTGGGCATGAGGCAAGTAAGCCAGGAGTTTGTTCGACTGCAGCTAACCTACGACGAGTTCCTCTCAATGAAGGTTCTCCTGCTTCTCAGCACAGGTAGGTGGCGAGCTGCCGGCTGGAGCACGAGCTAAAACTTATTCTCCTGCTCGCATGTGCTTGCTATTTTGTTACCGTCTGTGAACAATGGATTCATTTTAAAATCAAAATGCTGTAACTAAAACACCTAATTGTCTTTATCATCATAAAGCATCAAAAAAGCAAGTTCGAACATACAAATATGCAGACACGATTTAAAAGAGAACAATGACAGCTTCTTGGGTTTGAAGTTCATTTCAGACCGACTGACACTGAGAGGAAAACTGGTCTGCAACCCGAGTAGTCAAAACATGACATTATTTATGGAAATAATGTCGTGTAGGCAGAACAAGGGTGCAGCTGTGAGCTTTTAACAGCTCACAGCTAAAAAGTGAGCACGTGCGAAGGTATGGGAGTGCATCAGTGCACCACAGTGTCAATTTGCACATCTGTGAATCCACCACTGATGCTTGACAATATAGTTTTTTAGTAATATATTTGGCCATCCAGACGTCGCCTTCTTCAGGGAAGGATTTGTTTATTTCAGCAAGATACTACTACAGTACATTTTACATGTACATATATTACAGTTATTACAGGTGTGCCAGCGATCCAGACCTGACCCCAAACAAAACATATCTGAAAAACGAAAACAACCAAAGGAGGGTGGTCGATTGTTGAAGAACTAAAATTCTTCTCTATTTCAAGCAAGACTGGGAAAAACATTTCTTTTTGAAATACAAAAAAAAAAACAGAAACAAATTACTTTAGTTCACAGGCCTCTACAAAGAGTAGATTTTTTTCTTTTAGATTGGGTTAAATGTCTACAAAGAAGAAGAAAGAAAAAGTTGGCCATTGTTAGTACTTTGCAACAACTGACAGATGTTTATGGGATGGGCTTGAAATGGGAATTATAATCATCTGTCTGACCACACTTTTAACAGTTTTACAGGATTGATGGACTGAATACTGTTATCAGTGATCCACAAGTCTTCAGATGGGATTCGTCTGTTGATTTCGGTTCATGGGATCTTTATTGCCATTTCACTAGCAACATTTCAATTAAATGTAAATATTTTTCCTCTGATTCTGATTTTGTGCCACGTAAGTTACACCAACATTCCCACAAGAGCATTATATACTTTTTTCTGAGTCACTGTGCTCCCTTTTCTGTTAAAATATGTTGCCCGTGCCATAGTACATGCTTTCACAGTGTTATCCGCTTTATCAAAATCCATTTCAGGTATACAGCTGAAATATTTTTTTACTTGTATTATTTATTTAAAAGGGGGCTTTTTATTATAAAATTGTGAAAAATTATTTTCAGAAATTTGTAGCAAAGGTCCCATGCGTCACTTCCATGTTATTGATTCCTGTGAATTTCCTACACGTGAATATGGTTATATTCCTGTCTTGGATTGAAACTCCAATGTCTCCCACCTTCCTTCACCAAAAGGCTGCTTTTCACATACGAAATGTGCTGATAAGGGGTCTCAAGTTCTATTCCAGCACACACCTTTGAGATAGTGTTGGCAAGGGCTGCCCTACCAGCACCCACGAGTAAAGTATGATAGATCACGCTTTAATCTCAGTCTTGATAATCCCTTAGCATATATCACAACTGTGAAAACAGGTTTGATGTTGCCTGCATTGGTTGAAGCAGCAACGTTTAGTACAGGCAAAGTGAAATGTTAGTACTTCATTTTTAATTACTCAAGGTAAATAAAATATCCATATCACCGAAGAAGGTCCTGTCACTCGCTGACAGAATGCACCCATAGCCGCTGCAGCCTCACAGGCAAGACATCTTGGACTAAGTTTATCAGTTGGAAACTGAATGTGGTGTCTCTTTTCCGCCACCACCTCTACACGGTACGAGAAGCTGCTGTCACTTCAATCGTAACAGTTAAATATATTTAAAGACTTCAGTGTCAAGTTTGACATTCACAGTTGTGGAAAAACTAACCACAGTGGTTAAATCTACACTGGTACGCAAAACTTTTCCTAGTCGTGCATGTAGGTTTTCTTTGAACACTTGGAGAAGAACCGTTGGGGAGGGGAACCTATGAATTTCATGCAAAGAAGGCATTTCTATCAATCTGGTAAATAATTACTCAGTAATTTGTGTCTGTTTTGGGTATGTATTTATGATGACGTGTGTCTTTATTTATGTAAAGGAAAACAAAATCCAAGGACCAACTTATGCTGTTTAGCCCAGTAGAATCTGTGGCACTTCCCAAACATGGGAGCAGCCAGAGGGCCCGTTGTCATAAACCTGCGTCGGGCGCTAGAAGGAAGAAGACAACCTGCCACTGCTGACTGAGATCAGAACACTAAAGGCAGGAGCTTGAGGATGTAATTTAAAAAAAAAAAAAAGAATGAAAAGAAAAAGTAAGAATGAAAGAAAAAGCAGAAGGAAATGACTGCTTCTGCCAGCGATGTACCAACCAATGCACTGATTTATGAACTCAAACACTGCCAGCTCATTTCAATAATAACCAAAGCAATTTACAAATAGCAGCACAAAATAGGTGTGGAGGGTCACAAATATGCAGTCCTAAAGATAATCTGCTGCAGGTACCACACTAACGACACAGGCAGCCTTTGCCGCATGTAATTTAACAAACATAAAAGGCTTTCAGTGAGGATGACCTTGCTTACAACTTGTTTAGGCGTTGGAAAGATTTTGAGCTGAGGGAGTGTTTATCTGCCTACATCATTAGATAAGCTTGTACTTTCACATACAGGTACTTGTCATAAAACCTTTAGCTTACTGACATTTAAAATACTTAATTTTTTTTCACTGTTCAGGACCATGGATAGTGCTCAAGACTGAGGTAATAATTACATGACAAAAGCCCATTGTGTTGTAGCAGAATTTTAATAGGTAATGATAATAATAATCATTAAAAAAATACTAAAAAAAAAAAAAAAAAAAAAAATAAAAAATTACCTTTAAGGTAGCTGTCACTACACTCTCCATTCCTCGTTTTCTGAACAATAGGGCAACCTTTTATGGTTTGAAACCCATGCATGACTTTTTGAGGAGCCTCCAGGGCTTTTAGGAACATTGTATTCATCAGCACTCTTCCAGTTAGAGCGTTCAGGATGAAGGACAAATCAGTTGAAAATATACACTATGGAAGCCAAGCTACAGAAGCCAGAGTACAGGGATTGCAAGACTCCATCCTTCTTTTATGGCCTTTTGCTTAAACCTTTCACTTCCTCCATTTATTTATTTTATCTGCCTCTTCTGGTTTATCTTGTTTTTGTTGTTCTCAAGCCCCTTTCTCCTTGTTAATGGCATGCTAAGCAGAATAGAAGGAGAAAAAAAATGTAATACTTCTTAATCATGTGTTGAAACCAACTAGACAGTATACTAGCCTATTCTTCGCTAGAAACACCATCCCAGCAGCACGGTGGATTAGTGGTTAGCACTGTTGCCTCAGCAAGAAGGTTCCTGGTTCGATTCCCGGGCCTGGCAGGAGTCTTTCTGTGTGGAGTTTGCATGTTCTCCCCGTTAGGTGTGCTAGGGATAGGCTCGGGCAGACCCACGTGACCCTGCAAAGGATTAAAATGGGTATAGAAAATGGATGGATGGAACACGATACCAACCAACACTGGGCCCCTTTCACTGGGATACAATCCCTAAATCAAACCTGCCCCATAGTCTTCTATCAATAATTATTCAGATTAAATGTATCATTGACTTTTCAAACATGGCAAATCACAAAATGTTAGCTGGTCTGGTTGGTCTCCATAATCGTTCCCCAGCCCATGAGGCAAGTGGCTCCAAGGTCGGAACCACCAAAGAGTTGGTGCCAGAGTAACACCTGTTTTGCTGGTGGAGCCAGTGTTTAACAGGTCAAAATAGAAAGATTTACCTGCAAGTTAGACACTAACTCTGATCCAGCCGAGGAAACCATTTGACCAAAAAGGTGAAACAGAAAGGTTTTAACAAGCTGGTTGAGAGGAAATGGAACTGGGAAAAGAAATCCTCTCTTTTCTTTTCCTTTTCTTTTCTTTTTTCCAAATTCACAAAGTCAAACAGTGTGCTTTGACTCAAAGTACAATCAGAAGTAAGCAACAGGCTGTGTAGGTCTGTGGAGCTTTGCACGTGACAGGGTACACACTGTCGCGGCACAGCAGAGGTGCATATGCAGCAGTCCTGCAGCATGCACCTTCAAAAACAGATCAGGATCACAGTGGAGACCAACAGAGCTGCTTCAGACGGGGTTTGTCCAGCATTCTTTGATTGTAGCATCATAACAAGGGACAGCAACTTAAGCAACGAGCAAACTCGTCAATGCAGAGGACTGCATTCATGTCCGTCTCTAAAATCTCTGCACTAATTCGTTTTCTATAGTTCACAAACATGTGCAGGGTGACTGTAATGGGACAAATAAAGGAGTAGAAGTCATTTAGTCACTTTATTGTTATAAGGATGGCTTTGGTGTCATAAGTGTGACATGTAGGAAAATCGATGTCAGAGCATTTCTTTAATATGAACTCTAAAATTAGGGAGGTCCAACTCACTATATGTAAAATGTAATAGTTGGAAAAATAAAATAAAAAAAACGTGGAAAATGGCACGTATAAGAAACCAGTGGGGAAAAAAAGAGATTTAAAGAAGGAAATATGGAAAACTGAGAGCAGGAGCTGATGACGGAGAGAAAGAAACAGGTGCACAGCTATAGGGAGAAAGGGAAGACAAAGGGAGTGGTGGGATGGCAGAGCTGCTCCTTCTGTTGCTCTGGCCTCCCTCTCCTCTCCTCACTGATCCTCTGGAGATTTTCCAGAGAGCCCTGCTGTACTTAATAAAGGCCAGTCAAGCACCAGGCAGGGCTCCAAGACTCGCTATTTTTCTGCACTTCCTTCAAACCCAGGCTGGAATTTTGAAAGAAAGGGTGTGGATAAAAGAAGCGGGATGTAGAATCAAAACAGGGGATTTCTCCACAGTTAGTTCAATCTGCTGTGGTTATTGGATTTAGTCAAAATATAACTGTAAAATGTGAGCGATGGAGAGGAAGAAAATAATCATACTGTGCTTCATTTTGTCATGTCTGTTCCAAATACCACAAGATGAAGTGAATATATAGAGGTTTGGCAAAGCACTTATGATTTTTTTTTTCTTTTTTCTTTTTTTTTTTCTTTTAAAGAAGAAGCAGTCTGCTGCAGGATTTCTGCAGCACTGCAGGAAGCTCTTTTAGTTACAGTCATTCAGATATTATTGTTGGAGCTTTTGGAAGGAGAAGCAATACAAATGTTTACAGAGAAGGTGTCAGAACTTGTCAACTGAGCAAGTACTCCAGCGTGTGTGTGTGTGTGTGTGTGTGTGTGTGCGCGCCTTTGGGCTTGTAAAAGTTTCTTTGTATGCTACATAGGGCGAACAAGTGAAACACAAAGAGGAAAGGCAGGAAAAATAGGAAAGAGACAAGGGCTGTTATTCCTCTCTGACCTTGGCTAAGGTTTCACTGAGCCTGCGGTGTCTCATGACCCTATTTGGATTTGGTACAAGAGCAGTGGCCTGTTCAAACCAGTTAGACTCTTCGCCTCTACACAAACACATATAGCATGTATTCCAAAAATACTTCATTCTTTTCCTCTGTTCCTAAACTATATTTTTGCATCTGTCCAAATCAGCTGATGAACCTTGTTACAGATGGGTCAAGTTTTTATTTTTTTAAGTCTTCTATCTTACTGATGTGGTTATTTCACTGATAACGGGTCATGAATCGTTTTGCATCACATTTATGTAAGCACGTTTTGCTGGACAACTCCTTAACGTTTATGTTCTTCTTACTGTGTTTCTGATTTGGGCTTGTTGTAAACGTTCCTAAAGGAGAATATCAGGACAGGAATATTCAGAACTGAAAGTTATCCTGTTAGTCAGGGTTGTACCAGCATCCAGACGCAGGAAGCTGCATCTCCTTTGACAACATCCGTGCGGCTGGCATCTCCCAACATTTGTGTTTTTGTTTTACATGTTATTAAAAAAAATCTTCGTAGTTACCCTGTAGTACACATTATAATGAAGCTACACTTACTGAGAAATATTGTCTAGTTGAAAAAGTGCTGTACTAACAGAGAAAATCTATTTGACACCAATTATTGTGGTATAAAAACTCTATTTCGGGGCCACTCATGGAGACACCCCTGAATGCTGGGTCAGTTTCTAATCACGTCAAATGTGGGTCAGTCGGAGGAAAACAAAAGGTCCGAACGCTGCACTGGGTTTTAGCACATTCTCATCATGTCAACCATAAAATATAGCTCAGAAATCACAGCTTTTCCACTAGGGTACAATTTGTTTTCGTATCTGCTTTCCTCAGCTTCATGTATGTTCTGGCGAGAGGTGTTTGTGCACCAGAGTATGATGAAAAGGATTACACAGTCAGAGATAAAAAGAGAATGAAAGGAACGTGGCCAAACACAGCGTTATTGACTCACAATGATCTGTTCTCCTGCAGTCCTATCAGACAATGGACGACCCTTTGTCTGTTTGTCTGGTCCAGGTCCAGTCAGGTTTTCACTAGGATTCCTACAAGTGGTTTAGATGTATAAGGACCTCAGACTACTAAAACATACGGCAGAAAATAACTTGGTTGAGAGGAAATTTGTGCATTCTGCTTTCTAAATATATGGTTCACAAATTCCACTGCCTCGTCTCAACGTGTTTGGCCATGTCAGATTCCTCTGCGAGTGATGTTAGATGTAGAAACTGTGGCTTATGTTGCTCAGTTTCTGTAACTGGGGGCATGTTAAAATACTGCTGCATATTAGTGCTATTGAATTTCTGTCATGTTGTAACATAACTACTTGATTTTACCTATTTTTATACTATATTATGCATGTGTCATGATAGTGTATTTTCTGTGTGTGAAAAAAAAGAGTGAAACATTGAAAAACTAATAGAACTTAGCCACAGACCATAACATCATTTTATTTTTTTTCTTTTGACTTTATTTTGTGCAGGTGAAAATGTAAGAATGGAAAATGATAAGACAATGTGTGAAGAATTTTGTAAACAAAAAAAAAAAAAAAGCATCACTGACTGCTGCACAACTTAAACATGTTTTTGTAGAGAGAATGGTATAAAATACCACCTCAGATGGTTAATCTTCTGGCATCTGCACTGCCACAACGTTTTAATATTTGTGAGAAAGAATGAAAGAATCACCAAGCGGAAAAAGCGATTTTTTTAAATGTTATGAAATGCAGGAATGGATATATTTATGTTAAAACAACTGGAATTGATGAGACGTGTCTACATAGCATCGATTCAAACACTCCAAAAAGGGGTTAAAAAAACATCTGTAATTTTTTTAATAATCAATGAATTTGACATTTTTATAAATGAAAAACACAAAGGAAAAGCTCCCAAACTGAGGTACCTCAACCAATATTTTAACATTACTAAGGTTTTGATTGCGGACTTCAGTAACTTGAGCGTTATTTCAGACGGATTTGATGGTTGCTACGTTGAGAGATGAGGCGTTTCCTTATCTGTTAACCGATGATAACTTTAAAGGTGTCAAAGTAGTCTTCCATAAACGTAACTTTTTTTTCCTCTTGCACACAAAGATCATGTATATATTTTAATACAAACCAATAATACTTGCAGGATCTTACCCTTCACATTTATCTAAATATTGATGTTATAGTTTGAATTTCCTTTAGGTTGGCAGCTTTGCCAGTATAGATAATAAATGTAATGCTTTTTAGATGCAGCCCCCCCCACCCCCCATATTATGCCACTTCACACTTGGCTGCAAACCGATGAAATAGGAGTCGGAGATTGCAGCTGGACGGCATCAACAATACGGCATCATCTGCAAAAAAGCATAGACGTAATCCCGTAGCCACCTAGTCATACCCCTTCCACTCCTCGGTTGTGCTGAGATATTTTGTCCATAAAAGTCATGACCTGAATCTGGGACAAAGGGCAGCCCACTGGCAGAGTTCAGCTCCCACTCTGAACAAATCTGACTTACTGCCAGCAATGGAGACCAATCTCTCGGTCCACTTGCTTAGAAACTAAATGATCCCATACACCCAGAGCACCCCACACAGAAAATGACTTTTCAAAGTATTTTCAGGATTATTGCTGATTTTAAATTCATGTTTATATTTCCTCAATACAGTTAAGTTGGCCATTAGAGGCATTGAAGAAATATTTCTTTTGTACCTGTATCTGTTAGTTTCAACAGATGTATTTCTTCGTCTTTACTACATAGCACATTTCTGGAAAAGGTGCTCACTTAAAAATAAAAACAGAAACTATGAAGATCAGATTATCCTTTTTTTATCTAGTGATCATAAAAAACACATAAATCTATCTTACTGATACAGAAATTAAAACAAAAAAAAATACTGATGACTGATAAAAAAAAACAAACATAAAAATCTGTTTTGAAAAACTAAATATATTGCACACTAACTGATGGCATTGAATGTTATATTTTTAGAGATCCAAACATGTTCAGAACTATATTACTGTAAAGTCAAAATAATGGGTGCTTGACAGACAGATCATAAATCAGTTGAATCAAGTAGAGCATCTTTCAAGCGTTCATCGCGACAAATATGTTAAGATCCATGTTTGATACAGCCCAACCCGCAGTAAACTCCACGAAACCATCTTTCAAGATAACTTGTATGAAATTTTTTGGCAATTTTTCTTAAACAATATTTAAGTACATATAATCAATTTGAATAATCGGAATGTTTGATTTTTTTTTTAAGTTTATGTTTTTATTTATTTGCTTCAACTGGGCAGATGCAGCAGTGTTGTCTTTTCCCTAAATTCAGACGATGACAAAGGGATTTGTCTGTTTCCAGTTCCCAAAGAGGGTTTGAAGAACCAAGCAGCATTTGACGAGATGAGGGTTAACTACATCAAGGAGCTCCGGCGTTCAGTGGGAAAAGCAACCAACAACTCTGGTCAAACCTGGCAACGCTTCTTCCAGCTCACCAAGCTGCTGGATGCCATGCATGATGTAAGTATCCTTGGCCGTTCTCCCGTCCATGTGCCGGTTGGGTCCAGCACTGGACGGGCCTCCTGTAGCAGCCTTGTGTGGGGAGCAGCCGCTAGCACTTCAGGAGACTTTTCTCAGCGTAAACATTAAGTGATTAGACCGGAATCGAACAATGCTACACGCAACGCTTAAATGGAGCTGTTGGGTTTCGAATGAGTATTATTGCATCACACTTGATCCCTGAGGGGGAGTTTATTTTGGAAGAGGCAGCGACTGGGTTGTATTGGTGAATGGAAAAGGAGGCGATCAATACCGGCTTTCAGTATACTGGATCCAAGTTCACAGTGGTCACTGTGGGGAATATGCTAAAACACTGTTATGTTTTTGTGTCGGGGTCACGTGGTGCTTTGGAGAACAGCATATGCAAAGCCTGGAGGTGAGACTCAGCAAGTGAGAGGTCACCGAGATAACTGGCCAGAATTCATTGACTCGTATGTTTGAGCGAATGGGGTTAGCGCTAAATGGATGACCTTTTCTTTAAAGAAGGCCTCTGCAGAAACAATAAAGCAACCAGTAGTGCCCCCAAGTGGTCAGCTAAGTCGAGCTGCAAAGGGATCCATAACTGAAACAAAATGTCTATGTCCTTCAATCAGCATGCATGCCTGTAAATGTGGATTAGATGTCACTGGAACATTTTCAACCCTTTACATTCACATTACAAAAGTAAGTTTTTATGATATTATGTGTTTGTGATGTACAGCTGGTGGGGAACTTGTTGGACTTCTGTTTCTACACTTTTCGCGAGTCGCAGGCCCTAAAGGTGGAGTTTCCTGAGATGTTGGTGGAGATCATCAGTGACCAGATACCAAAGGTGGAGTCAGGCCTCACTCACACAATATACTTCCACAAGAAGTGACTCCCTAAACAGCTGGGACAGAAGCGGCATTAAGAACTGTAAAAGAAGAGAAAGAAGTTCAGGGACGAGAACACGTGCACGAAAGGCGTCGACCGTCGGCCCGCACCCTGTCGCCTAGTGAGCCAGCGTGCTGCTGTTGAATAGCAAAGTTAAGTGACGAGGTGACAGGAGAAAGGAGGAAAAAAAAAAGAAGAAAAAACTCATAAAAGAGGAAGGAGGATTTCGCCCTGCAATCAGTGGAGGGTTTCAGAGCTGTGAATAGTTTGAGAAGTCAAGCGTGACACGATGAGAAGGACTAATGTGATAAAACATCCCGAAGTACGCTCATGCATCCCTGCCCCAAAGATCAAGATAACAGTATTTCCTACGGAGATAAAGCCATACATTTCTTAGAATGCATTAGGTACATTCATTACATACACACAGAGTAGAACGAAATCAGTACACCTTTGTGCACATGACTTCATACAACACAAGGATGCACGCACTAAAATGCGATTCCCTTACAAACCTAATAGAACTGTTTTTGCAAATATTAACTCTGGCTTATGCCGACTTTCACCAATAATAGCACTTGGAGGAAAAAAAAAAAATGCCAGTTTAAGATTAGCTTTGCAGCATAGCAACACATCTATAGGGCAATGGTCTTTGTAAGGAGGTAAAAACATTTCAAACTGTACAGTTAAAAGGCCTATCTGAAGATATCCCAAGGGCTATACATGCATCATCATAAGCTAAATAATTATATTAATCCTAAAAAGTCCAAGTTTGAATCTCAGTCTGTATCATAACACCCTTACTTGACATTGACATACAGAGTTCTTTTTAAAGTTTGAATCATGTTAGTAAAACAATCAGAACCTATATGCAAAGCTTAAGCTGTTTTGAAATGAATTCGTCTCTTCGGTGTTCAAAAAGCTCACGTGTCAAAACTCCCATGTCACAGTCATTGTTTTGGAGATATTTTAGTTTAAAATTAAGACAATATTGATGCAAGATTTTACCTTTCTGCAAAAATTAAATTTAAAAAAAAAAAAAAAAAGAAAAAAAAAAAAAAAAAGGTCAGAATTGCTGCAGGATGAACTAATGCATTTGCGGAAACAATTTCAGTAATAGTTGGCTGGTAATGGATTTGACTGAGGTGCATCCATAGTAATAGCTGTCATTTGTGTTATCTCCAGAGCAGCTGTCCAAATGTCTGTTTGTACTCATAATGAAGCAAAACCAGCCCTTTGTGAACACTTATCTACTCTTCCCAGAAATAATAAAAAGCATTTTATAAAGCTGCATTGTAATGGTTTAGTTTTTGACAAGCCAGTCATTTTACATTAAGGTGCTTCATTTCTACAAAGCCAGGCAAGACATAACATGTACAGTAACTTGTAGACGGTCCATACAATACACTATATGGACACCAATTTAAACCCACATACTCTGTAAAGATGATATTATCCGAAATGGAGCGTTACACTGCAGTGCTTACAAGCTAAAAGCATCAATACCAGGCAAAAGTGTACAGATAACTTCTTAAACACATTCTACTCAACTATTGTATAGAGGATGTTTTAAGGTACGTGCTGGTGAATGCTAGATGAAGAACAGACTATGGTATTAATATGATCATCTTTCCTAATCCACTTGCTCTCTTTTGTTCTTATTTTGGGCCAAGTTCTACTAAATTGTGTATGGCAAGCTCAGTCTTCTGGACCATTAACGTATCTCACACCCCAGCGGTCTCTGAATGGTCGTGGAACACTACTATGATGCTACTGAAAAGGGACAGAGTTGCCGGGGAAGAAAACTAGTGTGTGGGGAGGTGTGATTGTTATCCAGTTACTATGCCCTGTAAATGTGTATTTACAAGCGCGTATGGAGTAAGTATGGCTTCAGATTGTGTGTATGTGTCTGTATTATTTTATTTTTCCCTCCTGGCAAGCATGTGAATAGTTTATCTGATCTTTGTAGTGTGGGTATTATGCATAGACGCTATAGGTTTAGCCATACCCTGTTCCCACATTTAGATTTGCACAGAGGAGATACAATGTGAAATGAGGCGTTAGTGCAGCTAGCAGGAATTGTTTGTTTCTTTAAGCAACTGTGATAACAGGAGGGGGGGGGGGGTTCTCTGCATGTTCATCCAGCCTAAAGTTAGACAACATGACATTAGTAGCACAGCAGGGAGTTCGTACACTAACTAGATTTGTGGCCTGAGTTCTCATGAAAGCATAGCAGCACTACAGTGACATCTCCTCGTGGTCGTAGTTGAAAACTGGCATGCAAAAAGATAGAAATGTCACACTCACAGTGTCATTCTAAGTGTACTAAAACGTTTTGGAGAATGATATGGATCAGATAAAAGGTAGTCTATACTGGGAGAGCAGAGGAGAATTTATTAGCCGTCATTCCAACCCCCAATTCCCCCACCCACCCACCCCCACCCCCTCCGTCCCCCCATTTGGTTTGGGAATAAAGCTTTGCTGGCATCTGGGCTTGTTTCAGTAATCTCTCGTCTTTTACACGCTCATTGCTTAAATAATGAGCAGCTTTTTTGGCAACATTTTCAGCGTGATTATGCTTGGTATACATTTTATGTTCGAGTTATTCGTTAATATTATTCCCCGCTGCAATAATTTTTGGACAGTACCTGATCAGAAAGGCCTCATTTAACAATACGCCTTTGTCGCACCTCCCGATAATCTGTCTTTCTTAATTTTGCCCTCCTTAAGAACTAAAAAGAAAACTGTCTAATGGTTCATAGGATGAGTGGGAAAGTATTTTTGAGAGAATTATATTTTGCTGGAAAACAATATTTAAATACTTTGTCTAAAAATGATATCCTTTTTGTAAAATGAAATATTATTGCATGCTTTTTGATGAGATGTTTACATTGTATTTAAAAAAGGGAAACTTGTGCCTTTTTATCTCACCTGATTTACAATTTTACAGTATATATTGTAAATAATACAGCAAGTCTTTATGTTGAGTACAGTATAAAACATTTATACTTTAACCATCTTGTTGAAATATTGAAAAGGAAAAAAAAAAAAAAGAAAAAGAAAAAAAAAAAAGAAGTGTGTTTCCCATTCGGTATGTTCTGTGTGGTCACAGAGAAGACGTTGCAGCAAGGTTGGCACCAGAGGGCCAAACAGAGAAATGAATGTATCAAACATTGTGAGAAACGTATGGAACTTACTACCTGAATGTTAGAGAAAGTACATTTATGATCTTCTTTTTAAGTAAAGAGTTTGTTTGGTTTTTGTTTTTTTTTCCCCCCCAATTGTTTTTCTTTTTTTAATTTACCATTTTTTTTTTTTGCATCAGTGTTCACTTGATTCAAGAAAAAGAAAATAATCAAAAAGGATTTCTTATTTTGTAACAAGATGTATTAAGTGATGGATCCTTGTTGCTGTTCAAATGATTTCCTAACCCATGGTGGTATTGTCAATAAGCACCGTAATAAAAAAAATCAATAAGTCACAAACTATTTAAACTTGGATACTTGAAAGGAAGTTCTTGACTTTTTAGCTCAAAAATACTAATTAATATGCACACACAGAATATTGTGGTGTTAGTTTCGGCCCAGTGACTGTTGTGTACTTGAGCTTCTGATGCTCTTCTACCAGTTATTACCTGGACGTATTGCACTAACTACCAAAACAGAAACAAACTATATGACTCAGAGAAGGGTAATCTTGTCAAAATGACCCCTCTTTTTTCTTCTTTTCTGGATGGCTGGGAGGGGCATCGGTCAAACATGTAGAGACATTTTTGATAATGAACTCATTCACTTCCTTTGATACCACTAATTTGAAACCCCACCACCAGAGATGGCTCGCAGAAGCTTAAGACCGGGACAGGAAACAAAAGCGGGAGCTGCAGCAACTCTGATGAATGACCTTAGCATCACTTGAGGCGGTGTTGCTCTGGACTGACAACTACGCTTTTGAAAGTGAAATATATTGAAGAGAGTTTATTCTCGTTTCCCATATTTATGAGACGCATAATAAAAAAAAAAAACACCAAAAGGTCCTGCGTTTCCTGGATCCACATAGGATATAATGGGAACCTGAAAAACATGTTCTCAAGCTCCGTGTTGGCTTTGTATATCATGGAGTATTGAGGGAATTAGTCAAAGGGATTGGCATTACACAGACTAAATTGAAATTATAATTATTTGTTGTGCTTACAGAGCTTTTTTGAATTTTAATCTCAATAATAACACCAGGCTCATTAAAAAAAAACAAAAACAAAACTGCTGGGAAGTATTCTAAAATCTCCTCTTCATTATATAACACCCGTTTTCTCCAGATAGATTTGGACCGCTGGCAGACCAGTGAAGTTCTCCGTGTTTATGAAGCCCAACTGTTGTAAGACCTGCACAATGAGGTCTGACATTCTCCTGCTGAAATAAAGAAAATAAGTTACAATAAAGATTACATACGTCTGTCCAAGTGTTCAGATAGACGCCTTTGCCTCAATGGATGCAAGTCACTCATGTCTTAGGCACAGTTGCAGCCCCAGATGTTGCGTGTTTCACTGACTACAGCCTTGATGATCTCTGTCATCTTTGACTCATTGAACCAGATGTTTGTTTTGTTTTTATTTTTTTTTTCAAAAGCCAGCCGGTGGAGTTATACTGGTTTTCTAGACATAGTTTTGACACTACGTGGCTGTTTCAGCCAAGGTGGACGTGAGGGTTTGTCATGCAGTGTTGCCTGAAGGCTTGAAGATCATGCTCCTCTAAGGAGTTTCCAGCCTTAGCCTTTAAACACTGATACAAATATACGTTTTAAGGTTGCTCATTCTTCCTGTTCTTGCAATGGTTTTCTTTTTTTTTTTTCTCAGAACAAAAGAAACAGGAAAAATAAATAAATAAAAACATGGTATGGCAACCAGTCTTTTGCCTGAACACAGCTGGGGTAGGCTGCAGCAGACCCCCATGACCCTGAACAGGACGAAGAGGGTAGAGAACATGAATGCATTAAAAAAAAAAATTAAAAAAATGAAATAATTAAAATTTAAAAAACCAAAAACATATTTTTAACTGATGCAGTGACATATCAGATCAATTTCTATTTCGCTTGGATAATCCCCGTCAGGTTAGACAATAATATACATAAAGTTGGGCCAAGGCCAACTTTATGAGGCGCTACTTTCCCGAGATGCTTTGCATAGAGGTTGACCACACCTCTTTGCTTTCTATTGTTAATAAAAGGCATCCATGTGACAACAGGTTCGTCACGTAAAAGCGGACGCCAGTACAGTAAGCTTCTGCTGGACGCTGCTCCCTCATCTAACCTCGCAATACCCAGAACGGTGTTGTATGTTCTATTCAGTTTTGTGTCTCTCTTTTCCTCTAAAACAACTTTTTGAGTTTGTAGCAAAAAGCTTGTTTACATTTTATTAAATTGGATTCGGATTCGTCATTGAAGACAATGAAAACATTCCCTTTCTATCTGTATCTGCTAATTAAACGGTTAAAACAAATTGATAAATAACAGAATTCTTTTTTGTTGTTTTAGAAAACCTCCCAACTTTTCTGTAAACAAAGTTTGCAGGATATTTTAAAGTTTTAACTCGGATTAGTCCAAATGAGACCTGAACACGAGGGGAGGATTGATGAGAGAAGACTGCAGTGAACTGAGAAAGTAGATGGGCTCCGACGGTGTGTTGGACGGAGGCGAGCGTATCACACATCTGCAGCTCTGCATCTAAACATCTGTACCTCTGCTGCATTGTAAATAATCTTACGTTTAAGTTTGACCATTGTTACTGCAACAAAGTGAGAGAAGTTAAAGTCTGAATTGGAGCAGCTCTGTTAACAGAATGACCTGTGAGTGGTATTGACATTCGTATCTAACACTTCGCCACAAAAAAAAAAAAAGAAAAAGAAAAGAAAAAAAAAGCGAGTAAGTGTTCTTCCCAAAGTGTCAAACCAATTCTTTAGTGGAACATGATTAATGTATAGTTTATTTGACTGTCATCAATCCACCGACTGCCAACTCTCATACTCAAAGGACTTATGTTATCTTCAAAGCTGTCTCTCTAAATTTAGTTTCCATTTCAGCTCATTTGTTTCAGAATTTGTCTAACTGCTGTTTTTGACAGACACGCTTTGTCACTGTGTGTGGAATCACGTCATTGCCGTTTACTTTTCCGAGTCGCAAAATCGGGTGCAGAGATACTAAGCCATATCTCCACAGCCATGGCAGTGCATTAATTATTAATATAAACAAATGCTTTTTTTCTCTCTCTCTCTCTCTGGTTCCAAAAATGACTTTTTACTTAGTACAAAGTTTCTTAGCAAACATACAGTAAAACCTCCTTCACCGTAAACCAATAAAGCGTTTTTGAAACCTGTCACTACTGTATATCTTGATGCAGATATATTGCCATACTTGTGTTTGCACAACTATTGCAAGATTCTAATAAAACCATTAAACATCATTTGATGTGATGCTATCTGGGTTTTTTGTGTGTGTGTGTGTGTGTGTGTGTGTGAGTGTGTGAGTGTGTGTGAGTGCGTGCGTGCGTGTCTCGTGTACTGTGTTGTTGAGATTATGCCAGAAGCTGAGTCACAAGCTAAAAGACATGGTGCCCTATAGAAACAAGTTGATGTGATTGGATTGTTAACCGCTGCATTTTGGTGGCTGCGGGAAGATGATGAGCCCTTAAAAACAGTGTTAGCACAGAAAAGTGGAAATGATGAGAAACAGCAGCTTGGACAGGAATCGCAACGAGAAGAGACGAGGAGAAGAAAGGGAAATGGAAAGAAAGGCATGAGACTTTCATAATGAGACAAAAAAAAAAAAAAAAAAAAAAAAAATCACCATTAACCTGGTTGAAGGCTGATCTGAACAAGTGCCTGGTTTGCCAGACTGTAGAGCAGACAGTATTACTTTTTTGTTCATTTCCCCCCTCCTCCCCGAATAACAGCCTTCTCCAAATCTCCCCCAGATTTCCAATTGCTTTCACTTGTAGTCGTGCCAGATAAACAGAATCTATTGGATCAGGCTGATTTCACGGCTGCACCCGCGCACATGGCAGCTTCTGTGGCCCACTTTCTGAGCCGAGGCTTTTTTTTTTTTTTTTTTTTTTCCCTTTCCACACTCTCTCCTTTATATATGAAATTCACTTTTCTCCAAATTCCCACTGAGTTTTCAGCCTCAATAATACAAAAAGTCTTATTATAATTATATTTGTTATTTGGTCTTTGAAAAAAAAAAAAAAAAAAAATATTTTACACTAACTCAACTCTTTTAAGATAGTGTAACATCTGGCAAGTTCAGACACATTGGAGGGATTTGGTTGCATCACTTCCTCACATTAGTAGGTAAACTACTCCAGAGTTTTATTTTAGCTGAGTCATGGTGTGGCGTGTTTTTAGGCTGAAGGACACTGCATCATAGGAGGCAGAGGACATCTAAGTCTGCACTGATTTTTACTCTAAACACATGCACATTTGGTCCAAAGTAACAGAACTACTGATTAACAATCTCATCTGGAGAAATCACCTCAAGAATGGTTGATAGCATTTCAAAGGCTTTCAGTCCACATTTCCATCAAACTCTCTTAACGCCCTTTAAAAAAGGTCCCATATCACCACCTTCTTAAAATATACAAGTCATATATATATATATATATATATATATATATATTTTTTTTTTTATGAAATACTTAAAAAAATAAATACTTAGCCATTATTTGAAGAGGATGATATGTTTTTTTCTGACATACAAAGGTTCAAAATTTACTTTAACTGTAATATACCCAGTTGTCAGGCTTTGCAGTCGTTATTTCAAGAGGTATACAATTGATTTAGCAGTAAATATAAGTTTTGAAAAAGCAGAAAAAAAAGGAAAAAAACTTTTGCTCTATTTGCAAGTACAGACCAGTCTGGCCCATCAGCCCATGCGTGTGAAGTCAGCCCTCCCTGATTCAGTTCAAAACGAAACATCCTCCAGTCAGCTCTGTTGCTGTGGCACGTGACTGGTAGTAACGCATCCCATTGGTTTAGGAAGGTAACCAATGGCGGCAGAGTGAGCAGGGAGCAGCGACGTTTTCGGCTGTATCACCTAACAGACCACGAGAGCTTTTAAGATCAAAGTAAATCATTGTGGAGCTTGATCAATATGAGTAGGGACATGGAACTTCTAACTGATTTTGCGTTAAAATGCCTTCCAGATAAGCAGAAAAAGTAAGGAATGAGAGAAGAAAGCAATCAGAGACAACAGAGACAGACAGGTGGGCAGAGGAGAAAGGACAAATGAAGGCAGACATGGAAACAAGGAAAGCTTTCTGACAGACAGTGCAAAACAGGAGTGAGAGGAAGTAAGACTAGACGTCTCTGTGATTCAGCAGGATTCGGAGCCCCGGGGGTGGGCATGCGTGGAGGATAATTTCACCCATCTCATTAGCTCAACCTCATCACATGAAGTTATCATCAAATGTAGTTTCTTCAGGGAGCTGGTGGATGGGACTTACACCTAAACCACATTTTTATTTATTGTATTGTATTTCTTAACATGATAAGACTGTAAAGTTTATGCAGAGCAACTATGCATCAATGATGAAATAAAATCTTTCCAAATAATAAAACATTTTTGTAAAAACAGTCACTTTTAGCTTCCAGAAGGTTGGGACTGGAAATGGTCACGAGCCTCTCCAGTCGAACCTCTGTACAGCTGTGAAGGAGCGTTTCGGTGGCCTTACTCTGCTGAACGCGTTACTTTGCTGGAAGTACACGTTTGTCACCGTGTCCCTCAGTGTCGTGTCCTTCTGAACGAGCCCTGATGTGTTAAATACACTCTGAAGCACAGCCGAACTCTGTTAATGTCGGTTTGGTGCCCAACCATTTAGCTCCCATGTTAAGTGTCAGTTTTTAGCTCTAAGACGCTTCCTAGAAGCAATCAAACGATCCGTCAAACAGATATTAATCCTGACATTTTAACATGAGGGGAAAAAAAAAACAAAAAACAACACACACTCATGTGGCGCTTTAACATCACAGATGGTTAACGCGGCTATCATCTCACTGCCAACTGGTAACAGTAAGACGCGCGCCAGCGAGTTTGATTTTAAAGAAAACTGTCTAATACATGTTGTTGAGACGGGAGCTTCACTGACCCGTTGAGTTACTTCACAGCCACTCAGATGTCGGGCTTTGAGATGTTTGGCGAAGTTTGTAGTGCTACTCGTCTTCGTGAACACCACTTTATGAGCACCGCTTAACAACTTTATCAACATCCTTTGCTTCTCCTTGGTTGCAAAGTTTTTGAACACAGCACTTTTACACTTTACACTAATATATAGCTGCAAAAGGCCACTCAGAAGCACCAGCTACTGGGTTCAGCTGAAGGAGTGACGGGATGGGCCTGTGTTCCTGTCTGTCTGCAGTTCACTCTGAAGTGGAATGGGATCTAATCCAATACTAATTTTTTTGTATTGATTAGTATCTGAATATGAATCTTTCTACTTCATCAACCAGTCTTTACAAAATCTTATGTACTCGCTTCCTTAGTGTGATTATATTCTCTTTTTGCCTTTCCTTGCTCCCAGATTTCCATCGGAATAAGCAAACTCTCCCTCTTCTCCACTAAATAACTCACTTTACTTGGGAAACACTTAAAGGATTCTTGGAATTGAATCAGAATGACCAGTTACTTTTCAATAACCACTTCAAAACACCTACAATAAGTGGCTCAGACGATACTTGTGTAAGCACCGTTTTAGGAAAGTTAGGAAAAGAAAAAAAGATATATCTTTCATAAGATTTATTTTGTGGCAAGAATACATAATACATTGGAAGAAAATAAATCTTTATTTGTGAAACATTAATCAAGAAAAAAAAGGAAATAAATCAAATTTATTTGCGTGTTAGGTGAATCCATAAAGACAATCCGCTGAACCAAAGCACTCCGACAAGTTAATGTGTTTTGCACTACAACTGACGGATGACATGCAAAATGTTGTGCAAACATACTAAAACCAACATAAACCAGTATTGTTGCTTAACAGATTAATGCGCTTGGTCATAACTCTTAATAATAAGGTTATGAATGTTGAAGGGATGTTTAAAATAAAATTCGGCATCTTGAAATTCATCTTTGTTGGAGTGTTTGATTTTTTTCTGCTCAGAGGAACTGGAGCAACGTTAAAAATAAACTTAAAAAAAAAAAAAAAAATTTGACAGGCAAGACACTTGGTTTGGGTTATGGCAGTGTATTGATTTTCACCTCTGCTGACACTGTGTTGCTACTGTTTAACACGCGGCGCTCATCAGGCACCGGAGGTGTTTCACTCCGTTTCTGTAAAGTGTGCATCAAAAACAAAAACAGCAAGATATGTGTTTAAAATTCAAATTCCATGCAATGTGACAATAAAATTAAATAAAATTCATTCTATAGATTTTCTTAAAATAGCAGGATGGACTTCTTTTCTTTTTTTTTTTTTTTTTTGAAGATGAATGCAGCTTCACTCCAAAGTCATTCCCATACATACTCATACACACACATACACTGGCTGGTGTGATGGCTGAGGCACGCAGGTATCTCACATCTGTGAAAGCAATATTGTCTGCATTGTGGTCAAGAGAATTAAACCCTACAGCGACTCGGGCACTGGCATTCTTCCTTTCAGTTTCTGAGGATCTCCTTTTGACTTTGAGCTCATGGATACCATGTATAAGTGGGCAGACGAGAGTGAGCTCAGACAAACACTCGTTCTCTGGCTTTGCTATCAAATTACTCGGCTCTCAAGACTCCACAGCTTTGAAGAATATAACGTAACATTGTAATTGCAATTACATTGATTGATAATAAATTCAAAGAAATATGTTTGTTCATGCTGCACAGTCTACTTGCCAGCCAAACTGCATAAACGTATGTGTCTAGAAGTAGTTTGCCATTAATAACATATGGCAATGTCACTTGATGAAGGGAGGGTTTGCTGTGTATTGAGTTGAGGCACATACATCTTTGCAGATTATCCTTGGTGAAAGCGTCCATAAATATTTCTACTTGGTTTTACAGCATCTCCACATAGTTTTCAGGGATGAGGCCCCTCTTTCCCTCCAACTCCCCCTCCAGCCAGCCCGGCTCTCTCGACTGGGTCACTGCAGGAGAAGACACAGCGTCAGCGGGCATCGGCGCAACAGGGAGGGGGAAGGTGAGGGTCGTCAGAGGTAAAAAAAGCGTACTAGAGTCTACAGGGTAGAGATTTAAGAAGGTAACCACGGTTATGTGAGTTAGACAGTTACACAAGTGTGTTTTTCCCCTTCAAGAAAAGCTCAGTCTTGTTGACAAAATGAAGCTCTAACTGTTTACAACGATAGATACTATATGTATAGGATATACTATACAGCAAACTTCAACCTTCCTGGAAACATTTAAAAATACAAGTATTATTACAAATCATGACAATTACTGCTGCAGTCTTGTTTGACATTTGGAAGCTTTTGATTTGCTGGTTCACTGGAAATTAAAAGGGGAAGGAAACACTCTTTCAGGGAGCAACAAAAGCAGTAAACAAGAGTCAACAAACCACCAACTCAAAACACTTATTCTTAAGTTTATAACCTTCATTTTCAAAGTTTAAAACAAGAAGACAATTCATGCTGCTACTGTTAATATGTTTATTTTAACTAAAATTTTAAATAAAAGCAATTTTTGAGCTGAATTATTTAGAAGAAACCACGTAATTCAGAGATATTCACTAAATATTAGTGCTAAATATAAGCATTGGTTGAATTATTTGTACATATGTAGATCTGGTGGAGTTTTCAGACCTCTTGTCCTTCCACACCTTACATATGCACATCTTAGGTTAGAAATTACAAATGTATTTAAAAATAACTCAATGGGTAAGGCTAAATATGCAAACAGAAGCGGTGAGCGAGTGAACACTTTGCATTTATGTAGCAATGTCAATCACTTTGAAGCACGACTCTGTGTTGAGGGAAAGAAAGAGAGAGAGAAAAGCTAATCTAACATGTTGAGATACTAAAGAAACACACTTCACGTCAATATCTATTCAAACTATGTTTCAATAGCTGCCAAATATTAGGAAGATCAGATTTTGTTGGCTTAGGAGGCAGTTTTATTTATTTTTTCCTTTTTTGGATAAAACTGCTGCTTGATAAGAAGGTTAAACTCTAAATTAGATGCTGGTCAAAGAAAACGGCTCATGTTCAGAAGCTGGAGTCTGAGTTTGCTACTGTGGTCATTTCACATGTAGCACAATGGGCATCAAAGCTGTGACGTCACACAACAAGGACCAATAAACTGCACTGCAAAGTGAGTGCCAGTGTATTTCTGTTTAAAGAAAAAGCAGAAAACCATGTGTCCAATAAAACAGGGCTCGGCATAGAAAAAAAAAAAGAAAGGACCTAAAAGAAAATTCCTTATTTTCTTTGAGAGTGATTAAAGCTCAGTTGAGCCTCTTCCCAGATACCAAAGAGCAAGTCTATTTCCTCAGCTCAACCCTTCGCCGTTCTCCCTCTACTCATCTAATTCTCCCTCCTCAACTCAAGATCAGATTGGGTGTTCAGTTTCCCCCCAAATCCAATATGCGAGGGCTGGTTCCGAGTGAACGACTGGTGTAGGCGATAACACTTACCAGCATTGAATATTGCGCCGACCTGGAAGGAGAGCTCAGAGTCGTGCTCTGCCTCACATGGGTACACTGCTTTGGCTTTCCTGCTGGTGACACTGAAAAATGAAGGCAATCAGTGAGCTGGCGGAGCTTTGGGGAGGATTACCGCACAGTTCAATCTGGGCCTGGGGTTTGCTCGTTCATATGTTCACAAGCTTAAAACAGACTGGAAAATACGCAAAAGTACCACCAAAAGAGGACGTCAGCCACGATACTCTCGTCTTTCCCTGCCTCCAGTCGAAACAGACGGCGAGGGAGCCAAAACACACATACATGCACCTGTGGGAAGCGCACGCGCACAAAAACAAGATGCGGCGCTGCTTATACAGAGTTTTACACAGCTGAAAAGGCAGGTACACACCAGGTCAACACAGCACACAGCCATTTGTGGCGAGATAATTAAATAGCGCTGGGGGAATTCTAAAGCAGATTTGCACACGACTACAAGTAGAACAGCCACATCCCTCCATGGCGCTCCTGCTTTTTAAGTCACATCTGAGAGATTTTTCTAAACTGCCTTTAAAAATCTGTTTTTTTTTGTTTTTAATAAAAAAAAATAAATAAATAAAAAAAAGAACCATCAAAGAAAATATACTCATTGCTCTCCAAAGATGTGTTACAATGAGAATAAGGTCTTTATTGCCATTTCTCTGGTTAAGACACACAAACTGTTTCCACAGAAAAGTCGTTTTGCACTCCGCTGCAAAACGTTATCTCAAATACCAGCAACATTATGTGGAAATTGTGCCTTCAATACATGATGCCCTGATAAATATTTCATATTATTCTGTGCAGAGCAGCAACAATGTAGGATGAGAAAGGAAAAAGAAGATGCACAAACTGTGGGGGAAAAAAAAATAAAAAAATGTGGTCACAGAGTTGTCAATACAACAATGCACAGCCCAACTCTCATATTTAGAGTTTTGGAAGAATTACTTCCCGTAGAGCGGTGTCTGGAAAAAAGGAGGACTTCTATTATCATGAAAATAACATAAATAGATTGGCCAGCACTTTGAATATTCCTCAGGCCTTTTAAAACGAATTCATGCTTTATTCTGATGCAAGCAGAGCAAGTTTTGTGCGATGGGCAAACCTTTTTAGTCAACCGCCTTTGGTTCACTTAGATACTATTTACAGTTTAACACGGCTGAAGGTTCTGCTCAAGCTGCTGCCAATAGTTGTGTTGTATTAAATTCATCAAAAGGTAATCTGAATTACAGGCAGGGTGACAGAACGAAAGCGTGAGGGGAAAATATTGATGTGCACGATTTCAAATAGATGTTAGCCAAATGAGAGCTGTTGAGTGAAAGCCGAAGGCAAGACCGGCCAGCACGTAACGGAATATTTTCTGGAGGACGAATGCTGATGGCGACGCTCTCCCTGACACAGATCCCTCTTCTTCTTCTTTCACCAAATCCTAACAGCGTGTCTTTAAGAACAGATGCGAGGTGTTTACCATGCTCCGAGGACCCTAACACACAATCCAGCACAGTAGTAAGACTGTCTCTCATTTCTTCAAACAATTGATTCAGCATCTCTTTGTCTCTTTCGAGCTTTCGCTGCGTAATTGTTTCGACATTATGAGACATATTTGTAAGAGCTTCACTCATTTCTTATGAAGGTTTGACATTTTGCACACACAAATGACTGGATGTCTCGTCTCACATAGACTGTACACAGTAGTAGGAAGAACAACTGTCTTTAACGTGAACTAAAGAAAATATAAAGTATAAGAGAATAATGTTTTCATTGAACACATGTCCTGACTAGGCCACATGAAGATGTGGATTTTATAATATAGGTTCATTTCCATGTAAACGGTTATTGCTGCATCTATTCAACATCTTCCCAGCCTCAGGTGGCGGACAAACACACTGACCTTACGTCTGAGGGATATTTTAGTAAACCCTGATGACGGTAAGAGGCTCGGGAACAGAGGCCAAGCAAGCCCAAATCGAGACTCTCAATGCATCATCCTTCACTGTTTGGATAATATTTTGATGTTGGTAAGTGGCGCCTTTTTTCACCAGGCAGTGCTGAGCGTTCTTCCCGAATAATACAACTTCTCTTTAAATCAGTCCACAAAACATTTTCCCAGTGGTTTTACAGATTACTGGGCTGCTCTTCAGGTTTTTTTAGAGCAGCAGATTCTTCCCTGGTGTTTTTGTCACTGGACACCCAACGAATCCAAAGACTTACTGGTGCGTTACCGGTTTATGTGCGTTGTGTTGGCTGTCCGTCCCCATAACCGCCATGAGGATCAGGGGACAGTGACGTCACAAATGTACTTTTAACAAGTTTATAACACTTTTAGTTTTTCCAATCCAGCAGATCTTCACTGTTTTTCTGTTTATTAGTTAAAGTCCAGAATATTATGACATTCACCAGAAACTTACCTTTATATTTGTATTCTCTTTTGTGGATCTTTGTGCCGTTACTTCAAATTTTTTTTTTTAACAGAATGTATATAGTGGCAGCCACGTACGCAAGAGAATATTTTAAAGTTTAACTAAACTAAGCTTCCACTATCATAAATAAAAAAGTAGCAGCAAACCAAATAAAAAAAGTGTATTAAAAACTCAGGAAGGTTATTGTGATTTCAGTCACTGTCAAGCATGTGGTGTCAGAGTACGTTCAAAACAAAAACACAGATATAGAGATTTAAAACCTAAAAAAGAACTGTGTATTACCTTTCCTCTGACTTTTCCTTGTCCAAAGCACCTGTGGTGGCAGCATGTTGAGTTTCACATGAAGCTCCGGGAGTAGATGCCGAAACTCCTCCTGTAACGGATCTGCAAACGACAAACGCGGAAGGCTGGTCAGAACTGACAGGATGTTGTTGATTGGCTGCAAACGTGGTGTACTGGCTCTTTAGACCCACTTCCATCAAAACTCAACAGCAGCAAAAGCAGCACGCTTATTTGATTAGTCAATGTGACACTTAAGACGACGTTATTGAGCTTTGATTGTAATTTAAGCAAAAGCAGAGCCAAGAGCAAAATGTAAGCTCAAATAAAATACTGAGGAAACGCCACATATGTTTTACAATGTAATTGGTAATATGACACATTTCAGCGAAAAAAGTGCATCAGGTGTCACACTGTAGGTAGGATACAGTTGCCATGGTGAGAAGGACAATATGCTTCCATTAACTATATTAGCCATTATATTCAGCTTCAGCTGGCAACAAAAATAAAAAAATAAAAAAATAAATCTTCAAAATGACCTGTTAAATGACATATTATCGCTGAGAGGTATGTTAAAGCAGTAAATTTGATACATATATCTAAAAATCTGAAATTTATTCTTGATACAAAGAAATTTGTAACATTGTACCCGTGTGAAAACTTTTTAAATCTCTGTAACTAAATAATTCAAGCCCACACATAAACTTAGATTATTAGACTAAAATGTTGCCTGTGCAAAATTTTTATTTTGTTTTATTAATTTGTCTATAGTCAAGAGACCGGGTTAATAACCAACTCGCTTTGCCAATGCAACAGGATTTACTGTACCTGTAAATCCTGGCTCGACTCTCACACTGCTGATAAATTCAAGGTGGAAGATATGCGGCCCAAAGGCGAAGCACATAGTTTGTGACATAGCTGGACTATAAGTAAGATAAAGACGTGAATCAGTTAGTGTGGTCTGGACAGAGAATTCACATTCTTTATATAAAAATGTCCACTTATTTGGCCCACGTTTAAATTCACCGCCTTCAGTAATGTCTACAACTTATGCACGTTAAAAGGTCAAACAACCCTGTGAGCAAAGCTCAGAGTGCAGTCGTAGTTGTTCTTCACACTGGTTGTTGTTGGGGCCACCAGGTCTATGGCTGACCTACAGGATGGAGGTAGGGGGTCCTGTTAAAAGCAGAGTGCAGCAGAGGAGAGCAGGACTCTCAGCCAGGCATCCCTCTGTGTTCCATGCCTGCCCCAGGGCCAGTGCTAATACAGCACATAATGAGCAAATTGCTTCTAGCTGCCGCTCCCATAGAGACGTTAATAAAGGCAATTAAAGGGAGCAGCTGGGGAGGGGCTGGAGGTTGATAAGATGTTGTGAATAGGGGTTACACTGGCACTGGTTGTGGGGAAAGGGAGAGAGAGAAACAGAGAGAGCGATGGCTTTAGGGAAAACATTGTATGGGATTTATTCCGGACATAGGTGAAGGTGAACGTACAGAACTAGATTCCAGCTTCCATTCCCCATTTTGCATTGCTCCCTTTGTTTCTTCCTCCTGCCTCTCTCTCTCTCTCTCTCTCTCTCTCAGTGCACTTGTCCATCCCCAGCGGTGGCTATCCGAGCCTGGACTGACTGTGGGTGATTTATAGCTCTGCAGCAGTGTGAGGCCACTGTGGTGCTCAGCTGCTCCACATCAGCATGGGGGACAGTGCGCTGCAGTGCAGCAAATCCACTCATTACGCTGGGTCCAAGCACAACCACTGTCTGCTTGGGCCAAAGCCAAAAGGAGTACAAGAGGAGCAACACCACTTGATCCACCCGCAGGAGAACTGAAATCATAGGGAGTCATCTAAAAAGGGCAATACACCTAAAGTTTTATACATCAGTACATATAATACCAAAGAAAAATGAAATACACATGCATACGAAATGCACACAAAAAAGCATTAATGTGTTTTGGTATTTATGAATTTATGGAGTGAGTATATGTGCAACTCATGTGAAAGCACCGTTTTAGAACAGTTTGAATAAAAATCAGAGAAACACAATCAAATTTAGCACATGAAAACAAAACAAAGGATAGTATAATAATTACTTTGTGATTTGTTTCCATTGAGTTGCTTTTTTTGTTTTCAGTAAATAACATGCTCTTACATAACTGTGGACACTACGAATAGCAACAGTTGTGTGCCTGTCAATAACTGCACTGTCATTGTTGGAAGACCTTTTTAATGAGACATGAAGACGACAATGAATGTTTAGAGGTCAATTTCATTTTGTGACACCAGTAGCTGGTTCACTGGTTCATTGCACCACTTTAGGTTTCCAAGGCATCTTTAAGAAACAGCCAACATACTGCGCTCCATTTGTAAAAATGTGATTCAGTTCAGCTGTTCTCAATACAAATCTGTATAAGCAGTCATACAGTCTGTTCATTCATTAGTTGCAAATAAAGAAAGAGTTCCTGAGAGTTCCTGCATTTTTCTTTAATATTTCTCTGCTATAAAATTTAGAGATTAGATTTTTTTTTTCTGCCAGTTTGTGGGTTTTTTCCATGCAGTTTATTTTATGTTTGCAATTCCAGAAATAAGACAACAAATAAAACATTTATTGGTCTTTACTTCAGTTTTGAGTGGAATAAATGTAAAACTGTGCTTCATCTTTGCTTTTTACTTTAATTTGATGTCTATTTAGATGTGATGCAAGCAATCTTTTTATATATCAATTACTAAGGGGAGTCTCTACATCCATTCTTGGCTAACAACGGTAGTTGAAACAAGGCTTTAGTGTATGTGCCGTTTATGTTCATACAATATCATGATGATCTGGTTCAGTTAAATAGAGTGGGTTGTCCTCTAACTGGAAGGTGGAAGTCATATCGCTCTCCAGCCCAAATGTCAATTCACGCACAAGCAGAACAGTAAACCCCACATTGCCCTCCAGTATGCAACATTGTACAGTGCTTTATAGAGTCTAAATAAGGTTTAAGGGGCTATATGGGGGAAGATTATTTACCATCTACCATCGTATGTATAGAGAAGAATTATGAATGTGAGGAAAACATTAAAAGACAAGCACCTCTGAATACCAAAGTATTCTGCAGGGTCTCTACAGGTTAAGGCATGCGAGATTTAAGAGAGTTTTAAGACTTTTCTGAATGACACCAATTAGTGAAATTACAATCAACTTCACACAAGTAACACAAATTGCCCAAGAAATGTAACACCGCCAATTAATCAATTTAAAGGATCATTTTTGTCATTCACAGTAGGTCTGCTTTTAGTGTAGCTTTGGAGCCAAATGTAGTGTTACTGTAGTCAGTTATGTGGATGATGAAAGTGGGTCCTGTGGAACCAAGGCTAAAGTGTGGCATAAACAGAACGGCAACACCAGGCGTTTGTTTTTTGGATTTCACTGCTGCTCTGTGTTTTCATGTTTCATTTGGGATTTCACATCCCTGATTCCCACTGTACCCAGTTTGAAGAACGTATTGCACAGACCACAGAGACCCTTGCATTTATTGCCTTGAACCAATTTCAATCAAGACACAAACTTGGGGTTTTCCAGCCATTGTTCATTAAATCTGCACTTCCCCATGACTAATTAGTAACTGCAGCAGGCGCTACGTGTATCCAGCGATAGCTGCAAGCATGCATGAAATGATTTGGTCATTATGCTGCAATGAACATTCTCCAAAAACAGAAAAGGATTGTTGGTAATTCTGTTCATTATAAAAACAATAAAGCATATTTTCACAGTCTGTGGAATTTTTAAAAAAATGTTCAAACACAAATTAAGACTTTTTAGGAATCTGTGGAGATTCTGTGCTGTAATCAAATGAGAGGCCAACCCGTCTGACAATTCAAGCCTGCCGAAACTGGGTCACACAACAAGACAACGATCCCAAGTAAACAAAAGAATTAAGTTGCTGCAATGACCCAAAGTCCATATCTTAACCCACTTTGAAGAGCGGTGCATGAGTGAAGGCCCGAAATCCTCAAAGAACTGAAGCAACATTGTAAGGAAGAGTGGGCCAAAGTTCCTCTTCAACTATGTGCATTCATCCCATGATCACTTTCACAATTACAGCTAAGCCAAACCGAGGGAAATCACTTGTCCTCAACAAAAATGGCATCAAGCTTTGAATTGCTCTTTGTTACTTCCAAGAGTATTGCAGCTAAGCTTTTTCAACAAATAATAATTTAATGCACTGAATAGGAAATTGTAATTGAATTCTATTTGGAGCCAGAGTAAAAATTCCAATCCAGATGTTGGTGCCATATGCAAGTAGTTTTCAAAAATGTAATTTTTTTTTTTTTTTTTTTTTTTTAAAACCAACATTTTGAAGAAATGTTAAGACATGCATATAGAGTAGACGGGTATATTAAAACTTTGCAGGTCTTTAGGTTCATTATTTTAACATCAGAGTTGTCCAAAGATGATTCCCACACTGCCAGGTTGAAGAATTCATTAAAGTGAACGGCTGCTTCTTATTACAGCAGTAACTTCACCCTGCAGCATACAAGCCTTGTTTATCCTGGCATGGAGCTAACATAAGGATGAGCAGGGCTATCAACTGTCTTTCTGCTAAAAGAAGACATTCAGCGGTGGGATTTAGTTCTGCTTCTAGGAAAAAAAAAAAAAAGTGGGATCAAACCTACAGCCAAGCTGCTCACACAGCCGCCGTCAGTTTGGGTGGGCAGGAAATAAGCTCACATCCCCAATCTTATGATCCACAGCTGTCTGCCTATGAGAGGTCTGGAGAACTGGGAGTAGATCAGCACAGAAAAGGAGAAAAAAAAAAATAAGTGAGAAAATGAAAATTGGGAGGACTTGGGGCAACATAGCTACTGGGAGAAGCTGAGACTGAATTTAAGAAGAAGAGGAGAAATGAGGCAAGTCACTGAGAATGACAGAGATCATAAATTGTGCCACAGTCCACAAAAAGTTTTTGCAAGATATTGGAATTCAGGATGCATTTGTGTATGACTAGGCAGATTCTGCAAGTAACTGTTTTCCAGGTGCACTTTTGAGAACAGCAGAATGCAGACTACACATTGACTGGCTGGAAATATTCTACCAATTGCAATTCCTGCTCGTTTTGGCAAGGGGCGAAGCTGAATCCCTTGGTTCAATGCCAGAGAGGTGCTGTGCTTACATGTCTCTACCATCTCACATGCTAAGATTTATGAGTGAACAAAGCCAGGGTGACACCCTGTGACATATGGCGCAAGTCTTCATAAAGGGACAGGGGCTGTGGCTTTAAGGGTAAACAAGATGAATATCTCTCCAATGTCAATACGATTTACACGGCCAATGCACGGCCACCTGTCTTCCAAGCAAATAAGAGCTGAGATTTACGGCCTCCCCCTGGTTGCCGCTTCCGTCCTCCAGAATGATGCCACATATGTAGGAAAGCATAAAATAAAAAAAGAAAAAGAGGAGTTGGTTACATAAGACATATAAAGTCTTGTCTGTCTAAGCCTGCAACTTGGAAAGAAAAAATAAAAAATAAAAGAAAAAACATGCCTACACACAGGCAGACATACACCCACAGAGGTCACAGAGAAAGAGGAAAAACACTGTCCTCTGTCAAGTTGTGAAGTGGATTTGTATTTATATTACAGCTTTCTTTTTTTAAGCATACGGAGAAGGAGAAAGGGACAGTGAATGAAAGAAAGTATATTTCAAGGTGAATCTGTAGACATGACACAGCAGAGTGTCTAACATCTGCAGTATAACCCAATAACTCATCTCTCACATCAGCATTCCAGGCAAGCCATGGGCTGGAAACAACACAAAAGTAGCAAGGACTTTGAGAGTGAGGACAGAAAAGAAAGGCCAGAGAGAAGGATGACATAGCATCAAACTAGTAATACATTTTTCATGCAGCCTAAGAGATAAATGCCATGAGCATTGGGTCAGAAATTATTTCTTCTCACTTTGATAATCTGTTAGTTCAATTTTGTTCAAATATAAATAATGATTAAGTTCTGTATGCCACAGACTACCACAAATGATTCACATGAGGAATTTACATTGGCAACAAAACACATGCAAACCTGTTAGAATAAACTTGTTTTCTGCATTAGCTTGCCCTTAAATGTGATACAATCTTCATCTATGTCACAATAATATACAAACCTATAGCACTGAAGATGATAACACATAAGTTCTTAGGTGTTCACTGAACAACCCCGGTAAAAATAAACAAACCCCAAGGAGTCTAGTAGATTTTTGGTTTTACAAAATCTGTTGAAGTCAAAGATTTGTACAACTGGTGTCCAATTAATGGAATGAATTTGGAGAATTTGTGGCTTACAACTACTTTGGTTAATAATATACACTCAACCATATTGAGTTGTTCATAAGGAGCATTTGCTGATGCCAACTATGCCTAGCACAAAAGAACTCCAAAGACATACAGTAATACTGTATGTGAGAAGAGCAGTACAGTAATTGAGGTGAGAGATAACCATGGCCTGAACTGAGAGTTGTGTAGCATCTTGACATACACAACATTCACTCACCCATTCAAATAATTGGAACCAGGTGTTCCAATAACTTCCATGGCCACAGGTGTAAAAAGGAAGCATGTAGGCATGCAGACTGTTTTTATTTGTGAAAGAATGGGTCGCTCTCAGGAGCTCAGTGAATTCCAGCGTGGAACTGTGATAGTATGCCACCCGTGCAACAAATACAGTCGTGACGTTTCCTAGCTCCTAAATATTCCAAACTGTCAGCTGTTGGAAGGAAATTGGAGCTTTTGGGAATGAAAGGGAAGGGAATCAGCTCAAGAACAGTGTCCAGAGAGCTTTATGGAATAGGTTTCCATGGAAGCAGCTGCATCCAAGCCAGACATCACCAAGTGGAATGCAAAGAGTCAGATGCAGTGGTGTAAAGCAGGCCGCCACTGGACTCTAGACCAGTGGAGACACGTTCTCTGGAGTGATGAATCGTGCTTCTTCATTTGGTAATCTACTTGATGAGTCTGGGTTTGGTGGTTGCCAGGACAACGGTACTTGTCTGACTGCATTGTGCCAAGTGTAAAGTTTGGTGGAGGAGGGATTATAGTGTGGGGTTGTTTTTCAGGAGCTGGGCTTGGCCCCTTAGTTCCAGTGAAAGGAACTCTGAATGCTTCAGCATACCAAGACATTTTGGACAATTCCATGCTCCCAACTTTGTTGGAACAGTTTGGAGCTGGACCCTTCCTCTTCCAACATGACTGCACCAGTGCACAAAGCAGGTCCATAAAGACCTGGATGACAGAGTCTGGTGTGGATGAACTTGACCGGCCTGCACCGAGTCCTGACCTCAACCCGACAGAACACCTTTGGGATGAATTAGATCGGAGACTGAGAGCCAGGACTTCTGGTCCAACATCAGTGTGACCTCACAAATGCATTCTGGAAGAATGGTCACAAATTCCCATAAACACTCCTAAACCTTGTGGACAGAATTCCCAGAAGAGTTGAAGCTGTTATAGCTGCAAAGGTTGACTGACATCATATTGAACCCTATGGATTAGGAATGGGATGTCACTTAAATTCACATGCGAGTCAAAGCAGGTGAGAGAATACGTTTGGCCATATAGTGTGGGTACAGCCATCAATCATGACAACTAGGTTTCTCACAACTTTAGCTAGACAGAGGGATGTAGAGCACTGATAAGATGATCAGACTTGACTATCTAGAGAAAGTAAAAGCTGTAACAAGATTTTTGTATGTGAACCTGTGGAAGGATCATTAATGATTTGAACTTTCACTTTTAAAAGGTGGACTGATCCCTGATCATTGGTGATTCTTTCAGGAAGTTTGCACACGACGACGATAATAATCATGATTCAATCTTGCTTCACTGCCTCAGGGTCTGGACCATCAAAAGTCAGAAATGTTCCTGAAATAGTTTTCATGTAATGTTCCTAGACTCTTCAGAAACTAAAAAAGTTTTTTTTTCTCCTTTTTCTGTGGGTGGAAATAGGAATTTAGAAGCAAGGCTTTAAGTCACAACAGGTTAAGTTAAAGAGTGAGGTATTATTGAACTTTTTTTTTTTTTTTTTTTTAAATTTGAGGCAAAAAAGTACATTTTAAATATTTAACCTGAACTGGTCATCTGGTTTATGCTACCCTTTACAGTAGCAACAAGAAACACGATGCACGTTTGTCACTGATCATTTACAGGCTTCTCATTATCAACAGATCTGCCCGTCTGAAATTCATCACCACCCTGTTCAGCTCCTGGTGGACTCCTATGCTCATTATTGTAATGAGCTGGTTGTGTTTGTATATTAACACCGCTCTTAGAATCTCAGCTGCAGAGCTGGACTCTCCCATCGGGATTATGCTGGATTCTTGACCAAAAGCTAATTTGCTTGAGAAAGTCAGGCATAAATACAAAACGACTAGATGACTAAAAAATGTTGTATCCAGTGTTGGAGGTCTTTTCTTGTAACACAATGCATTTGTTTATGAACTCAATTTTATATCTGTAAGTTGCTAACTTGACAGCAACACAGAGAACACAGTCTCTGCATTGACAGCTGTCTGTCAGAGACAGAGAGAAACAAAGAAAACAGTACTTGAGCTTTGAAGACGCACCTGCAGACTAAGCAAAGACCCATAACACTAATGCTACTACACCCCATCAGGTAGGCTACAAAATCAATGAAAGCAGCCACATCAGAGGGAAGCCAATGGCCACGCTGATAACAAAACAACAGAAAAGATGCAACCAATAACCACTCCAGTTGCCATCTCTCTAAGACTCCCTAAAATCCCTGTAAGTCGTAAGACTATTTGCCCCAACCACCCAATGCACTTAATTTGAAAAGCTACCAGATAGCTGCATCTGTCATTAATGTTATTAGTCTGCAGTTTCAAATTATAAACCTCAAAGAAGGTAATGTAATCGAGTCTATCTTCACTCTAACAAATGTTGATCATTTGATTGTTGATTTATCTGTTCATTAGTTGTTTGATTAGTTTATTTTCAACATGCATCTCACTTGCTTCGCTGGCTTGTTTTCTGCAAATGTTCCTGTACTCTGTGTCATTTAGGTGGCCTTCTATAACATCGTTAAATGCTAAACTTGTACATCAAATCAGTTTTGTTTTAACAAAGTCTTCGATTACATCAACTAATTGCAGCCCCACTCTGACATTACACACAAAGTATACGCAGAATTGTAAAGGAATGTTTATATTTATTAAAGCAAAAGTTACTTTTAAACAAACAAAAAAAAAAAAGTAATTCCATTATCAAATTAGTTCCTTCTAAAGTTACATTATCCTGCACACATTGTATCACGAGGGATCATCATTTCAGCGTAAACCTCATGTCTCTCGTTTGTGACTTGATTCCTGGAGATCTACCGACAAATACCCGAGTTCTGCCTGACTTAACAGTCACGCATTGATTTGGGACTTCAGCTTAGACAAGTGCTCACCGGGAGTTGCTGTCAGAGCTGAGGCTGGTGCCAAGTGTTGCATGGTCAGTCCTCTCTGAAGGCATCTCTGAGGCTGAGGCTGATGATGACTGGGATGATACGGACTCATTGCTGCCCATTGATGTCTCATCTGCAGCCAGGTTGGAACCATCTCCCACTGCTAACACACACACACACACACACACACACACACACACACACACACACACACACACACACACACACACACACACACACACACACACACACACACACACACACACACACACACACACACACACACACACACACACACACACAAATTAATAAATAACCCTTTTAAGTTGCAACCTACTGCTATACGTTATTTAGGTCATTGTATTATTTGTATTTCAGTGTGAGACACTCAAACACAAGACTATTCAAGTTCACTGACAATGGCTTGCTTGATAAAACAGCTGAATAATTCATTAACACAGGGCAATGCTGCAATAACAGGGGACTTTATAAATCTAACTCCTGTCAAAACAAGCCAGACTTAACAGCCAAATTTATATTCTTCTTGGTAATAGAGCTGTAGACAGCAACTTAAGAGATACTTGGGAGATCTAAGCTCTTGTATTTCAGTTTTAGTGTTAAGATCAAGCACAGAAGGATTTCTTAAATAAAAACAAAAAACATAAACCACTTTTCTTTGATTTTTCCCCATCTAAGATGTAATCAAAGTTCTGACACCAAAATCCCATGCTACATTAAATCTCTACTGAATTGTTGTTTAATTTTTCATTTGTTTACAATATTTTATCCTTTATACTGTGATTTGTACAATGATAGAATGAAACCCATTAATCTCAAAGCCCGACACGTCCACATATTTGTTTTTAATTTATTTATTCTATAAACTTGGTAAAAAAAAAAAAAAAAAGAAAAAAAAAAAGAAAAAATTAGGATAATATGGACTTCCTGCTATCTGAACTACACAAACTAATAAGAATTAATTTGATGTTCTTTGTTTTTTCTTACCAAACAAAATATTTAAACATGGTAGTTTAATTTAAAATATATGAATCCTATTCTATTAAATTAGTTAATTTAAAAAAAAAAAAAAAAAACAAAAAAAAAAAAAACTTTCCTGCTTCAACATCATCATCTAAGGCCCATATAAGAGAGACAGAGTTTAAAAAGGATTTTTGCCTTTTATCCCTTTATGTTAAAATACACTACAGTAAAAGCTGGTGCAAAGGATCGAGAGAGAGGCAATCTGGTAAGCAGATTTAGTTTCCTGTGGTAGTGTAGACTGGAAGGGATTTCACTGCTCGTGGGTCACAGATTGCTGGAGATGGACTTTGAGTCAGCAGGTCAGGTGATCTGCTCTCTTGATGCATCACAGTCTATATCTTACGTTTTAGTTAAATCACTGGTAAAAAGATGCTGATTGAAGTTTCTCATCAAGTTTGAGAAGTTTTTGAAGCTGCTGCACTGGATGAGTTCCAGTTAAAAACCTAAACTCACTGATACAAAGGAGGTGTACCTATTAAATATGCAACTATGAAAGGGATTTGGAAGAACGTCCTCTTGCAAGAGAACAAAATAGACTGTGGTGGAATCACTTACACAGTTTTAACCTTGTTCCATACCAGCAAGATAGAAACTTAACACATTGTTACAGCTTTACAGGTTCTTGTAAATCAACTTACAAAGATGACAAGTTTTACATCCACACACTTTTATCTCTGCAGGGATGCTGCACTACCCACTCATTTATTTCTGTATCCATTTAATATTTTAGATGGACGACTGATGCAGGATAACTGATTAGGGTAATAGTCATCTCTCTGATATCTGCATGAAAAGGGTGAAATTAAATTATATATATTGTATTAAGCAGTGAGGAATAATTGTATTTTATATATTGTGTGAAGAGTATATAAATATGTGGATATGTACACATTTATTATTTGACCTGTGTTTATTGTTTATAAGCCACACTGACCCTGACCTGAACTCCGGACAAGGAACATTATCTTGACATTATGCGTACTTACAATGATAAACAAAACATAAAAAAAACACCCAAAGTGACCCTCAGGTGCATTACTAACACACAGAATAATCCAGGAATTAGTATACAGTCACTAAACATAATGTGCACACAAGCACCATCTATGTCCCCTGATGACGAAAGCCCACCGTGGACGCCACTGAAAACACGGCATTGTCAAAGAGCAACAGCAAATTCCTTTTAGGTTAAGTATGAAAACCACTCATCCAAATGACTTCACACTCCACACTGCACTTCCTTTGGTGTCCAGCAATACACTCGCTATGTGTGAAGTAGCGTGAAGAGCGGCTGTCCAGAAAAGCAAAGTACAGACACGCACATGAAAATAGCCACACACACATACACAGGAACAGGCTTTTTCTTTTACAGCTGATTCATGTCCTTTTCACTTTCATCTGGTATTAATTTGAGACTTTGTTCTACTTATAAGTTGTTTACGATACCTCTAAGCTTCTGTAAATAAATAAATATCTAACTGTGTCAGTGTAGTGTTTTTCCATCATTGCTGCGACAAACCAGCAAAAAAAAAAAAAAAAAAAAAAAAATCCCCCCCAAAAACAAGATACAGCTACAAATTTACACATCTCTTACCATTCTGAATGTCAAGGACTTGTGGATTGTAGACAGCTAAAGGTCGGTTCTGTCGACTCAGTTTCTTTGACTGCCTTGTAGGAGCAGATAATACTGGAGCAGCAGGTGGAAGAGGGCACACCTCAGGAGCGTCTGTAAAGATCTGAAAGCACATGTGAGTCAATCTCTGGCATAACACAACAAGCATGGTGCAGCAACTTCAAGAGAAAGAGCAAATCCTCAACTGAATTCAAATGTTTTCAGGCTCTAAGTGTTTATATAACGATAGCTGGACAATGCAATTTGGAGCTATAGTTTAGTGCTTTTAGGGAAAAGTTGAGGACTGCATCCTAAAAACTTCAGAGAGAAAGAAAAGAACAGCCCCAAATACAACACAATAACATCCTATTCAAAAATACGAGTCTAACCTAAGGTGACATTTCTATCCTCTGAGAAGATGACCCACTCTCAAGGAGTGGAAAGTAAAATAAACTTGGTCTGAACTTGAGAGGGGCTGCCCAACTGGTTCAGCCTGTTTACACTGGGCCATGTTTACATATAAACTTTAGATGTGGAGTTGAAAGAGAATAGGGATACAGAGGAGAGGAAGTCTCAGCAGAGCCTCAGACAGGATCACAGGCAAGGAGAGGAGGGAGGCAGGGAGGGGAGAAGAGAGAGAAAGTGGCAGAGAAAGTGAGAGTGTGTGTGTGAACGGGAGAGGCAGACGCAGAGGAGGGGGGAGCATGTGAGAGAAAGTTTGAAGCAGAGAGGCAGATAGAAAAAGTGAGAAATCTGATATGGCTCAGAGTTTCTGCTGCCTCGCTCTGCAGATGGAGGTGAATGTAAAACAGAGTCTACTGTTGGTATCTGGGGGTATCAACAGTCCAGATGTGAGGAAAGTTAATGCCCATCTGTCTGTCTGCTCTACTTTTCCCCTGCTCTAACATGCTGTACTTTTCAAAATGCTCTTGCTGCATTCAAACACCACATCCTTTATCACCCGGCCAGGGTTGGATACCTCAGAGTGGGCTCAGAAGCAAGCAGCATACACTGGGCTGCTGCTGTTGTTTTAGCTCTTTGTATACCCCATTGGTTTTCATTCAGCCTCTGCATTTTCTCACAGCTCATTTTAGATGTGTGAGCCTGCGTGGAAATATTCAAAAAACACACCATCTTCAGTTTAATGAAGCTGGGAGAAAAGACAACACTAAAAGCTACTGGTCTCGTATGATCTATGCAAAGTAAAAGGGCTTTTCCAAACAGAAAACAGTAGAAAGCTAATCTTAGACCTTTTACTTTTTTGGCACGAAGAATTAGACCCCTATGAGGATTGACATCGATTAATGACATTCTAAGAACAAAATATGATTCCATGAACAACTAGGCAAACAAGGAACCTTCAAAATGTAACAAAATATAAACAGAACAATCATATACCATATAATTACAGGGATACTATGTGTATAAACCAGTTATAAGTTAATTAGGGCTCTCCCTGTAGGCTAGATTAAAAAAAAAAAACTAACTGATTTCAAGCTTCTTTGTATACTGGTAACTGCTGTACATTTAAGTTAAATATGGAACATTCACTATTTTAAAGCACTGATTTTCCTCATAATTTTGTAGCGAAGTGCAATACAAGCATATCCAAGCAGACCTCTAATTACTTATTAACTGATTTGATCCATATTCACTGCTAGAACATCAGTTCAAAGCTGCAATCTTTAAGGCAGATAAGAACTTTTTTGCTTTTTAATGAAAATTAAGTCTAAATCACAGTCCTTGATCATATAAATTCAGGTGCTGCATAGTCTGTACATCTTACTGCCAACAAAAAAAGCCAAAGTCATAATCTGGGAGCAAAACATACACGACCCTACTGGCTAAAAAAAAAAGTGTTTTGTGATAAGAAAGAAAGCAGGACTTGCACAGACTTTAACTTTGCCTGCAAATGCATCATCCTTCAGTCTCAAGTCATTATGCGCCACCCAGGTTTGTGAACATAAAGGTGTTGTATGCAGGATATTGATGGTATGTCACCTCACATTTCCTTTGGTCCCATCGTCCTACATTGTGTTGTCCAGGATATCTAGTTTTAAATAAATACAGCTCTGGATGGCAAGTGAAAACAATTGTAAGTAAAGTAGAATAGATCAGATCAAGACATTGTCCAGCAGCTCACCGTTACGTTTTAATGCTTAAAATCTTTTACTTTGTGATGGTACAATCCATGCAGGTCTATGTGAATGTTGAATCCCACTTTTGAGAGTTACCTTTTCATGGTGCTCAATGAGGATTTCCACCACAATGTTCTGGAACTTGAGATCCATGATGGCAGCGACAGTCTCCTCCTGTGGCCTCATTAACGTAGGTCCAAACACCACACCGAGGTTGGCCACAGTCATCAGATTCTGTTTGCTGTGCGCTGCCACACTGAGGAACACAACAATTCATTATAAACATTTTAGCTCGACTTCACAAACTCAAGAGAGAGACTGTCAGGAAAAATACCCGTAAAACACCAAAATCTTCAAAAAAAAAGTATATGAAGGCAATAACTAAGCCACATTCACTTAAATATCAAATAAATGGACTTGGATTGCCAATTATAGCCTTATTAAATTGAACTATTGATATGGCCTCAGCATCAGTTACTGCAGTACCTCCACGAATGACGGAGCCCTTTCCCATCTCCGCCCTTGGGTTAAAAACGCTGAACCTGAAAACTCTCGCCAATCCAGGCCAGCAGCTTCCACGATAGTTTTCTGCCATCAGATTTTGATGTGCGAGGTACTACAAACAGGACAGATGGATGTCTCTTACATCCACTTCAAAACTGGGGCATTTTCAGTAGATGACACTTTATCTTAGGTGGTCCAAAGTGGGGAAGACCTTTATTTGAAGTTTCCAGGACACATGGAGAAATTTCACACTCAAAATATGATGATATGTGCCGCAGCTGTACAGAGATAGTTTAAATAGCTTCAAAGGATGCCTTTGAAGACAAAAAACACTGGTGACAACTCACATTTATAACATCTCTGAAACCATTTCAGATAGGAGTGTGAAATTCTGGCTTTGCTTCCTTCCCCTGCAGGACATGCACACATGCCAACTTCAGAAAAATATTCGGGTCTCCAGTCTGGAGAATTTCACGCTGGATAATCCAAATTCAATTTCAATAGCGCTGCCTTTTTACCAGAGCCTGATTCTGCAGCGGGTTTCTATGAAATAAGATCCACCAGACTTTAACTGCCTCAGGGATGAGGGATTATTTACTTATCTTAAATTTGCTCATATTTAGTTTATAAAAAGCTTTCTGAGGTAAAACCTTGTAATGTTAGCTAACATTATTATTTTTTTTTTTTTTAATTCTTCCCATTCAACCTCACAAATGCAGTGATTCATAATCGTGGTTCATCCTTGGCCGGGTACACTACCGTCAAGGGTAAGCTGGATTTGAGAGGTTTGTGGTTCAAAAAAACTACCCACCTGTATGTGAAATACACTTTACAGGTGGGTTGTAAAACATGATAATATTGATGGTAACACACCTTCTCGTTATCATCACTAAACATGTTAGGTTTATACACAAAAATGATGCAAGAAAAGTTTGAGGCACAAGTGGCATAAATTTTCTTACCCAGCAGTCACTGAGTAGACAGAGAAGAGATGGAGTGACAGCAGGGATGGGGGAGTGAAGAGAGTGGGAGTGAGGGAAATTGAGAGAAAAAGCATGCGGAGTGAGAATGAGGAGACAGACATGGAGAGAGGAAAGAGAGAACCGAGAGATGGGAGGTGGAGAATGAGTGAACTATGACCACTCACTTGGCCAGATGCTTCATAAGCAGCCCGAGGACTTGTCGATTCTTCTCTGGTAGTTTGTGGACCAGGCAGTGGACGGCTTGGATGCGGGACTCAGGACTACCACCCTCTGTTTAAAACACACAAATAGGCGTGTATTCATTTTAAAACTATTGCACAAGGGATTCTCGGAGCTCCTAATGTGGCGAAAAGCCAACGCTCCTGAAATGCAATGTTACACTTTATTACAAATTTAAACTGATTAAGCAACGCTGCATACACTTTTGATCCAAGCGGGTAGCAAGTAAGATTTTAAGGTAAAGATATACCGAATAAGTGTGAGCCCTTTATTACTTTAAAAGTCTCCAAAACTGTATTTTAAGTAATCTTATGAGTTAAAAAAAAATAAGCAAAAGCCATATATGACTTTAAGTACACTATAATGACAAGCTATCAACCTTAAAGGTGTAAGGGATTAAGCATTAAAGGAAGATACATTTCTGTTCAAACAAATTAAGAAGAGGTGTGAAGGTAATATGCGTATTGAACAGTGAATTTGGCAGGAGGAACCACTATGCTGGTGGGAGAGATAGCTTTACGTTACTGTCTCTGTCGTGTAAAAAGGTTGTGTTGAAACCGCCAAGATCAACCTTTAAACATTTCCTCACATACGAGCATCTGACCGCCCACACGGTAACAAAACACACAGGCACACAAAATATCATTACTATGGGAACGACGAGGATTCAAACATGGAAAAAGCTTCTTATGGATGCTGTCATCCATCAAAAAAATATCCATTGCTAATCCATTTTTTCCCCTTCGTTATGAGGGCATTGCGCGCTCCTGATAAAAATGTCAACCTGATCCAATTATAGGACTTGTTGTAATAAGATTCAAGTTCATCTGGCTTAAAAAAAAAATAAAAAAGAAATAAAATTCAAACAGAAATTATGTTACGTGGGTGGAAAACTATGTCTTTTTGTTGTTGAAGGTTACTGGATAATTTTGATCCCAAACCCGCAACGACTTATTTAGCTTTACATTTAGTGAAATGTTAAGCAAGTACTGTATCAAAAGGGACGTGAGCTCCCACAGACTTCCACAATGTCCAGCGCCAGTAATACAACGTTATAAAACAGTCAAAGGCTTCAACAACTCAAAGTCGCAAAAAAATAAACATAAAATAATAAATTTAAAAAAAAATAACTCACAGTTTATTATCAGACTGTGCTATACTTGAGACTGAGAACCACTCGCTTCTTTCCAAAATAAGATTAGCACACAGTTTAAACAGAAAATTGTTCAAATGTTCATTTGACCCATTTCTTTGCATATTTCAACAATGTCCTGATCACTTTCAGATAACGCATACAAACACAGTAAAAACTGCATTTCGCCTTACTTTTCTGACAGTCTGCACCGTGGTGAAGAGTTGATATGTGAGGTGGTGAAACTTACTGGCAGGGCTGATGAACTCTTTGTAAAGTCCGTAGGTCATCAATGGCTCAGGAAGGCTCCTTCGCAGAGACGATCACAATAAGAAAGATAATGGGGGTGCAGAGGGAGATTTGAAGTGAGCAGGGTGGACAGGAATAGCTGGCACACTGTTTTATAGGGTCTGCTTGCAGCATTGATTAATGTGACCAGGACATGGGGGTGGAATTAGAAGGTGCGTGCGTAGAGATAACCAAGTTCACCCGAAGCTATTTTCAAACTGCGGCTGGATCGTGGTCAAAGGGATGTGACCTCGTTTGACCCAGCTTTATTCCCAGCATATCAAACAAATGATGCAGCATGGATTTGCTGATACTGTACACAAGGTTTAAATAGTACCAAATTTCACAAATATTGGCTGCTGAGTTAGCACTAAGTAGTTAACCCTAGTCAGTGGTTTACTTCAAAACTGGCAGCAGAACGTCAGGCGCCTCAACAGCAACATCTGAGCGATTTTTGTTGGCAGTAACATTCTAGTCGCTCTGGAAGTCTTTTGTTTTGTTAAAAACCTACAAACATTCTGGATACAAATCTGATTCTGATTCCACTTTTCATATCAAAGTAATTCACTTGCACATCTCCTTGTAGCTACAGATACACAGCAGAAGGGAACTGTTAAAGTCTTCATGTGTAATCAAAACAAACCCCCTTTTACATCATGTAAACAAGAACAAAACAGGACTCGTATCAGCATCAATAATCTAACTCTCTGTATCTAAGATGGCAATTTAAACTTCTTTGAAGACATTTTTGAAAAGATGTAAAGAAACTTTAAAAAGTGCAACACACAAAGACAGTAACATCCTGGAGACACAGATCAAACATCACAATTATAAACTGATTCAAAATCTATTTTAAATATATTTTAAAATACTGCTGCTGGTTTATAAATCTGTGAAATACGTCTTTGACCTCCTGGTCTATTATGAACCAACCAGAACCTTCAGGTCGTCAGGGTCACGCCTGCTTTCTGTACCCAGGGTCAGAACCAAAGACGTTGAGGCAGCGTTCAGCTTTTATGCTCCTCACCTGTGGAACAACCTCCCAGAATGCATCAGGGCTGCTGAAACGTTCAGATGCTTTAGGTCAAGGTTGAAAACCTTCTTATTTACTGCTGCATTTTAGTAATATACCACAACACACTATAATCCTCATCTGCATCTTCACTTGCATCTCATTTGTTTAATCATTTTTAACTTATGTCTCTGTCTTTAATTTCTGCTTTTAAACTTTTTTTTACTTTTTAAATACATGTTTTTATATTTCTATATACAGTACTTTGAATTGTCATGTACATTATTGGCATCTTTTTCACAAAGAGAGAAAGCATGAATAATATTAAATAATACAAGAAAATAATAATAAAATGAAAGTTAAAACAAGCTAATTCTTTTTATTTTTTTTTTTGTTTTGGTAGCAAATAGCAATACGGTTTTTGATCTAAAGCTGCTCCAAAACAGAGTCAGGTGCATGTGCAGCAGGCCTGACTGTAAAACATAAATCCAACGACAAGCATCCAGGGAGGTCTCCGTTAGGATCACAACTCTGCTACTTCTTTACATAGTAGCCTCTTTTTTTTTCTTTTTTTTCTGCATTTAGTTTTAAACTGTTGTAGTTTCCCTTTAAACCCATCTTAACAAGCAAAATCAATTTAATATGCATGTAAACAATTTGGTGTTTAAACAAATCTGTCTTAACTTCTTGCTGCCAAACACTCTTGAGCCTGGAACGTAATTTGTTTAAACGCGTAACAGCTTTGAATAATACAGTCTGATGATTTAAAGTGCACTCAAAAAATATGAATTACTTTAAGCTGGTAAAGTAATGTTAGTCCACTTGAATAATGCTGCTGCTATACAACTATAGAATCAAATTAAACAATCTTACTCTGACGTGTAATGTACAATACCTAATGAATAAAAATATATTCTGAGAAACCTTTAAATGTCGTTTAATTTAACATGCAAAGCTATTTATTTTGGCTTCAAGTGATTTAATGTAGCTTCTTAATGCTTACATTCATCAGACTGTTAACTACAACCATCCAAACAATTTCAATTGATGGGTTTAAAAGCTTGATAAAACTCAAGTCCCTGCCTGCTACTAATGTGGTCGACAATGAGGTAGGAACATTTTAGAGGATTCCCGAAATCCAACGGTTTCTGTGTTCAATCTGAATTTTGTCCGGAGGTCCAGCCATCAGTTCCCAAGGTCTGCCTGTGTATCACATTATCTGGGTGGCAAGTTGTTACTATATTAGCCATAATTAGATTTATTTTAAGGGAAAAACAACACTCGAATTGAAGGATATCAGGAGTCCTTCCAAAATAAGAGCCAGTTTAACATCCCATTATTGCCTCTGTCTTTATCATCGAAGAATCAAATCTTCATGAATTCTCTTACAAATTCCAGACCAAGTTCCAAAGAGGAAACAAGTATGCCTACAAAGCTTTTTAGCCTCCAGACAGCTGCTTTACTGACCTAAAACAAACAAACACTGGCAACATATCAGTAACGCAACACCTTTGAACGTTAAAGCAGTACACGCACCTCAACCATAGTCAGCCACTATGTCATTACATACAAAACTCCCATTAAGTAAAGTGTTTCCTTAAACAGTGTTGAAAATGATACGGTTGCCATTTACGGTTCTGCATCGTCCACTTTTTCATACAAATCTTTACGAAGTTCATTGCTCGCTAAATGTCCTCAGTACAAGTTCGCTCTAAGCCTACAGCTTTTCCTTCCTGCCACGTACACAGTTGAAAATACTTCAACCTTGGAAACGCAGTCACAGTCCCCCCCCCCCCCCCCCCCGACCACGAAGAATTAGGAGATGGGCTGGACTATATCTAAACCCTGACAATAATGGTGGAAGAGTCCCTGATGCTGGCTGTCACTGATGGTCATTTTAGCAATATCAAACACTAGATAATAGAGCTTTACAAACACGGTGGTACAGACAGTAGACCTCTCCAGAATTAACTTAAAAGTTACACCAGACACATTAAACAGTATTTGAAATAATCACTCAACGACAAATAAATGACACTACTATTATCAATGCCAACAACTGCTGTGCAGAGCGAACGGCTTACACATATGGCTGACTTGTATATGACAGTAACTCAACGGGTCCTCACCTCAGATAAAGCTTTAGAGCACTTGTTATTGTCTTCACGTCCCAGTCTTCACTGAGTGACAGATCCACTTCGTTGCTCTTCTCATCTAAAAGAATCATTCGAGAAATCAACACTACAAAATCTCATTGACAATTATTAACACTAAGAGGGATACATTCAGATTATTTATGGCCAACAACTGTGTTACTTTGTGGAAGCCCTAGAAAGTCCAAACATCTAATATAAATATGTAACTTGTAATTAGCCATAGGAGGATAAAAGCCTGCTACTAGCCTCGGGGGAGCGAGCGTAGTCCCAGGAGATGTGGAAGGAAGCTGCCGCTTCGGTGGAGGGCTGTTGGTTCTATACTCATTAGAAGTTTAATTAATCCCTCACTATTTCGCTCCTCCAAAGGGACTCCAGGCGTGCATTATGCTGAAAATTCAGGGCCTTCAGTAACACCTTAAGTAACCTCTAATGAACACCGCAGGATGTAGAAGTACTATATGTAAGCGATGTGTCTTGAGTGAGATGCACGCGTAGGACTGTGCACAACACTTGTGTCACCACACTGACATTAGCTTCATTGCCAGTTGGTGGTTTGTCATTATTGTTATTTTCCTTATTTCAGCTATGCACTGCAGGCAGAAGGATTGTGAAATTATCAAGCTGGACCATCCAAAATGGGAACTTCCCAATGTCAAATTACGAAAGTAGATATCCGTAGTGAGGTGAGTCAGTGCGTAAGATAAAGATGTGGAATGCTTTTATCGCATAACTATTAAAATATGACTTGTATTACTTAACTTTGTCACTAAACCCCTGCGGAAGTAGGAAATGTGCATCATGACACATCACTGAGACCGGAATAATTTCCAACAATCGAGTACCATTACAAAGGCCAAGTGTGTCTTTCTGGTCATCAAATCCTCTTTCCACAGTGCTTTTTTTGAAGGAGACACCGATGTATGTTTGTTGTCCATCAGCTGTCTGCTTGTAAATACAGGGGTCGGGACAGGCGCTACAGTGCAGCGCTCCACTTCTGAGACACTGCTGTCACTCAGCTAATTCTGAAACACCAGCTTGTCACCTGCAAATTTACAGTAATACAAAATTGGGCACCCTTTGATCTGCCTGTATGAATGACCAAAGGGGATCGTCAGTGATTTAACAGGGGCATTGAGATGCATATTGCGTGATGGATGCTTGTTGGTTGTTGCTTGTTGCCTCCTGGCTCAAATCCTGGCAGAGGCTTGCATGTTCTCCATGCCTGCGTGGGTTTTCTCTGGGTACTTAGGCTTTCTCCCACAGACCAAAAACGTGTATGTCAGGTTATCTGGTGATTCCACGTTGCTTATAGAAGTGACTGTGACCATGTGTGGTTGTTTGTCTGCAGCGGACTGAAACCTGTCCAGAGTTTAGCCCTCCCTTTTCCTGAAGACAGCTGGAACAGGCTCCAGCAGGTCCTCATGACCCTGAATAGCATCAAATGGCTGTAGATGGCTTGATAGCTTTGTTAAGAGGACTACTGATCTAAATATAATGAGCTGAACTTAAGCCAAATAAAGAAAAAAAAAAAGTGAACTTGACATTTATAACCAAACAATCTAAAATGATGTTGTACAATGAGTATGAAAAAGAAAAAGAGGCGAGAAAAAGCAAATGAAGATGCACCCCAGCAATGACTCCTAACTTTGTTTTAAAAAAACGTCTAGTAAAACTGTGTCCATTTGCTCTGCTGTTGTCACTTCCTTTGTATTTAAGTTACGGCCAACCTGACCTTTCAAGTGCTTTGTCACCTCTTTAGCATCCAGTATTGCTGCTCACAGCTACTTGACATATGGTTAACAGAAATCACTAATAACTTTCGGATGTTGGATTTGTGAAACGGCCAGGGCTTCAGGAATCAGTCAACAAATTCAATCATCTCCGTTATGAAAAATTCAGGGATGCGGAGCCTTGGCATTGACGTGTTGTATAAAACCACACATCTGTCACAGACAGACAGTGTCACGTCTTCCCAGCTCAGTGGTAAACGCTCATGTGTAACTGCAATGCAGGACAGGAACAGCTGGGGGCAGTGTAGTTTTCATAGTGGGCCAAGTTAACTGGACTTAGCGCTAAAGAAAAAGAAAAACAAATTTGAACCGGAAAAACCTTCTTACTATGTGGTGGCAGAGCTAAACAACACCCGTCACATCAATCGATCAATCATACGTCCAATATTTGACCAGATTGCCTGAGGTATTTTCCAACCAGAAAGTCAGTGGGGCCATCAAAAACTGCTTTAAGATACTGCTCTAGTCCAAGTCTAAGTCCAACATATCTCAAACGAATAAGTTTTCACATATGGACACATCACTCAGTGTTAAATTCATCCGTGGCCATAAACTTATATTTAATGATATAATCTGATATGTAGTGAATGACTTAACCTTAGATTTACCCACTCTACACTATTGTATTAATATTACATCATGCTAAAATTTTAGAAACTTTTTCAAGCAAAAAACGCCACAGACTCTCCTGCCGGTCTGACTGGATCACGGAGATAAAGAGCAGCTCCCTTTAACAGTCTTCTTCCTCTGATAGCGCTGCCTTGTTATTCAGTAGGTTCTGTAATGTGATGGGAGTTTGCTTTTTCTTTGAATCAGTCTGTCTTCATTGATTGGACTGTGGCCATTTAGTGGGCAAGAGAAGAGAAGGAGGAGTGGGACGAGTTTAAAGCTTGTTTCGCCCACTTACTGTGAACTACAAGAAATGTTTGTGAATGTGTCTGTGTAGAACAAACGCTACATTTGCTGTGCATATAAGTTATTTCACAGAGGAATCATTTGCAAACCCTTTAGTGCAGATGAAACATGTTTTGGTTTTTTCATTCACAACAACATGTGCAGCATCGACACTGGAGATAAAATATTTGATAATATATTCAGACTGTAGGAAAAAAAACAAAAAAAACAACGACAACATGAAATTAAACAGTGCAGCGATGGAGTGTACAGCATGAGACAGCAGGTTGGGGGGACTGGAAGGTTTGAGAGAGGAACTGAGAGAGTCTGGCGGCTGCCCGAGTTCGTTGTCATTCTGAACACAGAGCTGAAAGTGAGCTGGTGTCTGCTGGAGACAGCAGGAAACCACAGAGCAGACACGGAGCTATAGAAAGGACAGAGGACAAGCTCTGCAGGAAAAGAGTTGAGTGAAAGGGAATCAAGACAAGTGAGAGGCATAAAGGAAATTGAGAAAGGCAACTGACAGAATGAGTCTGCCACAAGCACAGGAGAGCCTTTTTTAGTGGTGTGTTGATGAAAAATAAACCCCAAAAAGCACCTGAATACAAATAAGATGACCCCGTCTGATTGTGTGGGGGGTGTAAATCTGAATGAAAGTGAAGCAAGGATTCACACTGGCACTTGTTGCACTTCAGAAAGACTTGGTAAAGATAAGTTGAGTCATGCAATGACTGTCAGTCACGATCTTTTGAATATCACGCCGAACAAAGACATCCATTGTATGAGCACAACGTTCTGGGAAAACTGAACCTCATCTAGATGGAGGAAAACTATAACTTGCAAACAAACAATTTTACAGAGAAGAGAAATGAAGAGCTAACTTACCAATCATCAATAACAACAGCTTCTGGACCTTGGAGCTTACCCCCCCAACTCTGTACAGGCCTTGGTCATTAATACCTAATAAGTAATAATCATAACAACATGCAATAAGACACAGTAATGACAGAAAGACAGAGATCTCTGTGTGGAGATTATATTCTGTACGTATAAATATTCTTGTACTTTTAGCCAAGATCAGTGTTATAGATAATAATTTGCATGAAGAAATAGGAAGAACTAGGTCAAAAATCATTTCACTTTCATGCAAGCAAATCAATTAGAATATGAGAGCTTTAATTTGAACAGAATTTCTATATATATGGTACACACTGCCTGCAGTACCTGCAACTACACTTTTAATTCAATATTGGGAAAAGTGTGCCCCCTTGTGTACAACTAAAGACACTGCACATATGATACTTATTACACAAGGACTGGCTTTAGTCTTTAACATTTAAAAAAAAAATAAAAACACTACAATTTTATGTGAACATATCCACATTTACACAAAAAGGTTTAAATTAATCTCACCTCTTGTTTCTATCGCAGTGATGGAATTCTTCACAAAACTTAAACCCACATCATCCAACTGGGCATCAACTAAACATAAAATAAGCAAAAATAGAAAGCTTAAAATGTGGCAACATTTGAAGTTTCTGAACTTCTTTTTGAATTTTCTGTCACAAACACCATAGCGGATTCAGGGGAGACTTACTTCCTCGTTCTTTGGAAAGAGTCCTCCCAAGGTAGCACCCGATCTGATAAAATAACACCAAAAATTAAACATGAAATGATATTGGCTTACAAATAATCCAGATGCTTCATATAAATATAGTAATTTATACATTTGTGCAATTATCCTAAAAGTTAAATCTTCTATAAGAATGCATTTAAGCAGTGCAACAGTAAAGATAATTGAAGCCTGTGTGTGGTAGATGATGACACTGTGGAGGCTGACTCACAGGATCCTTCCCACCCATGGCGTGCATCCAAAACTTGTGGTCATCCTCTGACAGGGCCTGCACAGTAAGCACCGTCCCTGGCCTGGGACAGAGCCATTACACATTAGCATTAGGAAAGCCTTAGGAGGAACAGTACAGCAAGACACTGAGGCACACCACCGTCAATATAAAAACGTCCAATGTGCTTAGTGTTCTTGTAAACAAAAAAGCATGGCCTGCCAAGGGCACATGCACCTTGGATGTGTTTCAAGTTCAAATATGAACCCTATTAGTCTTACCAGCTAGTCTATGACACATACAATCATGTAGGGCCAGAGGGATATCAAATTACTTATTGCAGTAAAAATGGATGTGGACACTCAAATTCCCCATTCTAAATCGGGGGTGTTGCTCTTCTATAAATACTAAAGGGAAAGGGGCAGGGCATAGTTGAGCTGTGTGACAGAATGGGGTATGTGTTACTGCAGGTCATGACAGGCCCTGCTACAGCCCTCTGCAATCCAAAACACAGAAAAAAAAGGAACTGTGTGCAGATGAAGTCTTGAGTGAGTGTCATAATGTAGCGGTGGTTGAGCTGTGAGTTCTGTAGCTGCTGGGGAAGCACTACCGCTAAATATTCATGCAGCAGTCACCCCGAGTAAGATTTTCAAATCAAACCACATGTGTCACATCCGTGACATTGTGAACGTACCGATCCGTTATGTCCAGGTCCAAACAGAACCTCCTGTCCAACACGTCTGTCGTTTTGCGGACACATGATTTGAGGGTGACGGACTCCGTCTCGCCCTGAAAAAAAAAAGATTTTCACGTTCACATTTGCAATCTTTTTGGTGAACGAACAAATAAGACGAAGTGATTGAGACAGCTTAAATGTGTGAATTAAAAGCCAACGCTGAAGTTGATAACTTACAATCTTTCCACCTGATCTGTGGTCAAAAGTCACCATGTGCAGGATTTTCTGCTCTTTGACAAACGTACAGTAGCGCTTGACCCAACTTGACCCAAAAGGAGGTGGCCCTAAAAAAAAAAAAACATTTAACACAATAACTTTACAAATCCGTTTTTCTTGGCACAGTTGTGAACGTTTATGAGAAACAGTGTTCTAACATTCCCATGCAACAGGAACAAGAACATATGATTTAATGAGTGAAATACAAAGTGTTTAAATAAAAAAGGGACCCTATAGTAACGACACACATCAGCGTTGCCGTTTCATACGAACATCATCAGGGGCGTTTTAATCGTTTACAAAAGTAAGTGAAAGTGGAACGAAAAACACCCCCTACTCGGATTAGAGCGGACTTTATTTGCAGGCTTTGCTTACATTCGTGCCTTGAGTGCATGATTACATATTCAGATAATATCTACGCCGTACGTTTTTCCTGTACATAGAGGTAGCCTTCACAACTGATGGAGCTCGTCTGTCTGTAGTCTTGGGGTGCCTCTCTGATCCTCTTCATCAGCTCGAACACTTCAGATCGCGTGCCCTCAAATCGACTCCTGGTCTGGGAGGAAGAAGAAGCAAAAATATGCTCAAAGAACTGACTTTTCTGATGCTCCGTTAGATGACCTTGAAAATGAAAAGTCAAATACTCCATCAGAAACGCCTTTAAATCCCGTGACATTTGATGAATAGCATGCAATAATCTAAAAGTAAGAATGAAACTGAGCAGAAACCAAACGCCTGCAGATTTTTCCTTTTCTTTCAGATAAGCAGGCAGTAAAACCAAAACGAATCCACTGTTAGACCTTCAACTGACAGAAGTGGAGGCAGTGGCACAAGGCTGTTTTTTTTTGTTTTGTTTTTTTTATTTGAAGTTTCAGTGGATTTTCTTTTACTTTTGTAAGAGCATGAAAACAGAGTCAATCTTCATCTAAATTACCAATATGATGAGAAAACTTGAGAAAACATTTCTTACATTTTGAATATTGATTTGCAGTGCCCTTTTATAATGATCAAAGTCGTTGGCGAGCTCAAAGCCCTGGTGATAAAAGGTGAAGACTGTCTGAAAAAAGGCCAGCATCTAAAAGAAAGAAATCAGAGATGTAATTCTAAAGAACCAGCAGGGGGGAGAGGGGTGGAGGGGGGCGCTTAAAACACCATCCACACATTATGACACAATATGACTCAAACATTTTATCATTTTCATGCAAGACTCAAACTGATATTTACAAGATCAGATGTAAACACCTCTTCCCTGAAGCACCACTGTGCTTAAAGAAACGCGCAACAAAATTCAAAGGCCTCATTTTCCCTCTTAAGTTTTTTTTTCTCTGCCCCAAAAGTTTGAGCAGTCTTACTAAACTAAGTCTGCAACTTCCAAAGCTGAAATCCAATTAGTACAAATACATTTGTTTTTGCAATGTCTTAAAAGAGTCCCTCACTAATCTGCAATGGATACACAGCTATACACTCTTAAGTGTATACTTTGAAAAACAACTATTTGATTTACTCACAGGTTCCACGCACTCAAACTTTTTTCTCTCTTGAATCTCCTGTAGTTTGCACACATAATCCAGCGACTCCTCCTGAAAATGATGTCTCATGGTTTCCACCTGGACGTCTGCCTGGAAAGGTGGAGAACACACAACATAACAATTATAACCACAGATGCCTGCGTGGAAGCAGAGACGAAATACTCCGTTGGACTTCAGTTTGGGAAACTACAAGTATCAGCAGTAGATAGATTATTTTCAGCTATTGAAGTGAAGGTAATAAAACATTCTTAAACAGGTCTTCAGCTGTATTGTGTATAAATTATACAACATTATCCTTTGACTCTCTGATTCAGATGAAGAAAGGGCATCACATGCACATAAATGATTAATTAAAAAAAAAAAAAAAAAAGAAAGAAGAAATCCTACGGAAGTGCAAACGGGGATGATCCCTCTTCAAGGACAGGAAGAAGCGGAAGCAGTCACAGTCAAAGTGAACTTGAGCGTCATCCAGACATTAAAACACATATTCATGGCAGAATGAAACTGTGTTCCTCTCAGGTCGGCGTGCCAGTGACTGAAGTAATGATGCACACTAGGTCAAGTCAAATAATAGGATTATAACTCATAAATCTAAGTGCATAAATGCATTACCTGTACCTGCTGGGGATGCAACAATTCTTATACCTAATTTGACACCAAAACCAGGCTGTTACATATGTTATATCAGTGCAGAAAATCAGTTGTTTCAAAAAGGCTCATTTCCTTTCTACTGCTGCTGAATGTGCAGCTTACGTGAGGTGCACCAAGTCTTGAACTCATAAAACTGAAGAGAACAGATCAACCTCATGGATCTGCCTGTTACCTGATGCCAAGTCCAGATATTTGGACAATATCCGGTAGGAATAACGGAACAGCGCAACCATTTTACACGCCTGTGTTTTACAAGATCACAAGAAAGCAGGAGTCTTTCAAAGCTGACACTCGCTAAAATTAAAAGGTAAATACTGAATATATCAATTATTCTAACTCTTGATGAACTCCACTGAAGATGAACCAATTAATCTAACCTGTCTCTCCTTAGAATTCCCTCACAGAGCACATCTAATCAGCAGATGCATCCTTCTTGAACTGAAATAAATTATATGTCATTCATTTCTAAACTAAAATGATATTGTTAAAGAATATATTAGAACAGAGAGCTGTTATGTAATGCTGTTATGGTGGGAAAAATACAGTGCACCAGAAGTGTTGAGGAATGAAACAGCTGGAAACATTTGATTGCACGTTGTGTTGTGAAGCCTGTGCAACATCATTTTTCTGCAATAAGCTCCACAGTCGCCGGAAAAGCCCAAAACAGGGACAAAAGCCTTCTGCGTCAAGTTTTTGACAGTTTCTTTGAGTCACCTGCTCTGATGCTCCTCCAACAGATGACTGCAAATAAAAAAAAAAACTGCATTCTTTTTTTGATATGACACGTCTCACTGCAAATGCTGAAGGATGTCAGCATCCTCAAGATGTGCAGCCTGCACCTGCTTATTATTAGCATGAGTGCTGCATTTCCAGTCAAATCTGCAAAAAAAAAAAAAAAAAGCATCTTCACAACTGTAGGTCTCCACTTCTTCCCCCAATATAGAACTAACGTTCAGCTTTTACCATTCACTTACTTTTACTGCACAGCTATTCAGTCTCACTAAGTGTGGCCTGTTTGGAGATATCAAACAAAGGCATCCTGTCAGTAATGTCTACTGTCTGGATGAGAACGGGCTTGCTGCCCTATAAAAATGATGGGATCTTCATCTCCAACCCCATGATGGGTGAGCCCTGAAAAGTCTGCATTTCTTAATGATAAATGAATTACATATTTCTTTTTTTTTTTAAATATTACCAGATAAAAAGGCAGGATGTCTTTTACAATACTAGATTCTTGTTCAGACTCAACGTCTTGTTCTGACCCCCCCCCCTCCCTCAAAAAAAAGAAAGGAAAAAAAAAAGCTGGTCTGTGGAGACCTTCAGGTTTCCAGGGTCGACACCATCTGGACCTGCATCCTTTTTTCCAGTAGTCTCTCCAGCTTCCTCGTCACCTGACTGCCGGAGACAGACAGGTGGGAGGAAGAGCCAGACAGGCTTTAGCATTTCCTGGTCTGTGGGAATATGATGATGGGGCTGTTGAGATCCGTGACTGAGGAACAGGGTGAGGCTGTAGAGGTGCGGCAAGCGAGCAGTGGGCCACAGTAATGTGAGACGTTGCTCGGCTGGGGATAGTTTCTTCCTGCGTGGGTTCATTTTTTTCAAGAAATGGAACAAATACATGGCCTCAAATAACACAGTTTAATTTTTATCCGAGTTATGTTGTTACTGTATATTTGTATGATGACAAGATTGTTTAAACAGTGTGTACTTAACATCAAGCACAGTTAACGTTAGATCTAATTTAGGCCCCATTAAACAGGAAATCACCAGGGTGACATACTGGGTTCAACATTATATTCACTGTTCAGCAAGCTGATGTAACAGCAGATGAAATACTGATACCGTTCGTGATTTGAGTTGCTGTGAATGAAGGTCTATGCATGTGTACGGTGATGCTCGTGCCATCAACTCTTGTGTAATAAAAGCCAAAAAGACAAGAACAGCTTATGGAAATGATTTTCATAGATTGAGCTTTTGTCACTTTTGGATGAGGATGATGAACTCTAAACGTAAATTGTTATTTTAGTGAGGAGATAACCGCTCCACCACCTGTAGGAAGCCGCGACTGGTCTTACTGGTAGAGAACAAACGAATACAGTTCGTTTTTAAAGCAACTGAGGACAACCGCTGCTGCAAGGAATGTCAGTGGAAACTCACCAGGTCCACACCAAGTTGCGTGGCAAAGCTCTCCTTCAGAGCACCAGAGACAAACACAAGCTCAAGAAAGTTTCTGTTTAAATCCAACTATTTGTCAGAATGATTAACAAGTCAGCATGCTATAACTGTCAGAGAGTTTAGGCAAAGGTAAATACCTCTTGTAGTTGTGGCTCCTTTTTCTTTGCTGACAAATTCAGAAGCTTTTCAAGAGAGCTGTAGTACTTCTCAGTTTCTTTTTCATACCTTTTCCTTTCCACCTTAAGTGAAAGAAAAACAATTTAGAGGAACAGAAAAACACTTTATTATTATTATTGGGGTCAAGGGGACATACACAATCTAGACTGAAGTGTGCATTACAGTTCAGAAGATACTAATCATTATTGTTACCCGGTTAAACCAACAGATCTACAAAGATCAAACATAGTGAGGAAAACGATAATAAACTGTTATACATTACCCTTAGTGCTCCAAGTTGCTCTTTCCTAAACTTCTCTAGAGGTTTCATTAAAGTTTCTGTGATGTTTCTCATCTAAGGAAAGAAAACATAATCATTCAAATTAAAAAAAAATAAAAAAAATCCTGTCATTACCATCATCTGAAATGAAGAGGGGCTGCTATTCATAACTTTTTGGCATCTGGGGGTGCTGCTTTTTAGCTGGTGCCAGATCAAACTTTTTTTTGTTTAGGGTTATTGGGTTGTTGGTCAAACACTGAAGAATGCTCCTATGTTCAACTTTGTTAGCTGGGGGTTTATTTAATGTGCATTCTGTTTTTTGTTGGTTTTTCTTCTAAACAGCACTTTTTATCCAGCCTCTCTGCACTTTGTGCTCGAGCTTTCAACGTCCCCGCTCAAACTATACAAGTCAGTCTAAGGGTCATCATGTTGCAGTCATGGTAAATGATGCACCAAGCCCTCACAGAGAGCTACATTATAGCCATTACATGTAAGTGTGTATTTGATCCACTTCAAATGAAGACTACTGCATTTCTATAAAAAGGTGAACGATTCCTCAGTGCGGTACTGCAATCTCAAAAGTGACACACTAACATTCTGTTACTTCTCTATACCGAAAAATGATTTATAGTGAAACATAAAATTTGATACAACCCATTTACTATGTTGTAAGTTCATAGTAAGATTCCTCTGCTGCTTCTGCTGTGCTGACGGCAGGACATGTCTGTGCATGCATTCCCTTTTCCTTACTCTGCACATGAGATCATCACTCTCTGCTGATCAGTACTTACCACTGTGGTCTGAGCGTGGTACAACAGTCATCTCAGTCAGCGGATGATGACAGGTTCTCACCCCATCCTTCAGAAACTACACTTAGGTAATATTACAGGATTAAGTGCACTGTAAACTGTGCCCATCTACCTAGAGGAGTATCACTGATGATGTATGTTTTTATTCAAATAAACAGATTTCAGTTCATCAGTTCAATAACCTTCCAGTTTAAGGTTTGTCCTTTATAGCTTATATTAGCTCGTTTTAACCGCTTGCTTGAATCAGAAGCCAGTTTTACGACAATAGAGCTGATTGCTGTGGACTTGTTACAAACTGCACTGGTGACATGTGTCTTAGTATTTAAAGCTAGGGTGTAATAATGTCATTATGCACTCCCATCTTCTCTGCAGTCACTCCTGAGCAGGTGGTAGTGACCCTTAGACAGGCACGAGGTGAGGAACTGTTCAAACAGATTCAATACTAGTACACTCACTCAGGAACTGGTTTGCCGTATCAACAGAGTGCTGTGGTTGCACAGAGATTTGGACATAAATATATTAAGAGCGCATGTCTAGATCAGTGAAACACTGGGGCACCAAAGCGGAGATGAATGTGTGTGCATCTACAGTATGTCAATATCATTTCCAGGTAATTACTCCCACATCCTATAAATCGACATGTTCAGCATGTGTTACTGTACAGATGTCATGAAGATGTCATGTAGATTTACTGACTTCTGCATCATAACCATGCATGTGCTGCATGCCAGAAAAAAAAAGTACACACCATTTGCATCACACCATCTGCATGAACACCTGTACACAACATCCCAGTTTGAAGCTCCTTTTTTATGTTTTTTCACAAGGCAGATTAATTCCTAGTTATTACTAGTAATTTAATATGTTTGGATACTCTTAAGCAATGTAGCAACAAAAAAAATGCCAGAGGAAAAGGTCTGAATTTACTAACAAATTTTGGCTCGTAAACTTATAGCAGTTCTTGTGCAACTCAAACAAATGCAAAACCGCATGTGGGGGACTAAGGAAATGTCACCTGCATGTACACCAACACAGTTCTTTTTTTTATGGTTTGTGAGGAAATTTCAGCTGGCTGTTCTCACCATCAGCTCTCTTTGGTCCTCTAAGTTTTTGAGGAATAAGGAGAACTCTTGCAAAGACTCATCTAGAAAAAAAAAACAAAAACAAGCAGAGAAAACTGTCAAAAATGAAGTACGGTAATTCTTTTTTTTCTTTTCTCTGTCTGTCACCCAGATGCAGTTTAAAGTACTGTGATTAGAAGGAATGAGTGCAAACCAATGAGTGTTCATAATTTTCTGCTGGAGAAAGAACTGTAAACAAAAATTTAAAGTGCATGTCTATGTGGTGGTAACAAAACCAGTTATTAGCTTTTCATCATGTGAGAAAGAAACCCCACACTTACCAATGCACCTCTCATCATCTGTCTTTGCATCTCCAATGTACTCGAACTGAAACTCTCCCAGACACTGGGCAAATTTCCGCTGTGCCATCCCAAGCTCTGGAAGAACAATTTAAACACATGTGCAAAAAAAACTTTAATAAAATGTAATAAAGCCATAACAGCAGCTGCATGATCTGAAAGTTTTAGTTAAAGCAGACAGCATTTTAGCCTGTCACATTTTCATTCAACATATATTTAATAATAAAAGATAACATTTGAAAGAATAAAGTTTAAGAGGTATCAAACGCTGTCTTGAAAGGTAGGTGTTACACATTTCTTTTAACCACATGTTGAGCATATTGTCTGGCAACAGACTGGTACATCCTGTTGAGTGTCACTTGTGGCCACCGATCTTGCAGTTTAACGTGCACCAAAAGAGAGCAAGCTATATTATAACAGTTAAGTTTGCATGTCAAACATCACATGACTAGAGTAAAATGTTTTTAAAAAAGACCAGAAAAAAAAAAAAAAGGAAAAAAAAAAAAAAAAAAAGGGCATGCTGTGTAGTGACAATGTGCATGTGATACTCTGGTTATTCCAACAAAGAAGTGGAGGAACATGGACAGAATTACTCAAAAATATCGATAAAAGCAAAAACAATTTTTTTATATTTAGTTTATTCAGCTAAAGTATCAGAATGCAATATTAAATAACCTTCCTGGCAATCAAATTAAATGGTTGGGTTTGATCTACAGCATGATCTTGATCCCCAGATCTTAATGTACAAGAATTCTTGTCTACTCAGTACACACCAGGCCATCACAGGACCACACAGAGCCAAATGTGAAACAGAAACACGCACTCACACTCAATCCTGCAGACAATTTAGAGCCACCAACTAACCTCATGGGTTTTGTTAGACTGCAGAAGGAAGGCAGAGCAAACCCATGTAAGCACAAGGAGAAAACGGAAAGGGAACCTTCTAGCTCTGAGGAAACAGTGCAAACTTCTGAACCACTGTGCCACCAGACGCTGAAAGCAGTAAAATGTCCAAATTATCCAGAATTGATCACTTGCAGTGTGTGAGCACATCCAGCAGATTAAAATCTGCATTAAAGCCCAAACATGTGAAAGGTGTTGATAAAATGTCAGACAAAGGGCACAGCTTTTGCCTCAAATGTCCCTTTTAAACAAGCAGGCTTAAGTTGACTGTTACTCATCTTATTAACAGTTTATAATCTATAAAATCTTAAAAGGACACTAACACACTGGTCAATCTATCATGGAACTACCGGAAGTAAGGAAACTGTCCGACACAATGGGCCAGTTTAAGTAGGACGGTATTTACAAGTGCTCATTCTTTAAAAAGACCTTCAAATAGAGCTTGGAGGAAATGTGCTGTGCTGGTGTTTTTTTGTTGTTTTTTTTTTTGGAGGGGGGGGTTGGAAATGTTATAACAACACATAATGCTTAAGCACAAGATTGTATTATTTACTTGGAAAAGATGGTTTACAGATGGATTAGATAAAACAGATGGATAGACAGATTAGACAGATGATAATCAAACTAAACTAGACAGACAGTAATCAAACTAACTAAAGATGATAATCAAAACTAACAATTAAGGCCATTAACAGCTGATTGCATATTTCAAGACCAATGCAACACACACCACAGACTAGCCTTAGAACAGTGGTAAGCCATCATTTTTTTTCTTCCTTCACTGGGTAATATTCACATAGTTAAAGTAGTCGAAGGGCCAACTGGGCCAAATGAAAAACATAAGGACACTTTACTAATTGCTTGTATTATTCTGTCTTTCAAATCTTAACCATCAGAGGAAGGCTTGCTCTATTTCGCAAGCTGGTACAATAGAACGTACTGTAGCTAATCCGTGCATTTCTTTTTTTCCTCATTGACAAGTTTTTACCACGTTTGGATAAATACTATCTTGATGTACTTCTTGAACATTTTGAGACTCTGGCACATCAAATGTCCCAACAGTGCATCAATACTTTAGGCATAATGTGGTTGAAGTTGAGTCAACATTTCTATTTTTTTAAGCACCTATTTCAAGTCAGCTTTTTACACCAAACCTGCTACATTTCTACTGGCAGAATAATGTTAAGAGTTAGTGTATTGTGTAGACAGCATTTTCAGTCCTTAAGACATATGGCAATTACAAGTCTGGTCCATTATAATGATCTAGGAAACGGGTAAATCCGAAATTCTAACCGTAGGAGGAATCTAAACCACACAGACAGAAGAATCCAGAGCAGGGTATATGAAACTACAAAAGGTGAGTCTCATCAGTCCCTTCACTGATTTGCAGTGAATATACTGACAGACTGCAGGAAACTCCGTTCTCAGGGTGCAGGTTTACTCGTAGTTCCTAGAGAATCCAAATGTAGATTTGGAGGATGGCTTTCTGTTATCAGGCACCATTACTCTGGAACCAACTTCCAGTTTGGGTTACGGAGGCTGATACCACCTCCGCATTTAAAACTAAACTTAACACATTTCTGTTTAATAAAGCATATAGTTAGTGTATATTTAGTACCTTAATGTGTTAGGGCCAGTAGTCAAAGCTGCAGCTACAGGACCAGATTAGAGCAGCTCATCTTAAACATCACTTCGGTGTAGATATGCTGCTATAGGCCTATGCTGCAGGGGGGGGGGGGGCACCAACATGATCCACTGAGTGGTGCCCTTCACCTTCTCTGTTCCTCTTTGCCTTCCCTGTCTCTTCTTCACCTCAACCCTCAGTTATTAACAGTATCCCATAAGCATAATTGTGGTCCATTGTTCTTGTAGTTGTGCTTGTCTGGCCCTTCTTTTCCTCTTCTGTGCATGTCCTGCGGACCAGAGCCTCAGGAGCTGCTTGCTGACCGGCAGTCCCACCTCTGGCCATCCCAGTGTTTGCCTTCACCTGTCTCTATTGATGTCTGTTCGATATTTGTTGACATCCCGACCTGCAGTCCTCATCCCCGTGGATCACCAACTATCCATATTACCCATATACACAGAAGTCTAATTGGACTACTGATGATTACTATTGTATCATGTCTTGTACCTTTGACAGTGTCACTATGTCTCTATTCTTTCTTTACTTCCTGCTCTACCCGGCTGGCCTTCGGCAGAAAGGTCCCCCCTTATGAGCCAGGTCCTGCTCAAGGTTTCTTCCCTCTTAAAGGGGAGTTTTTCCTTGCCACTGTTTAGCTTAAGATTTTTCTCCCACTAGGGGAGTTTTTACCTGCCGTTGTTTATGTAATAATTGCTCGGGGGTCATGTTCTGGGTCTCTGGAAAGCGCCAAGAGACAACTTGTATTGTAATAGACACTATATAAATAAAATTGAATTGAATTGAATTGAAACACAAACAGGTCTAATTTTACTTCTTATCTGACAAGTTTGAGTAGGCAAAAGCAAAAGCAATATTAAACTGCAACAATTCATAATGAGGTTCCCTAGTTGGATGATAAACTTGCCTACTTTTTTTGTTTCATTTTTAACTCAGGCTTTGCTGCAGCAATTCTCTAAGGCTTTCCTTCTTACTTAATCCAATGTGTCTATCATTTGATATAATTGCTGTAACTAAGAGTACTTGCCCTTCAACAGTCTACGCTTGAAAGTCTGCAGTGAGCGCCTCTACATCCCTGAAGAAGTCTGCCAGAGGATCACAGGGAAAATGAGAGCACTTTGTAAATCAAACATCTTTTATACCAAAACAGTTCAAGTTTGTATTTCATTCTCACATCGTGCTGTGTCTCGTTTCTATAAGTTTTGTGCTTGAGTGGCTTCATCAAAACCAAGACGTTTTCACTCCTACGTTATGCTATCACAAAATTTAAAAGATGTCATTTTGTTACAAATGAAATGGTAAATTGTATATTCTGTTTTCATCATCTTTGGAGGTAGTGCTTGAAGTTCTTTAGTGATGTGTCGTATTCAATTGGAGCTGCAATATTGGAGCTGTGAACTTGGTGATGAAAGACTATCTGGTCAGCTGTAGAACTCAAGTTATCCCAAAACAACACTAAATGTTGAGTGAAAAATACAGCAGCTGCTCAACATGGTAGAAGCTTGTTGTGACAATATTACGCTAAGCACTGACACACCTCAACAAAGCCTCAACACACTTTGTTGTGTTTGATGTGATGTAAGGTGAGGGCAGTGTCCAATGTCACAGTTTGCCTAGTGAAACTGATGACAGTTCAGGTATATTCTTTTTAAGTGCGATGTATGACTCTCTGTTTTGTACAGCCTTTTCCAGGATTTTTTGTTTGTTTTCATTAGTATAAGTTAACATGAGGAAGTGTAAAACGAAAGGTCTTTAGCCATTTCATTACGGTACTTTATTGCTACATCTAATATTGTTTATTAAAGGCAGACACAAATGGCTCGGGATAATAAATAGGAACTCTAAGAACACCGATGTGAATGAAGAGATATACAAGCTCTTTATTAGAGCCATGTGTGCCTGGTGCATGAATCACCCCCAATCCACCATCTGACCACATGCATGTTCAATGATTGCAAAGCGGACTGTTAATACAAGAGTCCCTCATGCCAAGCTGGGGACTTCATTACATAAAACATTAAGAACGCAAGTATGGTCACATGATACTCTAGTAATAATCAACATGGAGCAACATACAGAGACAGGAAAAACATGTGACGGCAGTCTATCTCTGTACAGCCATTTGAAGTCTTAACAGCATAGATAAACAAAACCCTAGAAGTGGATATTAAACAAAGCTTCAGAAGAGAGACCTACATAACAGATTGAAACGATAGCTGCTTTCCAAGAGAGCTATCATAAGATAGGAATACCACACACACCAAGACACGTAAGAGTTCAAGGCAAGAGCTTCGCCTTATTTTTGCCTTTTAAAGCAAGGCATTTCGGAGCAAACCTGGGAACTGTCAAACTTGGCTAGTTTCACTGCAGAATACCAGAGGCCCCAGTGCACTGGCTTCGAAGCATGAGTCATACAGACCATGCCTTACATCTTTCTGAAATTACAAGCAAGGTTGCTCTACAACAAGACAAACGAAAACAAGAAAATAAGCGTGACTGCCGCGAGTGCTGAAACACAGCACTCTGGCTATTGTAGATACCTCCCATGTAGAATTCTTTTCAACAATAACTTTTAAAAAAAGATATAACCAAAACAAAAAACAAAAAAAACTCACATACAAGTGAAAAAATACCTTAACTTAAAATATGTACAGACACACTTGACTCTATTCATAGTACCTTTTAGGTCAACTGCACTGAAACTGCATACATGGGCATGTAATCATCCTGAAGTACATTGCAGAGGTGTGGAAACAGGAGATTTATTTACAAAGTTTCTTCCCAAAGACATGCATCTTTTCCTCATTTCCTTTGCCTTTCCTTTGTTTTTAGTCTAAATGAGAGCTTGATCCATGCACATGCATATAGACCATGTACTTACAAATCTTTGGGTTGCACAGTCAGCCACAGACGGACTGGGTTGACATTTGTGGACCAATGGAAAAAAGTAACTTTAAATCACACAGTACTTGTGGAAAAAAAAAAAAAAGGACTTGGCGTTAAAAGGCCTTAAAAGATAAGACACGGTGATCGCTGCACTTTGTATGAGAATACATTCATATCCATTTGTTGCAATACACAAGAATTTCTCTGAGCTGCCCCATGCTGAGCCCAGCGCAATAATATGCGTCCTATCCTAGCACCCTCCACCAAGGTTAAAGAATGTTCAACTTAAGCGCAGCACTCTGTGACAACCTAATCCATCTAATTGCAAATAAATTGACAGACCACAAAGACATCAGAGAGGTAGTTAATTTTAGCAATGCTCCACTTTCCTGTGCAGCACAGTACGAGTTTAAAGACGTAGTGTGAAATAAAGAAAAAACCTTTGGTGTGGAGAGAAGTCTCCAACACTTTGGTCCTAACAGATGCATTTAAAAAGCAGTAGGTAGATGTAAAATGTTCACAGCAAAATGTGCTTTTGTAGCAATCAGCTGACCTCACCTCTCCCAAGTCCTGTCTGTGTTTGAGGATGGCAGCTCAGGCACTCACCTCCTCTTCATCAACACATCTAAGAGCTGCTAATGACACTAAAACTAAAGAAAACTGGCCTTAAAAAAATTAGATCATAACCCTAGAAAAAGTGTTTCCTGTAATTAGCATCACAAGTGTATTCAGTCTTGCAATCACTCAGTGTGCCTATTCAAAGGCTGAAGAGTTGTGGCTGCTGTTGTGACATCATGGTGTGCACCACACTGAACATAAACCTGAAAAAGCTAAATGAAGATCAGAGAGGAAATGTTAGATAAGTGTGCTAAAAGGTAAAGGCTATAAGACCATCCCCGAGTAGCTAGGCATTTCTGTGATTGCAATTGCAAATTTCATTTAGAGGTTTACGGTCAATGGGACTGTAGCCAACCGCCCTGGATGTGGCCACAAGAAAACTGATGACATGACAAAGAGATCGATAGTATGGATGGTAACAAAAGATCCCAGAACAACTTTCAACGAGATTGGTCACAGTTGCAGCTCCTCCAACAGGATAGTGACAAAAACACACTACTAAAATGAGAATGGTCAAGAACGAAGCAAAAGACTATTCTGAAGTGAACTTCAGAGCCCTGATCGAAATCCTATTCAACATCTGTGAAAAGAGCTGAGACTGGAGAAGGCACCCTTCAATCCTGAGACAGGATCTGGATCTGGAGCAGTGTGCTCATGCACAGTGGGCCAAATTAATCGTCTAAAAAGGTGCACAAGTTTCATTGAGAATAAAGGTTTCATCAGTTTAGTTTTTTTTTCTTTAATGATTCTCTTGATCCACAACTCAAAAGCAATGTCTGATTTTCACTATTGATTTTCAGTAACTTATTATTCATCTTTACTTTTGTCAGGTATAAGTTATTCCACTGACCATTTTGGACAGGTAGCAGGACACAGCATGCATTAAAATCCTCAACTGGAAGAAAATACAAAAGACAAAACTAACTTTCTGGAACAGTTTGTGGTTGAAACCCAACCAGCATTCTGCATTGACCCGATTTGCACATGTGAACTCATCTCGCCTGTGCTGTGCATGTGATGAGTGGCATCACATTTTGCTATGGGAAAAATAAAAGATATTTCAACATAAAAAAAAACAAAACTGTAGACTTAAGACAGTAACCTTAAATTACCTACGCTTATTTTCACTAACTGTGCATTTTAAAGTCAGAAGCTAACCAACAGCACATGTTCTGGATGTGGCTGCAAAGTTTTTTCCTGAAGCAAACCATAAAACCTAAGCATATGTCAAAGGGTAAATGCTGAAGAAGTCCATAGTGTATTTATTGGCGTATGTTGGGTGAGCTGTTTGTTATGATTTCTACAGATGTGCCACTCAGGTCAGGAGCTTGCCTGGCCCAGGCACTCTGTGTTTCCATGCTGCGTCTTTCCACAGTACTTCCTGTTTTACTCTTCGTCTTTTCCAGGCTGATTTTCTGCTCCACTTGCCTCCAACCTTTGCCCCTAGCAGAGCCGGCTTGGCCAACCACTCCCACCACGTCCCTGCCCCCAGCTCCCTGCCCGCAAAACATACATTATGACTTGCTGATCCTCATAACAAGAGTGCAGGGTGAGGTTGCCGTTACACTGAACAGCATCCAGTCAATCATAACTAACCCATTTAACACAGACATTTTGTAGTTTCTGGTTATCGCCCAATGTCTTGCAATTCAATTTGTAGTAAAAGGTGCATCACAAAAGGAGCTCGTGATGAAGGCCATATAACACACTTTTAGAGTAGCCCTCTGTCTGAAGAGAGATGAAAAGCACTCCTCCCACATGAGTTAATATCTTGTGATAATGCGATTTTAATAAAAGAATGTGATGTGGCATTTTGGCAGAGCAACGTGGATATGTGATTACAGACCTCTGCACCGAGCCAAAGCGCACTATGACAAGCAGCTGTTGAACCCGTCTGCCAAAGAGAGAAGGGGCCTTCCCGTAGTTGGATATTTTAAAGTGAGAAGGAAAAAAAAAAAAGATAAGGGGAAAAAAAATTAAAAGACATCTTTCAAGTTCTTTTATGATGGAGTTACTGGAGAGCATCTAGTTGTAACCATGATTGGCCTATTTGAAATTGTAGCAGGAATACCATCACAAGCCAGTAACACAGTCAAATCAATAAAAGTGACAACACTGCTTACACACAGCAAGCTATTCAGAGATTGAGTATGCAAACTTCTAGGGTGACCGATCAACAAATCAATGATTGCTAAAGACAACAATGAGGTGTACTTGAGAGGGTATAGACAGGACACAGTTCCTGTGAGGAAGCCCTCTGAAACAGAAGCACATCTGTCTGTTGCTGCACTAGCGGGCACTTCCATGTCATGGCTCTCTGGCTCAGGGCCCCGCTTCGAAGTTTCCTCTTACAACCAAGGACTTTCCGTAGTGGGACATCCTTCCAGCTATAACAGCAGAGGGAGTTAAGGACAGGCTGAGGGTGGAATACAATTGCACTTCAGACTGCCAAAACATCAGATCATGCTGAGGTCAAATCAAAAGTAAAACATTTTTATCAGACAAACCTAGTCCACTTGTCAATTAGAATAACTGAACTAGCCTGAATAAGTGCTGTCATATTTAGGCTGATGTGGACTGTCATATCCAGCCGACACACAGCTTAGCCTCCCAAATTCTACCCATCAAAGACATCTGTCCAAGAACATAAGTTCTCCTACCAAAGGATTTCAACCCTTTCATCTTCAAAGACTCAAAGCTACAAGTAGCAGAGTTAGGGGAAGAAAACTGCTGGCATTTTATGTTGTTATCTATGATGTGAAGAGGAGAAACAAACATGTTCACACTCTTATGAGGGAGTTGAAGGAGAGCCTGGTCCTCCTCAGGAGGTTTAGCCGTCGTTTGCCACTATAAAAAAAACAAAACAAAAAAAAAAAAAACTGGTGGTGCAATTTCCGGCCTCACAATCCACATGCTGAAGTGTTGTAGAGTTCTTGGGCAAGGCACTGATGGACCCCACGTTGTCCCAGTTTATAAATCTGTATAGATCTTTCTGGACGGACAGGGTAAAAGCCGGACAGTCTTAACGGTTCATCAATTACCAAAAGTGTTTTCAATGATAATCTACTATTTCGTCTTATTATTTTAAGGCTTTACATTTAATCTTATCTTTGCTAGATCTTAAAATAAGATAAATACAACCTCAACAACTACACGTAACGTACATCTTTCATTAATTAACAAAAACTAAGCATTGCAAGAAAAATATCTCCATTATTCAAGCTCTTCACCTAGATCTAACTTTAGCAGCAATATCTTGCAGTAATTATTTTTACCACTCTCTCACCAGTGGGAAGGGATTATGACCCATTCTTCTTCTTTTTGTTGCTTCAGCTCATTGATGTTTACAACTATTTCTTTACTTGCTTGGCCAACTACCTTAATGTCTCGCAGCAAAATTTCAATGACACTGTGGTCTGTATTTTGGCCACCAAAAATGGTTTCAGTCATTCTGATGTAGATTTGCTTGTGCACACAGGATGACCAGTGCCATGACTCCAGTCCTGATCAACCTTAACTCTCAGACATATTGCCCCATACTTGACTTGAAAGAACAGTGGCAGTCACTCTGAGGTGCTCAGGTTCTTTTATAAATAAAAAAAGAAAACGCTAAACAATCACTAATGCTTAACTGTGTATGCAAAAACTGAAGTCCTTGTTTGTGCTCCTCACAGGTTTCTCTCTAAAATATTAGAGATTCATGGTCCTCTTGCCTCATTTATCAAGCCCTCAGTGGGGAACCTTTGGTTTGTCTTTGCATTCTCACATTAAATCGCTTGTTCTTTCTTGTTTTTTATCAGTTAAAAAATATTGCCGAACTGAGATCAATTGTGTCACGATCTGAGATGAAGATGATCATTCATACCTTCATTTCATCACGTCTTGATTACTGTAACTCAATTTTCACATGTTTAAGTAAAAAAATCCCTACTGCGTCTTCAGGTTGTCCAAAACGCTGTTGCAGGGCTAATAATAAAATCTCCCAAGTTTTTATATGTCACCCTCTTATTAATCCAGCTGCACTGACTCCCCATTTACTACAGAGTGCATTTTTTAAATTCTGGTATTAACATATAGAGCATTAAATGATGAGGCCCCCGCTTATATTAGAGTCCTTCTGCAGCCTTACGTTCCCAGCAGGTCTCTGAGATCACATGACTAGGGTCTGCTCGTTGTGAAGCAAGTGCAGCAGAACCTCTGCAGCAGTGCCTCCCTCCCTCTGGAACTCCCTTCCTCACAGCCTGAGATGTGTAGACTCTGTGATCTCTTTTAAAAATAAAAAAAAAAAAGCATCTTTTTATATTTTACGTTTTTCCCCGTGTTTAATTGTGAAGCACTTTGTGATTTTTATCATGAAAGGTGCTATACAACTAAAATTCTACCTTCTTACCCCATGTCTTAAACTTGTAACATGTTAACTGAGGTCTGCAAAGTCTAACATGCAGCACATGGGGTTTCTTTGCAACTTCTTTGTGCATGGCAAGATCTAAACTTGGGTTTAACTAGATGGGACGGGCACTCCCACGAAGGTTAGGCACTGTCTTGAATCTTTTTCAGTGGTGAAAAATCTTTGTCATTGTAAAATAATGGATTCCACATTGTTTGGAAATGGCCTATAATCCTTCCCAGACTGGTGAGCAGCCACGATTGCTTCTCTAAGATTACTGCTGATGTCATTCTTTTCTGGCTTTATGAATGCTCCAGACTGAGAAACTCACAAAACCTCTGCTTTGGTAGACATGATCCATTAAAAATTAAACTGACGATGGTTTACCCGTATTTCAATGCTTTTTTTCCCAAGTTGGAATTGTGTTTTCTTGATAGCATCTTCTTTAAGTTTTCCCAGTTTTAAGTGGGAAGTTCAAAGTTCCCATCTGGTATTACATGTAGAATTAGTGGTCCTTACACTTAGTTTTAAAATCTCTGTCCTGGCTAATTCAATCACAAGTGGCCAACCTTAAGTACAAGTGTAAATGTATCCAAGATGCATGAGAGAACTCAATGGGATCTAGTCATTCAAACCACATTTGGAGATGGTCTGGGTCACATGTGGCCTGTGTGTATGAAAACAACACTTCACAGGGCCACACTCAAGGGCTGCCTACATAACTAATGTCCTCTGTGGAGGCTGGAGGATGTACTCAGTCACAAAACAACAACGTCGCTTTAAAAGTGCAACAAAACAAGCAGAAGCCATCAAGACCAAAACACTGTGTTGTTGATTTTCCTACTTTAGTCCTTACTTTTCTTTTCACATGTGTCAGGCCTGTTTTAATCTGTCTTTTTTTTTTTTGGTGGGGGTGGGGGGGTGTTCTCATTGCCATTATACTGTGAGTAAAATTGCCAGTCATGTAAGTGTGGGGTGACGTTCACATGTCAGACTAAGTACTACATACTCATAGCAGGATTTGAGGCTTATTGAGTGCAACTTGGGTCCAAATTTATATTTTCATAAAAAGCACAAAGCCAAACTACTGATCTCAAGAAGCACGTCCAACAGAAGAGAGGGATGGAGTGGAGATAAGTGTGTTGTCACCCCACCCCCCCAACACATTTCAACATGAACCAAGGAAATTTCAGTCATGTGAATTAGGCAGAGATAACTTTATGTCAGCACATAAGAACATGTTCATCAGTTCCTTCCTGAAACTTGAACTGGTTTTGCAATAGCCCCAGTGGGAGAGCATGACTAGCGTTTCAATCCCTTGATATATAATCTTACACTAGCAACAATTAATGCCACTTTGTTGGACTCACTTTGGCTCAAAAGCAAAAAAAAAAAAGAAAAGTGGGACATGGTCCAGCCAGTGTCACATAGGGCATGAAATACAAGACATCACATTTCCTTCTGATCCTCCTGAAACAGGATAGTCTGTTGACATCAACACAGCTCTGCATCAATATCAGCGCATGGGCCAGTGGCTGAATACCCCATGAAGCTTCTCCTGATAAAACCACAGTACTGCATTGAAGTGAGGATGTAATGTGTCTACATAAAGCCACGGCTGCCAAATAAAACACTGCCTGGATGATAAATAACTGTTTATAAAGTAGAAATGTTTATACTGTTCTCAATAAACGGGATGATTAAAGCATTGTTAACACAACTGCTGTCCAAAGACATTTTGTGCACAGCAAAAAAAAAAAAAATGAGTGTATGTAATATTCAATGTAATTCTCTGGCTTTGGAAAACATTTTTCAAGAAGAGAGAAGTACGAGAGACTTCCACAAATAGGCAAACAGCATGCAAATAAATATTAGCTCAACTATTATTCACACGGTAACTGGAGAACCGTTTGAGCCAGAATGAGTAACAGCAGCTTTAGGCCAAGCCAGGTTTCTGTTCAACACCACAAAGTGCAACTCTACTGGCACAAAGTGGTATTACGAGACGGACCGCCGGACCGTCCCCACTTATTTGCACTGTGCTGTCAGTGGCTTTTTTTGTCAACACAGCAGATCTGTGTGCCCCACTACATAGAATGGTTTTATGTTGCTGCCGAAGCTCTAGAGTGCCTATTAGTTGCAGCTGAACTTACCCAGCAACTGTTGAGTAACCGTGGGTTCCTAAGACTGCTGATGCACCAAGAATGTCAGGTCAGTTTTGAAGGCAAGTAACAAATTACGTCGACAATACAACCGGTCCTGTTTTAGTGAATTAAGCCATTCGGGCGCTCTTTAGATTTTACTGTAAATAAGAAGGAACTTGATATGACTCCTTCAATATGAAAGGCTGGCAAAATTCAAGTCAAGTACTTTGAGGAACACTATCTTGGATAATCTGCTATGAAACAGAGATGAAAAGGTTATCAAATTAAATGTTCATCTGCAGACCAACGCAAAATGGACCACATTACCAAACTCAGCAAATTCTGAATGGTCAGAAAAAGAAAATCCTTCGTCCGTTTCATCTTAAAACATGAACTCCTACAATATAAGAGGACTTTTATTATTATTACAATTATTACATTTTGACACAGACAATTAAGCCAAGGTATATTATACCATCCTGTCACTATTATGAAGAAAGCCACGCTTTTCTTGCACAAGAATATAAAGCTAAAAAGTTCAGGGGACCTCAATCTATAGTAGTAAGCCGATAATCATGTTAGAGTGGTTGAAGATGCCGCAGTATCCGATTTAACTTTCTTAAAACACATTTTTAAGAAATCAATTTTTAAGGAAAATAAAACCAGGGTACAATGCAACGCACGTGCCACAAAAAAACAATGTTAACCTGAAATATTTCCCTGAAGGTCTAGAAAAACTGCCTTCAGTCTGACAATCAGCTTTGTCTCTGGAAGTTTAACAGCCCTGAGCTGAATCTGTACCTTAAAGGAATGCGGGCTGTCCTTAAGGCCACATCAAAATCATACCATTTACCTTAGATTACCTGGCAGAAGAAACCCACTACTGCACCCCTACATGTAGGTTTAAGAAAAGAAAACCATGTGCAAGTGAGTGACGAGAAACAAAATGACATTCATGCAGGATTAAAGTCGTTTACAAATGCTTTTATGAACAATATTTAAAAAAAAAAAAATCAGCAATATAATGATTGTTGGATGATTGTTTTAAAATGCATTTTGATTTAATTTAGTAGTTAATTATGCACAAGACTTTCCTACAGCAGTCCATTTTAGATTGTATTTTAACGTCTCCTTCAAAACAAGATCTACAGCTGACACAGACAACAAAACTGTCATTTGAAGCCCACAGAGGTTTGTGCGTAACGTGGTAAAATAGTATGTATAAGGCGTTGTCAAAACTTGTTATTCCATTGCCAACCTCAAACTTGCCCTCATGTCACAGCGTAAATATTGACAGTGATAGAAAAGACAACGCCTGTGGGATCTGATCGGGAAGGATGACAGTCCAGAACCTGTCAGAGCAACTTTTCTTTCCCCCATGTAACTTTCAAGAAACCCGTTGACCCGTCACGAAACACACACTTCTTTCTTTTTCGTTTTTTTCCCACGTTGTACTGTGGCAGCAAACTCACGTTTCGTCGCATTGATGAGGTTCTTTCCATCTTTGTACAGTTCTTTGATAAACCTGTTGGTTTTGTCCAACTCTGCTTCGTGTGCCTTGATTTTCTCCCTGAAAATGGGGCTGTCCAGATAGCATTCACTGAACTCCAGCGGGTGTAGTCCCATCGCTCTCTACAGTCGGGTAGCTTCGTGTTCAACGACGGGAAACTTGCCAAACGCTACTTACTTTGTAGCGTTAAAAAAAACAACAAAAAAACAAACGAGGTCGGTATTAAATTACCGCCGTTTTAGCCGGAGGTTTCCAGTTAAACTGGCAAAACATAGCTACTTGAAGTAGCAGCAGCTAGCGGCGTCTAGCGTGGTAACTTCTGACTCGGGAATAACGGCGCTGCTCGAATAAAAGCCGGGAATGGTGAGCAGGTAAAGGACTCCCAAACGGCGACAACTCCACGCTGCCGGGTGAAGAATACATCGGAAGTTGGGTTCAAATGAATTGTGAAAAAGTCACAGCTGTGGTGTCCAGAATCCCCCCCTTTTTGTCCACCAAAGGCACTCCACCTCTGAAGTGACAGATTGGGACTCTGCTGACATCTGCATGCGTGTAGCAAAACTTTCTGTCGAAGAGGAACACGGCTGAAAGATAGTTAGGACAAGTCGACTTCGGAGCTGTGCATTTAAAACACGATTCAAACGACTGGGAAATGAAAAACGTACTTTTTTTTTTTTTTTTTTTTTTGGTGAAAGCTCGTAAAAGAGCAGAGTAAAATGACTAATTACGTGTGAAATTGTACAGTGAATTAGTACATGCAGGTTACTTGGTTTGCTTTATTAGTTTAGACTGTAATCTGTTGCATCTCATATTGTTATGGTTATTTTTGGCAGAATTAGCACAATATTTGTGGGTAGTAATCAGACTTGCATTTTCTAATAAAAAAAATGTAGTTTATGGGAACTAGAAAAAAAGTTTTCAGAAGACACACACACACACACACACACATATATAATATAATATTATATTATAAAAGCACAAGCAAAGCTTGTTAATTTAAGGAAATATTTTGTATAATTTCCTGTTTATGTTTTCCTACATTTTTTCCCCATCTACGCCGTATATTTCCCAAAGAATATTCTTCATGTTTTTTGTTTTTTTTTTCAAATTATTATATTATATAATAATTATTTAATTTACTAGCATATTTTTATATAGTAATTTAGGTGCTTTTGTATATTACAAAACTGGAAATGAGTAAGGAGTCTAGACTCGGGCAAACGTCAACCACCTCATTGTGACTGATTGCATACCAAGCTTGTGCTGGTAAAGTGTCTGCTTTGTTTACTCTGCATGCACGTACATGTTACTATTGCTGACATTAACCTTGGATTTCTCATTTTTCTATGTGTCATAGCAGGTCTGTTCTGTCCTCACACCCCATCAACCAGTTGAGGCAGATGGCTGCAATCTGATACTGCTCAAGGTATTTTCCTGTTAAAAGGGAGTCCCCCAGATTTTCAATACAGGGAAGTGTTATGCGGGCAATATGTGGCAGAGACACCAAGGATTTTGCCTTATTGTGCAATAACAAGTATAGTCTGGACCAGCCATGGCCCGTGGCTGTTCTGAAAAATCAGCATATTAAGAATACAGTTATAGTAAATTGCAATGATGTGGATTTACATGGATGGTCATGAATTGCATTTAATTTGATAGTAATTTGGATTAAAATGTATTCTGGAAAGAGTCAAAGTGATATGTTTTACTTTGTAAAGTAACCTACGATTACATTTGCCGTGAAATAGTGCTATATGTGAACTGAATTTGGAAAGACTTGTATAAAAAACAAAGTAAACAGATTTATAAACTACTGTATATAATCGACATCTATCTGGAGACTTTAGTCTTTGACACATGATTTATATATATATTTATATATATATATATATATATATATATATATATATATATATATATATATATATATATATATATACATTTTTATTTTAATACAATTTTTTTTATATTTTATTTTTTCATGTGTCTAAACTATCTTGATCTTATGTCCTCTTTGATTGTGTCTCAAGATTGTATCATGTCATCAGAAGCAAGTCTAAGACAATGTTTTTTTTTTTTCCTTTTTGTAGGTTAAATTGTAAATAAACATTAAAATTACTCTTTTCTTACATCTAAAGTCATTTCTTTAGAGAATTAATCTTCTCTTAGTTCTAAACAAAATAATTGATCGTACGAATGAACGGAACCTTAGTTTAGTGGAGCGTTTCTCACCGAACTGTCAAGCGTATGAACACGTATAGCGGCATCGACAGCGGCATTTAAAAGATAATATTGATTTCGCTTTTAAATGTGTCGGTGGTGGCGCGTGAATATGAACAGTTAAGTGTGTAAATCAACTTAGCAATTGCCAGAACAGTTATATGGACCCTTCCTAGTGCTGCTTGGAGTAATTGGCGAGCACCATGCGTACGACTGTGATGATGCCTGTTTAGCTGCAGTGCCATCGACTGATCCCAAACCTTTTAAAATATCAAGTAAGCAAGCTTTAATTTCACTTTGGAACATTTTGACTTAACTAGTGTTAATTTTATAATCAGTGATGTAAGTCGAAGTTTGATCTGATATCGCACAATATTAAAGAGCCGTCCCGTGCATGCTCTCATTTTGATACTCAGTTATTTCAGCAGATTTCCTTTTTGTCTTTTCAGTACCTCAATATTCCGATTTCAAATCTTTATATTATATTGTTATGAACACGTTATGAACAACCCGACTCCCCTCTCGTTGTTTAAAGGATGCCTAACACGAGCGCAAGGCCGAAGCACGGCAGGAGGACCCGCAGGCCGCGCAGAGTGGACCCGGCCCGCGACGAGCTGATCTCCAGTTCCCTGCAGAGCGCCCAGCAGTGTCTGTTCAATCAGGATTATGGGACAGCGTTTGTGCACTATCTTCTTGTCCTCAACCTTGCACCTCAGTTCAAGGACTTTGCAAGGGTAATGACGGTTACTTAATGCTCAAAACCAATATAACACATGTAAAGATAAAACGCATCCATAACTACCCCACAGTGGGTTACTGACACATGAGCTTCAAAATGCCTAAAGAAAAGGGGTACATGTTTATTTTGTTATTAATGGTAGATTTAAAATAGTTAAGTACAAGAGTTACGAAGCAAAAGTAAAGCCGGTGTGACATTTTCAGTTAACGCACTTAAAGTATCATAGCCGCAGAATTTTTTTGTGATCCAGCCAAGTCTTTAGTTCTTCTTTATGGACTTTAAAAAAAAAAACGTTCTGCAAAAGGACTCTCATCATCTTTCATGCACTTTGGTTGTCTATCCAACGAATCTTTCAGCTTGTGCATATTGAGGTACACTATATTGCAAGAAATTATTCGCTCACCCATCCAAATATTTGGAATCAGGTGTTCCAATCACTTCCGTGGCCACAGGTGTATAAAATCAAGCACCTCAGCATGCAGACTGTTTGTACAACTATTTGTGAAAGAACGGGTCGCTCTCAGCAGCTCAGTGAATTCCAGCGTGGAACTGTGATAGGATGCCACCTGTGCAACAAATCCAGTTGTGAAATTTCCTCGCTCCTAAATATTCCACAATCGACTGTCGGCTGTATTATAAGAACATTGAATGTTTTTGAGAATGAAAGCAACTCAGCCACAAAGTGGGAGACCACGTAAACTGAGGCGCATAGTGCGAAGAGGTCCCCAACTTTCTGCAGAGTCAGTCTCTACAGACCTCCAAACTTCATGTGGCCTTCAGATTAGCTCAAGAACAGTGTCCAGAGAGCTTCATGGAATGTGTTTCCATGGCCGAGCAGCTGCATCCAAGACATACATTACCAAGTGCAATGCAAAGCGTCGGATGCAGTGGTGTAAAGCACGCCGCCACTGGACTCTAGAGCAGATACATTAGAAAAGTGAGCACTTAACTGCCAGGACTGTTTTTATTTTAATTTTTGTTATTTGTGGATTGGTTCATCTTGGGGGAAAAAAAGAAAATCTGAATCCAGTCAAATTTCCCTTTCAGGAGTCCTTCAGGTTCACTCTCTTCAAATGGACAGAGGAGTTGGACTCTGTGGGCCGCATTCAGGACCTTTTTGACTGCTATGAGCAAGCGCTTGAAATCTTCCCTGCCGACGAGGTCATCCTAAACAGCATGGGCGAACACTTGTTCCGGTATTTTACCCCCCGGCTTAATCTCATTCTTACACGTTTGTCAACAGTCTTGTGCCCCATAGTAACGATTGCCTTTGCTCATTTATGCTGTGGCTTTCCTTTTATGGTCCAGTATGGGATTTAGAGATGAAGCTGCGGGCCATTTCCACAAAGCTTTGAAGCTGAAACCAGACTATCCAGAAGCCAGAGAGAACTTCTACCGAGTGGCAAACTGGCTGGTGGAGCGCTGGCATTTCCTCATGCTCAATGACCACGGGAGGAACCAGAAGTACCAGCAAGCCATTCAAAAGGCTGTTCAAAGTGGCTGCAACACTGTACTTGACATAGGTACTGGCACTGGAATACTTGGGTGAGATATTTTCCATCAGGATTTGGAGAGGTTTTGTTTTATTTATCCGAGTATGTACTTAATTTATGTTGTAATTTGGTCTTTTGAGACAAAAGTCCCAGTTGATACCAGATGAAAGTTTTCATTCTTTTGGCTACAAACGGGTCCTCTTGGTCTGACATCCTGTTTCTGTCCGTCAAGCATGTGTGCTAAGAAGGCAGGGGCTGCTGAGGTTTATGCGTGCGAGCTGTCGAAGACGATGTATGAGCTGGCCTGCGAGGTGGTGTCCGCGAACGGGATGGATGGCAGCATCAAGATCCTCCACAAGAAATCCCTGGAGATGGAAGTGCCCACGGACATCCCGCACAGGTACACTTTCTACACGCATTAACGCTTATGCCCTTTCCTGATATTGCACTTTTTTTTTTCTGGATTCTGTTTAAAAAAAATCTTTGTTATAGTAAAGAAATGAATGTAATATTTTTGTGTTCCTCAACACTTAGGGTCTCGTTGGTGGTGACGGAGACTGTAGATGCAGGACTGTTTGGAGAAGGCATCATAGAGAGTCTCATTCACGCCTGGCACCACCTCCTGCTGCCTCCAAAGGTACCTCGCAATTACATACAGAAATATGTGAGGAAACACATCGTCCTCACATTAGACTGTCAGTAGACTGGATTTGTTTAATGTCTAATATTTGTCTTAAGTCCTGTATTGGTGTCAACATGAACATCTGAAAATTGAATTACAAATTGCGGTTGCTCATCTTTATATTCAATTCAATATATTTATTGGCATCTATTACAATACAAGTTGTCTCTAGGTGCTTTCCAGAGACCCAGAACATGACCCTAGAGCAAGTATTGCATAAAGAACGTCGGGAATAAAAAACTCCCTAGTGGGAGAAAATCCTTAAGCCAAACAGTGGCATGAAAAACCTCCTCTTTAGGAGGGAAGAAACCTTGAGCAGGACCTGGAACTTAAGGGGGGACCTTCCTGCCGAAGGCCAGCTGGGTAGAGCAGCATGGAAACGACTATACAAACAGGTGTAGACAGTAGGCACTGGGATGGTCAGAGGGTGGGACTGCAGGTCAGCATGCAGCTTCTGAGGTTCTGGTCTGCAAACATGTACAGAAGAGAAAAAGAGGGGACAGACGAGCACAACAAACTACAAGAACAATAGAGCACAATTATACTAATGAGATCATTCTTATTAATAACTGAGTATTGAGCTGAAGAAGGGAAAGAGAAACAGAGGAGGTGAGGGGCACGAGTCAGTGGATCATGTTGTGGTCCCCCTGCAGCAGGTCTACAGCAGCAGATCCAGGATGAAGCTGTGTTTGAGACCAGCTGCTCTAGTCTGGTCCTGCAGCTGCAGCTCTGACTACTGGTCCTAACACACTAAAGTTTACACTAACAGAAACGTTTTAAGTTTGGTTTTAAAGGTGTAGGTGGTATCAGCCTCCTTAACCCAAACTGGAAGTTGGTTCCAGAGTAATGGTGCCTGATAGCAGAAAGCCCGTCCTCCAAATCTACATTTGGATTCTCTAGGAACTACGAGTAAACCTGCACCCTGAGAACGGAGAGCAATATTAGGAACGTAAGGTACTATCAGGTCTTGCAAATATCGCGGTGGTAGGTCATTTTGGAATTTATACGCAAGTTATAAAATTTTGAATTGGATTCTGAGTTTACGGGGAGCCAATGGAGGGAAGCTAAAACTGGAGAGACGTGGTCTCTCTTGTTGATTCCTGTCAGCACTCGCGCTGCTGCATTTTGGATCAGCTGGAGGATATTCAGAGAATTACTTGGACATCCTGCTGATAAAACATTACAGTAATCTAATCTAGAAGATACGAACGCGTGAATTTGTTTTTCAGCATCACTCTGCAAGAGGATGCTCCTAATCTTTGTGATATTACGGAGGTGAAAAAACGCAGTCTTACAAACCTGATTAATATGCTGTTTAAATGACAAATTCTGATCAACAAGAACTACAAGGTTTCACACAGTTGTACTGGAGGCCATTGCAACACCATCTAATCCCTTCCTAAGGTGTTTGGGACCACAAACAACCTCTGTTTTATCAGAATTTAGGAGCAAACGTGGACATTCAGTCCTTGATGTACTTAATACACATCTGAAGTTTGTCTAATGGTTCTGTTTCATCTGGCCTCATAGACAGATACAGCTGCGTATCATCAGCATAACAATGAAAATTAATGCCGTGGTTCCGGATAATACTTCCCAAGGGCTGCATGTATAAACTGAACAATATTGGCCCTAGCACTGAACCCTGCGGGACACCATAGCAGACCCTTGTCTGTACGGAAGAAACCTCATGAACATAAACAAACTGGAATCTATCAGACAGATATGATTTAAACCAACCTAGAGCCGTCTCTTTAATCGCAACAACATACTCTAGCATGTGCAGTAAGATGCTGTGATCTGTAGCATCAAAAGCAGCACTGAGGTCCAGCAGAGCCAGTACGGACACTAATCCATTATATGCAATGCACAGTGGGACATATTGCATAAAGTGACATAATAGAGTGTGATGCGTTAACCATTTTGAGATTTGTCTGCTGTAAGCACACATAAACGTTCTCTGACGTATTTAGGACTTAGTACTAAGGAGCTGACTGCAAAACGTTTGATGTGCCTGATGTAAACATTTACATTTCATATGCATCCAAAGTGTTTATACTTATACAGGTCGAGTGTGGAAAAAAAAAAAAAAAAAAAAAAGTAATTATAAGAACCTTCTTTTACTCCTGTAGAGGGTTGAGGATGAATTTAGAGGGCAGTCCACCACAGGACGCGTCATCCCTGCCGGAGCCACCGTGTTCGGCATGGCTGTTGAGTGTCTTGAGATCCGGCGACATCACAGGTAGGCTCCAGGAGTCGATTTGTATCCCTCTGAATTTGTCTGATTTCCAGGAGTGACCTTTTTTTTTGACGCAGAGGATCTGTGCTTTAGTTGTGTTGAAGGAAAAGTGCAAGCTGTCTGGACATCTCAGTACATTATTGTCTTTTTTTTTTTTTTTCAATGCAGACTCTGTGTGACAGAGGTGGGTGGTCTTTCCATGGGTGCAGCTGGGGAGCTCCACAGCCCAGTGAACTGCAGCTCCGAGCCCGATGACAGCATGGAGCCATACACCACAGAAAGACTGAGCAGGCTGCCTGGAGGATACAAACCCCTCACAGAGCCATTCACGGCCCTCTGTATAGATTTCAACAATGTGCAGGTGAGTTCACATATGTTTGATAGCAGAACAGTGTGCCCATGGACTCAGATCTATGTTGCCTATAAATATGCTTGAAATAAAAGGATTCTTGAATGAATAGACTCATCCTCACTAAGGTTTGGTGACTTCCTCTTCCTCTTCCTCTTCCTCTTCCTCTTGAATTCAAGGCCCCTTTTAGGACTTTCTTATGCCACTTTCAAATGCCTTTAGAAAAACAAAATAATTTAACAATGGGAAAATCACATTTTAACTCAACTTTCAACTTTATTTTATAAATAAAGCACTTAAAAAAAAAAACAACACAGTTGCAACACAAGTGCTGAACACCAAGAGAATTAAAAAAGAAGAAAAAGAAATAACTCGGAGAAACAAATTACAATTTAAAAGAATAAAGTCAAAATCTTAATGGGATAAAAAGCCAAAAGAATAAAAATTATACAGAACATAAACAGGAGCGGGTCAGACTACCTAGAATTAAAACCGTGATGACATAAGATACAATAAATTTAAAGAGTGGGTCAGCCCGCCATTAATTAAAATGCAAATGAAACCGTTGTCTCAAAGTGAATTAAAAGCCAAGGAGAATAAATAAGAGAGGATTTAAAGGCAGGAAGTGACCTGTACGTCAGACAGGCCGAGGCAACTCATTCCAAAGTTTGGGAATGCCCTGAAAATGCCCGACCATCTCTCGTCTTCCTCTTTGTCTTCTGGACAACAAGCAGCGACAGATCTGCCAAGCTGAGAGAGCGTGAGGGAGAATACGGCTGCAGCAGGTTGGACAGATAGTGTGGGGCGAGGTCATGAAAACGTTTAAAATACTCCACAGTACTGTTAACACTGATTACAATTGGACTCCATCTGCTTCCCCTGTACAGCCATGCAAGCCCGTGTATTTTTCCTCTCTCGTGGCACAACCCTGCCCCACTTAGAAACAGGTTAATTATGAACTAATCTACAATTTCCTCTCATTGTTGCCAACTAACCAACTCTGACTGTGGATACACTGTCTTTGTAAAGCCAAAAGCACAATCACTTGCCTCCGTTTTCACATGATTTACATAAAAACAGCACTTTTAGAGGGCGGAGAGCGGTAGTTCGTACGCTGCAGGTTTAGGCCGTGATTCTGTTAACCAACTGGTCTCCAAATCATGTTTTGTCAACAGAAAACACTCAGGAAATGAGGTGCACAAAAAAAAGAGTTCATTGTTCAAAAATGGTCCAAGGGAAGAAACGAGTAATCAACCAGTTTGTGTTATGTTTTATTGTGAACACGGATGAAAGGAGGACAAAGCATACGGGTAAAGAATTGGATTGACACTGTGGGTTGATAGGATTCTTTGTATTTACCTTTAATTTACAATCTGTGCTTCAAAGCGAGTTTCCCTTCCCCCTTGTTTCTCGAGTTTCCGCTCCTCACGATGATCTCACCCTGTTGCTGTCTTGGCCGGGAGTTTGATAGAAAATTTCCCAACAGCTTCTTGATATTTGGCTTTTTAACTATTCATCAGCCGTTAGAAATGACTCGGCCACGCGATAGTGAGCATTTAAGGTGCATCTACAAGTTATTCACACACAACGATTCAGAACCGACCAGACCAGCTACCAAATTTAACAACATAATGTAATTGCTGCATCTGAGGATTAACAGCCGTTTGAATCTGATTTAACAGTTAAAGATCCTGACTTTTTCTTTGAAAATTTAACAAAAGACTTCCCTCAAGTCATTCTTTTGGTGTACTTTAATAGATTGCTATATAATATGTTTTTTTAAATGGATAATCGCTGCATTAAAGAGCATAATAATAATAATAATAACAATGCATCATTTTACAACTCTATTCTTCTAAGAAGCAAGTTGGCTTTGAAAAGCAGCAACTGTTAATATCTACATTGTATATCTATTATATCTATAGGTCTATATGTTATTATCTATTAAAGTCATCATTTTCCTGGGGGCATGACATTTATACAGCAAATCCTGATAGTTAGATTGGATATTGAAGATATGTTGCCCTCCTGCTTTAACTGTATTTGGATCCTGCAGGAACTGGAAGGCTTGAGCTCTAGGGAGGTTCAAGAAATCCGTGTGCCTGTCACTCAGGAAGGAGAGCTGGATGCTCTAGCTGTGTGGTTCCAGCTCCACCTGGACAAAGAGAGCAGTCTCTCTACTGGACCCCAGGAAGACACCTGCTGGGAGCAAGCCATCTATCCGGTCCACAGTACCGACTGTAAGTTCCTAACAGACATTTCATTACATATGCACACAACAAGGTTTTTTCTCCTTCTTATTTTACCCGCAACAGTCAAGGAGCATGTCCACGGTATTTATCTGCAAGTTGCCTCAAATTCTCCAAAAACAGGGAATGTTTTTAAAAGTAAATTAATTTTAGCTACTCAACTTTCCTAGTTATTTTGAAATTCTACACCTGCTGAATGCGCCGTGTGTGTTCCACTCTGGAGTGTTTCCTGCATACTGGTGTTTTGTAATATTTATGTAAAAGTGGGCCACGAGTTTTCTTCCACTGGCCTTTACATACTGACCCGAGCGAGACAGAAAAATCCTGCAAACGTCTGTCCTTACATATAGGAAACCGGCCAGTGCCAGTCATCGTCGTGTGCATGTAACATGACGTAAGGTGTCCCGCTCATTGTGTTCATGGTAAATTAAAAAAAAAAGAAAAAAAGAATGGTTTGAACAGTGTAACTAGTTAAATTCAGCTGCATGCACAGAATCAGTACAGTAAATAAAGGCGCTGAGACTCCTCCGGCTATAAGTGTCCAGCTCTTCCTCACCGGCTGCTGTTTGGATTTGTGAGTGGGTTTTAACCCCGATGGTAGCTCCGGAGGTCATCCCTGGGGCAGAGTGGCTCCTCTGCTTACGACTATTACTGAATTATTGTGACAGATTCTTTGGCCTGACGATGGCTGGAGCCATTCTTCCCTTCACATGAAAGGATGCGCTTCCAGCCGCATTCATTCAACTGTTTCTTCAGTCAGTCTAATAATGTATTATTAGCAGGATGTCCAAGTAATTCTCTGAATATCCTCCAGCTGATCCAAACTGCAGCCTCAGGAGCTGCATGCTGCTTTAAGGAGTTTGTTTCAGAAGATATGAATGTAAGTGCTGGGTCCGGGTAGCGTCAGGGGAATTTTGGGAACATGTGAAGATGATGAAGATCCACCGGGGAGGAATGAATGGGATCAGGGAGGATGAGTCCAGGTGGAGGTAATCCAAGAGAGTTGAATTGTTGGAAGGCAGACAAGTTATGGTGTAGCTGAGGGGAGGAAGGAAGAGGAGCCTTGTGAGGCCAGCTGTGGGGGAGGAAGTCCAGAATCTCTCACGGAGGGTTTGCAGTTGGTCAACAGAAGCCAGGAGGGTGGAAATATTAGGTCCAGAAGGCAGGTGGAGGCAACATTTGAGAAACACAATGATGGTTAGGTTGAGGACTGCAAAGCAGGACAAGGATGAAGCTCCTTATCCGAGTCTGAGCGTTGAGATAGGACTGCACCATCCCATGAGGCCTGTTCAGAGGTGCTGACCTCAAGAATAAATTGTTTATGGGGGTCGAAACTAATAAAGACAGTCGAAACTGAGGATTTATGGAACATTTCTCAGCTAGACGATTTTCAAGGAGTTGTTGGAAGACCAAGCGGACATGTTTGTGATGTCACTAACGACATCCTGATGCAGTGATCCAGGACAGTGCTCCGTGTTGTTGTTGCTGGACTTGACCTCAGCTTTTGACACTGTCCATCATCTTGTCCTGCTCGACAGCTTCAAACACTGGGTTAAGGTATCAGGTTCTGCTTTGAAGTGGTTTTCCTCTATCTCTCAATCTGTCTTCCAGATAGATATCTGGAAGATTATTTTCTGTGGCTTCTGCTAAATTTAAGTCCTCCTCTTCATCACTCACCTTTGGACATTCATTGCGTTACATTTGTTCTAAACCTCAGGATGTTTTTAAGATACAGATCTTGCTTAGGTGTTTGGATTCTTTCAGCAGTTGGATGGATGCCAATTTTCTTCAACTGAATGATGCAAAAACAGAAGTCCTTGTTTGTGCCCCTGGCAGGAGACTCGTGGCCCTCTTGCCTCATTTATTAAGCCCTGAGTGAGTAAACCTGGGTGTAACTCTCCACCCTCTTTTATTCCAACGTTAAATCACCTTTCATACACAAGCCGCGTCTCCTTTTTGTCTACCCCAAGATGTGGAAATAAAGAGGCCATCAGATTTTACACCTTTCTTTTACATGCAGGCACCAAGACCGGGAAAAGAGGGAAATGTTTCACAACGAAAAGACGGTGTGTAACGGGCCTAATGATGTATTAACCCTGAACTAGGGTGGATTCTTAGGGAAAAATAATTTAAGTCGGGCCAGTGCCTCTGAAGAAGCTGTATATTATTTACTTCATGAGAGGCCGCTGTGTGCTTATAACATTAGATGGCATTGCAGCGCGTCGTCTCTCAGAGCAGACTCGGCAGCCTTTCACTGCTCTACTAATTGGTGAAGGCAGCCTCAAAGGAGATGCCACCTTCCCAAGTGATCACCAACATCCGTTTCCCAGCTGCTGCAGAGTGCGGAGCGTGATAGTCTGCGACACTCTTTAGTGTTCATGAAATTCTTATAGGCAATAAATATGCATTTTTCCCAAGAGCCTCTGATGAGCCTCCCTGACACGATAACACGAGCAGATGTTGTTCCAGCAGGACCCCTCTCACTGGCTGATCTCCTGATTCTAATTTCATTGTTCGATTTGCTCTCCATTCCCGTCCTTTTCCTGATTCCCTTTCTTTTTTTTTAAACCCTCTAAAAATGCTGTTAGCGTTGTCTCGTCCATGCAACCTGATGTAAATCTTCATACCACCTTTAGATGGACATCTTTGTTCTGTCCACATCCTCTGGGGTTGGATAACAACGGAGCTTTTTAGGTACTGTGGCTGATATTGTCCGTAGCCTGAAATAACTGTGCAAGGTTATTTTATCTCTGGTAAAATAGAATTGAAGAGGTTAAAATGTTACTTTATTTAATTTTCCCGTTTAGTTTTACTCTCTATCCGGTGTTTTTAGGTGCTGACTCTGATTCATAGGGAAAATAGGAACGTTTCAGTGCCTGATTCCCTGAGACTGATGCGGCGTTTTCCTCTTGTACATAATAAGGATAAGTCCGTGGTTTTCTGTCTGGCTTCCTCAGGTTTTGTGCTGAAGCCGCGAGATGAGCTGATCGTCGAAGTCTCCTGCAGAGACGCCTACCTCAGGCTCAGCAGCGTCGCGGTGCTCAGGGATGGTCAGAAAATCCATCTAGACGACCACAAGGATTCGCAGAATCGTGGAAACCACATTCCAACCCCGAACCCTGAGGCAGAACTGTGCAGTGCATTAGCATGTCTCCAGACTAATCAGAGTCAAAATAAAGACTTCTGCATGCTTGAATGTTCAGAGCTGGCACTCCTGAACAATCACGATTATCATCAGAGTTTCAGCAACGCGTTGGCGAAGCTCATCTCCAAGCTGGAGGTAAAGCATCAATACCACGAGCCAGGGTCCAGCGCCGGCCCGCTCTTTGCTCTGGATGTGTCGGAAGGGTTCTCCCTGCTCTCCCTCATCGCAGCCAGTCAAGGTCACGTGAAAGCGTACAGCTCTGTGGAAAAGAGCAAGCAACAGGAAGTGCTGGTGAGGCTCGCCCGCTCCAACGACATCTCTGAGCAGCATCTTAAGTTCTGGCTCAATCACATGGTGGATGAGCAGGAGTTGCTGCAGAGGCCATCCAGGGAGAAGCTCTGGAGCGCCATCATCCTCGACTGTGTGGAAACATGTGGCCTTATTAGACAAAAACTGATGGAGAAAGCTTCACTGGCCAGGTAGGTTAAAACTGAAAGATGGTTGTCTGTTTTGCTTTTAGTAGTTAGGATCATTGGAGATATATTCGTTCCATTATATTTCTGTTATTTAAACCAGATGCCTGCTGGAAGAAGGAGGACAGATTTTCCCAGAGAAGATTGTGGTGTTTGGCCTGTTGGTGGAGTCTGACACGTTGTTACGGGAAAGTGCTGTCCAGGGTGAGGAGCCAACGCTGGGATTTAACATCGCTCCCTTCATCAACCAGTTTACCGTAAGTGCACCTGCTAAATGAGCCATGAATCCGGTTTGAGGGTTTTACCGTATTTTCATGCATCAAAATCAAAATGAGATCGTTGTGACTAATACTTGATTACATTATTGTGATTACAATAATTATTGCTTTTTACTTAAATTATTTTGTAAATTAATTATCTTTTGTGTTACCTTTTTTTTTAAATAAAACTATTTGCAAAGCAGGTCCAGGAGAAAATGAGAAAACAAGACTGTGACTTATTACAAACAAAAGTCCCTCGTGAAGAGCAAAGGTCTTCGGTCTTTGGGGTCATTCCGGGGTTGCTGGTTTTCCCCTCGACCGCCTGCCCATGTGAAGCAGTTGTTTTGCTCGTTAATGGGTGGACAGTATATGAGTTGGTTTTCTGTCTCCATCTTGACTATTAGGTGTCACTTTTCCAGGACCTAATTCCTTTCGGACGGTCCTGTCTTAAACCAACCTCCCGCCCCTATAATCAAGGGCAAATTAAAGTTCTGCTGTAAATACTAGAATCCCTCAAAATAGCACTGGTAAACCAGGAAGCTTTTGTTGGGGTCACATCTGGAATCCGCGGCGTTTTGAAGTGACCCACATGCACAGTTACTTTTCGTGCAGTGGAAGTGGACAAGAAGAGCGCGAAAAAGAAGATGTTGGCCATGTTTGGAGCGATGGCTTCAATGTCGGTAGAGACGTGTGTGAATGAGGAATTGGAGCCCGGAGTGGTTGACTGTGGCGTGACCGGCTTCACTGAAGCAGATTTTATTAAAAAAATAAAAACTCTTTTCCTTAAAAATCGCCAGTGGAGAATGGTGATGTCAAAGACGGAGGAGATGCGGCCCGACAGTTCAGACTGAAGTCGCGTTGGGAAACATCGGATACGTATCCCATTCGGTCACACGAGATGTTCAGACAACCAAAAGAAAATCACATGTGGACAAGATCGACGGGATCGGGACCAGATGGATTTGCTCCCAAAGAAAAGAAGGGAAAAAAAAAAAGATTCTTAAATGGACTTTCGTTTAATTTCCAATCTAAACCCAGTATAGATCCATTCTGTCATTTCAAGCCTGCAACACGTTCCATAGTCGATGCTCCACACTGAGGATGCCAAGCGAGGCCGTCAGTCCGTTAGTCGAGGTGCTAATCCAACACACATCTGAAGGTTTGCAGCAGGAAGGTGTCGTCGTTGCATTATTTTTTTTCTCTGCTCTTTTAACACTTAGTCTTTCATAGATATGCTTTCGGGTGAGATCATAAATGTAATCTTCTGTTGACATTGCCTATTTCTTGATTTAATTGCTTAAATACCTTTTTAAAGCAAACAAGAAGAATTTACTGTATATATATATAGCAGACAAAACTGTTAAAACCAAAGTAAATGTAGATATTTTTAGTCAGTTTTAGCTCTCACTTAAAGTATGTTTGAAAAAATCAATTATTCAGGTGTAAATCTTTGAGTTGTGATAAATATGACTGACATATGAGCTTAACGTTCGTTTATCAGATTAATAGTTTTCCAGTTTTTTTTTTTTTTTTTAAAGTCACCTTTGAGTTCTTTTGTTTTTGAAGCGTTTAAATTGTCATAACGGTGTCCAGGACCGTGTTTTTGTCGTTTTATGTGTTCTTCCCAGCTGTGCTGAAGAAGCTGAGAAATCCCTTTGAATTCCTTTTCTTTATTTGGTCTGGAAACCATCGGTTTTCTCCTGCCTCGTGTTTGTGCTCATCACTTTGCCGTCCTCTCTTGGGACGGTCGCTTGTTTTAACAGATGCTATCTTTAAAGCCCTCAGCGGAGCGAACATCGTAGCACATCTGTCACACAAGACACAACACACAGCTCGGCTCAAACACATGCTTACCCCAATTCGTTCGAGCGCATTGGAGCTTCCACACCCGGAGGAGGAACCCGTGAACATTTATAAAAGAAGAACAAATCCTCCTTTACGAGGATTTCTATGCCTTTACTGCAGCCGTCATTAAAAAACATTTAAGGAATAGGCCACACTTGTGCATTAAAAAAAAACTAAACCCTTCTGAGATGATTACGTTTGCAAAGATATTTCTCTATTTTGAACTACCGTATCTTCAGAAATGTTCATCCATTTGATTGTGAAATACTTTCAAAAAAAGATGAGTCTACACTTTCACCCCATAATGATTATATGAATAAGTAAAAAGTGTCCATTATGACCTTCAGGTTCCCGTCCACGTGTTCCTGGACTTTTCCACACTGGAGTGCAAACATCTCAGTGAAGCTGTGGAGCTCTTTGTGCTTGACCTCATGGACACCAATGCAAACTACACGCACAGAGAAGTTAAGGTGGGACACGCATCAGAGCTGTTGATGTGAATGGATGAATTCATCTACAGTGGAACTTCTGTGGAAGACCATGCTGAGCCGCTGAAAGTGAATTGTATGTAAATATGGTAGACCTAAAAAAAAAAGATATCAGACCTTTGATCTCTAGTGAGTTCTCTCAGCATATTTCTTCTAACCTTCTAACCTAAAAATCCAAAGAGTAAGGATACATTTTTGAGATTGTTAGGATTACAAATAACCACAGAAGAGAGAGAAAAGCGTTCAACTTGAGTGTAATTCTTGTGAGAACAGCAAATTTGAAGTTCGGTAGAAGATAAAAATGGACCGTCTGTGATGTCACAGAAACCAGCGAATCTGAACAGCTCGCGGAGACGCATATTTTCAGACATCGGTGGCCACATGAACAACAACGGGGTTATGTTACTTTTTGCACTGGTTGTCACTTACATCAGACACGCTACCATAGGTGCTTTCAAGCACAGATTTTTGTTTTTCTCTTGTCTTCTATTATATGTTCCCTTAAAGCCACGATTTCTGTCTCCCAGGTAAAGGCCTTGTCTGCAGGCAGACTAACTGCAATTCCCTTCTGGTATCACATCCACCTGGACCAGGAGATCAGTGTGAGCACCCTCAGCCAGAACTCTCACTGGAAGCAGGCAGCTGTGGTTCTGCAGGAGCCCCTGGAGGTTCAAGCTGGGCAGTGGGTTCGCCTCGCTGTGAAACTGCACAAAAGCACCATCTCCATTGCTGCACATATAAAGAACACACCTCCACAGGAGGACTGACACTCTCTAATACCACTTTAAAAAAAAAAAAAAAAGTTCATATGTTGTAAGTCATCATTACTGTCAGATTGTGGTAAATGTTTTGAATACTTTCACTCTGCTAGTATTTTAGATTTTCCAATGTAATACCTGCCATCACGTTTTGCAGACACATGGGGTCTGTTTAGTATTTTGTAGTATGCATGACGACCTTTTTCATTACCGTCAAAGAATGTTAAAATCTTTCAAGTTACATTTTATTTTGTACCTTGTGCTGTAAAGTCATAAGGCATTTATAAATTGTACTTATGAGTATCATATTGTTAAAAAAAAAGAAGCTATGTTCATAATAAATGCAAGATAAAGATTTTCCAAGTTATTTGTTTTATTGAAAAAGTGAACTAGACATTTCATTTACATCAGATTTGATGTAGTTCTGTCAGCTTCATATATATTAAAAAAAAAAAAAAAAGGCAACATTCCCAAGCTCGGCATGGTGCACATTATGCAGTCAATTTGATACATGTCAGAATTGTTTTTCAAACAAACTGATCATCTTCAACGGTACATTAATAATGCCGGTATCCCTGAAACAATCCATGTAAGTCACAATGAGGAGTTGGTAAAAATCTAAGGGAAAGGTAAACGGATTATGTGCAAAAGCTGCAAAATATTCCAGCTCCAAGGCTACAAAATGATGGAAAACCTTTGATTAAAGTGATCCTGGAATATAAATGTTAAACTGAAATAGTGCTGGACTAGTTCCACAAGGCATCTGAGAACACTGAACGAGCTTCAAAGGAACACCGGGAGTACGCTGCATTTACAGGAACTTACAAAAATGTGCCGAAAACACCGTCTCTGGCCGGATTTCTTTTTTATCTCCAATACGTAAACTGTACTTGTATCCACTCAAACCATTATGAAATACTATACAAAGTATTTTTTTAAGCCAACTCTTATCAAACAGAGGCTGCATCCCACAAAACATGTTGCCTCTTTTTTTTTTTTTTTTTTTTTTTTTGTCCTTTCCGCAGGAAAGATTCATATTCTAAATAGTACACAAATTGAATTAAAATGTAATGTGCTTTTAATAATCTAGAGTTTCATTTATGATTAGTCCTTTTAAGATGATGCAGTTAAGTCACAATAATCAAGAAGCAATGTGATAAAAATGTATCCATTTTAAAATTTGCATATAATCAGTCACATTTAGGATCCAGACTTGCTGATGTTGAAAAACCTACATGCCACCGTGAAAACGGAGACCTTTTGTAGGGAAGGATGCATGTTTAAACTGCCCTTTTATCCGAGTTACAACAGATTCCAGTAAAGCTTACTGAGCTACACAACTCTTTACAACATAAAACGTAAATGTCATCAACAAGTCGTAGTGCCTTAAACGTACTTAACATTCTTGAAGCTGTTACAGGTAGAGAGGTCCTTTTGGTGTTCCACTTGTTGGCAGAATTTTATTTAATGTGATGTCACCTTTTACATGACTTTGTTTTTTGTTTTTTTTTAATTTGCATAAGTAATGTTTGAAGGAACATATTAAAGGGTGGGATCTGCCCAGTCTGTTGCAATCTGACGAGTCCAGGTGAGCTAGGTGATCACGATGAGATCTGCCTCTGCTGGTTCTTTGGTTTGGTTGGTCCCTTCTTCTGGTCTAGACCGAAAACCTTCATCCCACATGGCTGAGCCGAGCTCAGCGGGCGCTGACAGAGAGTGTGGTGTAGAGGTTCTGCCCAGGCCCTGATACTGGCCCTTCGGAGACGCTGGGTTGGATGCAGCCTCTGTAACGGCATCCTGAGCACCTGAAGAGAGGAGTCCAGATCGCTCACCATCATCATGCGCTTCACTGAAGTAGGACTTCCGCGGACGACCCAAAACTGTCCTTCCTGGTACCAGACAAAAAAAAAAATGCGATATAAGCCGTTTGAATCAAAGATTTGTTATTGTGAAGATGCTCTTTTGAATGCTCGATTCACCTGATTAACATACTGATTAAAAACGGGGAACGTCACCGTTTTGAATCGATGTTAAAAACGGCGAACGTCGCTGAAAGCGATGAGTTTACGTGCATAATCGGAACAAAGAAAACTGAAGTATCAGGGTGCACTTACCAACATTGCGGACTTGTTCTGAGATGTCTGCTCTGACATCAGAGATATCCCACATAGCCAAGAAAGAGTCAAAACAAGACACCTCCTCGGCCTCCTGGATGTAAGGTTTGTAGGTAAAGCTAAAATGATGGGCGATGGCTGCCAGAAACATCTCCACACATATGATGAAGTCCTGTAAGGAAACGGCACAGTTCAGGCTGCTGGACTGTGTTTCACACAGTCAATTATTTGGAGGCTACATTTTTACATCAACTCCATTGACACGGACAAAGTCGGCAAATAAACCGCTTTTCACCAACACCTGGTGTATTTTACCTGTAAACCAGTAGCTACGGCCTCCACACTTTGCCAGTCCCAAGTACGTTTCTCCGAAATAACGCCCACTTTAACCAACAAAGCAATGACCACAGCTTGCCTGGAAGGACAAAATACAAAAAAAACGAAAATTGAAAGAAACATTCATTTTCTCACAACACACTACATCGTTTTTCCACCAATAACAACTCGTGCTGAGCACGACCGTCTTTAGTAGTTGTTAAGATACTAACCAAAACGAGACAAACACCACCATCTTGACACACAGGAATTTGCCGACTGGTTTGATGGGACTCAGTTCGTCTCTCAGAGCCCTGTAGAACAGCACCAGGCAGTACATGGCAAACTAAAACCCAGAGAAGAGACAGAGGATAAAAAAATAACTATACCAGCTTCATATTGAAAATCACTCACATTTACTCCAATTTATGACGGTGTGCTTATGGCAAATTACATTTGAACCCTTTAAATAAAAACAGCAGCGTAATTACCAGCTGTGACATATTGTTGAGGATAACCAGGTACGTCCACGCATTTCCAGAACTAAAATTGCCTTCATCATACACGTCACACAGCTGACAGATCCTAGGAAGGAAAACAAACTGCTGCTGCACACGTCAAGACAAAAACCAAATGAAAACTGTTAATAAAAACTAAATAAAAGTGCAAAAACCAGAGCTTACTTACAAAGCAATCACCGTTGTGACAGGTCTTACAACAGTATACTGCAACACTCCCAGTTTGCACCTCAACAGTAAAACCCTGTGGAGGAATGTCATGATCTGAATTAACAGTGAGTTTAACCACTATTCTGTAAAGGAAAATACTTTCTTTTTTTTTTTTTTCTTTTAAACCCAGCATAAAGTCCACTTGCTATTGACTAACAAATATAGTGTTTAGACCTTGGAGAGGAGCATAATGACAAAACATTTAATGATAACATGGTGTTAACAGGTCACGTCTTGTTGTTTATCTGAGGCCGTATTTATGTCATTTCAAGGCCTGGTAAAAAAATTAGAACTCTTAACTTTTTTCTTGATATGTACAAGATAAAAATTGTTTTCTATGGATGGGAACTCAGACCCAACGGTTCACAAATGCAGCAATACTGCCAAAAATGTATAATTTATAGCAAAGTTATTAAATGAAGCTGATACTACTGGTATTGCTACCTATCATTTATCAATAACATTATTATTATTACTACTGAAGGAAAAGTAAACAGCCCACAGGCAGCTTGGCTTACAGTCCCTGAAAAAGGAAAAGATAAAGGTTATATACAGTACAACATTTTACAACATTCAGCTGTTTTGCTTGTTACATAAAAATGTCACAACATTTTATTTCAAAAGTTAAATGTCTAGTTTTGTAAAAACTGGTAAATATTTAGTAGAATTTATATATTTAAGAGCATTTATTAATATTATTATTATTATTTGAAAACATGATGATCCAAAAAGAAAAACTTTTGATTTTGACTCTGACTGGCTAATTTGAAGCTGGTGATTTCTACTGAGACACGAGTATAAATCTAAATACAGTACAAGAGGCAAGCATTTCCCTCTGATTGAAATCTAAAACTGCTCAACGGAATTAAATGGCTTCTAAAACGCTGTCTTGTTTTTTCCCCCTTTCAGTTATGCAAGCAGAACATTAAGCGTCTAAACGTGGGCAATGTAATTCCGTAAATGCAATTATAACTAATGAAGCCGTGTTTGAGTCTAAGTTTGGAGATGCATTTACTTGGATCCCCAAGAGTGAGATAATATAAAATGTAGGCCCTACTTTCAGCAGTTTGAAAGCGACTACTCAGAAGTTACCACATAACTAATATCTGTCCTGCTGTAAAAGTGGCATTTCTAAGCGAACTCACTCTCCCATTGGCCATGGCGGGCAGCAGCACAGAGGTGGAAGGTGCTTTTGTTGCTCCTGGACTTCTAGCATCATAACCAAGCTGGGATACTGATTTTCCAGGTAGTTCAGCAGGAAAGTCATGAAGTTATAGATGACATACGCCTCATAACACTCTCTGCACGTGTCCACATAAATTGCAATATTGGGGTACTTCAGTGCAATCCACTAAAAAAAAAAAAAGAGAAATAACATAAAAATGAGAACAGCAATGTGTCAACTAGAGTACTAAATACCGGTTGAATTGCTGTCTGAACAAAATGTACACAGTAACAACAATCACATTTGTTGATTATTATCTGTTATTTCACAGATACAGACTGTACATTTCATATAGCTATCTCAGTTAAATAATAAACAACTTACACTGTCCAAGCTGTAGATTGGGACCATCCACAATATCCTAAAACAATAGCACCATAAGTATCCAAAAGCTGTTAGAGACTATTATTTGTAGATGACGCGAGTGCTGACATCATTACCTGATGATAGGTTTCTGCAGCTCTGGTTGAGTGTAGTGCACCAGATGCTGGAGAATACCCCATAATGATATGGGTATGGTCATGAAGACAAATATCCCAGCAATAAACCATGCTTTGTTATGAGTTCCAACCTGCCATTACACAGGAACGTAAAAAAAAGATAATTCACACAACACATATTTAAGAAAGCTTTTAAGTCTAGGGTTCAAGTGTTATGACATTATTCAGTGGTGAAACTTGTGCTTCACATGATACTGAACAAGTATCTAATAAATGTGCCTAAATACGACAAGAAGAAGTCACCACTCTGTTCAACCAACATGCTTCTCTGAATAAAAACAAACAAACAAATAAATAAATACATAAAACAACTTGTCAGATAGATCCAATGACTGAACTGACCCCTGACTTCTGCAGCTCCCAGATGCACAGCGGCAGGACGATAATCAGCAGAGAAATGTACAAGACAATGACCAACGGACGAATCCACCTTCTCCAGTTCCCGCAGGAACAGGGCATCTTGTCCAGAGGACACCACGGGGCCTCCGCAACCGCGTACTGATCCCGTGACGCTCAGCTCAGCTCAGCTCACGTAAACCGCCGTTCAAAGGCTTGAACGTTGGCTTCGCATTGCGAAGGTAACTCTTCACTATCCCGAGGGTACAACTCCCGCACTAAAGCTTTGTTTCGGTCATAAACACGCAGCTTCTGGATGATTATGCGGCTCGATTTCCGCTACCGTTAGCTCGTCAGCTGATTCACCATGTAAACAAACAGCCCGGACGAGCCGCGCGTCTCTAATAACTAAGAGTCTACCAGCCGCGCAAACGAATAAAGCCTTAGTCGCTACGAAATCAAACTTTCTTAATGAATGTAACGCCAAAAGACTGCAGAGCTGGTTAAAATATGGGCATAAAAGTTTCTGAAGAAGTGAGTTTGCCGAGCGTGTACTTCCGGTCGTACTTCGGCCGAGTGTCTATAATCTGATTGGTGGAACTGAGACTGCTAGCCAATCTACACAGACAGCGTTGACAAGTTTGGTTGCATCTCAGTTTCCCTTGTCACGTGTGATGCCGTCTGTGACCACTAGATGGCAGTGTGAGTTAAAGGTTATCAATATACCAGAAATACAAACTGTGTGGGGTTTTTGGCTTTTGATCCATTTTTTTATTCCGTTTTCTGTCGGTTCAATAGTGACGTTTTCTTTAAAAAAAAAAAAAAAAAAAGAAGCTCAGAATAAGTCAACTTTTTTCCACATCACATCCTGAGGCTTTAGTGACATAACCCTGGTTTATAGCAGAAACATAATTCTTTCTTTCTTTCTTTCTTTCTTTCTTTCTTTCTTTCTTTCTTTCTTTCTTTCTTTCTTTCTTTCTTTCTTTCTTTCTTTCTTTCTTTCTTTCTTTCTTTCTTTCTTTCTTTCTTTCTTTCTTTCTTTATTTCTTTCTTCCTTTCTTCCTTTTTGAAATGAAGAAAAAAGCCATATATTTATACTGAATAACATTAATAAGCTCATGAAATTAAATGTCATAACTTTGGATTCAGACAGAATTTTCCTCTATATTTCATTTTGATTTTTATAGTTTGAACAGACACTTTTAAGGCCAAGATCGGATTTATTTCAGCATGTGTACATAGTGAAGCGGGGTCACTGTTTTCCACACAAAAGGTTTAAATTCCCGTGTAATCTCGAGCACCCCTGGGTGGAGCAGCTCTAGCACTTGGAGTAATTCAACATCTAGATAACTGTAATCAGTTTCTTCAGTTTAACTACTGAAGAGTCTTAAGGCAACATACTGAACATCGCATTGACAACGATGTCTTTATTCACTTTTAAAATGTTGATACAGGTAAATTATTTTAGCATAATGAAAGCATTACACAGAAAGTATGAAATGATGCGATAGGATGCATCATGTGATATACACATAACTAAGAATAAAAAAACAACAACTTCTAGTCAAATAAATTCAGCATTGACAATATTTACAGGAGTCAATGATGTTTTATGTAAAATAATGCTCAGATAAAAATAACCACCTGCACTGACAACAACCGCTCTAACTTTATAAAGCAGTTTATTTTATTGCGCGCTGATTTTCCAGGTGTTCGTAATATTTATCGTGCCTCTAAGCAATGAAAGGTGATTAAAAAAAAAAGACCATTAGAAGGTGCCCACCTTTCCCTCCTGTAAGTGTCTGTAGATATACGTGTGTCTGTGGTTCTCTGCATAATGAAGGGAGGCAGAACTTTCCTTTCTGTTGCAACACATCTCCAGTGCCCCACAGAAATCGCTGGTTGTTGCAGGACAGATTGTTCATGAATTTTGAATTGATCCTTTTGGCTTTTATGAATTAGAGATAGTTGTTGCCACAAGTCCTGCAAGAGAGCGCCATGGTGGATAGCTTGGAGGGATCGCCGTGCGAACTGGCAAGCGGGGCACCGCCATGTAAGGGCAGGGCAGACAAACATATGTTGTGTTTGATCAAGCCCAAAAACACATTTCACCATAAAAGGTGTGGCTTTCACCATGTCTTACTGAATCATACAGTAGCTTGCTTGGCGTGTGCCTTGAAGGAGAGAAGAGATGGGTCTGAGGTAAAATAACAATAATAATCAATGCAGAACACAGGAGGAGACATTCTGTGTTATTGCTGAGATATAATCCATAAACCAGTGAGCGCCTACTTTGTCAAAGGTGTAAACAACACTACAACTGTTCAACATAATGTTTTCAATCTTCATTTATCTGCCATAGGCCTTTTTGTCCAGACATGTCCTGATTCACCCACTTTGTTCTTGTCATTTCACGACTTTATGTTGTTGTTAAAGAACTCCACTAAACTGGACCGGAGCTGAATCAGTCCTCAGAACTCTGACAACGTCAGGAGTATTTGGATACAACCAAAGGTTTCATCATTATAACCCCAACAGGTACTTTTAGAGGATACGACTTCTGTGTAACGAAACTATGTTTTCTTACTGTCACGGTCCGTTAAAGAACAAAACCTACTATGTGTTAACATGTGTTGCCTCAAAAACCTCATAAAGCTTTTTCTTATGTGAATCAGCCCTCATTAATAAATTAAAAAAACTCTAATTTTAAGTGTTAAAGTTTAACTAAGTAGGGCTCAGCAGCATATAAACCGTTTTTTTTTGTTTGTAGCAGTACATAAACATTTTTATAAAGATTATTTTGACATGTGCTGTATATATTGAAAGTAACATTATCAACTTCTCGGTTATTTCTGTGATTTCTAGGACAATTTAAGGTCACGATTAATGAGAAAATTAAAGTGGACATGGAGCTTGTGTTTACGCGTATTCGGGTTTCTGTCTTTTTCTTAAGCGCCACACAGTGAGAAGTAACATTTCCCACATTAAAACGAAGTTTATTTTTAGTCTATGCCGAATTCTGCCTGACTTGCTGTGGATGTTCAACATTTACATTTGCGAGCCTGGTCTTTCATATGCAGGTCTTGACAGAATTAACTCTCCGGAGTCACAAACAGTTTACAGCCACAGGACGCTCATTCCCAGTGAGCCTGCTCTGAATTTTGCAGTGTGTTCTCGCAGCTTTCCCCAACTCTCCGTGCATTGTGTTTGGCCTCTATGCTTGGGTGCTATATGGAGCCAGCAATGCTGTTAGGCAGTTTGATAAAACAAACTAATAATTCAGCAAAACACAACATTTTATGACAGCCTGTTTGCTTACTTGTGCTGCTGCGTTGTTTTTGCTGGGCATGAGAGCAGAATGGGACACAAATGGGCCCGAATACAGAGGTCAGTGAATCCAGTTCAAACTCATTATTCCACAAAATTGAATTTATATTTTCTTTCTTTCTTGTGTGTTTTCTTGTTTTAACTCATCTACTGCAATATCCACTCAATAAGCCACAATACTGCAGATGTCATCTATCTGTACTTTTGAATGTTCTGGTTAATTTCATGTAAATACATAATTTACTCTTTTCTGACTGATTTCACTTGGATGGGATAATAATAATTAAAAAAAACATCTCACAAATACACTCTTAAATATTGATCTCAAGTTAAATATTCTCTTGAACTCTAACTATTGATTAATATAATAGTAAGGACATTATCATCTTTATTTAACTGAACATTTTACTTTTGGGAGTGTTAAATATATTTGTTACAAAAGGATGATATCCACATTAAGATGATGTAAAGAAGTGTTGGTTGAATCTCTCTTTTTTCAGGCATCTTTATAAGAATGGATAGCAGCAGATAATAGTTAAAAAATAGAAACTTCAAAACCTGATAACAGCTGGGTCTTGATAAGTTGTCTCGTAAAGCTGCTGCTCACTGTATTTGCCAGTATCAGCAACCAAGTCTGAATGTGTTCAGCGTGGAGAATCACTTCGTGAAGTGCCTTAGAGATCGTCTTTTATTTGTTTTTTGGGCTTAATTCAATTCACTGCTGGCAGGAAACAAGGTTCCCATCAAATTCCAGAAATAAATCCACCCCATTTGGCTCTGCTCGCATGCTTTTCTCACAGTCCGATGTATCCCCTTCACCTCCATATTTTCTTTTCCCCAGAAAGTTTCATTCTCGTAATATTTATTTGTCAAATTTTTAAAAATAACTTGCTTCATTAAATCATGACCTACTGGGTCCTGACATCCAAACTCTGGAACAATTTAGACTTTCCTCAGGGTTACGGGAAGCTGATTGTGACATGATTTCATATGAGGAACATGTAACTGATTTATAAAGTTTATGAACTGACTGAAATTTATCTCCAAGATGCTGAAACAAACAACAGAACGATGTCTGATAAAGCCACAGCTGCTACAATGCTCTGTTGATTTTGGATGCTTATCAGCTTTTTGTAGGGGTACATGGCTCTGGTAACTGTCTTTTTGACAGTAGTAAAGAGTGTAATCCTTGGGTTATGACATGTTTTGGCACAACTATGGAGATGATTAATTTTCTCAAAAACCCTGTGTATATGTGGAAAAAAATGTATATGTTAGTACATATTCTAAAGTCAGTATATTTTTTATTAACTATTGGTATTATGACTTGAAATGTCTTATCTAGCCCTGCAAAATAGTCAAACTTTGATTTTCATTTTCTTTTTTGGCAGCAGAGATGAGAGATAAATCATATGCATCTAATTCCCAAGATCCAAGCTGTTCACATCCTCTCTGCTGACATACGCAACCCTTAGGGCTCAGTTGCCGAGCAGGTCACAGTGTGCTTCAAATCACTCCCAGACGACTCTTTCTCACAGATGCATAAGCGGGGGCCTTTGATTTCTTGGACAAACCAGGACGACAGGAAAATAAAACTTCCTTGTTTATTATAATAAGGATGGAAAGAGATTTATTAGTCTAAGCAGCATCATTAACATGAGGTTAACATGTTCATAAATGACAAAGGTAAAACATTGACCTTTAATGATTATGTATGGATTTAGTTCATAGTGGTAAATTATAGCCTATTGAAATAAGAACTTGTTTGTTCTTCTGTACACAAGTGTGCAAAACACTTCAAATAAAGAAGTGCAGGTAACAGCTGACTCTCGCATGCCAGCAGACACTCAAACTCACACAGGTTTACATTTTTCACATATCAAATATAAAAATGCAGGGCAGTTTATGTTTAGCTGGATACAATTTATGCAAAAAAAAAAAAAAATAATGAAACAAAATATATATATTTTTGGAAATGCCAAATTAATTTGTATTATATGGATTAGTTGAGAAGAGTTGTCCCAGTCTTATGTATATAAGATATACAGCCAAGGCCAAATCCTTTGACTTTATAGAGAAATAATTTCATAAAATACACTGAATTCAAAACTTCAAAACATTGTAGTATGTGAAAAAGCTCTCTATACTCTGACCTTAGTAAATATTGAAGCAGCTTATGAAATGCTACAACTTTACTAACAGTTTAAATGCTAGCCTGTGCGACTCTGTTGCAGCCGTGCCTCAAAAGCCTTGTCCTGGAAGTGAAGCTACATTTTTGGCAATGGAATAAAAATAAGTTAAAATGGGTCAAAACACAAAAAACAAACAAACAAAAAGAGAGAAAAAACCCAATCCATTTTTATTTTGGTCAAAGCTAGGCCACCACGTCATGCTAAGCTCAAGTTTTAGTTTAGCATCATGACAGTTAGTTTACTATCCACTGATGCTAAACTAAACTGCCTATAGCAATTCATTTCCCTTTTGGGATTAATAAATCACTTTTGAATTCAATTGAATTGAATACTTACGCTAAGCTAAACTAGCTTCGGCTAAGCTAAACTAGCTTTGGCTAAGCTGTAGTTAGCTGTAGGCAGTATCAGCGTGCTGATTGTAGCATAGTCCCAGCATAACACTGCTATCTTTACACTTAACTGCAAATAACCATATTACCCAACTTGCAAACCTTGGAGTCCCTACATGAGAACTTTGCTTAGTGGCTACCATTTCAAAAGTTTATCTGCCTTTGTCAGTACAAGTAAGAGGTCTGAATAAACTATTTATTTTTATAACTACATACAATGTAGCACTTTGTAAAAGTGAACACTTGGATTATAGAAACATACATGACACAATCATTTGATTTGGCTTGTAAAATTCACAGTTTTTGTTTAATTTTGGCTGATATCAAACTTAATGTATAATGCAAACTTCTTTGAAACCATTTGGTTGACATGACCTTTGAAAATACTGAGTTGGGGCTAATCTATTTGTATTAAAACTTGGAGTCCTGTTCTAGATACCATGCAAAGTTCTTTCATATTTTTCATAACTTCACATATTCTTAATATAATAATTCAAAATCTGTCATTTTGAATGTGCATCCATGCATTGGGTTCGTGCTTACATTAAATTGAACTCATGTTGTCAAATTGTTTTTTCGTGATGAATTGAAAAAAGCAGAAATATGAAGAAAGGGAAATTTAAAACGCTTTCTATTTACACCACATATGTAGCTCAATGAAGTGAGTACGAGTAAATTGCGCTACTGAGCCTTGACAATAAAAATGAATAGTTGTTAGTCAGTAACATGCCTTTTTAGTTTTCATCTCTAATGAGTAGTAAACTCCTGGGAACAGCAAATACCCATGTCTCACCATACCCTCTGACAGCAGTCAGCCTTTTCCTCCTCGTAGCGTCCTTCCCGATGGTGCTGCCCTTTACAGGAATAGCACGCTTGGCTCTTGACAGAGAGCAATTTATAGAGTTCAGCTGCATCCTTTGAAAAAGTCCTCCTCCTTATCCGTCTCTTCCCCCGTCTCTTCTTTCGAGCTACTGTGTCACTTTTCAAGAGTGTGGGAACAAAACAAGTTTATCTACAAGTTTTTTGTTTTTTTTTTAGAAAGTTTAGCCTACTGAGAGACTCATAAAATGTCAGAGCATTGCTCAACAAATTCATTGTTTGTTCCTTTTATTCCAGTTCCAAAAACGTTATTCCCGGACTCATGAGTTTCTTCACTGGTCCAAGCATAGTCCGACGCAAGTATTTTAAAATCTTGACGAGACGCCGAAAAGCTCTAAAATACTCCTCGGTTAAGTGATCAGTTGCTGTCTTTCCTGATGCTGCGGTCGGTGTGGAGGTGGTTGGGCTCTGGACTTTTACACTGGTTACTGGTACCGTTCATGGGTCCAATGCTGCTCAGCTGGTTATCAGAGTAACACCAGCAGCACAGGCACGACTTGGTGAACATGCGAAGAGAGAAAAATGAACATTTTAGTATGGCTGTGTTTACTACAGGGTTTTTCATTATGCAGGGGTTGTTTCGTGTTTTCCCACAAGTCTCCTCTAACATGCAAACCTGGTTTTTCTCAGACTCCTTCTCTTGAGAAACATTTGCAGACAGTAAAGTGACTACGTATATCACCAGACTGCTTATATGTTACTCACGATATGTCATCGCCATGATGGCCCCTGAGTCACAGACTGAGGTTTCACTATTAGTGTTACAGGCCAGACAAACTGAGATGCATGTGTGTGTGAATTACATTTTAAAATAGTGGTTGCGTGTGATTCATCCATCCATAATATGAGTGTACTGTACCTTGAAGCAGTTTTTGAACTTCTTGCTGACAAAGTATAGTATAATAGGATTTATGCATGAGTTGATTGTTGCCAGGTTCATGCCGAGGTAATTCAGGACCAACAGGAAACTGAAAAAAGTGAGAAGTTGAGAAAATCATTAAAGAACAGACTGAAGTTTCCTAATTTTCATACTTTTTCTTTGTCTATGTAGCTTTAGAGTTTTCATGTGTTGCTTTTTTTGGGCTTTCTCTATTAATATTTGCATGTTTTACTTTGCCAAGGAAAGTTGAGTTGGAGATGTGTAATTGTTGTTTTTCTGTTGCTTTCCTAATTTTCTGGCTGTTGCAAAACTACACAAAAGCTACCAAGCTGAAATTCTTTAAACACAAGGGAGACTTAGGGCATGGTTGTAGAAAGAATGCATTCATTTAATAACCGAGTTATTTTCTCCCACAGAAGACTCATCATTTGTTGTCCAGGCTCTCCCCTAAATCACCGATCGACATGTCTGCCAAGTGGTTTGTTTTGCACATCTCAAGCAAAGAATCAACAACTGCTTGCTCACCATGACCATAAAATGAACAATATGCCCACAGACTTTCTGAGGAGACATTGGCTTTCTGGGCAAGAACATGTCCCCCCCCCCATTTGTTAATCAAAGTTAGCTGTGGCAACCAGCTACTTCAGCAGATCCCTGCTGGAGGAGCTGCAGAGCTGCTGGCAGACATTTACAGTGGAATATCTCATTTCAGATTTTGTGTCGCTGGCAAATACAGAGATAACTCCTGCAACGCGAGGTTAGTATAAACGGCAGATGGCGTGGGTAAGCTTGGTAACGTGACAATGACTAATATGGAAGTGATGATGGCTAGTCACTGCTTCTGGGTTGGCCTTAATCCAGAAGTTAGATAGCTGGTCAGACTTCTAACCAACCAGCCAACGAATGAGGGCAGACTGGGCCTTTTGAATGGTGGCCTTAAAGTAACAGTAGCTAAAAGAGTGTGGCAAAAAGGGATGTTATATCAGATATCTAGTATCAGAAAAGCAATGCTTGTCTTTTTTGTAGCTTTAAAATGTAAATGCACTCACAAGTTTATAATTGTGAACGTGCCCCTTAAATGATATTTGGGGTGATCGAGTTGTTCTGATAGCAACTCACTTGAGAAGATCACATCGCATCACGTCATTCTGTTGGTAAACCGTCCTCTTAAGAATCCTGCTCAAGTGCAGTGGGAACCAGCAGAGCGCAAAGATGAGCACAAGGCAGAGGACCGCTTTGGCTACCTCCCTCCTCTTCAGAGAAAAATGAGAAATAATGCTCCACCGTTAAAGAGAAGATGTGAACAGTGCACATAGTGAAAATGAGTGAAATCCTAAAGCAATAGATGACTGTGGTAATCCGAAATATTATCATCTTACCTGTTTGATGTGCTCACTGAGTGCAATCCGAATTGTGCCATTCTTGTGTCTGAGCATCTTATAGGTCATCAGAGCGTAGAAAACTGCGGTGAAGGTTAGTGGTACGCAAAAATAGAAGCCAAACAGCCACCAGTCCTTTGCTTCTTTATAGAACTAAGGGGAGACAAACATGTAGTTGGATTCAGCTACATTTAAATGGAAACGGTTTCATAACTTGTTGTGCGAGTTGCGAGTTAGAGACAGAGGAGCTTTAGGTTTATAAGTCAGTATGTCCCTACACGATCAAACTCCCACATATGGACATCCATGGAGCTGACCTCTAAGTGTATCTTCACAGCTAACACCACCATCCTGCATGCCTTGATTAAGGATAGTTTGTACAACTACTGGCACATTAATAAACTGAGCTGTGGGATTGAACTTCTGTGGGTCTTTTTAAACTTCGTATCTGGCTGCCATATATCTTTTGAGATAAATTGTTCTGAAACTGCATATAAGGGCCATATAAGGGCCTAAGAAGTCATAATTTGAAATTATTCAACTTGGTAGTGAACACTGGACCGTTAGACAAAGTACCATTTATGAAATCCATCTAGTTATAATTTTGCTGTGGCTCTTAAAAAAAAGAGGAAAAAAGTATGTTTAATATAACTGAAAAAAAGTATAATTCTGAGTTCTAATGACTTTATTTTAAATAATAGCGCTAGGAAACATTTGTCTTTAGAGCTCAGCATTGAACTATTATCTGGTAGAGATTACTCCAGTTTTGTGCATGAGAAATGCCACATGTGGCTCAGCCTGAGGCCTCAGGCCTCAGTAATTGCACTTGGCCTGCAATCAATTATGCACTCCAAGGATGTGAAAAGGCCACAGTCACGAAGAGAGGGAAAGTTCACTGGATTTCTTTCTGAAAGTGATACTTTACTCAAAATATTGAGTGTATGTAGTGACTGCAGGGAAGTGGCCCACTTCCTTTTAAGCCTCATTGCAGTTTCTTATGTTTTTAGTCATTTATTAAAGAAATGTTGTAGATTACTATTTTTATTGCTGGATTATTCCCTAAATGTGTGTGTGTATGTATATATATATATATATATATATATATATATATATATATTTATATATATAAACCTAAGGATAGACATCAGTTGTCCATTTAAAATGCACCCCAACCTGAAAAAAAAACCTCACAATAATTTAGGACGATTAAGGTGCTCTTTCAAAGTTCCCGTGTGGATCGGTTTTCTGTCTCATTAGTCTAGTAATTGTTTGTTTCCATCATCACACATTTGAACAATTCTTGCACAATTGCTTTGGCCTGACATGCTTAATGACGTATTTCGCTTCAATACACGTTAAACCAGCAGTTGTTCACTCTGGGCTAGAGTAGACCAGCCCTCTTCAGGCGGCTAAAACCATTTCCGTTTTTTTTCACCCCGAGTTGGGCATAACCAGGTACAGATAATGCATGATTGAGTAGACTTTTATCGCTTTCTTCACTTTTTCATAGATATAAACGGATAAACGCCGTAGTCAATTCTTAACTTGTATGAAGCAACCATAAAGTGTATTTGGCTGTTCTGGAAGACTGTGATGCCAGGCATAATGCGTAGCACGTTCATGCTTCTAAACATATTTAGGAACTAAACAAATCTTAGCAGACAAAATCAAAAAGAGTGAGGTAATGTAATTTTCCAGGCATTTTCCATTGGAGGCCCACATATTTGACCAACTCCTCATCTAAAAAAATCCAACTTGAAACTCTTTAACTGCTATGATTGCTGTTGGAGTGCAGGAATTACAGTAACGGTGAAGAAAGTAATTTTTCTTTTTCTTTTCTGAAGGAACAGAGAGCTGTAGTAAGGGCACGGAACCAGTCTGTAAGGTCTTTTTCAGTTTTTACCCTAGAACAGGAACCCTCTAGACATAAGGAGAGCAGTTCCGAACCATGTAAGTGTATTAAAAAAAAACAAAAAAAAAAACACGCACATCACATAATCAGGGATAAAACCCTGACTCTGGACATTTCTGCAGTCTCTGGTTAACTTCAAAGATCCCCCACAGCTGCTGGGCTGAAAGCATCTCCAGTTTTCATCTTAAACTAACATAGTAATTTAGTACCTCCATGAATCGAGTCTTTGGGTTAAGCATACAAGTCCGTATGGTTCTGTTCTTGTAGTTGAAAATGACCATGTCAAAACCGACAGCCTCGGGCACGGCCAGGACGAGCGACAGCACCCAAACAGTCACAAGTTCGATCACTGTGAAGAGAGGGATGCCCACCCCCTGGACCCTGCTCCATGATGCCACGGCCCTGTACCTATGACACAGGAAGATCCATTCAGAGAGCTTGGTTACCTGATAAACTGATTAGAGTCAAGGCATATTGTTAAAGGATGTTAAGTTACTGAAAATAAAATCTCAAAACACAGAATCATATCTAACTGCGATGTGATTCAGTCGTGTTCAGCGACTGCTTCATCGTTCAACACAACTCGCAAAAGTTGTCACTTTCTTTTCTTTCCTGACTGGCAAAGTGAACAACAGTTTCTTGTGTTGTTAGGTTTGCTGGCAGCACACCAAACACAGCAAACGGCTCAGTAAGCAAACTATCAAAATGTTAAGAATTAATGCGGAGAGATGATCAATTGTTTATTTTAAATATCTAATATTTATATTTTTGTGAAGCCTCCAAACAGACTGGCCCATGTTGGCAGAGAGGTCTGTGCGTTGGCTTGTGTTTCCCATGCACCGAATAGTTGTTTGCTTGTTTGTTTCATTAATGGAAACCACTTGTCGAAATGTTTTAGTAAAATCATGCATCAAGATTTTATGGCAAAAACAATATATTTTTCATGACACATTTGAATTTCTCTGTTGAACAACATGGCAGCATTTATATTTTACCAAGTGGTAATGTATCCACCTTTTTCTCTTCCTACAACATTGAAAAGATACAAAAGGGACTCAAGCCGTTTCCTAATACACACACAGAAGAGGATATGCTGCATGTTTCCTGGAAACAAATGGAGGGCATGTGCTCCTGAACGCAACTGAGGAGCATTACGATCTAGCCCCTTCTCATAATAGAGGTCATTAACATTGTCTGGGATGTTGATCCTTGGAGCCCTTTCAGAGCAGGTAGGCGAGCCTCTTATCTTTGAAGCTGGATGGTGCATTAAGTGAGATGGCGCTAAACTTCGGCACTTCAAAACCATCATTTATTCATTATGGAATTTCTATTAAGGTGCTATTAAAAAATAGAGCATATCAGTTCGCCTGCTATCCAGATAGAGTAATGTTACCATCACAAATCATATCCAAACAACATGCATCATAACCGCAGGGGCTGCAGATCCAATGAATGACTTCACAGAAGGAAAAAGTATGTCTTGGACTCCAAGGCAACAAATGGAACAACAAACAAATAAATAATATTCTACTGGCCTCATGAGCTTCCTGGACGTGATTATCTTAGGCTTCCTGTCATTACTGTCAATTTCAAATGTTAGTATCATTAGTCTAAATTCATTTTTCCATTTGAAAATGACTCTAATCATATCTGGAAAAAACATTATTTTGACCAATCAGTCTAAAGCTATGCTGCTTTGACTGTCAAAACCAGCCAACCGGATAAAATCTGTGTGATTTTCTTTCCAATTTTGCCACCTTAAATTCTGTGCAATGATGATTTTGAAGGATCAGGGTCAATGTTTCTTGTTTCAGCATACACACGTGCTGCTGCTGTGGCCATGTAACTTAAGAGGGAAAACATTTTTTTTCTTTTCTTTTCTTTTTTTTTTTAAGGACAAATACATTTAAATTACTCACCTGTCCATGCTGAGGGCGCACAAGCTGAGGACCGTGATGCCCACAGAAGCCTTCTGCAGGAAGGGCACCAGCTTGCACAGAAACAGGCCAAAATCGTTGTAATCAAATGGAAAACGTGAGGCCAGGAGCTGTGAAACCCCCCCAAGAAACAAACAACATAAAACAACAACAAAACCAAAAAGGAATAAGGTTGTCAGTTGCACATTGTATCTCAAAAGTTCTCAATTATATTTGCAGCAACATCTTTAACAGTCATTATTAACGTTTAGTTAACCATTAGTTTTGTGGTTGTTGTTTTTTTAACAGGGAAACTGTAAAATGTTTGTCAAAACATCATATGGTAATTTAACAAAATCATTTAAATGTCATGTTTCAAAAAAAGATGGGAAAGGGGTTGAATTTTGCATCACATTTTCTCTTAAAATAACTTTTGATGCATTTGAAAACTGTTCACCAAGCCATTTTGAAATGTTAAAACCTTATTTATATGGTTAATTTTACAAACGATTTAAGAAGACCCTTAGTGCATTCTGTTTGGGAGATTAAAAGAACAAATTTAAAATCAAAATTAATACTGTATAGTACAACATGTGCAGAGTGTCAGGACAGTTTGCCGTTGTCTTGCTGAAATAAGCAAGGCCAGAAAAAGTCTTGGTGAAAAGTTTCTGTATGACAGAATACAATTACTTCTGTAAGCTTTAAAGCCACTCTGTGTATCAATACAACTTCTGACAGCAAATGGTTATGAAAATATGCTTTCTTGGTAATGTTGCTCGGCATATCATAGAAGTCCCACTGAAGGGGCAGTTTGTTGTATAGAATCCATGATCATTCTCGTGATGCGCTGCCCCCCATGTGGTCAGATTTGGAATTGCTACACAAAGTGACTTTAATGGCGTCTTCACAGATGTGTGAGTTACAAATAACTGAGAGTTCTTTAATTCTAATGGAATCCTGTCAATAAATATATTTCTTAAACGGTTGAACACAATATAACGTCTTTTTTTATAGCTGCTTATATCAACTGTCATGTTAAAGATTCATCCACTTGACACTGACATGATCTACCAACCTTTTTTTTTTTCTAATTTTTTAGGTAACAAATTCAAACTGAGCATATATTTTTTTTACAGAAAACAATGATGCTTCTGTTTTCTCTATCAACTGTCTTTGTATGTGTTTAGGGAGCTTCTTGGCAAATCAAGCTTAGTGTGAGTTTAATACGGCATGAACCACGCGAACCACAATAAATATATGAAACCTTTTTTTTTCCTGTTTATCAAATCTGCTGGATCTCCGGTTTAAAAAAAGGCGCTCAATACAGGAACTAAACTTCAGTAATGAGTTGATATCCTATCACTCTGGTGTATAACTGACTTCCACAACCTCCACCGGTATTAAAATAATACATGAGTACACATACAAACTCTACTTTTCCTCCTGAACACAAAACAAAGCATGGTGTTTTCGAAACAACGTCCTTGCCCCGAGGAAGAGAACAGGGGATTTCAGCATTGTGGACGCAGCTCTTTCTTTGTTTGTGCACAGGCTGCCCCCCCCCCCCCCCCCCCCATGTAAGATTCTTGTTTCCTTTTCGCACATGTGTTGCTCAGACCCAAAAGTCGCTTTGCCCTCAGAGTCCCAAGTTAATTTTAACCAGGTGGCTTTCTCATTTTTCTCTGGCAAAATGACATCCTTTAATGTGGCTCAAAAGATCAAGTTGACTGATCACTTCATTTTGCCATTGTTCTGAACTATTACACAAAGCATGACAATGTTTACAGGTATAAATCATGCCAAGGCAGGCACGTCGCAATCGTTTATCACGGCCGTCACAGAAACGCTTCATATTTTAAAGAGGTCCGAAAGTAAACAAACGTGTTGCGAGCGAGGCACAAACTGAAACCAGCTGTTGCTGTCACGATAATTAAAAGATGCTTGAAATTCACGGATAAGCATTGAAAGAATATGAAAGGGTGCTTTTTTTTGGGGTTTTTTTTGTAGTTTTCAGACAATTGCTTCTTCTTTTTAACCTCACATTTCGCACGTTAAAAGAACATGTATATGATTTGAATAAAGAAGTGAGTTTTAAAAATGTGATGGATTACTTGAGGAGCAGTGAGAATAAAAATAATGTAAAATCAAAACAAGAAAATACAGGTTGTGACTAATGTTTCTGGTCAATACAAGGCCAATGTGACTGCACCCTGACTGCACCCCACTCCTCTCATCGCTAATCTGACCACATGAGGACGATAACACTGTTCGACTGATTGTACTTTCCTGTCTATTTGCACACACCCTTGGACCCCTTCCCACTTCTCCGCTTTTATCCTCTGTAATATTCCAGTTTATCTGTGTGTGCGTGTCACCTCTGTTGTTGCTGCATTTCATCATATCTGTAGCCGGGCTGAAAAAAAATTTGGTTAAAACTACAAAATGAACTATGTAGCAGTGGAGTTACTAATGTACCTTGTATACGGTGATAGGTATATCAATGAAGATGTAGATAAGGTCACCCAGAGCCAGACTGGCAATGAGGGCATTGGGCCCGTTCCTCATGCACTTGTGCTGGTATATAATCCTCAGGAGGGCGGCGTTGCCGACCAGGCCGACCACGAAGACTGTAATGGAAATTATAGTGTTGATGTACTTAAAATAGTTACTAATTGCCTGCTCTTTAAGGCACCCCGGAAACGTCTTTTTCACAGTTTCATTGACAGGGCTGGATCCCAAAGGCGCATTGGTTCCTATGGCCCTCTGGACCAGGATGGGCGCTGCGCTTGAACCGATGGTGCTGTAGAAATCCAAAGACTGGAAGGTGGAGTGGACCTGAAAGCCGCGGAGAAGGTCTTCTCCTTCAGCTCTGCTTGTCTGGCACATCCCTCCGGCTGCCACACAGGCCATTATCACAAACATATGTGCAGCTGGAGAGCCCATCGTAGAACCCAACTAGCACTTTGATTTCACCGATTGAAAGACTGTCCCAGTATATCACTGCTGAGAAAGAAAAAAAAAAAAAAAAAACAAATTAGAGGAAAAAACAGACCATTTTTTGTTTAGAATATATGCTTCGACTGCCCTCGCTTTCTAATGAAATGGTAACGACGTCCCAACAAAGTGTGGTATTAAAGGGGAAGCACGCGAAAGTTTGACAGCATTTGTTTAGGAACATCTTTAAGAGCTTTTATATGAAGAAAATGCAGATGGAGGATGTCTACTCAGGTTATAATCAATTAAGCTGTGAGGATGAGGCATCAGCTGAGCATTATGGTACCTTTTTTACTTTCAGTCAAAGACAGAAAACTTGTTTATGTCTTTAAATCAGTGATATTGCAGCTGCACAGAGAAGTTTTAGTGCTTTGTTGTTCTGTCTTGATAAGGAGACTCTCGCACGGGTTTGCACAGGATTATTTTTCCAGCTCTGCATTGTTCTTCTGTTTCTAATTTCAAAAGGTTTAAACATGTGGTTATGAGCTTCTTGTTTTTTTTTTTGTTTTTTTTTTTTTCAGCCACAGTAAAAGTACTGCAGGTCTGACGTAAGCTGTGCAAACTAAGCATAAATGTTAAAATTGAAAACGGATGAAAATTCAAATCCACAAAATCAAACGCATAGTTGTGCCCTGAATCATCCATCTCTTCACAGGAAAAACAACAGACTTTGTGCACTAAAATCAGAGCAAATCGATGCACGAAACTGCTGGTAAGAAGTTGATGAAGTTTCAAACTATCAAATCCATTGTGTAGCCCTTTTCATCATGTCAGAGCAGAGGCAACTCTTATAGCCCAGAGTTCTTCCTGTTCAAAGTCCCTGCTGTCACCAAGTACACAAAGAACTATTTAGCAGCCAGCCCTTCAAGTAGCATCACAGTTTAGCATCAGCATGACACTGCTGGGATCTGTGACAGCACGCAAACTGATCTATCCATAAATAATAAATACGTTTGGTTTTCACCTACCGCTTCTAAAATGTCTGCCTGGCCCCCTTGGAAACCGTCAGGCAAACTTTCAGCTGAAGCCCCCAGACATCTGTATCACATCACATGAGTAATTAACGCACTATCAAAGCTGCACCGTATCCCACTTGGTTTGAGCAGTGCACCCGTCTGCTCTGAGGTGCCTTCGCATTATGGCTCAGAGTTTCCTGTGGAGAGTTTGCAGTATGTCTGAGTGTGTGTGCTCAATTGCAAGTGTGTGTGTGTGTGTGTGTCACTGAAGCTGTGCGTATGACTACGTGTGTGTGTGTGTGTGTGTGTGTGTGTGTGTGTGTGTGTGTGTGTATGTCAAAGAACCAGCGAGACACTTTGACTGGGTGGGATAGTAAATCTCCACCTCCCTTTGGTAACAGACTGGGCCCCCTTTGGAAACATCACCCCCCTCTCTCCTCTTTCTCAGAGGAACCGCCTGCTGACAGTCATCTCTGGCAGCACACACACACACACACACACACACACACACACACACACACACACACACACACACACACACACACACACACACACACACAAACAACCACAGAGGGACAAGGGGCAACCGGGAGGCTAACGCCCCTCCAATCTGCCCCTTTTCCTTAAATCTCTCCTCCCTTCTTATTCAACCCCATCCTTTCACTCACATTATGTCTTTTACACATTACAAGCAACTGTTTCCTCGCATAAAATGCAGCAGTGATTAGACTGATGGGAGGAAGGAACGAGGAAGCCAGTGTCCGTATTGTTGCCTGATGTTTGTTTCTCTTGGGATGGAGAAACTATGACAGGAAATGGATACTAACGATCTTACTTTAGCACAATATTTTGTCAAACAGCGTTACACCTTTGTATCTAAAGAAGTGTCGTCTTCAAGATTTATTCTAGGTAAAAAACAAAAAAAACAAGTTTAATATCAGTTCAGTGTATGTTAAGCTGGAGAACATGTGTCTGATCAGGACTTTCGTTCATCTTTAGACATGTCAGCACAAAGTACATAGTCCAAAAAAAAAAATCTAACAAAACGTCCAGCCATCACATCATTCATCCATCCCTTTATCCACCCATTTCCTATTCCTACTTTATCTCATCCAAGGACGCCGGAAGATGTAGCTTAACTGAAATACAGGGGTACACGCTTGACGGGTAAAAAAACAACAACAACAAAAAAACCAACCAAACAGAAAAAAACAAGCCAATTCAAAAACAGAAAGTAAGTGCTCTCTGAGATGATGAGATGCATAAGCGTTAGAAGAATAAAGTTGATTGCCAAGAGCATATAGTGCTTGTACATCAGTGAGCATTATGGATTTCAAAATGGACCATTAATCATGATGCGAGCTGAAAGCCGGAAGAGGGCTATCACCGTCACCACAATGTGCCTTTCGGGCTTCCAAAAAGCTGACGCTGCGGCTACTTGAAGAGAGAAAGCCGTCCGTATTCAATTCTTTTAGGAGTAAAATCTATATATATCGTTACCATCCCTGTTACTTTGCCACATTCAGTGTTTTTTGTTTTAAAGATCAGAATAAACTTCAGCCTGACATAAATTTTTCTATGTGATTACATCCACTAATGTCATTTCTTCATTAATAAATATAATGCCATCTATAATAAATGACAAAAATGCATATGCTTATCATTACTGAGACGCCAAGGAGAGCTCATTTCTATACAAGGTTCTTTGAAAATAAATTCTTTATTATTTATCATGCGCACTTTGTGTTGAAAGTTTGAGAAACATTGGTGAAAGAAACAAACATACACCTGCAGTACACACAAACGCTCACTGCACCTTCATGACTAGAGGGTGTTGACTGAAAGTCCTTTTTATTTTTTGTCCTTATTTTTTTTACATTTGTGCATTTATATCATTTATTTTCTGACTGTGCAGGAATTTTCCAACTTTTATTGCTGATGTGGCCTCAACACGGGTTTCTGCGTCAGATCAGTCCAAACTAAAAGGGCATGATAAACCCAGATGGCTTTTACGGCCATAGGTGATATTCCTGCCGTGCGGTGTGTTCCAGTTAAGGTTTGTTTAGCGTCGGGCACAGATGTGCCTCATTCAAGGCTGTAAAAAATGTAAATCTTTGATGTGAAGCCATTTGTACCATCCAGCAACAATCCGGGATGTAGTCGAGGACATGAATAGATGACACCAATAGAACTATTTCCTCTTTGTGTTTTGTTTTTCACTGAGATAGAAATTTGAGTAAATGAATTGTAAAACAAGACTGTAGAATTACAGAATGTTAAAAAAAACAAATGAGCTGAATATAGTACATATGTAGTTTAATATTTATAATGCCTATTCTGATGATACTTTAAAGCTGCAAATTAAACTTTTGTGTGTCTTCTTGGAAAATATTGTTTCATGAAGACTGTTTCCTTTGCGGGTACTTTTCCTGATATGTTGTGTAATTGGGTAATGGCAATATTTACCACCATTTGAAATTAAAGCAGTTGTGTTTTCTTTAATTGCTGTCATGAATATCTCATAGCTCTTGAATTAGTCATGGTCAGCAATTGTGAATATTTAATCTATTGGAATTGTGATTTGCTGACGGCATCTAATTTCTTGCCCGTAGTCTTTTTTTATTCTCCCCCTTTCTCTTTTCCCTTTTTTCCAAAAGTCCCTTGAATGATGGCAGCTTCTGTGACATTTTAACTTTTGAGGGGGGGGAGAAGAGTCTTTGTTAGTTAATCCATTAATATATAAATGATGAAACCTTTACCTGCTCCCACTTGCTTTGGCTTTCATGTTGTTGTTGTGTTGTTGTTTGGATCATAATCAGGTATTAATGCCATTCTGTCTGAACTCAAAGATGGCAGGCTGCCTGGTAATTCATATGCTTGTTCTCTGATGGCATCTGTCGAAGTGTGCTCTCTGCATATTGGTACATACCCTATGGGAAATTTCAATCCAGCCCCAGACTGAGTGGGATGTAAGCAATTCCTTAAGTGGGACACTTGCGTGAAAACAGAAAGAACAGAGAATGAGGGATTCAGGAAGGGAAAGAGATGGAGAGGGAGGGAGAGAGAAAGTTTGAGGCCAATCCTACTGTGACAAGAAGAAGTGACAGAGTGAAGAGGGCTCACTATACTGTCTGGCTTCATTAATTTGGGACATATGGCTCACACAAAGAAAAAGTTACAGCACAAGAGAGAAAGAAAGTGAGAGACTTGATGGGAGACTGAGTTACTTAAACAGACTGAGTTCAACTGCTTGATTCAATCCGAAATTTGGCAATATAAAATTAACAGACTACTTAATAAGAAGGAGGGCGATGTTGTCAAAGAGGCAATTATAATAGCTGATGAAAAGAGCCTGCAGAGAAGTCTGTGTGCTCAGGAACGGCCTGTTGTAAAGTTCCTGAAACCTTTCTAACTGTGCATCAAAGGGGGAAAACTAAATGCAATTGTGACTGAACGTCAGAGCCTCACGTGTGACAGCATCTGATCTGTGGATTGTAATATTTTTTCTTGTCCTTTCAAATATCATTGGAAATACTGTATAAGATTAGCTTTTAAATTGTGACAACAACAAAAAAAATCTGCCTCTTAGAGGAGTTATTTAGATTTAAAAAGAAAGCAACACCTTTGCAAACTGGGGGGGGGGCTCTGCAGCACATCACTATTAAATCTGTAATGCACATGTTCTCTGACGTATTTTTAACCAGATTCCCCACAAGCAGCAGAGGTGCTGTTTGAACTGTATGGCGCCAACATGTTTTGCACTTAAGGATATCAAACCTTTTCTGGATCGTATCACAGAGCTGCATTCCAATCAGACATCACCTTTGGACTCTCAAAGTCGAGCAGTTCCAACGGATGACTCAGACTTACTGGCATCAGTAATCCCAGCTGAAATCAGCGAGGTGGTGAGGCTGCGCGTAGAAGTAGGAGCGTTCTTGAATACAAGCAACTGTTGAAGGAGGTATCAGTAACATGGTTCCTCTTTAATCGATTCATTTACCTCCGAATGGAAAGCGTCAGTTTGATTTGATTATGCTGTTTATAGTGATTTTGAGACACTGTTAGATGTGTGATATTGAATAAATGAGTCAATTAATACAACCAAAGAAGTTTTGGAACCCTGATGCCTTTGCAAGAAATATTTACCAAGTAAAAATACATAGAAAATACATTATGATCTCGTTACCTGTACCACGATAGCGTCACTGAACACCACTATCTCGAATTAAGAAAAAATTTCAACTTTACGGGAAACGGTATGCGTCAGTAGATAATGCGTTTTAGTCCCCGCTGAGGTCCAGATGTTGTTTTAATTCACAACTGAGCGTAAGCGCCCACTTACTCCCCAATTGGATTGCTCTTTCTTTATCCCTTCTCCCTGCTTCATCTTATCTCCTTGCTACTCCCAGATCGAAATATGGATTTGAAAGAAAATGCTTACCTAAGCGAAACAGCAAGCCAAGCAGGAGAACTTAAGGGCATTGAGTAGTTGATGTATGGAGGACATAATCCATAAATTATTTGTTTATTTAACACATTTAAGGCACTGGAGACGTAAAAGGAACTTGGAAAACAGCTACAAGTTTGGATAAGGGATTGGAAAATTGAGTGTCACATGCAAAGAGATCGCTGTAAATCTTTGAGGTATAGCATCTAAACTTTGCAGAAAAACTGTGAGTTAAAAGTGTTCCAACCAGTTTTCTTAATAATTTGGTGCATGTATATAAATCTACTTAATAAAATATACTTTCCATCCACTAAAAAGGACACTACAGAGTTGCACATGCTCAGACAGGAAATTAGGAACCACAATAATTCAAAATTTTAAAATATCAATTTAAACATTTTCAAATATCAGTTGTATATTGGAATATCTTTGTCTAAATCCTGATTGAGCAACAAAACTGTCTGAGAGCAAGAAAATTAATTTTGCAGGTGCACACTTTGTTTTTTTCAGAAAATCTATACATTTATTTGCTGTTTAAAATAGTATCTTAGTCTTAACACAAACAAAAAACTATTCTCTGCTGAAAGTTATTTGTTCTCTCACACATCTCTCCTGGCGCTGAACTTTGCACACTTGCTCAACACGGTACAATATTACTAAAAGTACACAGCCATGTTCCATAAAAAGAAAATCAAAAAAGGCTAGTTGAGTGATTAATTGCTTTCTGGAAGTACTGTCAAACCAATAATCAAACTAAATTCAAAGCAAATACTTATATGTGACCATGGCACATCATTTTCTTATTTTTCTGCAGCTGACATTGTGCATTGATTTCTCACCCCAAGTTTGCCTCAAGATGATAAAATACATCTCTTGGTCTCTGTCTCCCATCAATAGGCTGTGGTACAAAAGGCTAGGATGCTGCTTCTGGAGCGTCTGGAGGATCATCCATCTATCTATGCATCCATTACCAAAACCCATTTATTAACTTTTAGGGTCATGGGAATCTGCTGGAGCCTATAGCTCTTTTTGGATGAAAGGCAGGCATACGCACACATATTCCGTCGCGTTCCCAAGCCCGTTGAGAAGTAAAATCTCTCTAGCCTGTCCCAGGTCTACTCCAGAGCTTCCGGCTGGTTGGACATATCCGAAACAAGTGTTAATATGAAGTTAACACTTATTGATGACATATTTCTAATGCCTAAACCTAATGGGAATCACATGGCTAAGCCTAAGGGAAAGGTGTGAGTTGGGAATGAAAAGTAAGACATAAACAAACGGCTGATGGTGTTGTGGTGTCAAACTCTAGGTGTCTTAGCAGGATATTGACAGGTGTTCAAACATTAAATAAAAAAACCTCAAGCGAATGCTTGCTCTTTCTGCTTTCAGCATGTGATATAAAACATTGGAAACATATAAGAGTTCCATTTGTGCTGCCTATTTTTGAGGTTGCTCCCATGGATTATATTTAAAGTTGCAAACAACTGTTCAGTCTCTCGCTCAGTCGCGTTCGTGTTCCCTTTCTTGCTTTTCCCATCATTATTTTCTAAAGTAGCTTCATCATCATCACTAGGCATCATTGACCATCACTGCTGCTGTATAAAATTATACAAATTTATACAAATCACCTTTCACCTTTATTTATATAGTGCCAATAGTCTATGAAAGTCTTCTCAATACACTTCACACAAAAGACAAGTCCCATAAATTCCAATTAATGCAAATAATCTCAGGTAATTTTACACTCAAGTTAAATGTTGTTTTATTGTGATATAATTAGTCAGATTCCTTCCAATAGAATCCAGACTTCAAAGTTAATAAAAACAGCTTTGCTAAAGAATCCAAAAGGTGGCATCAAATCAAATCAGTTCATTTTAAAAACGGTTCATTTTGAAAACTATTACTATATCATACAGGACTTCTGCTCGTAGGGTACACATGCTACACATGCAGAGCTCTCAGACGATATGGGAACTGATAGCAGAGTCTTTGGGCAGTTGCAGCCTAGACACATTCCTACTTACAATCTGGCTCTTGTCGGACAGACCCTGGAAGCACTGATAAGTTTCAAGAGTCTGCCCATCGCACTTTACTTTCCCCAGTCGGGAGTCATGAGTTTAAGAGTGGATGCTCAAAATGTATAGGCCATAATAATTCCATATCAGCCAGACCAGCGAAAAGTGTTTTGAACTCATCTGTCAGCTGATAGCCCTTTTCTGTCATGCTGTTTTTTGTGGATATGGTTCTATAGGAAATAAACGTTTGGCCGTGGTTGTTTTGCATCTCACCAGAATACAGTATAAACGGCCACCGATTCTGCGATCAACACTTTGGAGTCTTTATCTCAGTCTGTCTAGATCTGAAAAACATCTGCAGACAATTTGAACATGGCACGCTACTTGTAAATACAGCTGTTTGGACCAAGTGGCCAAACACGCGATAACAAACCCTCAGTCCACAAACGACTGATTGCTTTTCCTTGTTGAAATCCCAGATGTCGCTTGGGTCGTTGACCTGATGGACATGTGAGATCCAACAACAATTTCAGTGCAATTTTTCTGCACGGAAATAATTCTGAGAAAAAAGTGAAGTGCTGCAGGATTTAGTCGTATTTGGCTTTACAGGTGGCCGAGCTTGAGATTCACTTCACGCTTCTTTCTTTCTCAAGAATTTGGTGCAAGTCAACATCCATGTGTGCCTTTCTGTCTGTCATATCCAGCTGCTGTTTCGGTTGGACACTGCTCCTGCCCTTTTCCTCCTCCTCCTCCTCTTTCCAGAACACTTACTCTCCACTTATATCCCTTGATTGCTAGCGTTTTGTTTTCAGCTTTGATGTGGGACACAGCTTATTTATATTCCATCATTGTTAAACAGCCTGATCTACTGAGGAAGAGGAGTTTTCTTTTTATGGTTTCTTTTTCTTATAATTTATAAAAAGTAATAAACTGTTTTTTTTTTTTGTTAAATGTGGAAATATATAATTGAATTCATTTTTCATATCCACTCATTATATTTATGATACCATGCATTATATCTGTTTCCATCGCACATTATATTCATAGTTACTTCTATTTGCTTTCCAAGGACACAAACATCCTTTCGAAGGATACAATAACTGAAAAATTCTTTGGAAGCAGTAGTCGGTCCATGTGGAAATTAAATGTCACTGTTTTAAAAGCAGCGGCGAAACTATCGAATGACTGGCTTTGGTGTGGTTGCCAGATCGAACTGGTCGGTGAAATGTAACTGTGTGCTAAAAAAAAGTGCCATCATTGTCTCAGTGTACACAAAAGTGCTCGAGCTGCTATTTTGGTGTTAGGTTGGGATTATAATAATGAATGCTATTCAAACAACATCTGTTTTTAATATACACACGTGCATGCATATTGTCAGGGTTGCAGCAGGGTTACCAACTTAGTGACTTCTCAACATATTTATTGACTTTTTAGACATCTTTACCAACTTTTTGTCAAAACAGCAACTAGAGACACATTTAGCGTCTTTTTCAGGTTTTATCAGAGACTTTTGGAGACTAAGCATGCGTAGTTTGTCTTACTCGTTTCTCAGCGAGCCACTGGTGTGTCCGTGGGCCCCTCTCCTGTATCAAAGCCCTCTCAATGCAGCCCAGCGTTCCTGAAGCAGCCCCTTCCTGCTCCGGTCAGAGCTGGAGATGTTCACCCCACCACATCCTGCAAATACCTGCATGCACAAAGCCACCGCTGACTGATCCTGAGCCCAGTGCTATTGAATAATATTTATTTATACAGGTTAGTCTTATAGAGATACCAGGTCTTATATTCAAGAGAAACCTGTTTCTGATCAATAAATACTTAACAATAAAATAAAAATATGAAGTTGTGCAATACTAAGAGCTGCAAAGACATTGTTAATATGATTGTAATTACAAGCATAAATTAATTTAGAACAGGAGATTATTAGTCATTCTAACTAATGTAATAATTTTAATAATTATTCAATGACACTTCACCGGCCTACAGGTTAAAGGAAGTGGGTTAAAAAAAAGAAATAGAAGCAGTGTATACTGTGTATAAGTGTATACTGTGCTTTTAACTTATTTTTACCATCCCATCACTTTATCCCTTTCTCTTACAGCATCTATTATAGTTATATACAAATGACAAAAGTATGTAAATTAGCTGAGCCGATAGCATCTGTCCTTGCTGAATTGGCAGCACTGGGTTGCACCTGTTGCAGTTCTCAAATGAAGCCGACTACACTTTTCCAAGCTACGCCTACATGCTCCATGGACTTCCAGAGACCACAAGGGTCCTTAACTGTAATGTAAGCAATGACAACTGGTATGGCAGTTTATTTATAAACTGTCAGAGGAAATATTCCATAATCAACGCATTTTTTGTTTCTAACAAACAGAGGAGTGGTGGCCTAGTGGTTACAGTGGTGGGCTTGGGCGTGGAGCACCCAGGTTCAAGCCCAGGGCTGCCCACAATGGTAAATCACTGGGGGCCCCTGAGCAAGGCCCTTAACTCCCAATTGCTCCCCGGGGCGCTGCCCTGCTAGCAGCCCCACTGCTCACTAGTGAAACTAGTTGATGGGTTAAAAGCAGAGACTAATTTCGGTGTGCATCGTACATACAGCGTGTGCACGATGTCCACACTGACAAGAAAGGGAAGAAAAAAAAAAAAAAAACAAAAAACAAACTAACAAAGCTATGCTACCCTGAAGGGCTTAAAAATAATGGAAAAATGTGAAAATAATGGCAACATTCCTACTTTTTGACTTCACATATCATTTTTATTTTAAAGACATTTCATTCTGTTGCACTGATTTATACTATATACGTTTATATACTATGAAAACAATGACTGTTTCTTAATGTTCATTTATTCCCACGTCATTATGTAGTCAGTAGTCACAGTGCCGCATAGTTCTCTCAAGACCTTCTTCACTCAATCCACTGGCTTTTTTCATTTATTTTTTAATCATTATTTGTTCATCAGCCTTGTTGATTAATAGACCACAATGATTTCCCAGCATCGTCTGAATCATTTGTACGACTTCCTTCCGAATATGACTCCTCCAGCAGACCAGGGAGCAACTCCCCAAATTTTGATGTCCTCCCTTGAGTGTATGTGTAAGAGACAGGGAGAGGGGGAGTCAGGGGTTGGGAGACGGGGAGTCAGGGGTTGGGAGAGGGGGAGTCAGGGGTTGTGGGAGGGGGTGGGGGGGACTGACACCATCTGCCAGTGATTATGTCTCTGAAGAGAGGCGCAGGGATATCATCCTTGTTGTGTCTTAGATGTGTACATATGGTGGGTCTTCTGAACATGATAAGTAAGTTTATATATTACTTAAACTAACTAAAAAACATAAATCTTTATTTCAGTTATTCATTAACTCATTAATGTTGAACCGTGCAATAAACTTGATTTATTTATAATCAGTTAAACAAAGACAAGCTGGAGATTTAGTTCAACACATCCTCAAAAGTATGAGCAACCCTGATGAACTGTGATTGCTATGAATCATGGGATATGCATACATAAGTACCCCTCAAATCAATTAGCCTGAAGCGCCAAATTAACCTTTGACTTCCAAAATGGTGCCCTTGTTCAGCCCCGGGGGTCAAAGGATACTAGGAGCCCTGGCCCACCTGTGTAGACAATTAAAACCAGGAAGCTGGTTTTCAAACGTCCACACAATGAAAAGGGCATTTGGACACACATAACGCCTGGGACTGCGATCTTCATTGAATGTTTATAAAATGTGAAGTTCTTGTGGTCTTTGGGCAGAACATAGAACTTATCAGGATCTGATTATTTGCTTTTTTTTTTGTCCATTTAAGCTATTTTTCATATCTTTCCTGTGCCTGTTTGGGTGGTGTTCTGTCTGGAGGATTTCTACTGATAATTCTGACACACACTAATATTTGTTATGATGAGCATCCTTGACTACGGAAGCTGTTTACATGTGGAAGCAGCAGACGGAGCATTCCGAAGACCAGCTCATGATCAGAAAAAAAATCATCAGACGCAGATCTGTTGAAGAGGAGAGGTCAAGGATGTAGAGGAGGAGAAAACGGACAGAGTGAAGCAAAAAAAGAGAGTTTGACCATTTTTTCCCCCTCAAGCATCGTGTAGTATGTGCTTGTAGCGCAGTAGGAGACAATAAGAGTATTGTGTTTTTTTTTAATTAAAAGACTTTAAATAATCCAACAGAACTACTTTTTAACAACAGATGGTGTACTCCTTGATGTGTAAAGTGATGTTGATGATCTCCTTCTTAAACATTTTCTTAAGTAATTTACACTGCAATAATGCCATTTCCATTTGGGGATTAATAAAGAATTATTCAGTTCAATAGGAAAGAAACACTGAGTAAATGTAGAAGCATGAAACACATAGTAAAGTGACTACAAATGAGTCTACACCGTCTACAAAGAGTAACACCATTTTACATTGAAAGCCTTATTAAATTTATCTCTTTATTATCCATTCACTCATCCATTATCTATACCTGATTCTTCTTATGCAGGGTTACTGGAGCCTATTGTGTTACTGGGACAAGACATCAGTCCATCACGAGACCACAGAGATTTAAAAGACGAACAACCATGCACGCTCATGAACGCTATTTAAGTTTCACCGATCAAACTAACTGGCATGTTGTTGGACTGTGGCAGGAAACCAGGGTAACCCAGAGAAAACCCGGGGAACCCGGGGAGAACATGCAAACTCCACGTAGAAACACATATGGAAATCTTCCACATAGAAATCCTCTTAATGTGAGACAACAGCTGATTTATTTGTTTATTTATTATTTACTTACTGTCGCCATTTTAAGAATGTGGGACAAATAAACATAGCACTTACTTTTTTGTTTATTACAAATTGAATTCTGCATTTAAACTTAAGTTTTGTTTCTGTTCATGAACCACTTTTAGCTTAATATTTTTTGGCTCTCACCTAGTTATGAAATATCTGACTCTACAGTAATAGATTTTCAAAGCTTGTTTCAAACTTTAAACAAGCCTGAAAACAGTTTTCTGTATCAGTAGGATGGTACTGGACAAAACTGCTCAGAGATAATGGACCAGTACCGGATTACACAATCCCCATTATAGATAATCACTGAGTCACTTTTAATACAACATCCATCCATCCATCCATCCATCCATCCATCCATCCATCCATCCATCCATCCATCCATCCATCCATCCATCCATCCATCCATCCATCCATCCATCCATCCATCCATCCATCCATCCATCCATCCATCCATCCATCCATTTTCTATCCCCTTTTTAATCCAGTACAGGGTCACGGAGATCTCATCATCCTAATTAGGCCTTTTTTTTTCTTTTTTTTTTAAAAATGATGAATGATCAACAATAATCATATAAATCAGACATGAACCACACATGATGCCAAGGTTTGACTCGCACCATATCACCATCCATATAATCAAAACTCACCCAGTCTTTCAGACTGGCCGGTGTTTGCTGTGTCCCATCATCAAAGCAGGGGAAATGGGCATTGCCTGGGCAGGGCTACTGAGACGTTTACTGGATGTTGGGAGATATGGGTGATTAAGTGAAGGTCCACGCCTTTACTGTCCTCCGTTCACTTTGTTGGCCGGGTTTCTGTGCTTTCTGTGCTCTGTACAGCCTAGACTTTCCTCTTACAGTATTTATGTGATCTCAACACACAATGCTGAGAGAGAAAAGAATAAAAAGAGTGTAAATGCTAGATCTCAATGGATGGAAATGAGTAAGCCTATAAAATATATGGTGGCATGAAGAGTGACTACACAAATTCGTTTCCGTCAAAAAACAAACACAAAAAATATGCACACAAGGATTGAGAGCCATCAAGCAGGCAGTGTGTCAGCAATCAGATAGTTTGGCATGGGTAAAGAACGTGAGTGCCGAGAAAAGGCTTCCCGAAAACCAAGAGTGAACATCATCATCATCTTCGTCATTTCCTGAGCTTGTTTACATTTAATGTTCTAGCTGAAGACAGGGCTATCAGAAACGTGCACAGCTCTGCAAAGACAAGCCTCAAGTGAAACAGACTGTTTCATCAGACTTTCATCTTTGTAAAAGTTAAGTTAGTGTTATGCCCATGTTTTTGAACGTGCCACATCCTATTTGTATTAACAAAGTGCCAATGTGACTCTGGCTCAGGTCTAGTGTGGTGCACACTACAACAGCCAAGTAATGTTTGATTTTCATAAAATCATTATTATTACTTTTGTCTGTTTTAAAGCGAAGCGTGTCCACATGTGTGTACAATGCTTAAACCTAGAAGTAGTCGATCCATGATCCTGGTTTGCCATCCCACATTCAAATTTATTTTTATGTGAGTCAAATTAAATATCGTGGTCAAACATAGTACTGAGTATACTAATAGTAGAACTTGAGGGTTATTCTGGAGTAACTTGAAGTGCCAGAGACAAATCAGTTTTGTGTTAATTTTACTGCAAAAAACGATAAAATGATAATTGTTTGATTTCATCCAGCCATGAGGTAGTTTCATCTCCACAGCAAGAAGTGTGCTACCTAATAATATGACCTAAAGGATGTTTTTGAGGCCCTGCAACCGACTGTTAACCCCTCCAGTGTGCACTGATGCCTTTCACCTGAACAGGCCTGCAGCACACCCCCGTCACCCTGAACGGGAAGCAGCAGCCATAGAAGATACTGCAATGAAATACTGCATGTACTCTACAAGTACAGGCAATAGCTCTATTGCTGTGTAGTCGCTTAATATGTACAGTTAAAGCGGCACAAGGTTCATTGTTTGCATTGTTAAAATTTGACTTTTAATTGCATTTGAATGATTATTTGCTTAATTTCAGAAAGTGACATCCAGCTGTCCTGTCGCTACTAGGGACAAAAACCAGTCCGTGTTACTTTGGACACCTGCCCTGCTTTCCAGTATGTTGCACATCAACAAAGATGAAACTAGCAAAGGCATCTTAAAGAAAGTGAAAAATGATAACTGAGCCAGAGGCCAAATGAGTAAATCTTGCATAGTATTGTAAAAGCAACTTAACCTCAATGCCTACAAGTAGAACTGCTGAGTTAAAAAATACCAAAGTTCTTTTGAAATCAAACTACAATTATTATTACGCTAACTTATCTGGACTATTACCCTTTTCCTTGTAAACAGCCATGAAAGCAGAATAATGGAACTGGCCAAAGTATGTTTAAATCCACTGCAGTAGGTGTTACTATGCTCCCCTTTATTTTGTTAGTCTGGAGGCTTCCAGTTGACCTATTTAATTACAGACCAAAATGATAGACTGACTTATTTGGCTGGCGGCAATTTGGAGCTATGTGGAGTGATGAACTGGACAGCTGGACAGCGCTGGACATTTTGCTGGTGCTGTTCAGGTTACTAATTGGAAATGAGGTGGACTTTCCCATGTGGTTGTTGTCTGTTGTTACTGGCCTCTTGTTCTCTTGCGATTTTCTCGTCTTTTGTTGCTTTCAGTTTAAAGTCGGAGGCAGTTTTTGTAAATTCCCTCACTTAGATTGAGTCTGAGTGTGCGCACGCAGGAGTAATTTGACGCTCAGCTGCATTACTTGGGTGCATTAGTCTGACTTTGAGAAATTCAATTGTGTACGATTTTAGTCCGCTTACGTGCGTTTTTGAAGTCCGGCTTTAACTAGGAGAATATAAATTTTTTTTATTCTAATGTCATGTAAACATAGATGTTGAAAAAACGAATGATTTAATCGTAATGCATTCGTTTATGTGTTATGTTTAACAGGAAACACAATTAGTTATTTAAATTAAAAAAAAAATCATATCTTTACCTTCAAATTAAAACTACGCAGGTTTGATCAGTTTTCAGTGTAAATGTAAGCATACTTTGTTTCTTCTTTTCATCATTGTTCATATTTAAAATAGGTTCATTTCAGCTTTCAGGATTTATTCAGGGGGACTTAAAATTACCTCAAAGCGTCAAACAATTTGTGAAACAAGCCCAGCAAATTATGTTAATGGTTGAATGGAGAGTACCTGGAGTCAAACCAGTCTCAATAACTCCCCCTTAGACTTTGTTTTAGTTCTCTTTGAGTCTGCTTTACAATTGAGATAACACTTATAAAAAATTCTCTCAATCTCATAAATATCTCATGTTACATAGTCCAGCTAAAAAAAAAAAATCTGATTATGTCTATTCTTGTTGAACTAACATCATCAAAAAATCTATATACCGACTGTAGTCACAGACACAACACAGACACTACAAACAGAAAAAAGCACAACTGGATCAATACTTTAATCTCGCCTCTCCTTTGTTGCCATATTAGGCCTGATGTCATTTATTTATTTATCGGTGAAACCGTAAGGAACATGTTAAGGTGTTTTGAGGCCACGAGGCAGAGATCAGTAGAGCTGCTGCATGAGAGGCTTCCTGTGGTTAGGGACCCTCAGAGGAGAATGGATTACATGTTTAGAAGTCTTGGATCACAGTACAGCCTACAGCCATATACAGTACCTCCACCTCCATCTGCCTCGTAGCCCCAGCAGCCAAGCTAATGACCTGAGTTTGCTAGATCTCGGCTCAAACAGGCTATAGCCATCAATATGTCTAACCTGAGGATGGGCCTGAAACTTCATCCCAGCAGGAGGTCCACTTTCACTCATGTCTCTTTCAGATGATTTCGTACAGCAGACAGCATTTCAAATTGGTGTTGGAAAGCACAGAACTCAAGCCATTAATATTTACTTTCCATATCGCACAGAGCAAAAACACTGAACAGCAACAGCATTTAGCACAATTAATCTATCGAATCAGTTCAGAATTTTAAAATGTATGTGTAAATGTGTGGTCGAAAGCATGTGTTTGGGTTTCTTAAGTGATTAAAAACAAAAAAAAAAGCTTTTCACTTTGCTTTGGGACATATATATTTAGTGGCTGACAACTCGACCCCCTTAAACCGGCTGCTACTAACAGAGCTGATAAGACGTGGTTGAAAATTGAGCTTTTGTACTGTATCCCCAAATTATATCACTGTCCACTTTTTTTAAAAAGGTCCATAATGCTGTAAATCTCTTTTGACACACTAGTGGAGTGTGATGGTGTGTTCACATGCAAAGCCGAGGCGAACTGAGGTTACTGATTTCCGGGATGATTCTTTGTGATATTGGATCCGAAGAAGTCTGTAGCTGAACTGGCGCCACTGTTTCTGTGGGTCATGGAGGGCATGGGATGGATTGTCCGTGATGGAGAGCAGTTTGTTCAGTGACCTTCTGTACCTCTCTGACTCAGATGTCTCCAGGTTCTGTGCAATGATTTTTCCAGCTTTATGCATATGTCTATTGGGCTTATTGCCATCTCTGGCACCAATGCTGCACAGCAGGTTTTGTACGCTTTACCTCTGAACCATTCCAAGTATTCTGCATAATTATTGTCTCATCATCACTGTGGTACACATTGATCTTATGTCATTGTATTTTGTTTTTTTTTTAATTCAATTCATTTTATTTACATTTCTATTCCTGCAGAAGGGTTTTCGGTTTGTGCTGAATTTTCTGCATTTGCTCTTATTAAGTTTTTTTTCTTCATGGAAAGCTTGGATAACAAAATGGTAACCTAATAAAAAGTATTCTTCACATAGTTGAATGCTGGGAACCTGCCATCATCAACCATCTTCTTTCGTAGACATCCAAGAGCTTTTATGTTGCCAAGCCCATCAGTGTTCTCTATTTGTTTTTCCTGAATGTACCAATCTGCTTATTTGGTTGATCATGATGTTTCTGGCATCTCTCTGATGGATTTGTTTAGTTTCTCCATCCCAAGGATAGCTACTGGAAACTCTTTCACTGCGAGCTCCTACAAAAGCATTTTTGTAATTTTTACAGCAACAGCTGTCAAATGCTTGACATTAACCTGGCACTTTAGAAATAATTAAAAAACATTTTTGAGGACTGCCCCAACCCTTCCTTGATACTGCTGCTTCATATACAGTTTTATATACATTTAAACCATAAGTATAAAAAAGCAGCAGAAACACAACATGGTTAATGGACCTCTGACGCAGTGATGCAACAGGTCGTCATCAGACCCAAAGGCAAAATGGTCAGTCCCTCCCATCCCAATGTTTAAGCTCAAGTTTACTTTCATCTCACCTGCTTTCCCTATAGGGGTCACTCATTATTTTCCACACCACTTTTATACACTTCTTACATATGATGTCAAGTAGTGGGAGGACATTGAAACCGACAATCTGGACAGTAAGATGCCCTGCAAATCTGAACGAACTTGAACGTCGGATAACACGTGGGATGCCAAACAAAGTAACGGTGTTGTTACAGTAACGGTTTTTAATTTGGCAGTCACTTCTGCTGTTAAACACAGATTATTTAATTTTTTTATTATATGTCTATTTAATTCTTGTCTAAAAGTTGAGAGCTTCAATTCCTGAGCTAAATCATTGATCCAAATCATTAAATTATTAATGAACTTTTTCATACAGATGCTGGTCAACATGTTAGCATTAATGAGTCAATGCCTTCTAGGTATTTAAATTTTTATGTTCAAGCACAGGCTGAGGAGGAGCAGCTGCAGTCTTTCACTTGAGTTTATTCAAGTCCTAAATTTCAAATAAAGAGAGAAAAGTCCTTGACCTGGCCTTAGTTTTAAGTCACAGTTTCTCTCACCCAAAGTAGTATTAAAAATTAAATAAAATTCAATAAAAAACATCTAATTTTTATGGCCTCTTGTCCACAAGGTTATTACTCTGAGTTTCATTCTGAATTGTCAAAGTGCAGATGAAGTCATCCTAGTTAGAGGAGTGACCTGTGAAATATGGAAATACATAGCTGTGAATGTTGCCTTCGATTCTGTTTTAGTCTCAGACTCACAGCAGGACCTCAGACACCAGAGGACCTGACATGACCTCCAGCATATCATGAATGTGAGGCTCAAGCGCTGTTTCACGTGGTTTCAGGGTCCAGAGTTAAAATGAATTGCTTTTTTTTTTTTCTGGGAGCCAATTCCCAGAGAGAACACATACAGTCTCATGAAACATGTCCAAGAAAAACATTCGCCCCTTTGACCTGCGGGGGACTTTCAGTGTGGGCCTCTAAATCCTCAAAGGAGATCCCATGTACCAAGCTTGGTGTGATTTAATTACATTAGGAAAACATTATGTGTATATGTGTATGAATAGTCATGTTTTGCTTCCTTCGCTTGGCTTAAGTGTATGTATAGACCAAGTGATCCTGTTTACATGACTTTTTTTTTTTGTTTCAAGTTTTTGTTTGTCTCTTTAATATTTTCCAAATAGTTTCCTAGAATGTAGGACAAACAGCATGATGGACAAAAGAAGGTCTGTAGGGAAGTAATGATGGTAGTTGATCTTTAGTACACTTCTGAAAACTCAACTCTAAGAAAATAAAAACAAAAATAAAAGGTTCTTTCAAGAAAATTAGAAAGATATTTTAGACTATTTTGCTAGTTTTAAGAATTCTAGTCAAGAAAAAAAAGTATTTCCTCATTGGCAAATTCAGGTGACAAAGACAGTTTTCAGACAAGCTGTGATTTAAACTGACTAAAGTCGTTCACGTGCCGTGTTTTTCTGCTTTTTTTCTCTTTAAGAAAGCAACTGTACAATGAATATATACGAATGACTGTTAACTATAATAGTGACGCAAATAAATACATTCAAAAAAAGAATGTTTCTTTTAATCAAAAGTAAGTAAAACCTTATCCTTAATTGTGCTGATTTACACATAACTATATTTTTATTACAATGAAATAAACATGTTATTGATCATAACTCTTATAAACTAGTTTTGTCCTTATGTCAGATTTGTTTGGCACATTTTTTTTTTTTTATTGTCCATAAATTTTTACAATGCTAATTCATGACAAAAGTCAAGGCACTTTACACAAAAAGCAAAGTTCAGTGCAGTACCATCCGGTTCTGTCCAAAAACAGTCCACTTAAGTCCAGTTTATTGAAATTCTTTAATTAAATTCATTCCAACAGTCCATACTGACAGTTCATATAATACCATTTTAGTAAATAGTAAAAATACGGTATAAATAAGTGGCTTCTGATATATAATATTCTGTGGGTTGTATAAAGATCTCACCTCTTGGAGATGGTGGACTGCTCAACCAAGTGAGATATCTGAAACCCCAATTTAGAGTAATTAGAAGAAAAACAAATCACATTTCATTATATGTCACATCAAGTACTTATGAAGGACGTCTTCTTATGGCAGGAGAAAATCATCCATCCATCAGTCATCTATACACCTTTACTCCTTCTCAGGGTCATGGGGGTCTGTCGGAGCCTATCCCGACGCATAGTAGGCGAAAGGCGAGAAAATTATTATTTTCCATGTATTTATTTTACATCCTATTTCATTTGTGAGGACCAAGGATCTGTTCTATCAACAAACTCTCCCAGTACAAAGCTGTAAACATTTAAGGTTGGGTAGAAGATGTCTGGGCTCTAAGAACACCATCCAATCATTGTGTGTGACCCAAGGAATGTCATGGGACCGTTCCAGTCGCTTTTACATTTCTGTGCTTTGGACTGGCTTCAGAGGCAGGTCTGAAGGAAAAGGGCCTGCACTTTTTAATTATGTGGTTTCAAACTCTAGCTGACCCCACCGTTTTGTTTTTGTTTTCCCCTGTATCATTTAAAAGCCTCCTTTTTTCAGTTTTGAATTATGGCCTGGATTTAATTCCATTACAGCAGGTGATTTTTTTTTTTTTTTTACACGAGAACATTTGCTATCAGTGCATAAAGTTTCAGGTAATATGGTTAAAAAAAATGTTAGAAAAAGATCTCCTACCTAGTCTTTAAATATTTAAAGTAATAGTAATAAGAGTTTAAAGTAATGGCAATACCAATGAAGCAAAACTTAATGTCAAAAAGAAAGCAAAGTTGTGAAGAATGAAGAAGAAGAATGTGTTTCTGATCAGCCAGACATGAAACAGAGTAAATCCTAGTTACTGTCCTGATTGATTTCATATATGTTGAGCCCCACAGTTTATAATAATCAAACTGCTATGGTGTGACTGACGTAGGCTGAGGAGTGCAGATGGTGATAACATACCACTTTGTCCACAAAATTCCTGCCACCGCCAACAGATCTCTCACTAATCACTTCCAGCCATGAGCGTGCAGAAGTCCCAGTGTTTTCCTTGCAAGTCCGTTTTCATAGTTTTCATCTCAGGGGAATATACTTTTGTTAATATGTGTTACAGATAAGACATTCACGGAAACTTTCCCAGAGTTTTATTTTCTTTCTACGCCTAATGGACGAATGTTAATAAAACTAAAACCCTAAATGCCTGTTGCTTTTGCAGTTGCTCCTGTAGTGCATAATCACAAACATCTCACAGCCTTAGCAGCCTCTGACCTTACATATGGTGACACTTATTTGTTGAAGTCTTTGAGTCTAGTAAAAAAAAAAAAAAAAAAAGGTTTTAAGTTAAATTATAAGATCCAAATGCTTATTTTATACAATGAATGGCAGATATCAGGTATTTCTTTCTATGAAAGCTGTAAAATGCTTTTATTTGGCTGCAATAAGTTTATTATGTGGAATATTGTGGGTTCTGATCAATTTAATCAAGTTCAGTATTTGTTAACTTTGAAAAAGGAATTCAGTAACATAATGCCAGTTTCTTTTTAACTGTAACGATGAAGTTACACCAGAGAAACAAAAGGGAAAAGCAAAGTTTCCCCTCCCATCTGAAGCAAATTGTATTCTTCTAATAAAGTTACTTTGAGAATAGAATTACATGAGGTTAAATCTTTTGATCGCCCCCAAAAAAGCATACAAGCAGAAATTATCAAATTAGTTACCCACTATATAGTCTGAGTTAGAGAAATCCAAGAGAAAAAAAAACCGGATCACACAACAGCACCGAGTACCTACATATGTTCATAGATGGATATGATTGACTTTAATTTATTAATTTTACCGTTTCTTTAATGGCCTTCATGCAAGGAGAATAGCTGATATACAATGGCACTGCAATGGGAGGGGAGGGATCCAACCGATCAATCACCATCTCTGAGTTGAAGCAAAAGATAATTAAAAGCATGTGTATTGTCGTGCTTATTAAAGTAATTTTTGAGAGTTATAGACATATCCTTTTACATAAACAATAAATCCTCTGATGCACTGTGAGCTTTTGAAAATGCCCTTGTGTTGCGTACTTTTTTTGGCAATAAATTAGAGAGACACACATATAAATGAAAAGGCATCTTTGGAGACCAGTTATGGCCAGACATGCATGAGAAATGTGTAACCCTCTGTCAGAGTTCAGTGCACTTTTGGCTCTCTCCCAACAACTGGCAAGTTCCATGTGATGCTCAGGGTTTACAACATTTCATCATATAAAACAATGCTTCTCTAAAAAAATATCCAAAAAGAAGGTAGAATTATACATGTCAAAGAAACATTTGACACTCTCTCCTAGCCCCCACCCCCCCAATACATATATATTTTCTTCTTTTAATTAGGCTTTAAAGATGAAGTTTTGAACAGACGCACATTTTTCTTTTTCTGTGCTTGAGGGAATAAACCACTAGATGTCAGAGTTGCTTTGCTTTATGGAATATCAAGCAACATAGTCACTAATCTGTACAATCTTTCTGGCCAGTGAGCAGGAGGATTAGTTCAATGGTGTTCTTGTAGTTTTGTTACAAGACTGTAAAATGTTTCCTTTGTTAAAACTATACCATGCATAAAACTGATTTACAGGTCTGCAGGTAACCTTTTGCATAAATAAACAACATATATAACATAACATATATATATATATATATATATATATATATATATAGAGAGAGAGAGAGAGAGAGTAGAGTAGAGAGAGAGAGAGAGAGAGATGAGAAGAGAGAGAGAGAGAGAGAACAGAACAGAGAGAGAGATAGAGAGATAGAGAGACACAGAGAGATATAGAGATACACAGATAGAGATAGATATAGATATATATATAGAGTATGTGTAGATATATATATATATATATATAATATATATATATATATATATATATCATATATATATATGTATACACACACACACAAATCATGTGCTATTGTTACCATTAATTGAAATTTGCAAGGTTTAAACATTATAAATCTCATGATGTGAATTCTCAGTCAACTTTCAAAATAAAATTTCACATTACGCAAAAATATGAGAGTAAAAAAACTTAGTTTCACTGAAAGTGAAACTTAATTCTTTTAAATTAGCTCATAGTTACAGGTGATTACGCAAACGTGTGTGAAGAACTGCTGCGTTAATGCAAGAAAAGTCTTCTTCTACGATTCCACTTTCCTTCTTCACAGTGAGAACAAAAGCATGATGGTATTTGCCCCCACATGGGCTTCAGCCCCCCCGCCCCCTCCATCTTGCTTTTTCATTTTTTTCCCCTTCCTCTACATTTCTCTCGCTGTTCATCTCTCCATCTTTCCAATTCCAGTCAGACAGATGCCTCTCCGGAACTTCAGAGCCGCGGAGTGGAAGTGATGAAAGCCACAAGCTGGGTCCCACTGCAAGACCCGAGCTCCTCGTCTGCCAGTGCAAACTCCCTCATTTAGAAGCACATCCTGGAACTGGGGCTGCTTTTTAATTAAAGCCTTAGTGGATTGGGCGAGACCCAGTAGAGGTTGCAAGGGAAACTTTAAAGTTGCACTTGACAGGTATATTTAAGTTCACCAAGTTTGACCAGATGGAACATGTATATTGTATAAGTCTTTGAATATGGTGGTGGTAGGGTGGAAAAGAAATATATCAAACAAGCAAAAAGAAAAAAAAAATCACAGAGGGAGTTAAAGGGGGGAAAAAAACAGAAGAGTGGCAGGGTGAGTGCTGGTTGAGAAATGTAGTTGTGGAGGAGATGGGTGGGGTGGAGGGGGTTTGGTTGGTGGGGAGCCAAGAGCAACTAGCATGGAGCAAGCAGAGCACAGCCTTCTGGGTGGATGTTAGATGTTTCTGCAAGGAGCATCTCTGAAATTAATTCACTAAGAGCAGGAGTATTTATCTGGCAACAGATAAATTAAGAAATTTGAAAGACTTAATTGTTAATATTAATCAATATGTCAAATTATTCAGAGAAAAGTGAAAAATGCATTGCTGGCTTCTGTGCAGATGAAATAGATGTGTCCCTCAGCAAAGACACTTCTAACATGCCTTTTTATGATTCATTTATCTCTTCACTAATCAGCAGCATCCAAACATTGGTCAAACAAACAAGAAGTCAACTGATCAAAAAAAAAGGACAAGCATGCAGTATTGAACAGCATCTCATTTGCAGAATCATCTGTGTGAGGCACAGATGTTGCGTGGCTGCGATTTGAAAAAAAAAAAGTCTTACTCTTTGTGAATGTTCTGCAAACAAAATTAAGTTTTCAAAGAGTCAAAAACTCTCTGTACGACCAATTTGTCCAGAAGACAGTATCTCACATAAATACTGAGGAGAATATGAATGTTTTCTGCTTTTTTGGAATATGCACAGAATTTTAATTTTTGTTTCTTGCTGATTGCAGTTTCTGACCGTAATCAGTCTACAGAGTCTTTAGTACGCTCTTTCTATAGTAAATCAAATTGGAAGAAAAAAAGTGGACGACTTATTAAAAAACATGTATTGTTTGCACAGAAAGATCTAAAAATGCGTCTTTGCATGCCGTTTTCCTGTGTGAGACACAATATAATATTTCAATTTATATTTGCACAGCAGTGGACATCGTCTCAAAAAATAATGATTGCGCCCAAGCATCTGGTGGACTGGATTTAGCAGAACAACCTCACTGAGAACACCGGCAGAACGGAGGAGCTCATACTGGACATCGACAGGAAGCAGTAGAGGGACGTCAACCTCTACGTGGAAAAAGGGACTCGGGTAGAGAGGATTACTTCAAATACTTTGGTGTTTACAGCCTCCTCCTCTTTTGGTTTGCCACGTTAATTCACGGGTGAAGAAAGCCTGACAGCGACGTTGCCATCTTCCAAAAACTGATGGACTTCAAACTCTTGCTCAGAAACTTTACATCTGTACAATGAAGTACATCCTGAGCGGATGAGGCGGAGCTTCTTCACGCAAGCCATCACTCTGCCAAACAACAATATATTATAAAAAATAATTATAAATATAAACTTAGCACAAAAAGTAAGGAAATGTGTGTTTGGTAGATTATTTCTTAGTTGTAACAATGCTTCTTGTTAATAAATCTTATACCATTGCAATACCTGTTTATTTTCCTTTAAAATGGTGCCACATTTGTAAGAAACATGCATTTGTGGGAGGAGCAGCAGAGCTGAGTATGTGGGTTCACATCACAGTTCCTCTAGCAAAAGATATTGTTCTTTCGGTGCAGCAATCAGCATAACATTCTCTGCGTCTTCTCCATACTTTGACCCTACGATCTAACTGTTTTAGACAGAATCTGGACTCATCACTGAACATAATGTTCCTCCACATGTTGCGTGTGGTTCTTGATAAGCAACCCCACATAATCAACTCTGCTGCTCATCCCACAAGTGCAGAACCATTTACAAGGGAAATAAACAGGCTTTCCAACAGTATAAGATTTATTGCAGAGAAGCAATGTTGCAACAAAGAAATACGAACAAATTTCACTATTTTTTGTGCTAAGTTTATATACAGAATGAAGAGGGCTTTGAGTGCATCTGACAACAAGAAGAATTAAGTTACAAACGATACCATCACTCGTGTTTGCACAGCAACGCCACCTGGGGGGTTATGTTACCACCCCCAGGAAAAATGAACTACTCCAAGTAATGCTTTTGGGTTGTCCAAATTAATATTATTATGAAGTGGCTACCCTCATATCTTTTTTAATCACATCATTTTTATTTATTTACGGTGACATATAGAGAGCAGATGATAAATCTAGTAAAGGAAAGCTATTAATGTCATCCCTCGGGTACAAAAACACTAAAACCCAGCGAAATGAAATAACTTCATTGTTACTTACTGAAGATATCAAGAGCATACAGTATGTATACCCACTGTTGGCTTAATCTTTCCCATAGATGATAGTTCAGTGAGCGGTTAAGATTCAAAAGCACTGGGCATTCCTCTTTTGCTTCTGTGAATTAATAATCAAAGACAAGAGTTGAAGGAGTGAGGCCCTCAAAATCAATGAACCCATCAACAAGGATGGGTGTTGTGTGTGCCTTCATCCACCTGGGTGACTGAGTGTGTGCATGAACTTAGGTGTAAGAGCGTGCATGCTCAAGTGCCAATGTCCAAAACGTAGTGGAGCGTCCGTGGCAGCAGAGCGCCATGGACAAAGCAGACCAGTTGCACATCTTAATCACAGACAGAGCAGATTTAACTTCTGTAGCAGTGAAGTGATCTTTTGGGTTTACACCTTCCAAACAACAGTTGTCACTTTCAATCAGCGTGATCAAGTCTGCATTATTGATACAGTGGGCAGGCTTAGATGATGCACAGGCATTGATGTCACTCATGTCTGAGGAGCATCTGGTTCTTTGGATGGTTTGGAGATAAACTGAGACAAAACTAAATTTGTAGATTAACAGTCAGTAAATGGTAGTCGTGTCACGGGAAGAGGACATGGTCAGGGATTAAGGGAAAGAAAGAAGAAGAACATAAAGAATATATATTATTGGATGATGACTTTGGTGAAGGATTCTTTTCTAAAACATGTTTTGTCAACGAGTTGTGTGTGATTCTTGTAACTTTTTTTTTTTTATCAGTTAATCAGCAATGTCAAGCAAAATCTTCTGATTTTGATTTCTTGATTTATTGAAGCAGTGCAGTACGGGTAATACCATTGAGACTCTAGATCACGTTGTGAGAATGGACTCTTCTGTATTCATCAGAATAAATGTGAACTGTAGATTGTGTAACAGATATTGCTGTTGGCACTTTTTTTTATATTCATTTAAGCAGACACACATTTAAGGAAGATTCCTAGTAATTAAAGAAAACATTTGATTTGGGTTAGATCACAAAATAACAATGGATACTTAATTGTTTTTTTCAGGGCTTAAAAGCTATAAACTACGTGTTCCCTGCTGTTACTGATAATGAATTGAAACAGAAAAGTGTTTTAATAATCCCAAATAGACAGAACTCTGTCTATCAAAACAAAACTGCTACTTAAAAAAAAAAAATCTGATTAATCAGCCTCACAAATAAATTACAGTTTTGACCTAATCAGATATTTCTTATAACATTGTAATATATTGATAATATAATATTATTAAGGGCAGAAGTAAAAGACAACATTTCAGAAAGTTGTGCTGAGAAATTCAGTTTTTCTCTGACTCTTCTGTTATTCTGACTTCTGCATTGACTGTTTGGAATGTATTTTTTTTTTTTTCCAAGGATGGATAAAAGATAATGCTTTAAAAATAAATGGATAGAATAAAAAAAATTCTCTTTTTTGCGTTATCGTTCACATTTTTCCTGAGAAACTCGGTTTAGAAACAGAAACTCTGCTAATTAAATGCAGTGCAGCATGTGTATTTAGTTAGGGACGCTGTTCATTTTCTAAAATTTGTGATATAGTTGAATACAACAAGCTGTAATTAAATGAACCACAGTGAATTTGGCATCTGGTTTTTTGTTTTAGTCTGATGTAATGAATTTTAATAAAATGTCTCCTTTCATTAGACATTATATTCAAACAGGATATTTAAGTTATCAGAAATCAAATAAATATAGATTAATTTTCAAATAAACTATTTGTTTTACCTAATTTATAAAATATATTGGAGTCATTTGATGATAAAAATTGATTTAACGTCAGCACATACAAATCATGAGGGAAATTAAAGCCGCAATTTAACAATTATATTACTTGTGATTAAAAATATATATATTTATAAGGTATGTTTTGTAGTTACATAAAACACATCCTATTCCCAGAGTATCTAATTATCTTAAACTAATTTCTCAAAATAATCAATTACAGCTTGTGAATCCTTTCCACACTTATAATGAGTACTAAACAGAAGTCTGTGTTTAAAGCATAAATATCTCAAAAGAACTAGTGTCAAAATGTAAAACAGGTCATGATAACCGCAGCACCACGTTCATACATGCTAAGTTCATATTTTAATATTTTAAGTTACAGGGCAATATTTATTCACATCTGTCATAAAGGAATTGGGAATGTGGTTTACCTTGATGTGTTTTGATTTATTCTGCAGGGCCTGAGGTTATACCCGTGAATTAGAAAGCATCAATAAGGAAAGACCATCTCCCCTATCCCAAAAGTGATAATTACCAACATCACTATTGATCTGACTATTGATGCATTGCTAATTGTTTCTTGCAGTTATTTATTTAATTCCATCTCTGGCCAGATGAATGCGTTGACCTTGAGCAGCAGGAAACATAAGGGTTGTTCAGTCGAAGAAAAATACACATTAAGATTCCACTTAATACATTAAAATAGCACAGACTTTTCTTTTTTCCGTCCAAAAGATACAAGTTGGTTAGGATCTCATGAGAATGAAGAGCACGGGCAGAATGGCAATGCGGGTTCATGCAACATCGGATGTTTCATAGGTTTTACACTTCACTGCAGCCTTGAAGAATGATCTTCTTGGAGGTCTCCGTGGACCTTTGCTGAAGGTTCAAGATGGCATCATATTGATCAGGTACAACACTACATTATCAGAGATATAGAATAATAATGAAGATTATTCATCATTAAGGCTGTATTGGATTTAGCACATCAAAAATGTATGCATAGCTCTTAAATTAGTTTCTCTACACACTGGTCCAAACAGAGACTCAAGGTCTCACTTCTTGAGTGTGTAATCATGTTTGGTATAAATAATGAATTGTGAGATTTAGCAACACTTTCAGAATTCTGTTCTATACTTTTGAAGCCAAAATCTTCTACAGTTCTGTGAAAATATTTTTGTACTGATAACATTTCCCTTGAAAATGTGTCCTTCATAATGAGCGTTACATCTGTTATTTAGCTCGGCTAATGTTTTGAGCGGTTGCAACTAATGCAGTAACACCGTATGTCCGTTGGTACGAAACTGTAGAATTTTGTTTTTCAAAATGTGAGATCATAAAGGAAAAAGAAAGAACAAGCAAAGAAAGAAAGAAAGAAAGTCTCAGGGCAGAAGTTGTGTTTTTATGGTCTCACGGCAGAAGTCACACCTTTCTGGTTTCAGATCTGACTTGTTTATCTATCGTCTTTTCCATAACATTTTTATTCATGACTCAGCTGCTGGAGCTGAAATGAGGTCTGGTGAAGGTCTGATCTTGCACTAGCAAGACCCTCTCTGAGCTGGCACTCGGTCGATTGACCATCCTAAGGGCTTTCCATAGCTTGGTTGCGGTGGAGGTCTGGGCGAAGTTAGTCTACCCTTCGAACTATAGGTTGTCTTGGCTGGAGAAGCCAGCTGTTACAGCGGCTGCCAAATGGCCAATGATTTAGAGACAGTTAACCTGTTAGCCCAGGTAGCAGCCTTTACTCATACATTAGATGAAGGTTGCTACAGCTGTTTACCTAAGTTTTGTCCTCTGTCCAACCATGCCATCTCACAGCTAGTTATCACAGTCTGTTACAATTGCAGGTCGGTATTTTCTTTACTCAAAGTTGTCCTGAGAGCAGAAACGTTTCAATCTCAACAATGATATCCCATATTTTTATTTTTAATATCGACAAAACAACAAAAAGGTGAGCAATTTCTCCAAAATTGAGCATTGTATGTGCAGCTGTAAAAAACAATTTCTCAGGGGAAAAGTCGTGTTATTCTGGTTTTAGGACAGAAGTCATTTTTTTCTGGTCTTCGAAGTCGTGTTTTTCTGGTCTCAGGGCAGAAATTGTACTTTTCTTGTTACAGAAGTCGTGTTTTTCTAGTCTCAAAAGTTGTGTTTTTCTGGTCTCAGGGCGGAAGTCATGCTTTTCTGGTCTTAGAGCAAAAGTCATATTTTTCTGGTCTTAGAAGTCATGTTTTTTTTTCTGGTCTCAGAACAGAAATCTTTTTTCTGGTTTACTTGTTGCAGAAGTCGTGTTTTTCTGGTCTCAGACATTGTTTTTCTGGTCTCAGGGAGGAACGTTGTTCTTTTCTGGTTTTAGGGCAGAGGTCTTGTTTTCTGGTCTCAGGGCAGAAGTCATACTTTTCTGGTGTTAGGGCAGAAGTCATATTTTTCTTACATCAGAAGTTGTGTTTTTCTGGTGTCAGATGTCGTGTTTTTCTGGTCTCAAGACAGAAGTTGTGTTTTTCTGGTGTCAGACGTCGTGTTTTTCTGGTCTCAAGACAGAAGTTGTGTTTTTCTAGTCTCTGGGAAGAAGTCGTACTTTTCTGGTGTCAGGAGTTGTGTTTTTCTGGTGTCAAAAGTCATGTTTTTCTGTTCTCATAAGTTGTTTTTCTGGTGTCAGGGCAGAATTAATAAATTTCTGGTTTTAGGGCAGAAGTCTTATTTTTCTGTCTCAGGGCAGAAGTCATACATTTCTGGTTTCAGGGCAGAAGTCGTGCTTTTTTGGTCTCAAGGCAGAAGTCATACCTTCATCTCACAGCTGCACCTAAATTGCTCAATTTTGGAGCAAATTGCCCACCTTTTTTGTATTTTGTGGATATTAAAAATGAAAATGCGGAATGATGATGAGATTGTAAATGGTCGTCCTGCATCTTCAATTCTCTTCTCTCTTGTGATTGGTTGTCATATTGAACCAATTGGAGACGTTTCTGCCCTCAGGACAACTTTGAGTAAAGAAAATTCAGAACAACAAAAACTATTATCTTCAATATAAGAATGACTTTGAACTGTTAGGTCTTTCTCTACAACAAAAAGTCAAGTCTAGACAGTGTTAGTCACTGTGTAGCTAAAGTGAGAGCTAGTCTTTAAACATGACCAGTCATCAATCAAAAACACCTTTCCACTTATTATGCATGCTTTTGTTGCCTTACATACTTTAAACTGATGTGGTAGATAAAAATGAAACGCACCTACAGTTGTCATGGGTTTTTAAATATAGCTATGGAGAATTAAAATATTATTATATTATATATATTATATATATATATATTATATATATTATATTATTATAATTTTTGCTAAAGGCAGTAGATATGTTTATTTAATCTGAAAAGTTAAACATTAAACATTTTATCATGAGAGTTATTTGAGATTGCCTCGCTTTTGGAGCCAGCCCCTAGTACTCATTGAAGGAACAACAATTTTTCTTTTTTTCTGCATTGACCTCAACTCTGAAAATTGGATGTTGCCCATTGGTCTCAAGCTATATTAACTGTTAACAACACATATTGACTGCAGAGACAATGAGGTGAATAGGTCAAGTGAAACAATAACAAGAACTCACGTTTATATGTGTCACCTCTAAAATGCTGTTCTCTTCATCAATCATGTGTTTTTTTTTCTTTTTTACTGACGTCAAGAAATGAAAATATCACATTTGATTTGTTGGACACTACTGCACTTGATTTGTTTACTTTTGGAGTTCAAGAAAGAAAAATGCCTGACAAATGGTTTTGCTGCTATTTGAAGCTGGGAGTTGTGTGGCATTATCGCGATAGGATTTACAGTACATCAGACCACAGGTGCTCTGGGACACCTACTGCATCGAATGCACATTATGGCCAAATGCGATGTGTGCACGCGTGGGTGACTAGGTCAGCTTAGGGAGACAGCTGGCCCTTGCCAGGACATCTGGTACTTGTCACAGCACTTTCCGTGTGTGTATGTGTGGGCGCGTGAGCTCTTCATTGGCGTGACCTGCCTAGCTCTGCCCACCCATCAGGTACCTGTTTAGACCTTTAGTCAGAGCTGTAATAGAACATTGGCTCAGGCCATGTAGGTGTCTAATGCAAGGAGTGAGTCAAGCTTGTGTCCCAGCATGGCGGTATGAAGTCCTTTAAGAGGGGCACATCCTCTCCACATCACACACTGAGGTGTTTTGGATTTCATCCAAGACTGAGGCGATGATGTGAGTAGATACGACACATCTGTGGCCTCAGGATGGTTCTACCTGAGTGGTGACCTCTGTGCCATCAGTTTCATTGTTTTCGCGTGTCAGTGGGTGATAAATTATGCTTTTGTACACGTACACACATGCACATATTTACAATGAGTATCAGTTGTTGATGATTTGAGGGTAATTACAGTGTACTTATTTTCTTCTGCACTTCCCTCTGTCTCACCCTCCAGTTCCCGCCTCTCCAGATTGTGAAGCCGAGCCTCTAGCAGTGTAGTACTGTAGGTGTGTTTGTGCTGTTATGCCCTCTGGCTTGGCTGCCAGCTTACTCCCACTGATCTGAGCCAGAAGGCAGACTGCCGAGGAATACCGATCACCTTGCCCAGACCGAATCCTTTGAGCTCTCTCTGGCATCTTTCCCCCTTCTGCCAGTTTCCTCCTCTGCTACTCTCTTCCCCCTTCTGAAGTTGACAACAAAGACATCCTCAGGGTCCTCCTTGATGTGAGACCCACTCTTGATCTTTTTTCCCTATGTTTTTGTACCTTATAGTTGCACTATTTTCATATTCTACTAGCACAATATTTACACACCTGAAAATACAGGCACTTTTTTTCACCCATGTACAAACCCCTGCCAACATGTTAATCAACTCAAGATTTGAAGTGGTTGTGTTGTCCCGACAAAACCAGGACATTTGTGACACATTTGAGCGGTTGTACAGTAAAGTAACCATGCATTCATCCATCCATCCATCCCTCCAACCACCCATCCATCCATCTACATTTTGGGATTTATGTGTCTGTCAGTTCAAGGATCAGTGTGCTGTCACTTCAGCACAATTTTCAATAGGACTAACTCCTCTGCACATTGCTCTTCTGCTTCTATCCTTACCCCACCTCACCCGCCAATCCCCCCCAACACCCCACCACCAACCCACAGTTTCCATGAAGAGAAATCTCTGAAGAGCTAATTAGTGGTGGAATGGAGTCCAGGAACAGCCAGCGGAGCTGAAGAAAGGAGACTGGCGCTGGTGCGAGCTTTATCGGTCAGGGCCTGACATCGGGGTGACAGTGAGTGGAAGCAAACCACCAGCTCACAACTGACAGACACAATAAAGTGAGCTTCTGAGTCAGAGAGAAAAAGAGTGACAGACAGACGGGTGACGCAAATGCCAGTCTCTTGGGGCCGTCATGTGGCCTAGGCAAACTGCAGACTCAGTCACTGAGGACGCTTTCACTGAGGTAAAGAGGTGTGTTTGCTGACCATCACATCTGATAGTGTGTTAAGAAGACAGCCTGTTTTGACTGTTGAAGATGTGAAACTATGGACAAAACCAAATATAACTGTGATAAATGAGAAATCTGTATGTTACTATGTATTTTTTATAGTTTAAGGAACCTACAAGAAACAAAAATCACCTTCTTTTAAGGTTTCTTTAACAGAACCATCAGGGTAATCCTCTGTAGAAGGCATTTAAATACAAAAATGCCCTTTTTAAAATATCACCACTCGGTGATCAGATGAACCAATAAGAATCACACAAAGCAGAAAGTCAGTATAGATTAGTGTTTTTGCTTAGTTCCCTGAAACGATGAGGACATTAAAAGGAAAGATTTGTGGCACTGGCAAACCCAAGAGAGGAGGAAACTGTGGAACTCAACCTGGTGTCACATTTAGGATCACAGGTAAGTCAAAAAAAGTAATAAAAAAAAATTCTTATGTTAAAAGGCACAGGAGTTAAATGCAATGCTTTATTTTGTGTTTTAGCTGTTCTATGTCTTGACCAGGGTGCTCTCAAAAATGTAATTTAATTATCATTTTTTTTCTCTATTGCCAAACAAAATGAATAATACTAAAATCATAAAGGACAGAATCACAAATCCATAACTTGAAGATGAATTAATAGATTTTGGGATGAGAACACCTTTGCCCACTTAATGAAACTGTTCTTCTACTTTGTCGGAGGTATATTGAATGGACCTTCAACTCCTGCCTCCTACAGGTACGTCTGTCTACCATCTGTTGGAGCTCATTAACTATGACAAAAAGTCATGGAAGCCAATCGAATACAATCAGTGTATCCTTGTAGAGAGTCTCTGGGCAGGATTAACAGGATGTAGACAGAGTGCTGATGTTGTGATCTGGACGGTAAATAGTGTAGATTGGTGCAGGTGAGGAAGAGAGGATTTTTTAATTAGCTTTGAAATCAATGGTTAAAGAAGGATTGCTGTTGTAATACTGATACTACACCTACTACTGCTACTACTTTTACATATAATAATACATTTAAATTATAACGCACTTTACATTTCAAATATATTTCAAAGTGCTACAGATAATAAGAATATTAAATAGGTGTACTGTCAAAACAAAGTAAAAAATGTGCCTTTGTCATTCCTGCAACCACCTTACAGAGAGTGTAGAGAGGAGAAATCATCACAGTTATTTGTTTTCAAGTAAGCCATCACACTTTGGCTATGTCCCTCTCCCGACGGAAAGGGTCGCCACAGCAGAGCATCAGTCTACCTAAATTTGACATGTTTTTATGTCTGATAATCCTCCGGATACGCCGCAAGCACGATGGGAACCTCACACAGCTAGGAATCAAACTGGCCACACAACCTGTCCCCGTCCAAACCCATTATACCTAAACCTGCAGGAGTCCAAACCTCAGTTAACAGTTGAAATGCATAGCGCTGTAGTATCTTTAATCTGAAGCTGGAAAAGCATATAACTATGGCTACAATGCCGTTTAAACGGTGGACAACAGAAAAATTCCAGCAATAATCTAACACAAATGATCACAAAAGCACGTCTTAACAAATAATAAAGCTGAAAATGTATAAACTGTGCACCAGCATGCGCCCTGACTGCACCTGCTCCGTTTTAACATTCCTAACGCAGGGGCATGGGGTAGTTACAACTTGTGCTTGGTGTTGTGGTGGTTCAGATTACTGTGTAAAAAGAGCGCTTCATCCACTGTTGATAGTTGTAGCTGAGTCATTCGCTCCTGGACCTGTATGACATATCCAGCACACGAGAAATCTCGTTTACTTGCTGCACTGGATACAGGGACAGTAAGAATATTCTTGCAATCTGGACAATGTTGGGAAACAGTCGACTATGTTCTTGCCACCATGATAAAACTTCTAAAGAGTCACCTTTTGGTGTTTTGTAATCTACATAAGTATCATGCTGATACTGCTGGGGCTCATCACTGGAATCCTTTCAAATCCTCGCTTCTTGGGAATGGGTGGTGGACCTTTTTAGGACCTTTTTAAGACCACGCTTATTCTCAATACTCATACTCTCATACTTTTAGATTTGGGGTGTAGGAACATTGCAAGTCTGTGTAAAGGATGCATGTGGAATTGCTCCAGCAGAATGCAGAGGGATTTTTGTTTCAGTGAGGAAATTGCCATGCTATCAGTTGAGCAGGTATGCAAAGGACATTTGATGGTTTTATACCAAACAATTGATAGATGGAGGATTAGTTTCTATTGCCTCTAGAGCTTTAGTCACTTCCTTAAATCGCTCAATGAATGGAACAATGTTAGACGAGGCGTCTTCATCCAAGTTCGCCAGGTGGCTCACTTCTCCGCGCTCTTCCGGAACTATGCAGATGTCTTCACATTAATTGCTAATGGACTTGAGCGTTGCGTGTAGGGAAATCCAGCGAGTCTCTACAGAGGCTTTGATAGTCCTTTTCATTCGAGCCTGGACACTGGCAACAAGTGACTTGGCTGATTCAATCAGAGCAGCCGCCGCCTCTTCATGCATATTCCCTTCAGACATCTTGGTGATGGTGGTGGTTGGGACCGTGTTGAATATGTTGGCTTGCAAAGCTCAATCTTGTTACTCTGATCAGGGCTGCAACTACATTTGCGTCACAGGCCAATTTGGAGTAGAATTCATCTAACCTAAATGTATGTAAAGCACTGATGATGGCTGGTTAATATTGTCTACTGTTTTATGCAGTTAAATGTCCCACTTCTAAGTACATTCATTCAATAACTCCTACTTAATTATTCATTATTGTTGATGCAGTGCTGTGTGACACAGAGATGACCAGTTTTTTCTGTAGTCATCTGTCCAGATATCCAACGTTACAGCCCTATTGTTTTCCACCAACTTTGTTTTGAGATGGGAATTGTTTGCTGATGAATCTCCTCTGCATATCTGGTCACGCCATGAGGAACTGTAGTAGGATCCTACTACAGTTTCATACTACAGTTTCCTACTACAGTAGGGCCGTTACATTGGATATATGGACAGAAAAACTGCAGAAAAACTACAGAAAAACTGCACATCTGCATATCTGGTCACGCCATGAGAAACTGTTGGAGGATCAAGCATTATCTTAGTATCCATGTGGCCAGGTCAAGCAGCAACATCTATCAACCTCTGGGGTAATGCAACAAATCAACGAATATTGTTGCACACAAAATCCACCCAGCCTGGTTATGGCATCCTTATCGTCTTTGAGAGGAACTGTCAGTGCTGTCCTCTTTTCCAAGTAGCTGTTGACTGAAGAGGATGGTTGGATCGAACTTCCACAGTTTTCCACGTGTTTCTTCAGCGTTTAGGTTCTACATTTGCAGCTATCACAGTAAAACTTTCAGGCATGTTGCACATACATACATACTTTAACAATGTTGTTTTTATTTATCTGAAATAACTCTGAATTTCCCTCACACATTGGACGTGATTTTCTTGGCAGCGTTGTTCACAACTTTAAACTCTCCATGTGTTAGCTTTCGTTTCAATTGGTCGGGTTTATTTTTGTTTAGTTTTTTTTTTTTCCCTGCATTATGACGCTTTGAAAACGCCAATTTTTAGAAAAGAAGAAGCAAAGCTGAACTATAATTGACAAACAAACACTATGTTTTCCCAGGCAAGTATCACATATAAAGACTTAGAAAGTACCTGACGAATAAAACATTTTAGCAATGTTTGCTCCACTATACATTTGCTCACATGGCAATAGTACAGGGAAAGGTCAGAAATGGCATTACACTTTTATGATAATCATTTATTTATTTTGTCAAGTAAATGCAATCAGAATGCCTGGGAGCTACTCACATAGCAAACAGGATAATTAGCATCACTGGGAGAGGTGGCGTCTCCTTGTGCTCTGGCCTCCACTTGCTTTTATCAGAAGAAGAGGTGAGCTTGTGGAGAGGCTAAATATTGATGAAACTACCCACACTCAGTGAAACTCAAACACACTGCCCAGCTTTGTTAAGGGCTGCATTTCAATACCCAACTCTTCTCATAGACAATTAAATCAAACTTCTTTTTCTGTCTTCTGTATTTCTAAATTAAACTTGTAACTAGACGACGCTGTAACTTTATGTACAAAATAGAGATGGCTGGCTGGAAAAAGATTGCTTTTTGTCCCCACAATCAACTGGAATGTCTTTACAATTAAACATGTGTTTTTTGTTTGTATAAGTTAATTGAATTTTTTCCTTACTGTGCTACATTTGTTAGTATTAATATTTAAATTACTGTTAATATGGGGTTGGCTTTAAAAGTCTTTTCTTTCAGTATTACTGTGTTCCTTAACATCACTCTATAAGTCTCCCTGTGTTTTGGCAGTCGTAATTACGTTGCTCTTCTTGTATCTGCTGAAGACTCCAGTTTATCATTATTTTACATAATCATCCGCTGTAATAAAAAAAAAAAACGAATTGATGTCATATTGCGATTACAGGCTTTCCACTGCAGGGCATAAAAGCAATTCCTTAATCCTGTGTAATAAAAGAAGGTAAATGAATGAACATTTGACTTTTTCTATGATTAAAAAAAAGCGTAGAAAAAAAAGACAAGCATTTTGCTGCAGCACATTATGCTTCTGCTTATAAAATGTAACTGCCCAACACCTTGTCTGATTTTAGCCATTATGTTTTCCTCAGTATTTTTGTGCACACTGAGGTATATTAGTCTTGTCCTCAGTAACCTTTCACCTATTGGAACATGTAAATAAACAATATGAAAAATCCCCAAAAACATAAAACCAATTCAATGCTACATTTACACATTTACCATTCATAACACAATACAAGCTTCCTTAAAGGAGCAATGTGTAATGTGAAGACAAAAATGATCACATTTGGTGTTGAATTGAAGCCATAGTAACTTTACTTACTCTACCAGCAAAAATGTTTAGCAAAACAAAAATCAGCAGCAGATCACTTAGCAATCTAAAAGAAACATTGCAAGACCTGCATCAAACTTAATTTCTTTACTGGCCATTAACTGTCTCCAATAGGGGAAAGCACTGCTGATATTTACTCTGTTTTTTCCTTTTTTTATCGGCTCTACCTGGTGGTCGTGATTTTGACAAAGTTCTCTTTCCCAGAGCTTCAGCCATCCTCGCTGTTTTCTGTTTATCTAACCTAAAATGGTCATTTGGGGCCAGTACTTACGTACATGACTGACAACAAGTTCAAGTTGGCTCTCAAAGAAGTGCGACATCTTCGTGACAGCACGTTGTGCGGAGGCTGCTATATTGCTCACTACTGCCACACATGGCAGACACTGGTATTACGAGACTGGACAGACTGAAACCAGTTATTTAGCACTCGAACTCTGTAGATATCTCAGCAGCCAAATGCACAATCATCATTTTTTTGACATGGCTGCACTTTCTGCATTTCTTCTGAGTCTCTTGCTGTTTCTAGATTATTTTAGGAAATGTCAAAATGCAAATTTTACACATTGCTCCTTTAAAATTTTGCACTGATGGAAGCATAATCAAATGGACAATCTGGTTTCCACCACTTTACCTTTTATAATTTGATCTAAAGGATATCAAAAACTTAATTTCAGACTGTGTAAAGTTTGAATTGGAAGTGAGCTTGATATGCTTGATTCTACAGAGTAATCTTCTGTGCAGTAGTAACTGAAATGCTTCCTGGCTATATGTCGGTTTGACAGGTGCCCACTATTACAGAGTCCTATCACAGCGTAATGCAGTATTCCTACAGATTCCAGTGATTATGGCTGTTAAGCCCACAAGGCATTTCTAAAGGCACCCAGAGAAGCCAAATTGATTAGATGGTGTCTCCTGAGTGCTATAGCTCAGTATGAACTGCTGAAGTCCGTTTACCTCTATTTGGGTTATGAGCACTGTGTGCAACTCAAAGGGCCAGAACAAAAAAGGACACCAGTATTTAATGGAAAAATTAGAGAAATACTGCAAACTGCAGGAAAGTGCATATTGATAGCTGAAACTATAAATACAAGCAGGTAAGGAAGCAATGTTGAATGTGATATACTGTAAGTCTATAGCAGTTTGTGAGGGTTAGATGTAAATAGATTAATTGTTCACAATGATATGCAACATCAGAACAGATCAATGTTTTTTAAGGTCAATCTTAGAATAGATATGTCATTAGACCACCATCAATTACTCAGCACAGCCCAAGGTATACACTGAATGTCTTGAGCAAAGAAAAAGCACAAAATGGGACAAGACTTTTACGTTATAACAGCATTAAGGGTTCATTTAATTTTCTACTTGTTTATCATTTTTTTACTCCCATCATTTTCAGAAGAAAACACCACACTGATATAGAGCCATTGTATAATACAACCATCCCAACTGTCTTGCTTTCTCATATTTATAGTTGTATTATTCAGTCATAGTTCTTTTAATCAATATTTCTCGTATGAAATTACCACATTTATATGAAAGGTCAGTGTAGCTACTTTTTTGGCTCATTGTTTTCATCCTGCGCTTTCACTCTATGCACTGTGCCCCATGCAGACCCATGATTCAAAAACTATAACTCTGCATCATGCATTAGTCAAGGAGAGACGTTTCTGCTTCAACATCACTAGAAATATGAGTCCTCACGAAGGTGACTAACATTTGTGTTATAAAAAGATTCATGTTTTTTTTAAACGGAAATAGAAGGCACAGATGAATATTGCCCTATGGGAGCCGACACATGAACTGGGGTGTCTCACACAAAGTCCAGTTCGCAGTTCAGTGTTCTGTGTGCAATTTCTATTGCATGGTAGATGGCGCGTGATATATAAAGTCAGGTGGGTGACAGGGGAGGACTGGGGAAGGTGGACTGTGTGAGCCTGAGTGCTTGGTGGTCAAGGATGGATTTTTTTCAGCAGTTTATAAGGGGGTAAAACAAACAAAAAAAAACAACCCCTTGATGTATTAAGAAGGCTGCTGTATATGGTATTGCTTCTCAGCCTTGCTGCCAATTTGTGGCTTGTTGAAAGCCACTTGGGAGAAATACTTGTGTGAAATGGACCACTGTGATGTGGGAAACAAAACAAACATTGTTGGGCTCATCAGCAAAGCCATTTTCATAAAGTTTACTGGGTTTTATCCTTGCCTCTCTTTTATATTTAGAAAATTCACAAAGCAGCAGTGACAACAAATGTTTGCAATAAAAGGATTTAGCATTGCAATGGAATATTCACGCGTGTATGGACACTCTCTCTTTGCAGATGTTGTTATTATGAGCTTGTGTGTTGTGGCAGCTGGTCCACGTCACCGCCTGTTACCTCCTGCACAAGTTAGAATGGGAAGACTTGCAGATTTTCCTCCACCTTATGATTTAGTCTTCCACAAAGCGCAGGACAGAGTCAATGCTGGTCTATTGTTTCTGAGTTACAGCCTATTGAGCTGCATGAAACTAAAAAAAGAAAGCTGCTGAAGCTATAGACTCACCCTCTGAACATTGTTGCAAGGACACTCGTATGTTGCTTCAGATTGTAGTGGGATTAATTCATAGTATCCATAGAAAACAAAAAAAAAAACAAAAAAAAAAAACATGCATGCACACAGGAATCGAAAAAACCTCCAGCAGTCTGTAGGCACTGCTTCATTACATCCAGGGGTCTTTTATTTCACACATAGTTTGGTGGTTATGAAGATAAATCAGGTTTGTATTTTCTTTGTAAGGCTGCGTGACAACGTTTCAAAATGTAGTGACTGTTGCTTTAACTCTGATTTCTATCTTGACTCTTAGCGACGTGCTGTTTGTGTTTTTAAAGTCGGAGTAAAGCAGGCATAAAAATGCATTCTGAGTTTATCCCATCACAATTATCTGTTATCAACTCAGTCAAGTAATGAATATTTACAAGAATCGTGAAGTTCACAAAATTATATTTCAAATTCATACAAAAATGATCTGCTTTGAGATGCTGAGGCCATGCCCACTGAGGACGCTGATTGACAGGTCTCAGAACAGCTTAAATGAACCACACTGATGGGTCAAACAGAGGTTGTTTTAATTGAATCAAATAGCAATAAAATATAGATTTTTTTTTTCATTTTTATATTATTATTATTATAGTTTTTGTACCAGTGTATTTTATTTTTATTTTTAATAGGGCATCTTCTGGGAAAAACCTTAAAGATTTTTCAGTTACACTTTGTCATGCATATTTGTACAATATATATAACACACATTTGGTGTCTGTGCTGCAGTCAGGAAGAAGCTACAGGGAGATGTTTGTTGCTTTCCCTGGATCTAAGTGGACGTGACAGCATTCAAACAGGATGACCTTGTGGGGTATATGTAAAGGGGGTGGAGGTTTCCGGTGAATGGCATCCTGGTGACTTAGGGAACATTTCTGGAGGCATCCTGCAAGGCTTTTTTGGTTTAGGAGGGCTTATTATCAAGGGATTTTGCATGGCAGCAATAAGAGAGGTTTGTTTTCATTTTATTTTATTTTTTTTTTACATTTCATCAAGCTCGCTTCGACTGCACAGCCACAGCCAGCTTCGGCTGGCCAGACTTTGATGGGTATTGGTGAAGTCTGGCTTGTAAAGGAAGTGTTGACTGATACGATAAAACATATTCCATCCTGAAAGTGTACAGGGTATTGATTTTGGAAAGTTGTGCTTTATGAAAGTAACATAAGGTGTGATAAAAGATATATAAAATCTTGCAAATGATGAGGAAAACTAAGTTTGAGTACTTTCATTCATCCTTGAATCTCTGATTATTCACAAGATTATACTTGGTCGATGGTTCGAAATGACTTTAGATTAATAAAATGCTAAATATATACAGGTTGGAGAAAACACGGAGAGGACTGTCAAGGTTTTTAAAGGTTTACTTACGAAAAGTAATGGATGAGATACATCAGTTTCACAGCTTATAAACCCTCTGTCTCCCAGGAGGACTGCTGTAGCCTCTGGCCATTCTCCCAATACCTTAGGCCTCATCTGTAAAAAGAAAAAAAGAAAGAAAAAAAAGATGATGCTTCTACTCATTCTGCATCCCTGCATCTGTCTGAAAATAATTGGTCGAGAACTTTCACTCCAAAAACGGGCAATAAAAGAGTAATAGCTTGGAGCAAAAAACACACTTGTCTGACAGGTTATATTTGAAAACAAGAATGTAAAGACTATCTGCACTTCACACCTGATTTGAAAAGTTTCCTTTACTTTATCAACTCTACAGTGAAGCATTTGGTTGTTATAGTTCAATGTAAACAGCTCTGCTGTGTAGCCTCTTTGTGATCAAAAATAAGAGTGAGAAGTAATCATCCTAAATCTATTTAAGGTCGACTTTTTATTTATCTTGACCATATCTAAAAACCATGCTCAGCTTTTGAGGCAATATAGCTTTGGGTTCAGTTTTACTGAATAAAAATACTTAGATAATATAGTGTAAAATATTATTGGGCAGAGGAGTTTGCTTTGTCTCTTTTTAAGAGTTATGAAGGTTGTTTGCTGAAAACCAAACAAACACCTAACTGCACAACGTTCGTGGAAGCATCCCTTTTTTTAAACTTTGTCCATTGTTGGTCTCAACAAAACAATACAGTTTTTTCACATATTTACAAAAGGAAGGCATTTCTTTTCTTTCTCATATTACAAATATATATATATATATATATATATATATATATATATATATATATATATATATATATATATATATATATATATATATATATATATATATATATATATATATATATATATATAAATGCACATTTATTTACTTGTAATCCAGTCTAAGCAGGAATATTAAATGTATTCATTAAATTGGGCCTGAATCTTTGCAGTGTATCCAACCTTTAATAAAGCAGCGTATCTGCATTTGCCATTCTTTTTGGCCATGTCTAATCCGGCAGAAGAAAGGTTCTTGTGTTCAACTACTGGAGGGAAAACAATACCACTGGGCTTTGTGCTACCTGTAAGCTCACAGATGAGACAGAAACAGAGAAAAAAAAAATTAGGGGGAAAAAAATCATTATTCTCTGAATGAGATGTCTTGGGTTTGATCAGAGTGTGAATCAAAGCCCATCTCTTAGACTACTTAAACATTCACTTTTAAAATTCCAACCTGATTGTACTTTTATGGAAATTTCTTGCCATCCGTGGATGCATTCTCTCCTGTCTCCAGGTCTTCTTGTATCCCTGTAGATATCTGACTCTGCCCTTCATTAGAATTCTCTTGATAAGAAAGCAGGAGAAATGAGCAAAAGATGTAAATTCAGTGGAAAAGAAAAGGTTTAGATCTTTCCCTTTTTTGTCCAGGGAATAAAAGAAAGGGAAGAAAAAAAAAAGCACAGATATACCACATCATCGAGCCGAACCTGACACTGGGGCAGAAGACTTGAGAATTTCATTAAGAGTGTGTTGCAACGCATCACAATCACTGTCACGCTCTGACTGAACCAGAACCATTTTCTTTTTCATTTTATTTTGTTTTACGTGTCTGTGAAGCAGTACGAGAATGTAATTATTCTAAGGATAAATTTAGGAAATCTGCAGCATCAAACTGAAAAACCTCACTTGAAGCCATTTAGCAACAGTATAGTAATATCTTAATACTGCAATTATGTCTCCCAGTTTTGGGTTTTTTTTTCTCTCTCTTTGCGGGTCACTAACGGATCATTGCGTTCCACGTTTTAATTTGGCATTGTTTCATTTAATTTTGTCCCTCACCTGATTCTCTTGCTGACATAACCCACTTTTTTTTATTTTTCCTTTTATTTTTCTTTTAATTTCAGGCGCGACATGTGACAGTTCATGTGGAAGTTCTGCACTCACGGAAACACAAAAAGGTTTATATTGGGGAGTTAAATATGACTCTTAAAGAAAACCTTTGTAACATTTGAAATATGCTTGAAAACTAAACTGCACTTTTATTCACTGTTGTATTTTTAGGTTGTTTTAAAAGTGTCTGCTGTGGGTATCTTGATGATGGGCTCCAGCTCTCAGCCGTGACATCAATGCATTTCTTTATACCTCTTGTTCTGAAGTGATACCACGACAATTAATTTGTGCGTTTAATATATGTGTTTGTGTAGGCGACAGGTCTAATATAAGTTCCTTTATATTTCTGTAACACTGAGATTGTGAGTTAAAGCATGAGGTACTTTTTATAAGTAAAAAACACAAGACATTTAGAATCTCTTTTTCAAGAGCCACCAAGCCATGGTGGATTAAAATGAGGAAAAAACACAAGATATGCACATAAAATGTTTAAATATACACCAGAAAACATCAACTAAGCCATAAAAGGGTGCTACTATTACGGTCTAAATTTACCTGTAATGCAGCAGACATCACTTAAGTCCTCAAAAGTCTTTATAAACAAGGCTAGCAACGATCAATCACGGCATGTGCAGCCAGATAATAAAGCGTCTATAATATTTAAAATATATTAAAATCGTGCTGCTGTGAAACCATATTCTTAAGATTCAGGGGTGTTGGAGCTGATTCCAAGCAGGGAATAACATATTTTAAATGCTTTTTTCCCTCCAAACCCTTGTTGTGGACTTTTCTGGAGTGATCATGAGCATTTCTGTGTGTTTATGATTCTAGCTGCTTCATATTTTATTTTGATTTCAATGTTCATCCAACACTAAAACTGTTATTAGTTTGCTGTTCGCCTTAGACAAAACATTGCAGTTTCCACATCTCACAGCTCTCTGCGCTGCAGCTTGTATGCTCTGTAGGTGCCACGGTGATTTTAGATCGTTAGTTGTTCTTACGTTGTGCTCAACATCATAAAATTGTAAAAAAAAAAAAAAAAAGGATTCCATTGCATTAAAGATAGAGTAATTTCATCATGTGCAACATGTGATTTTGCAAATCTCAAAAGAAAAAAGGAACCGTTATGTGTTGCAGGTATTTGCTCAATAAAAAACACTATCCTTATCTTAGATGAAAGTTTAGTGTGTTTTTTCTCATGCTTGTAGGAATGCAAATAATTCAGTTTATTTTAATACCGATATATCAGGTGATGATTGCCTGTACGCTTTAGTGATGGACTAACATTAGGTTTGATATTGGTTTTATTTCTTCATGGACAGTAATTGTTGTAAGCAAGAAATGATTTTTCTTGGATACAGTAATAAATATTTTAAATGTCTCCAAAAGTTTCACACCATCTTTCATAAAGCTGAGACCTGCATTTTTCCCATTCACAAGGGTAGAGTTTTATTAGTAAAAACTTGTATGTCTACAGAGAACCGGTCACACTACATCTCATGTAATGAGAGATTGAAACTGAAATAGAAGCCTTTCAAGTTTATCTTCAAGCAAATCATTCTTTTCAGCTGTTGCTTGCGCTAAGTCTTGCAAGGAAAATAATTCCGGGGCTGAACAGAAACTTGGCACGAAGGCCGAGGTGAGGCACATGGCGACCAACCAAGGCTTCATCTCATTATGAAGAAGTCACGCATCGTCTCCCAGATGCTAATCAGTCTCCTGGAGACCTGGGTGCTGTGTGCTTGGTGCAGATTTACAACTCGTCATCACCCGCCTCATTTATTAAAGATGATATTTCACTTAGAAGAAAAAAAAAAAAAAAGTTAAATACAAAGTTGCAATGCCAAGTTTCAGGCATAACGGGGAAAACCGTTGGACTGCTTCACAGCCATTCCAGTAAGCATGAAAAAGAAACACATCAAAGATCCAAAGGAAAAGAGGGGAAATTTTAGGAAAAAAAATGTGAAATATTTACCACAAAGTCTCAATAGGTGGTCAAGGGTGCAATGCAAGAGTATGGGCTCATTACCATGAATTATAGATTATTCTTGCACTTGAAATTCAGTAATTTATATTCTCCTTAGTGTAAAAGAATATAATTGATTTATTGTGAAATCAGTAAATAGCACAAATGCCTGTACTAGCTGTAATTAAATGATGTAGACGCCACATAATTGTTACAAAATCATTACATTAGAAAATCGTTAAATACAATGCTCGAAACGACACTTTTAATGACAAACATATCACAGAACTTACTTTAAATTTTGCATCAATAGAATGAAAAATAAGGGCAGCTTTTTTTTTTGTGGCTTGTTCATTTAAAGAGATACCAGAAGTCTTCAAAACTGCCTTGAAAGTGCAGCTACTTGTTAAAACAAGGGAAGTGTTAATGCCAGTGTCTACGAGCCAGCCAAAGCTGAAAAAGCGCTGGAAGACAAAGCTCATGTCCTCAATCAAAAGCTGTGTACATTTGATTTTTATCTGACTTTTCTTTCCTTATCTTATTATTCTTGTTTTATGTGCTGATCTATTTGATTTTCTCATTTATTTTTAGTCTGGATTTTTAAAAATTGAAGTTTATTTATTTGAGACATTACGGATGGCTTTACAAAAACGACTTGCCTTTCAGTGTAAATATTGTTTGTTACTAAACCGAAAACGTTATTTAGAAAAAGAAAGAATTGAATTTTGTCCTGTGATTATTCTCTTCACAGAAAAACACGTCTTCTCTGATTTTTGTTTCCGACAATATGAATCATCTATCATGATGAATCTATCAACTCAGTAGGATTCTAGTATTTGTTGTTTACACTGTTATACACAAGTGCTTGTTCATTCACCGATGCTCCACTCGTGAAAGCTCCTTAATGGAGAAACATGACCAACTTTAATTGTTTGAGTTTTGTCTGGCAAACCTATCAGAGGAGACGGTGTGCCTGCTCTGGAGTATTTTAAACAATCGTACCTCCTGCTCCTGTTACAACATTTAGTGGTTCTTCTCAATATTCCTATTCTAATAGATATATTTTTAACTGAAATCTACTAAATTGAACATTACATGATTTAGATAGGCCAACATGTGTAACATTTGAATTGATTAGACATATTAAAATTGGATATTCAGAAATAAAAGCAGGTTCCTTTTTTTTTTTTTTTTTTTGCTTTGTCATCAACAAATGACTGAAGTTCCTTGGTCACATCTAGAAACAAAAAATTAATTCTGGCTTTGTTTCTTTAAAATGCCACCAGATTAAAAGGCATTTTTAGCACCATGCATTGGCTATTAATAACTAACGATCTGTGAGGCAAAAATTCAGAGTGTATTAGGAGAAAAAAAGAGTAAGTTAGTTATAATGGTATATGTCATATTATTAATTATCTGCTTCGTAAGCCCAAGTTGCACCATACTGACGTCTGCTTTTCTGTGTGGAGTTCACATGCTCTCACTGTGAGCGTGCAGGTTATCTCCAGGTTCTCCTGTCTCCTTCTGCGGTACAAAAACAACAATTTCTGGGCACCTTGTTGAGGAGTGATTGTGTCTGGTTGTGGCCCTGCAATGGACTGGTGAGCTCTCACCTCGAGAGAGCTGGACCCGGCTTCAACAGACCCTTGTAAACTCGAATAGAAAGAAGCGTGTGTAGATAATGAACGGGTGGATTTCTACCATTGCACTCAAAAGAAGACAGAGGACCAAAAGATTAAAGAATCATCAAATGAGCCAGCTTTTAACTGTGGAGTTGTGTCTTGCAGATGCTGATTATATATAAAATAAAACTCCAGCTGGCATAACCAAGTAATAAAGTACTAAAATGGAATACTTTGGATCAGAAACAATAGTTTTAGCTCGTGTCTCTTTTGTTTTTTTCCAGCTGTGATGATTTTGCTGCAAGCAGAAGCATCATCTCAGTATCTCAGGCTGCTGGACTTTTCCTCCCTTCTCCTCTCCTTCCTCATTCATCACCCGCCAGCGTGGATCTTAATCCAGAACCGGGGATGTCTCAGCATCACTTCCTTCACTCCCATCTAGAAGCCATTTTGTTAGCAGTTTAATTCACCACACAGTACAGTAGGCTGTTTTAGACTGTAATGATAAAATCTCTTTTAACATTTAATCTGCGTGAAACTAACAGTAAATTATAGACGACAAGTAACAGCAGCGCATCAGTGATCTTTTAAGACAAGCTTTTAAGTTTCGTCGGCCTTTCACAAGGGCAGATCTCCACAGACGAACCCTGTTTCTCTAAGATTATTAAAACAACCCTCAGGGAGAACAAACTGCAAGTCGAGCAACTACTTTATTAATCTCTCCTTAAATTAAGGAGCAGTGGTGGGCATCCTTTTCCTGTGGTTTTCCTTTTGCAGGTTTTACACACATAAAGAAGCCTGCATACACTGGGTTCATAAACCTAAATGTCCCCTGGCAATTATTAGACACACTAACGACAGTGCAATTAAGACCTTCGCCCACCTAAAAACAACTGAGTATGCAAAAAAGTAAACTGTGCAGGAGTGTTTTTATTTGCCTGAATTCATAGACAGGTCCTGAGTCTGCCTCGCAGGTAAGTTTGAATTTCATTTGGCTTTGCTCTCTCTTAACAAACGGGGTGAAGAAAAGGGGTTAATTAACATACATTTACAAATTATACTATTCAAACTAATTTAGTTTCTGCAAAGTGAATCTCAATTACCAAGGAAACTGAAATGGAAATTTTTTTTGAGCATTAAAATGGATAAGTGTTGTTTTATGAGAGAGTCTTTAGCATCAGTGATCTTTTATTAAAATATTTCAGAGCCTTTTACGGGACTTGAAGGAGTAACGCTTACAAAAAAGATCACACGACAAATTTCCAAATTATGTATGAATCCATCTTCAGCATGCAGGATGAGGTCACTTCAGATTTCTTTCTCAGTTTGAACACATAGAAGCCTCAAACTATTTGTTTAGAGGGATTAAACAGCTGTCCAAATTATTGTATGTTAAACATGACTAAATTAATCATAACGCCCTGGTCTGGTCAAGTCAATCATGTATTGGTTATATCTCAGATTAATAATGAACAACTTGGCATCATTCAGAGACAAAGTGTTACTCAATAATGTTTCATATAGTATATATTCTACTGCTTAATAATTTACATTTTAATTCAAACAATAGAAAACATCAATGAATATTGCGTCTGAAAAGCTCATCAAAAAGAATGCATAATCTTTCAACACATATTCAAACAATCCTGTTTAAACTTGTTTTATTGAAAAAGATTGAAAAAAATCATATTTGTCTGTTTTTTCTTGTTGAAGTGAAGGTTTTTGGTTTACAGTAGGAAATTAAATAACATAATTAATCATCTTTTCATGAAATGTTTCTGGGGAGCGACATGATGTGTTTTTTTTTAATTGTTTTATTCAGTTGGAAGCCCAAATACTGATTCGAGATGTAGCTGTAACACTGTTTTTTTTTGTTTTTTGTTTTTTCCTACAACACACAAAATTCAAAATTTTTGCTTTGAGCCACCGCTGAGTGAAACACAACAGCAACAGCAGCTTCGCACCACTTTCAATCCTCATATTTATCCCACATCCGACTTATTCCTCTTCATTTCAACAGTTAATATACATATCATGATTTGGTAATGCGACCATAAAGAAAAGATTTTCTTTCCCATCCATAAAGCAAACCATTTGTTCGCCAGCTCCATTTTTTGTTCCTTTGACTCTGTCATACACAATTTATAATTTATCCCAGTCTTCTGTATTACAAATGGCCTCTGGATTAGGACAAATCAGGGCTTTCCAAACTATCAGGAGGGAAATTGATTCCTGAACAATATGTGTCAACTGAGAAATTGGCAAAGGAGTGACAGTGGCTCTGGAGAGGGGCCAAACAATGCCTGTACGTCGCAGGAGGAAATCGCACTGTTCCACATGAGACAAACACAATTTCATATTAATGAATAATTGAGAAAGTTTAGAACTGGGTTGAGATAAATGTGCACGAGCGTCAGATGTATCTGTGTCACACTGATTCTCAGATTGTTTCCAGCTGTGCGGTTGTATTGTGTGAAGCTGACTGGATTGATCGTATAAGGTCATGACAAGACACGTTTCTGGAAATTTGAAATGATAGATTTCAAATGCTGCAAAAATGGGTTGCAAAAATCTAGAGGTTGTTGCCGTGGTTTATTTAAAATCAAAATAAGGGCAGGAATTGCCTTGATTATCTGAATAAATTCCCTGTAAGATGTTTTATCCTTCACTATCTTCATTATCGATGTACTTACAGCTCATCACAATGAACTTGTGCCAGTGCTTGTTAACCTGTGCCTCGGTAACAAGGCCGGGCTCATTTGTTACACGAGAGGAGAGAGGGGGAACGAGAAGGGGGTGGTCGGCTCAGAGCACGCTGCCTTGACTGGAGACGAGGGCGCTCCGTACAGCGCCCCCATCCATGCTAATCACCCGAGCTCTGCACATAATTAAAGCCCTGGTACCCCTCTCCTGTGAAACTCAAGGGGGGACTTATGTGCGTCTCCCTACGTAGCTAGAGGAGGTTTGGAAAACTTCTGAACATCTATGGTCCATTATGTATAATTTCAAAACACATCCCAAGTATGAGGAAAAGAAACTTTTCATTTTTAATGACAAAATCATGAATTATTCCATTTATTGTGTACACTCACTCTTTCAAAGGTATCTGGTTCATGAAAGGTGAAACTGAATCATGAGAAAACTCTTCTCGCCTTTAACTAAGACTCATGGTTGCAAACGTCACCTGTTGAGTGCGGGTGGAAATGAGCAGGAGCCAAATGAGAGCAACATTAAAGGCTCATATTTTAGTTTTAATTTATTTTTATCCTTCTTTTGTTTTATTAGTGGTTATTTCTATAAATCCAGAAACTTAGAATACTATAAAGGGACATGATATGGTACTGGCAAGTCTCACAAGACTTAGACCCTACACATTAATTAAAATAAGAAAAGGAAAACAGTAACATCATAAACATTAATATTTTCCCCCAAATAGACTAAACATAATCTCCAGCCGTCTATAATCTTCCATTTATATGTGTTCTCCAACATTTTAGAAGCCCATAGTGAAGCAAATAATAACACTTGGTGTTTTTTTCTGAATTGTTGTCTGGAATCAGAGAATTTCAGACATGTTTCTAGTTTTAATTACAATATTACTGGTTGTTGCATATCCTGGGACTGAGCTGTATGCTTGTGGCTTGTGAGACGCTAGCATTTATAAACCAATAATGATTATCTTTTATACATGATTCATTAGCATGTCCTAAGGAAACACTGCTTTTTTTTTCTTTTTTTCTTTTTTAAATTCCTAACAGGCTGACTTGACTGTTCATACTGCATTGTGCAATAAAAGTCTGAAATCTCCAGCGCTGGTTTTCTGTTCTTAAAGAAAGGAGGCAGAGCATGTCTTGTGCTTTAACTGTTTTCTCTTACGTATGATGAATTTTGTTTGTTATTCGATCTTAACGAACTACACAAATTGAGAGCAGTGCGCTCTTGATTGGTGCGACGTTTTCATCTCGTGAGCGTCTCTAACATGCGGTGTATTTTTCAGATTTGGCCAATAGGTGTCGCTGTAAACCAATGAAAGGCTGCGCTCCACTGTTCTGCCTGCAGCGTGACACTGTGGTAAGTGCAGACAAAACAATCATCACCATCTCTTTCACGATCACAGAACCTGAGGCCACAGTGACAAAAGTACTAAGAATTAGACTGTTATTCAGTTTTGCATATGCATGCATTGGCTTATTTCTGTATTTTGAGCAAGACAATTGTACAAGGCTTGTGTTTTAAAATATCTCAGTAAATACTGTATTTTTATATTAAATTGTCAGCTATTGAAAAAAATGGTAAATTCCCTGTCACTGAACTTGAAAACAACGAAAATATGAAATATATGCACTTATTTCCAGTTCACGAAGTTGGAGATCTATGAAAGAAAATCAGGACGCACTGAAGCAACAAATCAAAAATGAGGTGTAGTTGTTCTAACAGTAAATACAGAGGTTAACCAAAGTCATGCCCACATGAAGTATAACTCGTGAAGCATAAGAAGCAGTGACAGATTATGATTATATACAAAGTGATTTTCTATACACTGAAAAAATAAATGACTGTCATTACAGGACAGCGGACGTTAGATCACAAATCTAAGCAAGCTCCAAATCTCATCTGTCAGTTACAAAACCCGTTTGCCCGCCAGTTAACGCTCCCCAGAGCTAACTCCTTTATCAGCCTCTCCTCATTACAATTTGCTGTTCCTAGCCACTGGAATGAGCTGCAAAGCAATGGCCAATGCAGTGGGCATTTTTATGTCAACAGCTCTCTGATTTTGCTCATGTTCTCCCTGATAATTGCTTTTGTTTCCAAAACCAGCAAAGACCCAGTAATAGAACAAACTTTGGAGTCCCTACAGATACATTTGGGGTGTTTTTGTGGTCTTTAAATCCTGCTGCATGATATACTGACTGCAGAGCAGCCTTTTAAATGTTAAAATATCATTTGTGCTCTCTACTTTCCTTTGGTTTGCTCTTCGTGAATATTATATATTGCACATATCTTATCTTATACATTGTGAAATAATATGTGTGAATACATGAATGAGTCTTTTTTTTTTTTTTTTAACCAATATTTCTACACTGTCTTAATTTCCAAGCAAGCATGTATTTGGTAAGCAGCCCAAATGTACTGCAAAAAAGAAAAAAAAAAGTAACTTACATCTTAAAACACCTATATATATTCAAATTGGATAACAAGGTTGCCAAAACAAGCTTATAGTAGGTCTCTGACAGCTACTCTACACAGGAATCTGACAAGATTGCCAGTTTTGCCTCTTGTTTATAACATCTTGCCCATGTCACAACTATAGTCCTTTAGGCCTGCGAATAATGATTTTCCATCTCATCACTTCTAACCTGCCTGCCTTATTGTGCTGGAGGGAAATATGTGACACTTCACACCCCTCCCCATCTCTTTTCCTTATTTTTACTATGCCTCTATAGTTGATCTTTTTGCTATGGAGAGAGGCAGACCTTCGCTGGCAGGATAAAAGGCAGGGGTAGCACCCCTCAATCATTCTGCCCTCCAGGAAGCGAGAGGAACGAGGGATGTGAGGGATGGGGGCCTCGCAGGGTGCAGAGATGTAAGACACATTGAGATACAGCTTTGGCTAGTGTAAAAACTGTTGACTTTTTCCCACTCCATTTCTTTTATACCATCTTTTGTTGCCTTTAGGGACAAAAACGCATGCAAATATTAGGACCATTGAAACCACCAGTGAAAGCATATTTAAAATGTCAGGGCACTGCCTGGAAAAGTGAAGCAGTTAGGACGCAGTTAGGACGCTGGTGCTGTGACTACTGTGGCGAATACTGCCACAGGTAAAGCGTTCTGTCCATTGGATGAACCGTGCCATTAATGTTTTGTTTTGTACTGGAAAAGAAAAACCAAATACTATTTCAGCCTAGAAATACTGTACGTCACATCGAGGGGCAAGCGATTCTGTGTTAACAACGTTCATTAACTTCTTAGTGGACCTCACATTTTCAGGAATTTGCTGAGACAACATCTGTGTAGTCATGCTGGCTGTAGAGGGGTTATTGTGCAGAGCCATATACCTAGAATTGTTACTCTGATCCAGGCGCAAGTCACCCCTGGGGAGGCTGCAGGCACTGGGTCAGCCATATGGTGGCAGAAGCCCCTGGAGGGGCGAGTCTGATAAGCTGGATCAGCTTCAGCACTTCCTGACCAAGGCATGGGCTGCTCCACCAAGCAGGTAACTGAAGGGCATAGTGATAGCGACCCCTCCGTGGCTGCACCATTGGGAGCCCGGGGGCAGAGAAATGGAAATGGTTTCGTCTGTGGGATCTGCAACGCTAAGGGAAATTAAAGTTATCACTGGTACAACTATAATCAAATCTGCTGAGTCTCTTTGATTAAACACTGTAAATGGTAACTTGTCTAGTGCTGTGGCTGCTATACTTTCAAAATAAAGTACAGTTTGATTATTTATCAAACTACTCCAAAACTATTTTTACACAATCAATTTGGAGTATTGTGGAGATATTAATGAAGGGGGGAAAAGTATTCAATCTATGTTATCCACGTTGAGGATGAAACACAACAAAACAGAGACAGCAGGTGGTTGAAGCTGTGTTTCTTCCGAGTTTATGAATTATCACTAAGAATACTAAAATAAAAATCATGACAATGATCATAAGCTGCAAGATGGATAATGCAATTACATAAACTTAATAGTATAAAAGTGACAGTGAGATGTTTCATTGAAGAAAATGGGAAAGATATTTGTACAATTTGGTTTTAGTGTGTTTGCTTGAATAACATCTTTCATCCGTTCATTTCATCAGCCTGCTTCCTCTCTGGATCCTGGGCTTGAAGAGCTCATCCAAACTGTGTTCGAGCAAAAAGTGGGGCAAACCCTCGAAAAGGTACCGGTCCATCACAGAGACCGAAAAGACAAACAGCTATGCGTGTTAACACGTAGCAGGAGCTTGAAGCAAAGGAAACACAACATAAATGTGTAACGGCCCGCGCAGACTAGTTATTTAGTCATTCTGGATGGCATTACTTTTGCATCTGGAAATTTTCTTTAAATCAAATATCAGACAAGTTTCTAGAACAGCGTCCTTCCATCTTCGTAACTTTGCAAAAGTAAAGAAAATCTTACCTGAGAGTGAAGCAGAAAAATTAAATGATGCATTTGTGACTTCAAGATTGGACTGGTGCCCTGAAATTCCTCTGAACAGCCTTCAGCTGGTCCAAAATGCTGCAACAAGAGTTCTCATGAGCTTTCCGCTAAATCTGGGATCAAATTTAAACACTTTACATGTGACGGCCAAGGTCCTTATTACCCTAAAAAACTCCTGTTTCAGCAACATTATCCTACAGTAAATTTCCCTCTCAGACTGCAGGCTCACTTGGGACTCCAGGAGCTTCTAAAAATCGAATGGGAGGCCGAGCTTGCAGTTATCAGTGTCCACTCTTATGGAATCAGGTCTCAGTTGGTGTCCAGAATGCAGATACCCTGTCCACCTTAAAATTAAGCTTAAGACTTTACCTTTTTGATAAAGTTTAAAATTAGAGTTGTCTCAGATGCCCTGAAGCATCTCTTTAGTTATGCTGTTATAGGGTTAGAGCACTGGGGGACCTTCCAACATACACCAGGCTCTTTCATCACACTGTTCTCTTTACTCATTGTATGTATGCTAATATTATTGCAATTAACATTGTTCTCTTTCGTGTCTTATAAAAAAATATCTTTTTCTTATTCTCTGTGTGTTTGTTGGGCTGCCTTTCCTTTTGTTTTAGACCTCCAACTAGTTCAAACTAATGTCCCTGAGTCTGGTTCTGCTGGAGGTTTTACCTGTCAATTAGTATTTTTGCTCTCGACTGTCGCCTGGTGTTTGGTCAGGATGGGTAACTGCACTGGCTCGGCGATTCTACGTAATCTGTTCTGTTCCTTAGCAAGACTGAGACTGTTTTTATAAATTGGCTTTATATGAACTTTGAATTTGGACTCATTGATGTGAATTGGACTATCTTGGATTGGACTGTACTAAACTTGTCTTCAGTGCAAAGTGCTTAAGATGTGAGTTAGTGCTATACAAACAAAAGTGAACAGAAAAATAGTAGGTTCTTATTCAGTGTTTTAAAATCTTAGACACAATATCAGTTGACCAATGAGAAAAGCGGAGAAATGAAATCTAAATCAATTACGGTTGACATGTAAGAGATAGTCTGTGTTTTACTTTTAAGCAAAAAAAAAAAAAAAAGTAAAAAAAAAGGTGCTTGTAAGGAATGGAGCTGTAGGAGAACTTGAAAAAAATACAGGAAACTAGGAGGCAGGAGTAATGAACAATGTCCTTTAATAAACCAAAAGTGCTGCAACAGCAGGATAATCCAAAAACCAAAGGAATACTGAGGTGTGGAAAGCAATATAGCAGGCAACAGAGGAAGTATGTAGGAACACAATTAAACAAATGAGGTCTCAGCCAGGACTCGAACCAGGAACCCTCCAGCTGTGAGGCCATACACCTAACTTCCATTTTACTATTTTAATACTTCTCAATGATTTTTCTTTCTTTTTCTTTGCCTCATTGGTTTTGTCAATTCTGCACCATGTGTGCTACTTCCTAAAGCTACTAAATACGCTGCCTTTTACATTAAAAATAAGAATGAATCTTAAATCCTTGTTCGTAGGAATTCTTTCTTTTTTCAGTGCCACTTTTAGCTAATACACTTCAATATACTAATACAAATACTATCAATAAATAAATCAGACTTTGGAATAAATGCATATGTAAATCTTCTGGAATAAAAAGAAAAAGAGGCTTAATCAAGTTTGTTAAATTATTGTAGGATTGTGGGTTTAATAGTGATTATGGGTCTTTATCACTGTAGTCACAATATAAACAATAAATCTTTGATAAAGATCATGAACAGTCAAGGTTATCCCTATCCCCTCCCCTCGCCCCCATGCTTATGCTTATCCTTATTCCCTATGGAGCTCACGGATACAATTTGTGTCCAAACTGACATCTGCTCTTCTCTGTTGAATTGCTTAGGAATTACTGATCGTGTAGATATTGTTCAGATATCACATAAAAGTGCACATTTTGATCCTTCCAGCCATGAAATAAAATGGTATGGAGAGTCATATGTCTCTTATCTCTCTATCAACTTCAAGTTTTACAGGGACCGTATCAATAATCTGTCTCTTTCCCTTGTTCCTTACTTCTATTGTGAGATGTCTTACTCCGTACGCTTCCACTCATCAGATTACACTGTTTGCAACAAAAAAGGAACATTAAAACAGCAACTTGGTTATATGTCATTTTGGTTTCACAAAAGTAGCTTTATGGTTTTTAACTTAAATGGTGTGGGTTTTGATGAGCAGTTGAAGACATGATAAACAGTCTGCTTTTAAAATACAGGCATTCTCAACACATCTTCTGTACAGTCGCAGGTCAACACACTTTTATTCATGAGATTCTTTTCTATTATTAGTCAAACATTTTGCATTTTTTTTTTGTTAATGATAGATCAAATTTTCCTGGTCATGGTGCATACCAGTACTGCAAATATCTGTTAAAAGAAGAAGAAAAAAATCCACCATTTCCAGAATTTAATCTGACTTTCCTCCTATTAAACATATTGAAAATCTTTTAAATGTGCTCTGATGGATTCACTCAATGGCTGTATTTGGCCTGATAACTCTACAATCCTGAGTTTACAGCTGGTGCATTCTGAGCTGTAGTACATTTATCTCCACACTAACATTTCAACCAAACGAATGGCCTCATTTTATACTGACAAAATTAAATCTCGTGGTCTTGTTTTTGTTTTATCAGCAGTCGTTTTCTTCTTGAACATAGACGGTTGAGCTTGGTTTCATGCAGCCTGCTTCAAACTGTGAGTGGAATAAAACTGTGATTTTGATGTGTAGTCTCAATGCAAGATTGATAAATACTGATACTTGCAAGGCAGTATTTGTTTTTTTTAAATAACTTTTCTTGTTGATAGCACGTTTTATACTGGTTAATCACTGCTGTAGCTGTTCTTGTCATCTTTCATAGTTCACTGTTGGTCTTGCGTCCTCATTTACAGCCTTATTTTGACAAGCTGTGTATAGTATGAAGTGTGCTGCAGTACATTTCAAGGAACTTTTAGGCATAATTTACATCTAATGATTTTTAAGAGATTTATGTTAAGTAATTAGGCTTGTCTTTAACACTTACTTGGTGCTATACAGCTTTGGCCACCGACCACATCCCACAAGGGGCTTGTTGATAAGTTGGCTTACTGAGACAGCAATCCTGGTGAATTTCATTAAGAAGTCATGGCAGAAAACTAACCTGAGTGTACATTTTCAAGAAATTCCCTGACCTAAAAACGCTCTACTTTGTACAATCATTGTTTACAAAGTGATAACTAAATCCAATATATGTCTTACGTGTATATGTCTTATGTTACAGAGCAAAATAGCTGACGGGCTACATGCTGCTTTATTTTACACAATTTTCATTGCTGCCACTAATTAAATAATACCAACCAATACAGAGTTTAAGAAGGGAACAAATCACATGATCTCTGGCATTATATGTAAGAACATCACACAACTAACATTCTTTAAAATAATCTAGCTTACTTTTACTTATTACTCACTTATAATTCAAATTTCTGTCACCAATGATTGTATAATCACTGTGAAGAGTTTTTAAGAGTAAAAATTCACATCACGAAACTTAATCTCCTGTTTCATTTCTTGTTTAAGTCTCTTAAAATGGTTTCTGGGTTGTTCGGCCAATTCCTTTTTACGTGGAGCCAATTATTATTAGACAAAACCGGGAAACCTGGAACAGCCATGGTATTCAGTGTTTTTCCCTCTCTCATAACTATGTTCTTGTAATTAGCCTTAATTGGAAATTAAATGTGTCTCTGGAGATGTTTTAGCTGTCAGTTCCTCAACAGCTAATGGAGGACTCGCTTCCCTGTCTATACTTGCTGGTATCAGGCACCATACTCATTGTTGCGACCCATCATAAAGGGATCACTTGTGGCATACAGCTGGCTGACAGGGCTGAAAGGGTCAATACAATTAAGAAAGACAGCATCTATTCCTTACCATATCAGGCGTTTTCTAAGTTTGGTCTTAATAATTGAAACAAAGCAATTTTTTAAATATAGCCTTCGGCACAATAAATTTGTATGTGTTGTGTCTTTAGCTTCCCCATTAATAAAGGTAGTTAGTATTAGTCATTACACGTATTTATTGAGTCATTTAATTTAGAAAGCCAATTTCAATAAAACTGGGATGCTATTTAAAATATACGTATAAACAGAATAAAATGATTTGTATATCTCATCCACCCATATTTGTTTTCAGAATAGAGGACAGAAAATATCAGATGTTGAGGATGAGACATTTTACAATTTTATGAACAATATTATTCCAGATACTGTGAGGGCACTGCTTTAAAATAAAAAGCATGATTCTGTACAGGGAATCATTGCATGGGCTTAGTAACACTGTGAGAAATCACAGCTTTAACAAACAACGAGGAAGCCATATACGAACATAATCCAGAATTAGCACCTTCCTCTCAGGGCCAAAGCTTGTGACATGCATTTTGTTTCATTTAAAATTTATCAAAATTATTATTTTAGTATTATAATTATTATACAAAAAATACAATATTAAACAAATGTTGCCCCGTTATTCTTTATAACACCACATTAGTTCATTTAGGTTTTTGGGTTGATGTAAGACACATTTAAAATACTTATGTAAACAAACACAAAAAAATAGGTCTTGACAAAATATCAGAATCGAGCATTAGGACCTGCTGTTTGAAGTTGCCTTAGTGTCCTTTGCCTTGGAATGGAATTCCTTTATTTTTCCCCCATTCTGATGAAGACTTGCTGGTGTGCTTTGGGTCATTGTCCTGTTGCATGAAACAACTTTAAACCTAACTTTGGCTGTTGGGTAGATGGCCTCAAATTTGCTAATAAAATACCCTGGTATACAAAAGATTTCAATGTCAAATCAGTGACACCAAGCCACCCATCTGTTGTAGTTGCAACGCAACCCCACATCATTAAACTTCCATGGCTTTGCTTGACAGTGGCTATGAGGTGTTTCTGCTGAAATGCTCTAGAATGTTCTAGAAATTTTTGGTAAAACAATGGTACTTTGAGCTCATCTGTCCATAGGACATTGTTCCTGAAGACTTCTTCAGATGCAGTCTGCCTCAGCCATTCTTCCATGTTCTGGCATGTTTAGACTGCCGCTGCTGGGAGGCTTGGCACCTGTCTTAAACGCTGTCTGCTTGTAAATAATTTTTCTCCTTTGAGAATGCTGGACTCTGTATTGGGAATGGTTTTATACCTCTTTCTAGGCTGATATGCAACAACAAATGCTTCTCTAAGGCCACTGCTTATGTCATTCCCTTCTCCTGTTGTGTTAAAACATATGAATTCTTTAGTCTAACAACTGGCCAAAGAGGTGTGCACACCTAATGATGTTTAAAGGTTGATGATTAGAATCTGTCTGCAACTTCCCTTCTGAAATGCCATGTAAGCAGTAAGTGGGTACTTAGCGTTGCTCATACATGTCTGTTCCTCTCTGGCTTCATCCTATGGAATTAACTATGGCACTGTGAAAAAAAGTTTCTGCGCTGGATCGTGTCTTTTTTTTATGTCTAAGGAGATGAGATGTAGGGAAGGGGACAGTCCTATAATGCATGCTCTCTATGAGGTTGTTACAAGTGCTACTGGGGAACTAGTATGAATGAGTCTCTCCTCAATTACATCCACACCAACATACACTATATTGCCAAAAGTATTCCCTCCCCATTCCAAATAATCGGAATCCAGTATTCCAATCACTTCCATGGTCACAGGTGTATAAACTGAAGCACCTAGGCATGCAGACTAGTTTTACAACTGTGTTAATTTCTTCACTCCTAAATATTCCAAATTTAACTGTCAGCTGTATTATAAGAACATGAAAGTGTTTGGGAACGACAGCAACTCAGCCATAACGTAGTAGGTCGTGTAAACTGACAACGTGGGGTCAGCGGATGTTGAGGCGCATAGTGCGACGAGCTTGCCAACTTTCTGCAGAGTCAGTCGCTACAGACCTCCAAACTTCATGTGGTCTGCACATTAACTAAAGAACAGAACACAGAGAGCTTCATGGAATGTGTTTCCATGGCCGAGCAGCTGCATCCAAGCCAAACATCACATCAAGTGCAATGCAAAGAGTCAGATGCAGTGGTGTAAAGCACTGGACTCTGGAGCAGTGGAGGCGCGTTCTCTGTAGTGACGAATCGTGCTTCTTCAACTGGCAATCTACTTGATGAGTCTGGGTTTGGGGGTTGCCAGGACAACGGTACTTGTCTGGCTGATTTGTGCCAAGTGTAAAGTTTGGTGGAGGGAGGATTATGGTGTGGGGTTGTTTTTCAGGAGCTGGGCTTGGCCCCTTAGTTCCAGTTATAAGGAACTCTGAATGCTTCAGCATACCAAGAACTTTTGGACAATTCCATGCTCCCAACTTTGTGGGAACAGTTTGGAGCTGGACCCTTCCTCTTCCAACATGACTGTGCACCGGTGCACAAACCAGGTCCATAAAGACCTGGATGACAGTCTGGTGTTGATGAACTTGACTGGCCTGCACCGAGTCCTGACCTCAACCTGACAGAACACCTTTGGGATGAATTAGAGCGGAGACTGAGAGCCAGGACTTCTGGTCCAACATCAGTGTGACCTCACAAATGCACTTCTGGAAAAATGGTCACAAACTCCCATAAACACACTCCTGAACCTTGTGGACAGCCTTCCCAGAAGAGTTGAAGCTGTTATAGCAGCAAAGGGTGACTGACATCATATTGAACCCTATGGATCAGGAATGGGATGTCACTTAAGTTCATATGTGAGTCAAGGCAGATGAGAATATACTTTTGGCCATATAGTGTGACTGTTTAACCTTCTTAGCAATACTTTATTATTCAGAGTGTCTGTAACATAATAGTGAATTATAGATTATTTTCACAGTGTGGCCTTTTTATGTGCCATCTGGCTTCTGATCATTTAGGTGTGTCTGTAGTCAGGTCAGCCATTGTAACCCTGCCACTTTACCTTCATCCATGGAAAACATTTTTTTTTTTTAATTTTGACAAATTACTGGATGTGTGGCACCTCTCTGATTTGCTTGTGGTGTCCTGTGCAAGGGACAAAAGCCCAGATGACTCTAACTGAGATGTGTCTTGAAGATATAAGATATTTAAATGAGATGCTAACAGTGAGGGACTTTGTGACGCTTGATGTCTAATGTTAATGTTCTCATTTGAATATAAAAGAATCTCTGCTGGGTTTTTTTGCAGCTCAAAATGTAAGAATAAGAGACGTGGATGTGAATTCTTCTGGCATGGATGACAAGACAATGGAAACGTTTTGCAGTGCCGCTGCCGTTGTGTAACTGGTTTTCACCTAACACTCAAACAGAGGGGATTATGGCCTGAATGGATTTATGGAAAATCCAAAAATATTTATATTTTGCATATCTTGAGAAGTTTCATAAGGGCACTGCACGAGACGTTTTTGCATTTCTGACTATCTGATTCAGGCAGGTCAATACATTCAACAAATACCAACCAGGTAATGCCAGAGTTTGTAGTTGAATGCATATTTTCTTCAACAACTGCTGGTCCTGTTTGTGATGTATACACAAAATAATACTAAATATACAGTACATCATAAGTTTCTACTCACCTGATTTCTGAGATTAATAGTACGGAGGTGGAAGATGAACCAAAGCAAGAACCAATTATAGTTCGATGTCTGTGCATCGATCACTGCTGCAGTGAATTTACATTTGTCCCTTTTAAATGAAAGTTTTACAAATGAGCAGCCACTGAATTCCTAAACATCACAGAACCCTACTTTCTTTTAGATTGGAGTTTCTCCCATATTACATTTCATGTCAAAGGTAAAGAGAAAAGTTTTATAAAAAAGTGTTTCACTAGACATGTTTGTTTGTTTGTTTGTCCTTTGAGTTTTGACTTCAGTTTATGCAGGCGATTTAAATTCCACTATATTTATTAGAATTCTCTCACGGCTAATCAAAATAACAAAATTGATTTTGCCATGGATCTATTATTGTCAGAGTGTAAAGATGGCTTTCAGGAGAAAAGTTTAAAAACAATGTTTCAGGTCTTACGTGCTTAATTAGACACCATAATATAAAGGGCACATTACACTCTCTTTTTCAGCTCAGGTTTGACAGTGCCATTTAAAATATTGAAACTATTCCACAAGTCCAGGGAAAACAATTAGAGCTTTTTCAGACAAATGGGCCTGTTCAAGAGGGGGTTGTGAATCCCCTCAACCAAACAGAATGTCCTTCAGTGAGCAGTAGCAGACATTTATTCATGCTCAGGGGCTCCAGACATGCCAAAAGGTCTTAAACGCAACTCCTTGTTCACCATCATTGCTCAATATACTGTATTGTCCAAGGCAAATTGAGAATGTATAATTCAATGAGCAAAATACTAAAGAATTAATATATTCAAGTTAATTATGCCACTGTGCGAGGGAACAGGTGTACACAGGATTACCAAGATAAGTTTTACTTTTGACCTTGATCTCTGCAGATTGGCTTCATTATGAGGTTTTACTTGTGGCCTTTAAAAACAATCAGGATAAAGAAGCCTTTTTATTTATCATTCATTTGTTTAAATAAATCTGCCTGAAAGGTTGACGGTGCAACACTGCGGTGTGATGTTAGCACTGTTTCCTCACAGCTGGAAAGTTCCCTGTTCAAATCCCGACTGGAGTCAATGCGTGCTGACTTTTGAGTGCTTGTACTGTTCTCTACATTCAGTCCAAACACATACTTATTAGGGTGATTCATGATTCTAAACTGTTCTGAAGAAAGTGACCCCACAGAGAGGATTAGAACTGGCTGGTAAAAAAAAAGTGTTGATAGATGCTGAAGGTTTTTTTTTTTTCCCTTTCATCCCTGCAGGTCCTGTACCTGCTCTGAGATCAGAAACTTTTTCAGTGGAAATGAGTGGCCTCATTGCGTATCCTTCTAACTTTGACAGTTGGGAGATGCCTAAGGCTCATCCTGAAGCTATACTGTCTCTGTTTTTGATAACAGAGCTGATGTAGAAATGCCTGAGTGTTTGCAGTTGTACATCGACTGCAGTATATTTCCAGTGACAGGGTTTGTGCCTGATTGACAGCATGAATGCTAAATTCATTGGACAACATTTAAAAAAATTATTTTTTTTTGTTGTTATTTTTTCAGGGCACTGTCAGCTACTAATTGTGACTTAATGAGAAAGTAAAACTTCTTGTGAAGTTGAGCTTTGGACGTTTAACGGTAGAGGATCACAGCGACGTCAGTGAACTGCATTCATTTTTTTCAAACAGAAGTTTGGTTCATTGTTTAGCTGCTCTCATCTAATCACATTCGTCAATTATTATTCCCTTTCACTGTGTTACTACAAGGCAATAAGGCACACCCGTGACACAAATAATCAGCTTAAATATATATATTATGGCTCTCTGAATTACCTGAACCTCTCTGAGCCTAATTAACCCTTCACCGAGATCAAGCCTACATTTAGATATACGTGGGAAACATAAGCATCTCCTAAAGTCTGTTCGTCTCTGTCTTCAGTACATTGCAAAAGGTGTTTGTTTTTTGTGTCTGAATCTGTTTCATGTAAACAGAGTTGAGTAATTATGACGGAATGTGAACCATTTATTCCATCAAGTAATCAATGTACCATTTGAATTCATTTGAATGCACTCAATCATGCCCCTTATGTTGATGGCTCTCGGGTGCGAGCATCAGTTATGCAGGAGTGTTATATGGCTTTGGTTTAGCCCCATTTCATCAAATATTTATGAGGTAAAAGAAGTGCATCAAAATAGAAGTGCAAAAGAATTACGCTTAAGTTTCTAATACGCTGGGAACCCTTGGCATGTCTTGTTCTGAATACTAAGGATTCTTTTGTCCAGGTTACTTTACTTTATTTATTTATTTATTTTTCAGAGTGGGTGTTGTAGGAATGTGATGAAACTTTTTGTTCTCTTTTTTGGTTATTTACTCAGTTGAACTCATCAAACCTTTACTTTTGTGCCATAAAAAGCTCTTGTCAGAATGGACATATTGTACAAAAGCAAATGATGCAAAAAGGTGAAATAGGGCTACATCTCTCCAGCTCAATTGAGCCTACTTGTCTCCTCACTCTTCATCAGCTTTGCTTGCCTGCCTCGCCTCTGTCTGCCAGTGTGTTTGGCTTTTAGATGTGATGTGAGCATAGTATTCTCTCAGACCGAGGCAGTTACTTTGTGAACCGCCGCTGCCTGCACATTGATGGTATTTCACTGCTGTATCCCCCAAGTTATATTAAATTTGCAACTGGCCCTCTTTAAGTCTTTTTCATGAGATGTATGTTTTAAAGAGTGTGTCAATTCTTAAAGATGCCCTTGGCTTTTATCAGTCGGTTTTAGAAAAAGCTTTCAATAAGGACTGAGGCAAGAGCTCGATGTCGGGGTGGCCCATTTTGCTTGCATAAACTGCATATAAAATCTTAAACTCAGATGTAAAAGGCTGATATGATGTGACTTAAAACAATCTCAACAAAGCCAGGGCTTCAATATTAATGAACTCAACTTAATGTCATCTTAACAATGATTCACTGTTTGCTCTTTTTGTTTAAAGCATTTTTTTTTCTTCTGTCATTAAGATCCAACTATGGATTCCTTTTTCAGGCGGCTTCAGTGCAAGTTTCAGTCCAAGTGCAATCAGACGTTTGAAGCCTTCGCTCTCCCTCCAAACACCCCTCTCATAGCTTTGACACAAACTTCCAATATCTCTTATTTTAGTTTCACATTGAAACTGAGCTAAAAAAAAAAAAAACTCAAACTGCTATGTTTGTTTTCAACAGTCTGTAAGTTCATACTGTTCTGCTAAGCTGCATCCCTCGAAGGGTGCCAGCATGGGTACAATTACTTCTTATTAGAGGTCTGACTCCTGATACAACTTCACTGGGAGGGGGGACTATCCATTTCAGACATGTTACACCTCTTGCGGCAGGAGTCCAGCAAATGTGAGATAATTTTTTTCAGCTGATGCGGTGGTTGAGACGGGGCTGGTGTCCTGCTGAGTTGCACCACAGATCAGAGATCACCGATCAGCAGTACTCACCCTTAAGGCTCAAGCCTTCTGCAATATTTACCCACTACATAGGTTCTTGGAGCGGCCATTCATGTATTGAAAAACACATGCGCTTGTGTATTTGCATTATAAGACTTGCAGAATGTCCTAATGCATGCATCAGCTTCACTTAAACAGCTCTTTTGGCAGTTCTGACTTAAATTATCAATCACATTATGTGTAAAATAGATTCACTAAATTGTTTCAATGCTACTGTTTCTCTTGAAATCACAGAAACACATAATCATTCATAAATATATCAAGTGATACACATAATAATGGAGGTAACAGCATATAAAAGTAAACTCAGTTATCTTTCTTCGCTAGTACGTATATAAAATTTAAAATTAATGATTTTAGGAAGAAAAAGTTAGACTGTAGCAACTTTAAACTCATATTTTATTCTCTATTAAAACACTAAAATAAACTATTTCTTTGGTGGGCCCTTGAAGCATCCTGACCTGTCATCAAGACCCCACAGGGCCTTCCATAAAGGGGACATTGACTTGGAAAGTGATGGACTAGTCCAAGCAGTGAAAAAACCAAAACAAAAAACAAAAAAAAACAAATCCTTGAGAGAAAAAGTGGCCCGTGTCTGCCATTACAGGATCTGTCCAGAAACAACAGCTTTGGTCACAAAAAGCTAATGAAACATGTTTTGTTTTTTTTTTTTTTTTCCTTAATCGTGGTCTTGGAAAAATAAAGTGGTTCTCTTTCAATAAACCACCATAAAAAATAAACGTTTCCCATGTGAATTTGAAACTTCTCATGCCAACATATGCAGCAAGAATCAAGCTGTGAGCAAGTCTACTTCTGCAGTCTGTAGAGTCCTCTAATGTTGTTGTGTGAATGTAAATCCACTTTGCACATCTTCCATAAGTTTCAGTTTACTGTTGACTCATTTTCTCTTCAGTCATCACCGTCTTGAGTCTGTTAGTGACCTCTGCCGTGACGTCAGCTGTCACTCTGTGAGCTCATTTCATTTTTGTTGATGTGCGACATTGTCCAGTAAAGCAATCTCACTTTTTGGAAGACACAAGCCAAACAGGGGTCCAACGTTTTTTCATATAATATTATAATATTTATATAATATATAATAGTATTATACTTTTAAAATGGAAGAAAATCTTGTCTTATGGACACAGTGTTTATGACAGTGGGCAGCGGGAGACACGGTCAAGATTGTGAACACGGAAATGGCTGTTTTTGGCTTTAAAAACAAGTTTTTCCTACGATTAAATTTCCATACAGACCAACAAGCATCAAGAAAACTGCCCTCCATCGATTTTAGCTGCTGTCCACCAAGGTTTTTCCTGTTGAAGTCTGAACCTGTGAAAATATGCCAGACATTCTGTGGATCCACAGATGACCACTATATGACACGGAAAAAACATTTTCATGTAATTTGTACAATGTTTTAAATACTACCTAATCTCTTTTTTTTTTCAACTTTCTGAATACTTTTAAACATAGAACATGCTTCCTATCTTAAGTGAAAACTGATGTCCGTAAAGACTCTGTGCACCAGTTGCAGACGAAGTTAAACTCAATTCAAACGCAAGTGGACATTAACTGGATGTATGAGTTTTTATAGATGTGGCGGACGAGTGGCATCAATGTCTGGTGAAACCATCTTGTAGAAAACATCAATTTTCAGTTCTCAATTAAGTATTAAAATATATCATAGGAAAGTTTAAATAAACATTTTATCCTAAACCTCTGACTCATCTCTATGCATTAGCATTAACTAATTTTCAGATCTAAAATCTATACGAGTGTATGGTGGCTGATTTAAGGTTGAAGGATCCGAAAGCCTCGGGCAAGTTATTCTAGGAGCCCCCTGATGTCAGTGGGACTGCCTGGCAGAATAAAAGGCAAGGCAATAAACTGGGGGAAAAAGTAGCACACACGCATTGAAATGGGGGCCTCCCTGAGGCGATGGCCCAACTGGCCCATGGTTAAATCCTCCAACGAAAGTGTAATAATCACACCAGAGCCCCGCAGAGGGAAGGGAAGAGAAAGAAAAGACTGGGGGGAAGACACAGAGGTACCAAAACAAAAGCCATCCCTCTCTGCCCTGTTCTTTTTTTGTGCCTTCAATCCGAAGGGGGGGGGGGCAGCAAATTCTTGGCGCAAAGAAAGGGAATTATAAGAGCTGTGATGGTGACTGATGGGAAAGTGGAACAAGATCTGAAACAGATCACAAGGGTTTATTTTAGCTGTGGCAGTCATTCTGATGTCTTTGCAGATATAAGCATTGGGGTTGTGCTCTTATCCTGACCATAGGCTGTTATTGACTTCCCACTGCTCCAGATAAAGGGTTAACGATACACTTTGAGTACCTGGAACAACAGGTTCTGCCGTTGCAAGATTACTCAACTCTGAATTTAACTCAAGCAGAATGTGTTGTTTGTACATCTGCAAGCTTGTTCTTGTCTCTGGGAATATTCAATTTATTTTTTAGAACCAGCAACAAACAAAGATAGATTTAAAATTGGTGATATTCTACCTCCTTTTTACGCTCTTTCTAAATGTCTGTCACTCCAGTCTTTTGCCTTAAAAAACTGCCCAGCAGGAGCTCCCATTTGAAATTATATTCAGTACCTCTGATGTTATTTAACTGCTTTACATTAGATGCCTTTTTCTTTTGAGGTGCCAACATTGCAATACATTCCCCGAAGTTCAAATCTGCATTTGCCTAAAGAACTGTACAAACGAGGGGCACGTGGAACAAACACGGCGCCTTGTATTGCTTGAAAACATCAATTAAGAGATTGTTTTCTATCAAGGAACACAGCTTGAGAGTTGCCTCTTTTGTTCTTGCTGGTATAAATTGTGGGAGGTTGAGTGGGCATGCTAATTGTGACAGGAAAGGTCAAACTAATTAGCGCTCGCTTTGAACTTGCCATTGGAAGATCATGATGTCTCCATGTGTACTTGACAGGGTTCAAATTAATCAAGGGTTCTCCTGTATGCGGCAAAATATTAACTTTCTGCATAAAAATGCTAATTTGAGAGGTTATATATTCAAGCATGCTAAAGAGGCGGGGGGGGGGGGGGGGGGGGTTTGTTTTGTTTTTTTATGCTCATCAGTGTTTTGTGCTTTTCACAAATAACTCTGCACACAAGGCTTTTATTTGCAGAGCAACAAGACACTGGCATGTGCAAAAAGCCCTCTTTATCAAGCGAGAAGTGAACAATTTGTGCTCCATTAAACCCGCACAATGTTGTAATCGTCTTTGTTTAGATATGTTAAATAAACCATATCATTATGCTCTACTGGGTGCTAAATGGTGTTTTAAAGGTCCATAAATTCAATTAAACAATGTTTAATGCTGCCCCTAGACCATGTTAGTGCAGTGACGCACGCAATGCAGGGAGGGGTCTCGTGAACCATTTTTAAGAATTATCACCAAGGATTTACATTTATATTGTCATTTTAATAGTGTGGCTATCTTCAGCTGACACGGGCCTCAGATGCTTCCAGGACCTCAGTTCATTCCCCTCCCTCAGGACGGCATCCCGTTAGTCATTATACATAGCCAGGAAAAGGATCTCTGCTCAGTTTCAGTCCGTCATTAAAGCAGTCCCGTTAGCCTGGTACTAATGCACAGTTTAGCAGCCACCGTGGAAAATGCTAAAGAGGTCCTGACAACTCCTGGGGGTTGGCTAAGTGTGGGCCACGGATTTGTGTGTGTGAGTGTGCACATTAGTGTTTGAAGGGGGGTAGGAAGGGGTCCCAGTGGTTGTTTGCCTGTTTTCCATCAAGAGCCCTCATCTCCTTTATCCCCTTTGTGGTGAAGACCCTCCTCGGGCAGTTCCCTCTGAGGGGGATCTAAAAAGAGCAGCTGCTGGGGAATGAGTGCCATTTCCTCCTGCTGTCACCAGCACACTGGCAACCCTTAGTCCTCCTGTCCCCCTCCTCCCACAGCCCCACCCCCACCCCTATTAATATGCATATGAACTTGTTTCTCTTAGTTCTGAACTCCAATGACAAAGTGGGAAAGCATATGCCTGAAATATTCATGATTGCATGCAGTAATTAAGCGTTGGAGAAGGGGACTCTGTTAGGGAGTCAGTACCCTTGTGCGGGAGTTAAAAACAGCCTTTTTTTTTGCTCTGCAGCACTAAAAAGCCTGTTGTCCTCTGCTTTCTCACTAATTCTTCGAAGCATTTCCCTAGCTGTGCGTGTTTTCTTAGAGTTAACGAGAAGTCTGTTTTTAGATACCGCTCTAGTATTTTTTTTTTTCCCTAAAAATGGTTTAACTTGGCCAAATTCTGAAATGACGTCACAGAAAAAATTTGAAACGATTTCAAATATGACATTACTTTAAAAGCCACACATGCCAGCGGTCAACATTTTCTAGGTTTATATCAAAATAAACTTAAGAAACTTTGAAAAAGTGTCTACAGAAGACAGTTACACTTAATGGTTCATGAAGAATGCATGGCTTTGGACATATGATTGACATCTAATCAATATGATGAGAACCAAGACGAGATCATAAACATTGTTTATAGTAGGTTTAAATATGTTTAAATGTCACCAAGACCTGTCTATGGCCATGTTATGATTGTTTCTCAGAATATAATAATTATAATAGATTAAATCCTTTAATGCTTAAGATATACTGAAATAATTTTAATTTATATGGATCTAGAAAAAAAAAAGAAATGTGTTTTTTTGTGTGTGTGTGTGTTGCACAGAATTAAGAAGTACAGTTATTTGAGGACGTTTTTGATTATTTTTTTTAATTGTGTTTATTGTATCGTTTAAAAAAAGTTGTCAGTTAATCACAGGTTGCAAAGAAAATGTGAGAAACTTTGCAGTGAGTTTTCTGTCATTCTCTGAACCAGAAATCACCATTTCGCTAACATTTAAATTTTAATTTGTCGCGTTTTATCGGTTTCGATCCTACCTGTAATCTGACGGTTTGTGTGGTGGGGATGTGATTATTTTGTACAGTCTCTTGATTTCTTTATGCTATAATGACTTAAAACATGACAGATTCTTGGCAGTGATTACAATTTTTCTGTTGCTTAAATAAAACAAAATATAGATTATTGAAATAAACAAAACATTGTAAAATATTTAAACCAAGTAACTAATCATTTCTAAATGTGTTTTACTGTAATATCAGTTAGTTATTTTTTTTGCCTACAATAGTGTCCAAATTCTAGCATCATGTTATGTGATGGACAGTTTCACATTATGTTATTAACTTTTTTATCTTCCTAAAACTTCTGGAACCCTTATAATATATGTTTTAACCTAGATAGTAGCGCCTATATAATAATCTTAATTTTTCCAGAATGCATTTTGTGCAACTTTATTGCCATATTATATCAATATCCACACGGGAGATGCTGTATGTTTAAAAATATATATTATTATTATAACAATAATAATGATAATAGTAAGATTAGAGGTCAGACAGTAAAACATACTGCAGACGAGTCAGAGATTTCAAAAGAAGAATCAGAGGACGCAGAGGTGGATGCCTCAGTGCTTCCACCACAGAGATGAAGAGAGCTGTACAGCGATAAAGAGAGAGAGAGGTGGTGGTGGTGGTGGTGGTGTGTGTGTGTGTGTGGTGGGGGTGTTGGTGGGGTGAGGGTGAAAGGGAGGCAGAGGGAGAGAGAGCTGTGAGATGGTTGCTGAGGCTTGACAGCCAGGTAGATTGTATCTGACATAAAACCCAAAGATGAAAGAAGAGCGGACAGCTGGCCCAGTGCACTCAGCACACTGCATGCAGTTACACTCACCATGGCATCCTGCTTACCCCTCCCACCCCCACCTTCCACCCCAACCCAAAAACACACACACACACAGACACACACGTGTCCCACCCCCACCTCTTCGCTGTCATCCTCCCCCTGTTTACGCCGTCTTGACGCCTCCTCGTGGTGTGTCTTCCACTTTCCACCAGAGGGTCGTCTGTGCTCTCTGCACCCTGTCTAGTCCTCCTAAGGAGCAGTGGTCCACAGTTTAGCTTCCGTGTCCTGCCTTCTGCCTCGTCTCCGCGCTTCCCCTGTTCGCCCCACTCCATGCCTGTCATCTCACAGCCCACTCAGTGCCACACTGGCTTGTTTTTGTCAATAACCATTTATTTGTTGCTGGAATGGCAGCAGTCATTACATCTGACCTCCCTGTTTCATCAATTATGGATAGATTATTGGATGTGAACATCTGCAAGAGCTTGCTGTTGGACTCACCTTCTGGCAGGGATTAGATAAAGTATTAAACTGTTGTTTATTGTCAGGCCAAAACTCTACTGGGAAGCCAAAGAATTTCCACAACCCCACAGCAAAAAATAGCTCCCATCAACAAGGAGAGTTAAATAGTTTAGCAGAGCTGCCGAGGCCCCCTCATGGTAAGATATGGTCCATTTATTATTTACACTTATTATTGGTTGTTATAACACTCACAGTAAAAGCTCCTGGCAGGTGGGATTAGACATTGTTTGTCACCTTTGTAAATGTGCGAACCAGAGGCCAAACACAGCTGGAGACAGGCAAACACAGATGTTTGTCTCTGAGGCTACTTTTTACTGGGACAAGTCACTGACCGCAGCAAAACCTCCAACGACTCACAGCATGCGCCCGTACACATATCTGCATACGGAAATCAGTCTCTGGGGTGAGAGGGATATTTAGAGACACAGATTATTTAGTTTTAAGACATACCAGTTAACATTTTATACTCATGAATTATAGATTTGAAATTCATGTCCTCTGCTTGCATAAACACTGAAACATGTTTAAATGATAAATGTAAAACAGAGGAAATAGTGAAATAAAAAGAAACCTTTTGCTTGGGATGTGACTTAAGTTGTCAATCAAAAAAGATCTAAATACTGCCTATAAAGTAATCGCTACAGTCTTATGCCAGTGATGATCTCTATTGTTTCCTTTTTTTGCATTCATTTTATTTAAAAGATAAAATTGTAAATTATTTTTCTAAATAATAATAATAAAAAATTGTAGAAATCTGTATGATTTAAATTTGTTAAACATAATCGACAGCTTTTGTTGGATCTAAAGCAATTATATGAATGGTTCACGCTGCCATATGGAGGCGTGCATAATAAATGGCTGCTACTTTACAGAGTGAAAAACCATATTATTATTATTTTTCTTTGTGTAATTAATCCCACAGGATTAAATTAATATATGCAAAATGTTTAACAAAATAAGGTTAACTAATTTGGCTGGTTAATTACTGGTCATTCTTGTTGTTTTTATCACATATCTGCTTTGCAAGAAAAACCTTAAAAAAAAAAATGTGGCCGTTATATAATTTAAAACTTACCAGTATCATATCAATATTTGGAAATTTGAAGAAACCTGGACATTTTTTTTGTTCCTTTTTTTTTTTTTTTTTTTTTTTTTTTTTTTAATTACATTGCTTATGTAGCCTTATGCAGCCTAAAACTAGAAAAAAAAACAAAGACTTCCAACTCTGCAGCTGTTATTTCACTTTTTTTTTTCATACAGTTGACCTGGACTTAGACCCGTGTTTTTACTCCTGACAGCTTAGCATCTTTGCCGTACTGAATTGAAGAAGAGGTTGCACGCTGCCTCTTCAGTCCCCTGTCAAAGCCTCTCACGGTTCACCTTCAAGGCATCTGCTCAGCTGTCAACACCACTTGTCAAACCAACACTTAGCATTCACACTGTTTCTGTGAAAATGAAGATATGTATTTCCGCTGTGTATCCACAAAAACAGCACATATTCCCAACATTTTCATTAATGTCTTTAGGTGGTTTAGGCAGTGATGTAACCTCTGTCAAGCAGGAAGTGTCTTTTTTTTTTTTTTTTTTTTTTTTTGCTTCCCAGGCTTTGAACAAAGAGAGTGAAAACCTCCTGCATGTGAGAGAGTAGTGGGGCACTGTGCATCAAAATATCAGCGCAGGTTGAAAGGCACAAAATAAGGTCAGTGTCACCGCACTGCATTATTTATAACTCACTGTTTATCTCCTTGCCCATTGAATCTGTGCACAAAAAAATGCTGCTTCCTATAAAATATTGATACAATTTCCTGGCTTTACATGTAGAAGAAGTAATCAAAAAAGTAGGTGTTACACACAGGCAGCAGGTTGCTGAATGGCATGTATGTCGCTTGGTAACAGAGACTGTCAGACAACAAAACACGCGTGAAACACTGGCAACACAAGCCATCACACTGTAAAACAGGACCTGTAGTGGGCTTGTCAGGATTATTGTCATTTAAGAAAGGACACTGTGTATTGTAGACAACTCATTGGGTATGAATCTATCCCAGAAAAACATTAACCATGCAACAGAATTTCAGTAAAGGATCGTTCTTTTGGGGCAGTTGCTGTTAGTTATTGTGTGAAACAGTTTGAGCACATATTTTTACTGAGTATCACTGATTAAAACTATCTGTGTAATGCTGTCTAACAGTGCTATTAAGTGCTCAAAATACAAAACAACCTTTTTTTTTAAAGAGATGTCAGATTAACACATAGTGCCATAATTTCCAGACATGTCAACATCTGTTTCAACAAGATAATGCAAATAATGCATTCTTTACAAAGGCATGACTGAAGAGAAACCGATTGCAGTTATTGGATGAGTCTGCTCGCAAGCTTCACCTGTGTCTAACAGGAGTGTGGAGCACCTAGAGGATCCAAGTGTAGATTTGGAGGACAGGCTTTCTGCTATCAGGCACCATCACTATGGAGCCAACTTCCAATTTGGGTTAAGGAGGCTGACACCACCTCCACCTTTAAAACCAAACTTCAAACGTTTCTGTTAGTGTAAACTTTAGTGCGTTAGGGCCAGTAGTCACAGCTGCAGCTGCAGGACCAGACTGGAGCAGCTGGTCTTAAACACAGCTTCACCCTGGATCTGCTGCTGTAGACCTGCTGCAGGGGGACCCCAACATGATCCAGTGACTGGTGCCCCTCACCTCCTCTGTGTCTCTTTCCCTTCTTCAGCTCAATCCTCAGTTGTTAATAAGAAATATATCATAAGTATAATTGTGCTCCATTGTTCTTGTAGCTTGTTGTGCTGGTCTGCCTCCTCTTTTTCTCTTCTGTACATGTTTGCAGGTCAGAGCCTCAGGAGCTGCATGCTGCCCTGCAGTCCCGCCCTCTGACCATCCCAGTGTTCACCTCCACCTGTCTGTGTAAATGTCTCTGTTGGATACCTGCTGACATCCTGACCTGCAGTCCCACCCTCTGACCACCTGAGTGTCTGCTGTCTACACCTGTTAACATAGTCATCTCTGTAGTCCACCAACTAACCGTGTATCAGTCATATGTACATATAACTCTTAGTTCTCCAGTTAACAGATAATTAATACTAATATATCTTCTCTTTTGTGCCTTTGATATATCTGTGTATCTGCTGTCTCTGTTCTTCATTCCTGACACCAAATAACTGCATTGATGATTATTGGTCAGGCTTTCAGTCACACCACAGCACTGAGACTAGTTAACGTCTTCAATGACATTTACTTGCACACAGAGAGCGGCAACATCTCTGCCCTGGTAGTACTGGATCTAAGTGCTGCATTCGACACGGTCAACCATAATATCTTACTAGCCTGAGTAGGAATCTCTGGCACAGTACTTAACTAATGCCCTATTTAAAAGACAAGCCACTATGAATCTGAACCGACAAAAATGTGGAGGGCCCCAAGGTGGAGCCTTGAGGCCTCTGCTGGTCAACATCTACATGACGATTCATTACGGGGCAGCACACTGCCTTAGTGGTCAGCATTTTTGTTTCACAACAAGAAGGTTCCTGGTTTGACTCTTGGGCCTGGCAGGAGTCTTTCTGTGTGGCGTTTGGATGTTCTACCGGTCCTTGCATGGGTTCCCTCTGGGTACTTCGGCTTCCTCCCACAGTCCAAAAACATGCATAAGTTTATTGATTGTTCTAAATTGCCCAAAAGTGTGAGCGTGCATGCTTGTCTGTCTTTGAATGTGGCCCTGTGATAGACTGGTGACCTGTCCAGGTTGGACCCCTGCCTCTCACCTAAAATAAGCCGGGAGAGGCTCCGGCAGACCCCCGTGACCCTGTAAAGGATTAAAAATGGGTATAGAAAATGGATGGATGGTTCAACACGAACCAGCCTGTCATGATCCTGCTCACTTTCTCTCCATATTTGTATTTCCTATCTACCTCTCTCCCTGCCAGCTAATCATCCTCATCAGTCTCAACCTGTACTGTGTTTAAACAAGATTACAGCACTCACCCTCTGCCAGAATGTGTTGTATACTTCATGCAGATGCTACTCTCAAGCCATTTTCCTGTTGATACTGGTCTGAACTTGACCTAACCTGCTTCCTCAGACCTGTGTTTTCTGGCCAGTCTTGATCAGTACCTTTGCCTTAGTTTATCCAGCTGTCTTCATTTCTGAACCTGACCTGCTTTTCCTGGCTCTGTCTTCTGCCTTGCCCCTATCGGTATCTTTACCTAGGAGGCTTCATTGATTCGGTGCTGACTTGGATTGTTTCTCGGACCAACCCTCTGCCTCTCCCTGACAACTACCTCTGACTGCATTAACTGATAGTTTGCACCTTCCTCCTTGGAATACTGTTTCTTTGTCTGGCCTGCTTGATTGGATTTTGACCTGGACTGTGTTCTCTTCTCAGAACTTCAAAGCCTCATCTGGTCTCTGGAGACCTGCTCCAAATCCTCCGTTGGCAACATCTTACCTCTTCTGAACACTCATTCATCTTTGTGATAATAGATGCTTTAATAAAAAAAAATCCTCTTTGGTCAGCTGTTATTTTGAATCCAATCAGTTCAAACCATTAAACAAAACATTACACAGTCAGAGTTCGCAGGTCATCGGGGTCAAGTCTACTTTCTGTTCCCAGAGTCAGAACTAAGCATGGAGAAGAAACATTCAGTCTTTATGCTGCTCGCATGTGGCGCAAACTCGCAGAAAACTTCAGCTCTCCTGAAAGTCGCAGGGGTTTTCAATCAAGGTTAAACCTTTTTATTTGCCGTTGCATATCAGATCCCCACACTGCACAGGAACTTTAATTTTGTTTTTATCTGTCCTATTTTATTTGTTATTGTTTAATCTTATGAGGTTTTTTTTTAATTGAAAACTATTTATTTATTTATTTATTTTTTTTAACCAAATGGAATGGATTTATATTTTTCCATGACTCTCCATGGAGGATTGCCGCTATCAATAAGGGCCAGTAGGCAACTGGATTTGGTAAAAAATGTTGCTGTTAAGAAAGAAGACTGAACTTGCATATTTTTGTATATTTTAATGCAAATATTTTGGGTAGTTGAGTCTTTTTGTAGGCTAATAATATATATCTTAGATCACAAAGCAATCAGTTTTGCAAAATCTAAACTGTTTCCAACAATGGAGTCAAAAGTACTTTGGAAGCGGCATCATTTGCTTTTCACTTCTTGGCTACAGATGTTCTCTGCCTCGGTCAGGACTTTACCGCACTTCTCATATCACCACCTCCTGACATGGGTCCATGCAGAAAACCGATGCATAGAGACGGTAACTGAAGACGCCATAATCTGTAAGGCCCCGTAATATCAGGGAATGACAACAGCATTTACAGGACAGAAATGTCCAGCTGTAATCTTTCTTGCATGTGTTATGTTTAAAACGTGTGAGTGCTAACATGGGTTGTGCACTTTCAGGAGCAACAAGTCCTTGATCATTGGCTAATATTAAAAACAGCTTGAGCTAAATTTGCTCATTGTCAGGGACGGCCTTTCATTCTTGATCTTTGTCATACTGATATCATTACAGCTTTTTTGGAGTTACACTGGGTGCAAAGTGGCTCTAAAAGTACCAGAGATTAAAATCAGCGGGCTGAACGTGGGTCGCTTTAAGGAACGACTTGTTTGAAACTAAGAGCATGTTGGTTGATATTCCACTTTGCTTACCTGAGCTGAGCAAAGTGTAGTTGCTTTGTTACTTTGAAGAAATAAAAGATATGGTTGAGCGTCTTGTGAAATCAAACACAATGTCCTAGCATTTGAATTACTGCAGCACATAATCACACGTGCAGGTTTTCATCGATCTCGGTTTTAATGTTAATATCGCTTACTGATTAAGCCCCATGCCACTGCATCCAGAGTGCATGCTTACACACCCACACTATCAACGCACACACACACACACACACACACACACACACACACACACACACACACACACACACACACACACACACACACACACACACACACACACACACACACAGAAACAGAAAAAGAGAGGAAGATAGGGCTCTCTAATGATCAGCATGCTCCAGCGTCTTTATTATCACAGCCAGCCAGCCAGCCAGCCTGTGTCTCCACAGCCGGCTCATGTGAGGTTTAAGTGATTGTAAATCATCTCACAGTAATGGCTGAGATTAGCATACTATCAAAAAGCTTTCTTCGTGTGTTATGTGGTAACATCTCAGGGCCCTAAGTGTTTTATGGTTAGTGAGACCATATCATCCACTGTCATTAACAATGTAGCCGTGGCCAGGCGGGCAGCTACACTCGAGCTGCTGCCGTTGCTGTTACCAGATGCATGAGGAGGACGCAGGCTTGGCCTGCAGCCCATTATGGGTGCTGCCTGTCAGGAGCCATTAGGCGCATGTTTCTTGATTAATGCTCTAAGTGATGGCGTGGATACTACAAGAACAGCTCCTCAGTGAGAACAGGAAATATAGCGTCAGTGATGATGACGGGGAATGCGGCTTATCTTCTGCCGAAGCAGTGGGTAGGCATGAGAGGAGAATTGTAATGTTTGTGCATTTTTTATTTTTTTTTTTATTTATTTATTTTTTTTTGCATAGAAGGGTTTAGGGCTTTGATTTCCTCTTCCTGTTTTTGAGCCTGAACCTGCTTAGCTAGAAGATTTTATGTTGCCCCCCTCCCCCTGATTCACATCGCCTGCTATTGTGACCCATGAATTATTGATTAACCTTGGTAATAGAAAAGATATAAGTGTGGTATGCTCTGACCTGCCTCTATTTTGGTGGATAACTGTTAATATCACACAGATATACATATGCATACAAATGAATATGCAAGATTTATCTGAAATGGTATCAAGATCAACACTTGTTCATGTGATTTCTATTTTATCTGACATAACAATTATTCGATAACTTCTTTCCAATAATTCCAAAACAGTATGTATGTTGAAGTTTAAATTTGTACGACATAGTAAGAGTTTTACGATTCATTACGAAAACTGAAGTTATCTATTGGCAACAACATTTTGTTGTTGTTTTTTTTTTTCTCTTGTTACCACGAAAATACAAAATTGCACATCAATTGTGCACAAAGAGCTAGTGTAATCAGCGCTGGTTAAAAATGTCATTTTGTCAGACATAAATGTGTAACAGGTTATTCTCCAGAGCAACTAGACCCATGTGTTCTCAGGACATGTTCAAATGAATCCATCTGCTCAGGTTGTGTTTCTGTGATGATCTCACCTTCCACCGCGGATCAATAAATGAAACGCTATGTTTAAACTGAATCAAATTTTCCAGTTGCGGGGTAGGCTTCCATCCGCAACAAGCCGCTACAGTCCTCACTATTAGCTTTACCATATATACAATTAAACGCCCCAGTAACCTGCGCATTTTTATTAGATTAGACCTGCAGCGATGTAGCCACAGGTTTACCCCCCACCCCAATTTTAAAGAGATGACCAGCCGCAGTAATTGCACAGTGCTGTGTTTACATTTATTCATGAAATTGAGCACCTCCCTTTCATCCCCGTACCCACCTGTCACCCATTCCATTTCCAGCACAGGGAGAGAGGACCTCCCCATCCACCATCCCATCAAAGTTGATGCTACAATCACTGATCAGTCCCTCCCCTCGTGAAGGAAACCACTGCCCACTTGTTCCGTACCGAGATCTGATTCCCCACCCTCCTGAGTGACTGATTGAGGTTTCATGCATTTGGTTTTATCAAAATGTATGTGCACTGAGCCACATCCTCTATTGATTACTTCTAGTGCAAACAGTACCCAGAGTGTGATATACATAATTGGACAGTTGTCAGGGGACATCAAGCGGCGATAACCAGCGTTATAATTCCTCTCCTTGATGGATACCAGGCACACTTTGACAGTAATCAGTTGGTCTTTGTGTAAGGAAAAGATACATTTGTCAGGGAACTTCAACCACGTAAGGCAGTCTGCTCTGTGTCCTGATCGCTTGATGTTGATCTCAACATGAAATATATTCGCTCTGCTTCCATGATGAAACACATTGGCTTTTTGGCTGTTATTCGGTGATGATACCCTCGGCAACACGGAGTTTACAGCTAAGCCCTCGTTGTTTGTACTGGTGTACATCACAAAGAGAAATACACCGGAGAGCAGACAGGAGTACATGTACTTAATATACACAACATGTATTCAGCTAATTATTTTCCTCGATACTTGTTACCACATTAAACCTGCTCCACACTGCTGGAACAAAAGCTATCTCACCAAGCCAACATCTTTCTCTTCTCTGCTTCTAAAAACGTTTTTTCTTTAGAGGCACAGCAGAAATATTAACACTCTAATCATTGCTTGAGTAAACAATATACTGTTGGGAAAACAGAAAGACATCCCCAAAAGTTTGCATTTTAGTAATGAAAAGCAAACAGTCTGTGCTGCAATTGCCTGACCCATGCCACAGGAGGAAGCAAACGTCCCAACAGAATCTCAGCTCGGACCAGTCCCTCTCTGATAACAGATTCAGCTGCACAAATGGCAGAAGCACAGATGTGTAATAACTCCATCAAGCTCACGTCTCTGTGTTTTCACAAGGTTAGATACACACAGAGACACCCACTGGAATTTCACATTTTACTCCCCTTCACCCATACCCATTCCAAAGAGTGATTCTCAGCGGCCAAGGTTACCGCCGCTGTTTGTGTTTGTTAGGTAATCATACAGCATTTCCGCGGTAAGCTGCCCTCCCCTCTGGAGTTTTCGCATTATAAAAACATTCACTTACATGGATTCATACAAGAAGACACTGACGCTGGTTAGAGAGCGAGGAAGCAACCGAAGGGGGGACCCCAGACAGAATCCATATTTAATACCGTGTTCCCAATTGGACATGTACTCTTTGAAATTGCCACGAAAGAAGCCACTGAGACTGTGCTGTCTTTGACCAGAGCGTCATGGCATCAGAGATGAGATGGCACCGTTCATGAGGAAATCTAAATCTGCAGCTGAAATCCATCTCCACATGGAGAAACCTTGCAAGCTGCTCCTGATAGATTGGCATACAGTGGTCAAACATGCATGTCCACCCCTTTCACTTTACTTTGTAATGGCCAGTGGCCAAGTAAAGTGGAAATGACATGTTCAGTGATCCGA